>OU696669.1:31951916-33151916 GCA_916049575.1 Ancistrocerus nigricornis
TTGTGGTATTGTTATTTTTTTTTATTTCGTTTTGATAGTGATAGTTAGGTTTTTTGGAAAAAAAAACACTTTTTTTAAAGATTAAGTTAAGCGTGAAAAAGGTAGAAGAAATTTGAAAAATAATTTTAAATGGAAAATTCATTACTTCTTTATCAAAAATAGTATAGGGTTGGGGAAAAGTTTTAAAAAAAGGAATTGGTGAAATTTTTATTAGCCAAATCTAAAAAAAAACAATTTTGAAGAATAAAAGGAAACGTAGGTACAGATATTGTTTTTTTTATAAAAGAAAGAGATAGAAGAGTTTTCGTTATGTTTGATGATCCAATTGAAACAACAATTTAAATAAAAAAAAAAAAGAGGGAAAACCCATTTTTTAGGAACAATATAACATAGAAAGTAAGATATAAAGAACGAGAGCGTGTAATTTTGAATCTGTTCTTTTTTCACAGCTTCCAGAGAAACATCGAGAATATATTTTCGCCGTACGCCATTTTTCTGGCGTTTCACCGGTCCACGGTATTTTCACTATTTTTCTCGGTGCTTTTTCGTCGCTCAGAAACGATTCATCACCGTGATAGGTGCGCGTATCCTTTTGTGCAAGAACATATATGTACGTACTGTATAACACGCATGTGGTATACACGTACATAGGCGTACACAACCAAAAAAGATGAAGGTATTAGGCATGCATGTATTCGGTGATCTCACTGGCAAAGATACAAATACGTAGGCAATAGGTCGAGGATGAGAAAAATGCCTTGTTCCGTTCCCGAAGAAGTTGCCTCGAAGAAAGGCGAAAGTTCGCGACGAGAGTTCGAACGTCTTTTCGCCGAGCTTTTCCGCTATTAGACTTCGCTAAACGTTCGGCGCCGCCACCGGAACGGCAGATTTTAAGGGCACGTCGCCGGGAATAAGACCGATGATCCATCCTCTGGTCTCTTTCCCGTTCTACCATTTAAATTTTAGACGTTCCTCCTTTCTCCTTTCTTCTCCTTATTCTTCGCGAGTCGATGCAAAGCTTTCCTTCGGGTTTGCTGTTTATCTTCCGAAGTCTTTTCGCGTTCTTGATCGTTCGCGCGAAGGGATGCGATGTTTGCCAGAGTTTGGATTTTGGGAATGAATTGAGGATAGAGATAAGAGAAGGTTTGACATGATTCTGTCCAATTTTTTTAAAGTTTTAATTGTTTAGTTTGAGTTGGGAACAAAAAATATGTTGATGAGTTTTTCTCGTAAGTGGAATAAATAAAAAAACTCGTACGGTTCATTAAAGAATTTTAACTAATTAATTAACTATTATAATATAATAAACCACGTTGTTTGTGCAACGTTAAACCTAAATAAAAAAAAAATAATAAATAAAAATTAAAAAAATGGAATTTAACAAGTTACTTCGAAAAAAGAGGAGGTAACTCAATTGGACAGTGGGCAATGTTGCCTTGTTTTTTAATTGCATCATCATATAGGAAAAATTGTTTAATTTCTATTAATTTTACATGAACATTTCACGTTATACAGGGGTGTTCAGAAATTTGAAGACCATGTTCTAGATATCAAAATGTTATACGAAGGAAAATCGTCAATATTATGTATACTTCCAACAAATATTGATTATCTTATTAAAATGTTAAAATAGCGTTGGTCATTTTCTTTCTATAGGATCCACTCACTTCTATTTCGACCCTTTCAAATGGCAATCTTCTGTATTCATAATAACCACAGATAATAGAGCTACAAATTGATCTTCCAATTTAAGGACCTTCTTTTAAAGTTATTCGTCGGGTCCGCCACTCGTGCCATTCCATTTACATTCCTTTTTATGCGACTCATCCTTTTTATAAAAGAAAAAAAAAAAAAAAAAATGATTGTCAGAAATCGCTAGCTTTTCAAGACGTTGGCACGTTTTATCGACTGCTCATCAATTTTCTTCCAGTCCAATTACCTTTTACTTTCTTTCTCTCGTGTGTATCCAACTTCTTTTTAAAAAAAGAGCATAAACGATTCACGTTGCTCAGTTGATGTCTTTAGACAACAACTCCTTTCGACCAGCGTTGAAAAGCCGTTCGTCACGAGTCAGATACGATGAGACCAGCCACGTGGATTTCACGATCGATGATCCATCTCCCAAGTTTTACGATTTTCGAGCAACGTTATATCTTCTCTTTCTTACCATTTTTGTTATAGCTTTTGTCTATTTCTTTCGTAGAAAATTGTCCGTAAACTCGAGCCAGTAATTGATGTCGAACGATCGGCCCTAACCTCGATCCAGTAATTTTCTAGAGAATTAAAAAAATGTGCTCGTGTTTTTCGTCTCCTCGCGTTTAGGAGAACCAATGGACCACGAAGCGACCTATGCAATTTTTCCTTGCGCCGTCTCTTTCTTTTATTATCTCTTCTCGCGTGTCACAAATAATGGGGGGCCTCGGAGATCAATGGTTGATCTTGTGCCGCGAAACTCGGACTAGCTAGCCGGTGATAAAACACACCATTTTCTTACGGAGTCTAGTTGTTCTCTGCTGAAGAGGAGAAGGAAGAGGTCTTGAGAAGGAAAGGAAAAAAGCTCACGATGGGCACGAGTCACGATTACGAGTTGCACGTCGAGGTGGTTAGAACGTCACGAATTTTACTCGAGGTTAGAGACACAATGGCGACTTAACTATCCCCGATGGCTACTTTCTTCTTCAACTTTTGTTTTCTTTCTTTGTACTTGTTCTACGATTTTATACCAATTTTAACATTTCTGTTACGCTTCAATTTTGTTTTTTATAATTTGTTCATTTGTTTTTTTACTACGAATGATCGGAATGCAAATAACAAAATTACAGAGATAAAGGTTAAGAATAGTAGTACGGATTTTGTGATTTATTATTGAGTTAGTTTTAAACAAAACCGAATAATAATGAATGTTGAACTTATTGCATTTTGCAAATTTATTAAAATATTATCTATATCTTAATAAAGTATAATCGAATTATTATCATAACAAATATCGCACATTTTATTACGTACTCACTATTTCTATACTTTTTCCATCCCATTTACTCTCTATTATTTCTTCGACAATCCACCGTACAATTTACGGCATACTCACAGGCGGACGGAGAGTATCAAATTTAAAGCACCGTAAGAAAATATCGTTGCTGTTGCACGAGAGAAGACTGTACGTGAAATATAAAAGAGAGATAGAGGAAAGATGGATCTACGAAAAATTTTCTCACCGAGTAAGAAAATTTCGTACCCCCTTCTCTTCTCAACCTTATACTCGTATACACGTTAAACGAGCTCGTACAAATTTTTTTGCACACAACACCGGGACATTATCCACGCCGGATTAATTTTACGAGCACATGAACGTACACCGGCATCGCGTGTCCAAAGGACGAGTTCGCCATTACGTTGGCCATTCCACGCTTTTAATATAATCCATTAGGCTATTTTTACGTCGATAATTGCACGTTTCTATTCATTATCCTTGAACGAGTACGAGGACCTTCTTTTTATTGTGGTTAGATTAACGAAAGAAAATCTCTAGTCAAAAAATATAATTCCAATTGCTTAATTAAGTTTATACCTTCCTGTATCCTGGTATATTCGGGTTATACAGGGTGTCTGTTTCCATATAGTCAAGCGAAGGACTACAAGTACACATCAATGACTTGAATCGAAACGTCTAATACCATTTTTCGAAATTCGACTTAGTTAACGAATTATTAACTAACAAAGATCGGCCAATCACGACGAGCAGCGACATTGCGATCTTTGTTAGTTAATAATTCGTTATCTAAGTCGAATTTCGAAAAATGGTATTAGACATTTCGATTCGAATCATCGATGTGTACATGTAGTCCTTCGCTTGACTACACGGAAACGGACACCCCGCATACCAGGGGGCGTGGCCCGGGGTACATGAATTTTTTATTTTTTTTCTATTAACCATGTGAAATTTATTTGAAGAAAAATCAATGATTTATTTCGAGTATATATTTCAAGGTTCGAACAAAATGGATGGCAAAATTCAGCGAGATCCTTCGGGCGGAGTCCATCATCGCGTTTTAAATTTACCGAAAAACTTTTCGAGTCAGTGCTCACGGAGTTTCAAGATATTTTCTCGCTTTTCGCGCGTTCCGAGCGTTCATAATCGATGAAAGCGTACCCCGCAGAGTCGGCTGGTGGTGGTTGGTAAAAGGGGCGGGTCGGGGGGGTTGCGGAGTGGGGGGCGGGGTGCAAGCTCTAGCGAATCCGTGGCATCTCGTACTCGTAGGATGCGTAGATACGAGCCGACGTTGCGAAGTTCGGTCGTTAAGGTCCCGGATAGCGTGCCGAGGGAAAAACTAATTAAGGTTATTGCATCGTTTGCCAAGTGGAGCGTACAGGTGTCGCTCGTTTAAGTATAGAAACCAACACGAACGTATCGTGAACGTATCGCGAGCTCTATCCACCCCACCATTGCGATACTAATTACGAGCACACGAAATATGTGTTCGTACGTATTTGTGTATGTTTTTCTATATGTGTGTATGTGTTCGTCTTCCCTTCGATCATTCCTCATCGTCAGCTTTATCTCGAAATTATTGCTATAATGGAATCCTAAAAACGTCTTATTTTTTTCTGGTTGACTTTGGATGAGATTTAGGAAATCTTCCTGACAAAATTCCTTGTAATTTGTGTTAGTAATTCTAGTTTACTATTTTTTAAATATTATTAATTTATAATTGAAAATAAAACAATTCGAAAGAACCGTTGGAACTGTAGCATCAAGTAGTCTAATTTTTTTAATCACATAGTCGGTAGAGTCGCTCATAAGTTATTTTCAAATTTTTAACATAAAAGTATTCCTCAGATAATATCTTAAATTGGTATAGCAAATGATGATGATGATCCTCTTTATTCGATAATCTTATCTCCGACGATCGAGATTCGTCTTACAATTAGCGAAAGGACAAAAGGAAATAAACTCGAGCGACGGGGACGAATAAATTAAGGCGAACGACGAAATTAACGTAAAACCGCGAACGGACTCGGGCCACCCGCTGGCAAACAATTTCCACGGGCCAGCTCATTATTCATAGTACCGTATTACGTCGCACTTTATGCTGTCCTTTCGAGGAAGTCGCGACTGAGTGAGGAGAAGAAGAGAAGGAAGAGAGGGTAGGAAGGAAGGAAGGAAGGAGGAATCCACTTATAGCTCGTCTCGTTCCATTCCTTCAATTAGAAATTTTCCGTCTTTCTCGAACAAATCTTTCTCCCCTCCCTTTATTACCCGACCCCCATCCTTTCTACGTGTATTTGCACATTGAAATTCATATCTTCGTGCTCCGAAGCATGATAAAAGTGAGGAGAGGTTGCGAGAGTGGGGGGAATCGGCACGTGGCTTCTCGTGGGAAAGAAAAAGAGAGGGAGAGAGAGTCGGCTTCGTCCACTTTTCGAATTAAAATAAACAACCGACCGACGCAGGGTAGTCGTAGGGTGGCGAATTGGCAAATGGCCAGACACGTCTTCGCTTCGGTGTCATTTTATAAGGAGGAAATCTCTTCGGAGGTTCAACTTTGACTTCTAACCGTGAAAACGATCTCGATAAAGATATTTCTTTTCTGTTCATTCGTTTTCTTCTTTTTTTTATAGTTTACTCTATTAAGCTTCGATGAGACGATAATCATAAGATTTTCATTCATAATCAATTTTCGATATTTATTTATTCATTTAGTTATTAAAATAAGAAACTTTACGTTAATTAATCGCATTAAAAATTGTGTTGAAGTTTAAAAAGCAAAATAGATATTTTGTATATTACTTTTCAATGTTTTCATAATGTAAATAAAATATTTTTTTAGCTATACCAAGATCAGCAATTACTGTGCGTCGGTAAACAATTTTTTTTTTCCATTTATTTAAATTTTCCGAGTGTTTCAAGTGGGTTTCTCGGCTTTGAATAGACCTATAGAAATGTTGTTCGCGATCGTTGAAACCTGGGTAACGGTCGGATGTGCTCCGACGAGTAACTGTATCGCCTTCGATGAGACTACGGAAAGAATGAGAGAGAGAGAAAGATCGGTACGTTCTTGGTAAGAGGTTAGGTGTACTTTTCAGAAACACGTACGAGCTCAAACGTGAAAACGTTCTCTCGTAGAGTCCCCTAAGTTAAAAAGAAAACAAAAAATGGGAAATAGAGAACTAGGTAGAGAAAAAATGGCGGATTTGAACGTGCAACGAACAAACCCAGTCTCTCTACTTCTCTTCTTCATGGTCCACCGCAGAAATTACCTCGAGTGCTTGCGGTTACAACGAATTAACCCTCAGCTTGGCGAGTGTTTTACGCTGTTTTTGGCTGTTTACCGGTACAACCATCTCTTTTTCTGTTTACCTCTAGCAACAGTAGCAGCATCAGCAGCGGCTAGAGCCAGCCAGCAAGCTCTCTCGTTACCTCCTACGTTACGCCCTTTTCTATCCTCGCTCGAGGAAATGCGCGCGCGATTCGTCGTTACGGGGGAAAACGTTTTACGAGGAAATGCCTGTTGTTGAAGGTATGTTATACCTTATGAGAAGGAATGAGAGAGAGAGAATTTTTTCATTCGGGACGTTGTGCGATTTTCGGGGGTGAGACTGATCCATGATGGGATTTAGAGATTCTGGAATTATGCATCGGTTCTTTTTTATTACAATTTTTTGGTTGTATTTTGGAGTGATGATTCATTGCTGAAACGATTAACATATTTGTAATATGGTATTAAAAAAATTAAAAAGTTAAGGATCGACCAAATGCCAAAATTAAGTTAACCTCTTGGATAGTAGTAAAACAAAATTAATACAACAAATCATTTAATCTCATTTCAAAGAAACTCATTAAAACAGTCATTTTTAATCGAAAGTAGGTTTTTTATTAATTTATTACATAAATATGTCTCTTTTTGCAATATGCTGAAGCACGAACATTGAAAAAACGCTAGTAAAAAGGCAGGAAGTAGGGAAGAAAGACAATGAGGCTGGAATTAATCTCGGTCGTGCGTTTTCATTATTTCTTATGTTAGGGTATGTACCACGAGTTCGCGGTGTTGCCATATTGTGAGGAAAAACGTTTATTTCGAGAAATTGCTCGGGTGAATCGACTCACAGGTAAACGTGAATGTATCTATACACGTGGGTGTGCACACGTGAGTGTTTGTATAAAAGAAGACCAAAATCACGTCGGTACGTTGGCCGCTCGTTCGATTTCCAATCTGTCACGTGTTAGCGTTCTTTCGTGAGAACCACTGGCCTCCCACATTTTCTCTCCCTCTCTCATTCTCTTTATCTCTGTCTCTTTTCCCGAAAAGTAGTACACCGGTAAACCGAGTCTAGACGAAATTGAATTTAAATATGAATGCGCCGCTATGAACACTCCGGTATATCCGCGAAGCCATGTAACAAGCACTTCTACATAGATTCGCATTAAGTATGTTTCTCTTTCTCTCTCTTTCACCTCTTTCTCTTCAGAAGATATATATACTCAAAGCTATCCTACAGTTTTCGTAAGCAGATCTTGGAAATTGGTAGTACTATTGTTCAGAGACTTTAACTCGTCGTAAGAGCATTTGCCAAAAATTATGACTTAAGTATTTACGTACACATTGCATTACTATATTACACTACATATTATATTAATTAATTTCTATTAACAGCCAACTGTCACAAACATAATTTTAGATTTGTGTACGAACTTCATATAAAACTAATGGGAAAAGAGAGAGGGGAGGATACGTGCACAGAGAACATAAATAAGCATGGAGAGAAGGATCGACGATCGACTTGAAAATCAATTTCGCCGATGCACCGTCGAAAATGCACATCAATCTTGTCAGGAACCACCGACTGCATCTCGTTTGCTCCTCTTCTCGCGGAGGCTCGACACACACACACACGCTAGCACGTTTATATCGGCTTGTGCCTTTCCAAGTGGATCGGTTAACGTAACGGTCGACGAGAGGGTGGAAACGGGTGATGGATGGACGCTTGGGATCCTTTCCATCCCTTTTCCTTGTTTTTTTTTTTTTTAACTATCTCCACAAAATATTTTTCGCGTAAGTTCGAACGATGGAGTCGACGTACAAACGGAAAAAGGGTGTCGAGATATGTCTACGCGGTGCCACTTGATTTCGAATTTATTTATTGGATTAAATGCAATTATAATAATTTAGTTAACTATATTAAATGTAATATGTACCTATTTATTTGCATTTTAGAAAATATTCGCCACAACTAATACTAAAAATGCATAAATGAGAATCGATGCTAAATATGTGACGAGTCTTAAATTCTTTTAAAGTAAAATTTATTATCTTTTTTGTCTCCATCTCTTTTTTTTTTCATCTTGTCTCACATCAACCACGATGACAGGGATAACGTAGGACAGATCCAAGAGGAAACTAGCTAGAATGGAAGGGGAATCTTCTCCTCTACTCGGTGGCCCATTTCTGTACGTCACTGTACTCTCTTAGAAGCTTATGCAATTGATTCTTCGTCGAGCATTAAGACTTACCCCTTAAGCCGATCGGCCGACGTGAAAGAGCCTGAGCCATACCTACTATAATTTTACGTTATGCAAAGTGGATAAAGAATACTTAGCCCCTTACCTCTTCTTTTCTTCTCTTCGTACTCTTTTTTTCTTATAAAGATTATTTTTGTGGTTAGAAAAGATCTTTACTATATTTCTTAGGAATTCGAATTTTATATTTCAACAATGTTGAATTATCTGTTATATGAAGAAGAAAATATTATATAAAAATCGGATTTTATACGAACTTGTAAAAAAACAATTATTTAAAAACGTACTTCTATCAAATTGTGGTACTTATTTTTTTCGAATCGTGAACGTTTTTATGTAAATATTTAATTTACAATATAAATGTGTAAAATTAATGCCCTGGTTTTTCTATTTTCGATTGATCAATCAACCATTATTTTTTATATTAATTGTATGGCATTTTTTTGTATAGATAAGAAAAGTGATTCAATAAATGGAAGTAGAAACACGGAAATAAAATTATATATTCAGCGATCACGCTCACTCGCGATGTACCCAATTTCGATATTTTCAGGTAAAGCGGTAGAGGGAGGGGTGGGAGAGACAAGAAAAGAGAAATAAGAAGGAAACGTTTGGATATTCGTGGCACGCGTCGACGTTGCAGTGCGGCGTCGATGTGTCGGGTACATCGAACCCTCGCAGGTGAAAGTGAACCAAAGCGGTTTTCGCACGTTCGCTCGCTTGCTCGCGCTTCTGGCTCGTTTGTGAAATCGTAGGCCGAAAGATTAAAGCCGAAACGCGACGAGTTCACCGGTGGCATTCTCTTTATATCCAGAAACGTGTTGCGCACGTCCGATGCGTTACCTATCGACGTGTCACACAAAAACAACGAACGAAGTTGGTTAAACAAAAAGTCATTTCTGCTCACGACGAATTTTATTACAACATTTAAGTATTTTGTAATCAACTTTCACCTTTTTTGTTTCAATTATATTACGATACTTAAAAAAATTCTTAGCCAAGAACATGTACGTGGCAGTATTGTCACGTGACCGTATAGTACCATAAGCACATTTAAAAAAAGAAATAATTTTATATTCATGAAGAATCAGGTTATAGCACATATTTTGTAATCGATCGAAAATTTTCTTTTTACTTTTTATTATTATTTAAGAAAAAGATGTCAAGGTCAACTGTCTTTAATAATACATCACAATCACGTGATCGCGTGTTAGCTATCGTCAGCTTGGAAATAAAGAATTTCTATAATCGACTACTAATTTTTTATTACTAATTTTGTTCTTACACATATTACGTCTAAGAAATGTGTCAAAAGGAGTAAGCAAGATAAAGCAGGTCTTTAACGATGAGTCACAACAGTCACGTGACACGCTACGCCGCGATCGGAATATTGTAATCATACTCCTCGATCCTTACGTATATCGATCGTATATTAACGCGAGTGGCAAAATCGTCGATGTCACGTGACACTTACGTTTCTCAATCCCACGATAGTCCACAACGTGTGACGCGTATATACTTACGTGACGCGCGATAGCAAACGCGTTAAGCATCTCCGATCGATTATTATGATCGATCGATGAATTTGATCAGGGATCCGATAGTTTTAAAGATAGAAGAAACTAACCTCGATCTAAAAGCAATCTCAGCGATTAATATTCTAAAGGTTTCTTTACATATACACACATACACTAGTCATCGATGACTCATCGAGAAGTTTTATGCTAATCGTTGTCTTTTATTTGACTTGTTACGATGTATTGCCTTGTGTCGGGTATTTAAACGGTGTTTGATTTTTTTATGTTTCTTGGCCTTGTTCTTACTCTTCTCCATGTTGTCGACCTTATCTCTATCTTCGTTTATGTAAATGCCCATGTTCTTGTCAATGTGTCATGTTCATGTCCTTGTCAATGTACATGTCCGTGCACCTGCCAATGTACATGTCCACGTTCCTGTCAAATGTGCATGTCCACGTTCCTGTCAAATGTACATGTCCACGTTCCCGTCAAATGTCCACGTTCCTGTCAAATGTCCATGTTCCTGTCAAATGTCCATGTCCATGTTCTTTTCCATGTCCATGTTCGATGAATATGTTCGAACATATTTCTATTCATGTTCCTGACCATGTTTATGCCCATGACCTTGAACATGTCTCTGCTCATATTCCTGACCATCTCCAGACCCATGTGCCTGTACTCTTGGTCAATCGTTGACACCTTAATATCAGAATTTTTCTTCCACTATTATTAATCCGTGTTTGACGAGAGAGTCACGATTAAACGAGACGCGTTAGCGTGATAGTATGACGGTAGCAACTTTCGTGAAACGAGAGCAAACATCGTCCATGGAACGAAAGCCACGCGCGTCTGCGCGCACTTGTTCAAACACGCGCGTGCCCTCTCCTCTCTCTGTCTTCCCTCTCTCATTCTCTTTCTCTCTCTCTTCTCTAAACGGACAATCTCGGCGGGTTCTCGTCTGGCATATCCGTACAATGAACCCCCATGAAACTAGCAGAATAATCAAGCCATTGAACGTGACACGAACACGAGTGCTTGGAAACCAATGAGCGAAATCCGATATCTCTATTTTCTATTGTGTCCTCTTTTTCTTAGTAATTAGTAATGGAGAGATCCCTTCGGAATTGGTTTCGATTGGAGGTTCATATGTACACTTATCGTTCAATAGTGTTGCTAGATGAAAGTTAGTCATACTTATTTGTTTAATAATTCTGACTATAGAATAAATGTTTAGCTAGAAATAATATTACACAAAACATATACAAAATCAACTCCACAAGGATACAAAGTCGCCATAAAACCCAAGACAACCGACTATCAACCACTCCAGATTACAAAATGACGACCAAAACGAAGACGTGGCTATCGATGGGAAATATTTCAAAGAAAAGCTCGGAGAAAATTTCGCGAGCATATCGGCTCATCTTCGTGCTATTATTACGAAGTTGCACCAAAGTAGAAGCGGTATGGTGGCGGACGTTGGTTGGGCGGGTTTGGGGGCGGGGCTTGCGGTAAAAGTTCGCGAAATTTCTCGCGATAAATCATGAAAGAAGAAGGTTCGGTTAAAAAGTAGTATCCACGGTACTCTTCTCCTAGACTCTCCCGCGAACTCGCTCGTTCGTTCGTTCGCCCAACCTCTTATCAGTCATCCCGATAACGCGGCCTGGCCGCTAGCGTTATCGTTCGTGCGGCGAAAGCCCGCGCGACATGCTGCACTCGCGTCGTCTATTTTCGCTAGTACGCAAAACTTTTTATCGGCGTGGCGACGCGTCAACCGCCAAGCGGTGTAAACGCTGCCAATTTTTTACTCCCTGTTCCGAGAGCAACGACCCTACTCCTCTTTACTTCTCTTTACACACTGCGATGAGGGGGGAGGCTTGCATCTCGGCTCTTCTTCGAAGTTATTTGTTATCCAGATTGCTCATCGAGCGAGAGGGGGTAGAGGGAAATCTTCACGGTAAATAAAGCCGGCCACGTTCATGGAACGTGCACGCTTTAAGTATGCGTTTCGTAAGCGTTTCGATCGCTCTTGCAATTTCGATTTCTGTCGAATTCTCGACTGTGCATCCGGAATATTGCGTAAGAGCTTATCTTTGGAATACGTATTCTATAAACGGGTGTTCGGTACTTTGGAAAATATACTCTTGATATTGGTATTAGGAAAATGTGATAGGGGAATATCAAGTATTGTTACGTAGTGTATTGATATTTTGAATAGATATCGACAAAATTTTCAATGGGGGATAATATGAGATTGGTCTAGCTACTGGTTTTAAAATTAATGGTTTGAATAATGAAATTGATTCGATTTCAAAGAATTTTGGAAAATTATGTATTATAATAATGTTAATTTACATGACACAAAATTAATGATAACTTTGCTCAATTTTTAACCATTCATTTTTTACATACCCAATTGTTTATTTCGTATATTGGAACATTAACACTATCATTTTGTAAAGAATGAAGATATGACAGATTACATTGCCATAAATAAAAACGACACAAATATTCGACCTAAAAAATTGAGTGCCCGTCACCAGTGACCGAAGGTTATAGAATAGGTTATAATGAAAAAAAAAATCAAATAGAAGTCTCCATAAATAGACAAAAGCAAAAAGCCATTTTCAACCCATTTCCAATCGGTCTCATTACACAATTGACTATAACTCCTACTACGGAGAACGTTCTCAGCTTTTTTTCTTTATTTCGAACAAATTAGGCTTACGTTTTACCACCTGCTTATTTATGACGCACGTCGATATAAAGAAAATAGCAGAGATTAAAAAAAAGTATGGCGTTGCATGGATCTCTAAAAGGCACGAAAGGCGATACCGTCGCCCGCGGACGTACATTATCTATGCACTTTTCTCGACTCGTACACAGTGGTAAACGCACACACTGCCCAGCAGGACTATTTTTAAACCTTATCATCCTCGATAATAGCTCGCATATGCGAGTGCGTGCTCGCTTTCGCGTGCGTACGCTCGTGTTTCGTCCGAAGGAGCTCCTATCGCACGTAAAAAAAAAACAACGAGTCCGTCGAAATGACGCGATTGCAACGATTTATCCACCTTATCGGTGCTTGTCGACTTTGCCCCACCCTCTCATTGTTTCTATCAGTATTTACAAAAAAAAAAAAAAAAAATAAACAAACACCACGAACGTTTACAGTCTATAGGTTAACTCTCTTTAACGTTTTTTTTTTTTTAGGTATGATCTAATCCTTCGCACTCTGTGTCAAGTGAAACATGACGTTCATTTTTTGTTACATTCGTACATTATTCTTCATTTCATCTACTGGCAACTCTTTTTTTTTTTATAACATAGATACTGAGTAACATATAAGGCTAGCCTGTCCTTAAAATTTTTTTTTGTTTATTTAAAAATAATAAATCAAATATTAGGAACATATATTATTACAACAAGTTAGATTTAATACAAAAAAAAAGTACATTCATGTGAAAAATAACAAAAAAAAGTAATTAAAAGAAAATTTTTTTTTTAAATATGATCACCGTACACACAAGTGGTCGTTGGGAGTAATAGTCGAGTGCAAAGTGTTAAGGTTAGAATAAAAAAAAAAGACTGAATCGTTTATGCGAACAATTTCTAAATGAAGCAACTTCCACTCACATAACCTTATACCCGAACATCGATCGTAAATTGAACCTAAAACCACGCGTATTATATCCCAGTGTTCCCAAGGATCTTAACCTTTCATTATCCAAAGAAATTCGACAGAAATCCATAAACTTCGAGCCCCCTAGTTTCTCTTCAGTGAAATTCCGTAGGGAAAGCCATCGACCGCGATAGATCAAGCCTGCGGCCGAGGACAAGAAAACAGGAGTTCAGTTTTGCATCCGAGTTTACCATCCGTGAACGAAGTTAGTCCTTGGCCCGTTATTTCGGATTACGTAGGATACCGAGTGCGGCTCTCCTAATGAAGGCACGTGCTGCTGCCTGGTTGTGGCAGCACCATTTCTACCACTAGTGAACCAGACTACGGAGTAGAGACTACCACTAACATCGGTAGTAGTAGTGGTATAACTCGTGGTAGTGGTGGTGACCGTACTGGTCCTCCTTTGTCGCGGGCTACGGTGTGCCTGTTGGAAGGGCAGGTACGTGAGTAAGAGAGAGACAGAAATGGGGGAAAGAGGGTGAGGACTTGGGGGGTTCAGCTAGACACAGTTTAATTAAGCGAAAGCAGCGGCGTTACGGCACCGTTCGAGTTGTGTGTGTACACGTGTCGACTCACACCCACGCCATCTACTCCTCCTCCGAGAGCTGCATCGACGTGCATTCTGCGCACGCACGTACGTAGGTATAACAGTGCAGCTGCACGGTTTGACCAATGTCGATGCACCCGGCCATGCTGGATCGAGTGAGCGACCGAGAGAGGGAGGGAAAGCTTAAATAAGCATCGTCAGTTCGACGTACATGCGTTTGTTTGGAGATAGTCCCTATTTCCATGGTTTCTACGTCCATCTATGTCCATCTATCTTCATCTCTCTCTTGCTTCCTCGTTCTTCCCCTTCCGAACTGCGTAGCTTGGAAAACAATCGGCCATACTCGGGCTTCGGTAACTTCGCTGATTGTGTAATAATGACTTCGCTTGGAAATTCGAGCAGCTTGCTTGCTTGCTCCATGCCCTGGACTGAATTCAGACGAGCGTGACTCTGTCGTAGAATGGAACGGAGTCTTTGAGGCGGTAACTGTGCTCAACGGTTTGTCTTAGTTCCGGGGAATTGAGTGCTGGAATTGGGGTTACTTAAAATGGGGATAATTAAAGATCAACTGGGATACTGATTGGTAGTGGGGAGACAGGGAAAATATAAGTGATAAATCTGAAACAAGTGGTTTAGGGAATTGGAATGTTTCTCATTAGTGTCTGGTAGAGTGAAAGGTTGAACGTGAGTAATCTAGAGTGACTAATTTCTTAAAGTGTGCCTTTGAAAACTTGGCAATGTTTCTAAGAATATTTTATTGTTAAGGGACAACATGAACAATTTAATTATCAATGACTTGTAAATTACAGTATGGTAGTAATGTTAATTCGTTAGAAAAAAACAGTAATATATCTTACTTTTAAACGAATAAATAATAAGAGCGTATACTTGACAAGTACTTGATAAATGACTGATGTAAGAATTCTAGTTTCTAATCCATCTAATTTTTATGTAAATAAATGACGGAAGTTCTAAAGCAATAAAATGAGGTCTAACTCGTTTTCTATTAAAAAAAAAAAGGTAAAATCACCGTTCGAAATTTCTGTCCTTTCACCATCAAACTAATCACTTCCAATCGTGAGTATCGAGTACCGAAGCAGAGTTCTAGGAGTTAGCCGATCATGGAATTTCGTAGGGTCCGGCGTGTTACCTCGCGGAATCCCTTTTATCATGTAGATAGGCAAGTTCAAGGAGGTCCGAGCGAGTTTCTCGCGCTCATTTCAGAGGAGGGATTCTCGCTGCTGGTGCCCGTATAACGAATCGCTAAACTCTCTCTCTCTCTCTACCCAGTAGATCCTTCTCCAAACGGAAATTCGAAAGCTGACACTCTCCGTAACGCGCTGGGGCCAATCAAGGATATTAAATTCTACGATCGGAGAACGGATTTTCGGAACGGACTGCTATCCCCTTCAAGTTAATGGATCCTCTAATCTCCCTTAATTAATTATTTATTTGCTGAAATTTATTATAACCTTCCAAGCTACTAAAGACCTAAAAGAACAAGAGAAAGGAAAACCGTGTTCACCGTTCCACCAAAATTTTTCAACGAAGACTCGAGCAATGGAGGATATTAAATTCGACAAGCGGAAGTTCAAGCCAAAATCTTAAGTAATCAAGGCCCGAGCGGAGGTCGAAAGTTTCTCTTTAATCCACGAGGGCCCATCCCTCCCCAAACCGTCGACGGAAACTTCTTCCTCGAGTGTCTTTAACCGCGAAAGAAAAAAGGGGTGGGGGGGGGGTTGAGATTCGAAAGAAGGGATTTAGCTCTCATGAAGCGAAAGAGATAATCGAGAAAAGGGAGAGAAAGTTAAAAAAAGATTTTTAACCCTTGACACGACTCGCCACCATCTCTGGATAAGGTAGAAAAAAAGAAGAAATACAAGTCGCGAGTGGCTTACTAATTGCTGCCATTTTTTACGTCCACAGAACGAGAGGAACGTGCGTATGATATAACGTGTAACGAGCGAACGAACGCGAGGAACGTAAACGCGAAATGATTCATAAGACGAGGTCACGTACGCGATATGCAAATGATCTTGCAACGAGGCGTAGAATAAAATTATAAAGAGAACATTGATTTTATCGATCTGCTGTGGTATTAATTAGCGCGCGGCTACCTGTGAGAAGATCGATACCGAAAGAAAAATTATTGCTTTTAAAGCGATAGGCGGTCTTGGCCGATATCGAGAGGAAATACTAGCGATTTGTTCAAGCGACGTATACTTTTCAATAACTGGTAATAACGGGTGGAAAAAAAGTGTACTTGGTACTTTTATTACAATTTTACACGTAACGAGTTTATTGACCTTTAGAATTGAGCCGTTTTTGGTTATGTAACGCAAGGTGATATGTAAAAGATTTTTTTTATACTTTTTACATTTAGATCTGAAGATTACAAATATTTCCTGAGGAGATTCCCCTCTTCTCCCATAAAAATTTTATTTTTAATCGACTTTGAGAAAGGAGGAGGTTACTCAATTCGACAGTGGGCAATCTTATTTATTTATTTTTTTTTGCATGTTTCTTATTTCACCATTTTTTAAATAACAAAATGACTTTTGTACAGATTTACTTACCAAGAATTAGAAATAAAATGGCTCTTTTATTATTACTTATTAATAGCTACAGAAAATATACAAAAATTGAGACAATTGCAAAAAAAATTGAAAATGCATTCGCTCGTAATTCCCCCTCTTTTCTCATTTATGCAACTATGTTGTCTCAAGAGAATGCACAAGCCTTTTTAAGTTAGGACGCCAAGACGGTGTCACGAATTTGGCATTCGGTAACGAGACGATCAAAACAAAAAAATTGACTGAAAGGGAGTAAAAAAAAAAGTGAAACGTTTCGAGACGATCGTTCGATCCCTAAAGGGGGTGAGGAGGGATAGAAACGAAATAGGAAATATCATCGGGTAAAGGAAATTTATCGCGTCGTTGGAAGACGCGGTAGCGATATTCCCTGTCTCTCGGCACGGCACGAACGATAAGGGCATGGCACGCACTTGCGTGACGACAATCTCAAAGGCCTCGTACCTCGATTCTCTTCCCCTCTCTCTTCTAGAAGAGAACTCCGATCGGGACTTAGCGCGAGACTCGATCGCGCGAACCTCGCGTAGGATAGGTTAGGTCGCTGTGAAAGGTGAGGAGGAGAAGGAGCTAGGGGAAAAGGGGGTAACACCGCCTTTCTTGTTCGCTCCTTCGAGAGCCGCCTCGTCGAGACGCTCCTTCTTCGATCGACAACGTTGCGATTTTCCATTAGAACAATTTTCTTCCCGTTTGAAAGATCAAATCTTTTCTTTTTGATCGTTATGTGTAAATAAAAATTGGAAATTATGAATGGGGATGTTTTTTTTAAGGTTATTTTTGTGTTCACCAAAATGGCGGCCACCGATCGTTCTCACGTATAAAAGTAATATTTCTATCTTTTGTGTTTTATTATGTTTGTCAATTTTATTTTAAAGTAAAATATTCTTTTCTTTCATTACTCTCGTGTTGGCAAATGAAAAATTAATCAAATTGATTTTTTTTTTTGATAGTACATTTTTTTGGTTCAAGGTGGCAGCCATTGACTTTGATTAATTTTTCTTTTTTAATTCAATATTACAGATGTTATGCTCGAAATTGACAAACGTCATTTTTACAAGCGTTAATTTGTTTAGCAAAGAAAGAAATAAGGTTTCGAACGATTGAGAAAAAAGAATAGATTTTTTGGAGCAGCCTGTATTGTGCACGGATGTTGTCGCGAGTGCGTGGCTGCAGCCAAGCCTGGCGGGTGCATTGGCCGGCCATGAGTTAGATCGCTTCAACAGCCGCCTGTAAACAGCCTCGTAACTTTGCTGCACTCCCCCCACCACCATCTCCTTCTCTTTCTCTTGATTTCCTTACCTGTGGAGATCTCGACTCCTCTCGCTGTTTTTCTTGATTTTTTTTTTTAAATAAAGTGTTCAATGATCGTGTTATGTATACATATTATTTTACTATTTTTATTATTTTTACATAACATGAATACTTAGAAGATATTTACAAATCTAGACGAAAAAAAAAAACAATTTTGATTAAAATTGATACTTGAATTAAGTTTCAGAAATTTATGGTAAAAAATTCATACAACAATTTACTTGTACGTTAATTAATACAAATTATTTTTATTTAAAAAAAAACAATATTTTTAAATCGTTGATATGGTTGAAAGAAATAAAATCTCCCCGTCCACCAACCTCTCTTCGATTATTTCTATCGATAATCTTCTTTTAAATGCACTCCTCCCGATCAACCTCAATTCCCAACATATCGATAACAAGAAAGATGTAGTAGGTAGAACTCGTCGGAACGTTCTTCCCTCCGCATGGCTTCTCAACGCCTGAAATTCTGGCTTACACAGAAATTGCCCTTCGCTTTGATCTTGGATGCTGCACGGAAATCAAAGAGCAGCGGCGTATAAAAAAAAAAAGAGCATCTATACGTGTCACGAACTTTCTCTCCTTCTATATACGACGAAGAAGAGTCCCGTGAAATAACATTTCTTTTTTTTTCGGTTTTCTTTAAAATTTAACGACTGTGTCTACCTTTCTCTCTACTTATACTATCGTACATACACGTATATGCACAAAATATTTTTACATAATTCCAACGTATAACATTTGATTATAATCGTATGTTCTCTTCATCTTTCTCACACATACACTCTTCTCATTACGCGTGGGTGTCTCGAACGCTTCGTCTTTGAGCCATTAAACGCTATAAGCTCGTTAGGACAAGCAGAAGAGAGGTTATGTTTTCGACTTTTTCTATTATCCAATAAGGAACGTGAATTTTTCTTTCTCTTTCTTTGAGTTCTCTCCTTGAACCGGTCGTTCTTCGGTTCGTTTAACCCTAGGACACACCGGAGTGTGACATTAGGAACCTTCGAACGCGTTAGCTTTTACGTGTTAATTATCGGCTTCTGGATTTTCTCGTGGACTCTACTAGGACTGGCATAAGTCGTTCGCCAGCATTCCAGAACAGGGTAGTGTGGTACTTCCGTGGGAACGCGGACTTTATTCATTAACTTTGACATTTTCCGCGCTGTTAGAAATCTTCTCCTTGAGCGACTCGACAATACACCCAAATCGGACATGTGTACATGTTTATTTTTGTATTTGATGTACTCCAAATTTGCATTGTTATCCAATTGTTCTTGTAATTTGTAGATGAAGTTATTTGTTTAAGTTCTATATAACTTATAAATGTCGTTAAAAAGTGGGAAAAGGGTGCAATAATAAAATTAATAAATAAATAATACTTTTCTGAAAATATGATTTTATCAAACCAATTTTGTCAGCCACTGTACATTTAACAGCAGTGAAGTGTATACTGTACCGTATTCACTGTCACTCATGTAAAAAAATAAAAAATCCATTTTATAAATTAACAATATTTAAATAAACAATAATTTTGAAACATAAATAAGTGATATCGTTAAATAAAATTTAATAAAACGACAAAAAATATCTTCCGGTACCGGGAATCGAACCCGAGCCTCCTGGGTGAAAGCCAGGTATCCTAGCCACTAGACCATACCGGATCAGATGATACTTTATTTCTGTTTCGGAGTACATTAGCGCAGCTTTACTACTCTTGAACACTTATTACAATGTACCCTCCATTTATTCGTCCTATGAACTTTGACCATTTGTTAATAAATTGTTTATACCAAACATTTCAATAATAATAATTTGAAAGAAAAAAAATAAGTTTTCAATAAAACTTCGCTCCAAAATACATTTGTCAAATTCTGATACTAGCTTTCGACCCTAGAACTGTCCATTTGTTATAAAAAAACAAAAAAAAATATCTTTTCAATGTATCGGTAGAAATATTCGATGTAAATCGCAGTCGGTCTCTTTGTATCGACACGTTTTCAACTTACATCCCCCTTATCGTCTATTTCCCTTTACGGTCCCTTTGTCTCTATCTCTCTCTCTGTGTCTTCTTCGCGAAAGAGCATCGTAGACTCGAACACGGGAATTCCGCATGAAGTATTTATTCATCAGGCTCCGGTACGCCGAACAGCCGGGACAGGAATTTCATAATGTCGGTGTCACACGGTAATATTGATTGAAGGACCAACTTACCCTTCTCTGTCTACGTTCTCTCTCTCACTCTCTCTCTCTCTCTCTTTCACTCTGTGTATCCACTCGCTGCTCTTTTTCTTTCCTCTCACTTTGTTCCTTCCATCCACGACAAAAATGTTGTAGAAATCGTCGATCGTACCTAAGGGCGTTGCATTGGCTCGGAAAAGATTGAATGGTCAAAGGGAGAGAAAGAAGTGGAAAGAGCTGGAAGTTTCGGAAATGTGCAATTTTTTTTTTTTGGACGTCCTGTGCATACCGAATCACGAGTCTATCAGTGCAATCATTTTGTAACATATTACCAAAAACAAATTATTATGCTTTTTTTGGAGTTAAAATAATCATTTTATGCGTATATTTTTTTATAGAAAAAAGGCTTCGTAAAAAGCCCTTCATTTCATTAAAAATTATAGAAAGAATAAATTTACAACCACTTACAATCATATTGACAACCCCGATAATTTTAACATCGAGCACGGACAGAAACTTGACGTCACAAGTTTATATCACATGATCAAGATTACGATCAACACTTTTTATAACACAAAAATAGAGTAATAAATTAGATTACGTCTGTTTCGCTCGAAACAAACAAATTCTCAGTACCTATTCCAACTTATCGTGATATAAATGTTGTAGCGTTTTATCGAATGTCAATCGTATAAAATAAACCAATAGATTCCTAGAAAATCGTAGAATCAACATTCGATCGTATTGAGAAGGCGGTCAAGCGAAAGGTTTCGAAACCAGATCCGTATTGTTCTTGATTCAAACTGAACATTGTTGCGAACTCGACTCTACCCTCGTCTCTCCTTTCCTCTCTCTCTTTGTGTGTGTGTCTCACACTCTTAATCCGGCGAAAGGTTGCGACGGACTTTGCCGAGAGTTTACCGCACGATTTTAATCGCTACGAGGCAAGAATACGCGCTCGCGTCACGCAACATTTAACGCTTTTGCAGATCGTTCGTGAGGATTTTACGCTTGCCACCGTTTTTTTTCGGTCGTGCCAAGATATCTCGGCCTCGTGACGAACACTTCGGGACATTTCGTGTAATATTTTTCAACGTGGCAGGGTGAAAGGAGTAGGGGGAATCTCTTGCGTGACAATCCACACGAAACGATTTGTAATAATGTGTTAATTGCTTTTAATATCATTTAGTTCTTTACACTTTCTTTAATTCGAATTTGTTCATTTTCTTTCAATGTTATTTAAATAAAAATGTGGAAATTTGTACGATCATCCAATTTAATTCACAAACAAAATGGTTTTTGCTTGAATCATGTCTTATCTTTTAAAATGATAAGAATAAATGGATTTTTTGCAATCCAATTAAATTTCTCTAAAAAGTTTTTTAAACTGCACTAATTCGCCGTACTACGTTTCACGAATTCGTAAAGTCTCGATATCCGCTAATTACAAGGTAACTCGGAAAGATGAAGAAGGAGAGGATGGAGAGGGGGAAAAAAAGGAGAACGAAAGGTTTCGTTCGTTCGGGCCAATGCCCGCCATTTAATTCCATAATAATTCCCGCGAAGCCTTCGAATTACGGGAGGAACTTTCTCACCCATCTGCTTTTCGTGTCACGTACTCGCGATGAATGGAGCAGAAGGTTACCACCTAGCACGAAGCTGGTGTTAGTGGTCGGGTTGTACCACGAAGTAGTAGGAGAACAGGGGAATGAGATGAGCTAGGAATGGGAGATAGGAGATAGAACCTAAATCTCTCTTACGTGTGTATATAAATTTATCTTATATATACAAGTGTGTATGTATTGTATGGATATAAGTGATCTCTGTATAACACGGTACATTTAAAGCACGGTTTTATTTAATATAATTATTATAAATAAGATTGATATTGTTTAACAAATTTAATAAAAAAAAGTATTCTATCCCACCAACAAGAAAATATTAATACTAGAAATTTCAATTTACACGATAATAATTTGTAGACGAATACTTTCAATATTTTTGGAATAATGAAAATAGGAGAAGAATTTAAAAAATAACAATTATTTGGTACTAAAGAAATTATTGCATATAAAATATCAATGTTTTAAAAACGATAGCCAAATTTTGCAATTTTATAGTTAAAAAAAATGTATGTTTGTATGTATGACCATTCTTTAGAAATTCGTATGGTTTCATGAATCTTCAGGAAATAGAACGTGATCGTAGGAGGGAGATTTCGATGTTGCTAGTCCACTGGCGGTAACATTTCTCTCTCTTTTTTTCGTCCACGAGATGAAACGAGAGGGGAAAAAAAAAAGGCAGAGCGGAAGGCGGCAAAAAAGTTGCGGAAAAAGCGATAAGATCCGGATTATCGCGGCGATCACGGGCCATTAGTCGAACGAATCGTCCCTTTACTCCTACCACTATCTATCTTTATCTTCTATCTCTACCTTTTTCTCTATTCCGCTCGGGCTCGCGATAAATACGGCCGGAATGCGGCGAACGTACGAGAATTATTCGCGTTTCTCCAGAATTCGTGTATATATCTATGTATGTGCACGTGTACCTATATATCTTGGCTTATGGCACGGAGTTCGAAACCACATATACCGTAGATTTTAAATCTGCTTCCAAGCTATACCTTTACGCTTGGCAATAACAGTATACTGATTTTTTCGTTACGTACCGTATTACTTCTCTATTGTTTTTAGTGTTTAATTCGTGGATGAATTAACAATTATCGATTAAATTAATGATTACGAAAATATTATTATGTTTTTTATAACTTATCTATACTATAATGAAAAAAAGTTATATTTTCCCTATCAAGATTTTTTTTTAAATGCACATTTGGTTTAAACAAAACATGTTTTTGATAATATTGGATGTAAACAATTTTCATAAAAAAGTGTTATCACATTTAATTTTTTTTTTTTTATAGCATTACACAAGAGAAAATAATTTCTACAGTTTCTAATCACCAGCAGATACTCATTTTTTCGTAGACACATATCATTATCCACCGAAAAAAAATGTTCTTTCAATCCCTTCTTTTCTTTTATAAGATAAAAGTACTTTTCAATACCGATCACGTGGTACGCAATCTCTTTATCCCGTTCGAATATGATTTCGTGCCGTGTTCGGGACAATGTCGATCACACGGAAAGAGTTCGAACATCTTTTTTTTTCTTCCCCCCTCCCCATCCTTTCCTTCCTCCTTTTTTTTTGCCTTTTTCCCTATCGTAAAAGACCTTCCGTGTATCTATTATCGCGCGGAGAGCTCGGACCATTAGTCGGATGAATCCCTTTGAACGCGATAAATATACTCGGGAATAGGAGAAGCAGAGAGAACTCACGCAAACCGTTCCGGAATTATTCCATGCCTCCTTTTCCCTCCCCGTGAATCTCGGCGTCGATATCGGTTATAGATGGACGCCGTTTTATATCTTACGACTGGTCCCCAATAAATTTCCGTCGCGTCGACAAAACGCCGTCGAAGTGCTGCCGGGCAGGAAGGAAAGGAAGGAAAATTGCTTTCCTTCGATATAACTGAAACTACATATTATATAATATATGAATGTTTATTAAATTTAGAAAAAGAAGTAACTTACATCAATTCAAGGTCATTAAGTTCTCAATAATTACTGTGTTACACGTTTTTTTTTTTACAAAACTAAGAATTATTACCAGAATGAAATTTGGGGTTTTCATGAATTTCTTTTGTTCTAAGAAAACCTATTGACCAAGACATATTTTTCTGTTACAGGAGAGCCCACCTCAGAAATTGTCTCGAAAAGCTGAAGATGTTGGTACCGTTGGGTCCTGAAACTTCGAGGCACACAACGTTGGGTCTGCTGACCAAGGCTAAACGTTTTATCAAAGTAAGTGTCTCTTGAGAATCATAAGAATCCTGATGATAAAAAAAGATATTCGGACAATGCATAATAAGATTTATCGCATAAAATACAGACACATACACAAATGTAATGATAATATACATAATAGAATTTTATACACGGCGTACGTCACGTTTTAACTCGCGAGGGTACGCGAATCACACGTGTCTGTAATATTAATAAGCAGGTGTTCTCGAATTTAACATTCTACGAACGTTGTACGTTCCACATTCCACGTACTAATAGAGACTAAGAGACGCCAGTGAAAATGTTCGCTTTATGAAAATGGAACTATTTAAATTTTTTTATGATAGATCTCACACTTGTTCTTACTGTACATACGTATTGACATCGTGATCATCATTTGAATATGTTACAGGGGTTACTATAATAATTGATTATTATTTATTCACAATAATCCTTCATTAATAATAACAAAAATGTTATGAGTAGACTGCGGATCTTTATGCAAATGCATATTTTTCTTATTGCGTATGTTTTTCAAATTTTACATATAAGACAAACCATTGAATATGTCACATGTATCCTTTGTATTTGACATATTTTTATTCAGTTATCAGCTCTACTTGCAATATTTGATAAATCATGAATTATAATTCATATGAATTTGCATAAAGATCCGCAGTCTAGTTATGAGGAATCTATAAGATTCGCATATTTATCATCCATCTGAAACATTTTAATCCCGATGTATCTCCACACCTGCATCAAATGCATCTGCATATAATAACAACTGCAAGCATCTGTTTTTATGATCTTTCGAAAGATACTTTGAAAAGTGTTACATTTATCTCGATTAGTCTCACTTGTAATAAAAAGAAATGATAGGGGGAAGTTTTCTTGGTACTTCTTTTCCCGGTTTATGATGACCAGGGTGGCTCTGGTCACGCTTGAAATCCATAGATACAGTGTCGTGCCACGGTAAAACTTCGCTGCTATGAGGAAGAAGACTGGTACCGTACTACTGTGGCGATGCTGCTGACGGGGTGGGGGGATGGTCGTTTGAATATTTCATGGGGACTTCTGCGAAGTCGCGGTTTGTAAGAAGCGATGGTAGAAGTAAAAAGACGAAAGGAAAGAGAGAACGGAAGAGTCGGTAGGATAAAGAAAGAAAAAAAAAAAGTGTCGCGATGGTGAACGCTCTGTAAGATAGGAGGGGAAAGCACCCGGTAGAAAGACGAGTCGGGATAATTAGCAAGAAAGATGGCGGAAAAGATGTCTGCCGAGTGTGAAAAGAATCGCGGTCGAGCACACGGCTGTTAGAAAAGAAGACTCTCTTTTTGGCCCGGCCAAGCCGAAAAGAGGAAGAACGTTTCGTAGAAAAAAGGAAAGTTTCGAGATGGGGAAGACGATGATCGGACGTACCGTCGACTGACGAGGATATAAGTCCGATTAAATGGTACTTATCCCATTCTTCTCGCGTTTGTCCGACCGAGCGGCGAGGAGTTCTTTGAAGTATCGTCAGTCGAACGTCGTTAACTATCTTTTTCGAGCAAAGTATGGCCTTCCTAAATGTGCTATTTATTATGAAACTGGGTGAAGTCACTGTTCTTTCTACACATTTTTTTATATCGACTCTTTTTTGGTAAGATATTTTATGAAATGTTTGATCTTGTAACGGTTGAATTATTAAATTAGTTGGAGAAGAATTCAAAAATTTATTAGCATTAACCCATTTTCATCATAAGGAAGTATGAAAAAGAAGATTCTTAACACCAAATGTTTTTTTATCATATAAAAAACATACACATTTACCATTTTCAAAATGATAAATTTATCAGAATCGTTTCAAAAGAACCCTCGTAAAAACAGCTGATCGCTTCATCGATTCTCCAATAAAAAGTAAAATTCCACCCTGTAACCAACATACCCAATTAGTTTTTTCAATTCTCCAAGTCAAAACGAATCGTTAATTCTCTAAGATATATACAACAGTCTGAATCCCAACCCAGATCCGAGCATTGAAACCTTATCCGCACGATCGTACCGACGAGCGTGGAAATTTGAATTTCGCGGGTTGTAACAGCAAACACGGAAGGTCGAGTAATCGTATTTTCCACGGCTATCTAACTCACAGTAGTGTAAGACTAGAGAGAGAAGGGGAAGAAAGACAGACATATAGCGAGCAAGAGATACGAGCATAGGACGGAAGGGTAGCGTTGTAACATTCTGGACACATATACACGTAGAGACAATAAATACACGTATAAAGACGTGTACGTGGTTAGAAACTCCCACGCAAAGCGTGCACGCACGGTCGAACGGTGGATACGCGCGACTGCACGTATGTACCTCTGCAAACCATTCGCGTGCGTGGATAGAAACTCCTACAGTGTGTGTGAGAGAGAGGGAAAGGGTAGATGAGAGGAAGCGTGTACACACGCGGCTTAGGCGCGTACGCCATTGTCCCGACGCTCTGTAATTTACTAACTACGCGTCCATTGTGCGTCGGCACTCTCTGTTTGTCTCGACACCTTACATCCCCCTTCGTCTCGTTCCCTCCACAACCCCTTCGACTCTCTCTCGCATCGCTTCTGGATCTAGCTATCTATCTCCTTGTCGAGCAATGAGATTGAGAGAGATAGAGAACATGGGGGAAACCCTTCGTACTTTTTTCTTTCGTCTCATCTCCTTTCATCGACTTTGCTCTTTCGGGAAGATCGTAGGTCGAGGTTTTCTTATTGTTTTTCTTTTGAGATAATTATTTAACAGTTTTAGGGTCTTTATATGGGTGTTGTTTTTTTAGTGATGGTCATAAGACAGGACTGAATTATTCATATTAGTGTCATGTTATAAATAAATTTTCTTTAAATCAGAATTAATTATAATAATTATTATTAGACATTTTTTGTTGTATAGTAAACAAATAAGTTAATTTAATTGCCATCGTTAGTAACATTCAAAATTACTAATTTGGTTATTAACATACGTAGTGTTAAGCCATTTGTATAATATCTCATCGATCACTTATCTCATTCGTATCATCAATCATTTGTATCATTTTGTCATAAGTAAAATATTTTGATACATTAATATAGAACGTGATCATCGTTACTATATACATATAATTACATTTTATTATCGCTCTTATACGATTATAGGTTATGAATGATATGGTTCAGAAGAAAAGACTCATACATTTCGATCAGAAAAATAATCCTACTGATCCTTCCATTTCTCAAATACGATGTACTTCTTGATCAACAAACTCTATACAAAAAAAAAAGGACACATAATCGATATCTCGTTCTTACAAAAACCGTGTTGATTTCGGTGATAGAAATCTCCCACCCTTCGTTCTCACTTTTATGGCATGTCTGTGTGTCGGGCAAAGGCGGGAAAGACGTTTTCAGTAAAGAGGAGAGAAAAAGAAATGAAAGAAGAACGTAGAATGTTCATTACCTAATGCGACGCTCGCGTATACGCACGTAGCTCGTTCGTTTATAGGTTACTTCGTGTATTTTTCTGTCTCTTTTTCTCTCTTGAGAAATTTCGTGCAAGAAGAACTAACGTGCGGGAATTAATGGAGTGGGGGGTCGAGTATGAAAGGGTGGGGGTAAAAAAGGTTGTAGTGGGGGATAAACAGGGTATGGTGGGAGGTAAAAAGTGTGTGGTGGGAGGTAGAAAGGGTGGGGAGAAGGGAATACGCACGTAGCATGACAGACACACACGTGTCCTGCACGCGTGCATTTATATAGTATATATATATATATATATTGCGAGCGGCCATTCGTCTTCGGCATTCTTTTCTTCCTTCGGTTGGATGGCTGCTTGGCTGGCTGCGTTTCTCGCTGGCTTAGCGAGGGCGAAAAATGAAGACAAGGGCCGGCGGATTTTTGTGATAAAGAAGATGAAGGAGTCGCGCTCTCCCGTTCACGTGAAAAGGGCTGTCGTAAAAATGCGCGGCTTACTACGCCATCTAATGTAGCTCCATCTTCTCTCTCTCCCTCCTTCCCCCCCCCTTCTCTCGTTATCTTTTTTTTCATAGACGAAGGGTGAACGAGTAGAAAGAGGGTTGGAGAAGGATAAAAATTTTGGACGATCAAAGGGAAGCTGTTTCTTCTCGTTACTTGGAAATATGTTACACGAGGGTGCCTCGAATATGAGGGAATATGTTTTCATATTTGCTAAGACAAGTCAGTTTTTGGATTTTATTGATACAGGAATTATGTGAGTCTATTTGGATTGCCTAGAATGTTTAATAAATTGAATAAAATACATGTGATACGATCGTGTGAGAAGAAAACTTTTTTGGTTAACAGGCAAAGTATAGGCTAATATTCATTACCGTCATCATCACTAGCTTTGTTGTCAAGTTCAAAGCGATTATTGGTTTAATATTTTATTCCAATTAATTATTCGTCAAATATATTTATATAACCTGTTATATGTGGCGAATAATAGGACACATACGAGTGCCTGTTGGCATAGTGGGAAAATTCGTATCGAGTTAAACGAAACCCCTGTTAACTTTGCCTATAGCTCGGCGTTATACAAATATGCTGTTATAAGGTTTCCATAATTTTCACGACCGTGTTCTCAAACTATTGCGTTATACGGGTGTCACTCGACTATTTTCTCAATTACATATACAGGTGCATATGTATACGCAACCAATTTTCTACGTAACTCACGTCACACGTACATCTATACGTATGTGCATACACGATGAACAACACAATTAAAAATTGAAGGACTTATCGTGGGCTTACTGCGAAAAGTGACCAACGACCAACGTTTTATATAAACGTAATTTATATAAAATCAATTCTTTTGACTTGGTCAATTTTTACAGCAAGCTCACAGGAGATAAAAAAAAGTCATCGATCGGACAAATGACCCATATTGATTTCCTTAAATCCGAGGGGTTGTCAAAAAGTGTCATTATCGGAGATAGGTGGTCTAGATGGCTCGGGGGGTTGCTTGGCGAAGAGGTGGATGGGTGTAGGGAGGAATCGAGGTGGAAGAGTATTTCCGCGATGGTTGGTCGTCCGTGTGTACTACGATCGAGCTTTCCTGGCACGAAGTAGATGGCGGAAGCAAGTCGAGTCCCACTTTTAAGGTCGGGCTAAGGGAGTTTACGAGGAGACTCAGGCCGGCTCGCTCGCTTTAACCTACCCCTTATCTACGCTGTAAACCCATATCGAGCAGAATGGAAAGTACGAAGGCAGGGACACCTCAACGAGGACGACGATCTACACGTTCGGGCTTACACACTCGCGTATATACACGCACGTAGGACACGGTATGGTCCTTCTCCACTCGTGCTCTTATCTGTGATCCGGTGATTCGGTCCTTTACCCTTCTCACCCCCCCTTGTCTTCGGTCTCTTATCGAGAATTCTCCAAAAATTTTCACCAAATGCCTTGCTAGTTTTTCTCATTTGCATTCTCTTCGTTTTGGTTAGAAATTATGGGTTTAGGTTTTTATTTTATGTATGGTATTGACAGAGAAGAAGTTATTTTAATTTGTTTTTTTTTCAAGGAACATATTTTCTATGTTTTAACACCAAGTAGTATAGAATAATGATGAAAAGGACGAATAAGTGATACAGTATATTATTTCATCGTAATGCACATGTTAATTACCAGAATATCAATTAATCGGAATGACAAGTTTGGCGAACGTGTGTTAATTATTACGGAATATAAAAAATTAATGTAATCATTATTCCATCATAAATAAATATTAAAAAACTTCTCATTTTGATCACTTCGCAATCAAATAATCGTCACGAGGTTTATTATTATTCAATCATCGCTAAATATTTACAATAATTTGTGTTACTTTAACTATAAATGAAATAACTTCAATTTTGATCACTTTACAATCGACACAAGGTTTATTGTTACAATATTTTTACCCTCTTTGTCAACAAATATCAATTTTCATCCTTTTGTAATAAAAAGAATCTATGTACATTGCAATTCCCATGTGTTAACATTATTACAAACATAAATTCTTGGAAAAATTGTATCGAGTTTCGATAACATACCGTAGTATCGTTATTCTATATCGTCTACCGATGTCGAGTGTGTTTGTTTACGAAAGTTGGAACGATCCCCGTGCCACGCTCGGTGCACACGTTTCATACACAGTTTGACTTTGAAGCTCGTTCGCGATATACAACTTCACCAGCGGCGTAACGCTCATTCAAGTCTCGTGTATGTCTTCTCATTCGTTATTACGTAGGTACATTCGGACGCAAACATGCATTAACGTGATATAAATTAACGCGCGTTTCTCCACGATGTTACATTAATTTCCGGTCATTTGTCGTACGTTCGAAAACTACCAGTAGTAGTTACGTATTATGGAAATTATATTGTTTCATAGCACGTAGCTTCTAGCGTGATGTTCTCTTTGACGATATACACGGTGAATGAACGAGGACTTTTATTTGGAATTGACGTAACTTTTCGTTAAATATTTTTGGATATTGTGTGCTTTTGTTCTCAATTCTGAATCTTTTTTTAATTAATAATTAATTCTTTTTACATTTATGTTGTAACAGATATTGAGACGAATTTGACAAAATTCAGAAAGAATCACACCAAAATTTATTATAATCATCTTAAAGCTTCCTTTAAACCATGTTACGTTAAATAAGTTGATCGTGGACCACTCGGTATACACACGGTAAAGCTCGATATGCAGTCAATATTGCAATATCATATTTATTAAATAATAATTTTAATTAAAATCAAATTAATTATCAACTTTTCTCACTCGATACAATAAAATATATCACTTTACTGCGAAACATTACACCTCATTTATGTATGTATAATAATTATTAAATAAATTTACCTCCAAGCAAAAAGTATGAAAAAAAAACCATTATTCGAATTAACCATTAAATAACTTTTGTTAGAACTTGGAGGAACGCGAACGGAAGCACACGGTGCACAAGGAACAACTTTCTCGCGAGCAAAGGTTCCTCAGGCGACGGCTCGAACAGCTGACGAGTCAAACAGGCTTGCACGGCCTTCATCAGGGTCTCCATCAAGGTCTCCATCATGGACTCCACGGGCTGAGCTCATCACCGTTGAGTTCCTCGGCACCGAGCGGATCCTCTTCCGCTGCAGCCGCGGCTGCAGCAGCTGCGGCACTTTTATCGAAGCGTCGTAGCATCTCCGAGTGTTCACTCGGCACGGCCTCCTCTACCAGCTCCACAGCAAGCTCCAGGAACTCCGACAGGTCTGCTGGCAGTCCATCCGTCTCGGAGTCCGGTGAGTCGAAAACATTTCACAATTTCGGGCATTTTTATTACTCCAATTTTATGAATCCAACGTATTACTTTTCTCTAACCTCTCGTTGTGACGTCAGTCTATGGTTAGGAAGAGATATTAATCGAATGCCAGGTTAATCTGGATGGTATTAATTTAGGTCGTTTGATATTTTGAGTGAATATGAAAATCATCGATCATGATATTAATTTTCTGGATATAAGCTAACAATTAATTAAATATTTTATTACAAAGAAAAACAATGTAGAATTTAGAAAATACAAATGACAACTCTGAGGAGGATTACTACTTTATAATAAAAATACAAAATTATATTCATGTACACTCAAACCTGTTTTTGTGCGATTTTTTTATGCAGTAGATATTTTTAAAATTAAAAAAAAAGTATTTTATGCGGTCCCTATCCCACGCACAAAAACAGGTGCGAGTGTATAACATATTTGGATATAAAAATATTACCGAAAATTAATAAATTCGATTATATAAAAATATACCAATTTATTGTTTTGGCAAGATAGTAATTTTAGTTTTGTACCATCAAATAAAACTCAATTTTTTTTCTATAAATTATATAAAACTAAATATTCAAAACAAAAGAAAAATGTATATTTATTTATTATTCTATTTATTAAAACCAAATTTACTTTCTTGCTAATCCAATATTAATAAAAACGATAGAAAAAAAAATTCTAAAATCTCATAAGACAAACGACGAAGCTTCTACCATACCGTAACTCGTTAGACGAGCAAGGGTTAAGGGTTCACGATGGGAGAAGGGGTGGACGATACGATGTGTGAAAGACGACACAAGTGTGAGTCGTGTTTGTCGATCTCGAAATTTTGCGGCGGTCATGCAAAACGGTAGCCGTTGGCGCGGGCCGCGTTTTCGGCGCTTCGTTGCTCACTTTGATCGTCGTAGCGGGCTCGTTCGTTCGCGCGCGCGCGGGTATGCCTGACATAGACGTACACTCGTGTACACCAGGATGGTGTTTTAAGTGCCGGCGAGTTCTAAAACGAGACACTTCTCGAGCCCACGGCCGGATTAGCTGACGCACAAGCAACCCTTCGGTTCGTCACGACCGAAAATATGCGCCTAGGAGGATGCACATATACGTATGTATATGTGTATGTATCTCTTGACGAGCCCTTTGAGAAGAGCCTTGCTCTTTAGACTGATTCCAAAATCGATTGATCGCGCCCGTTGGAATTATTTTGTTCAGGTATTGGTAATCTTTTTCTTTTTTTTTTGTAGATGTTTTAAATGGAAAGTTTAATAACAAATTTTACGGTTGGAAACCTGACCCTTTGTATTCTATTGTTACGGTTATGGAAACTGAAAAATTTTCAATACAGGCAGTTTTTGAATTTTTTTACTTGATTGGTTCCTGAAATGTGTACAAAAGTTGGGCAGTGTAAAAAATGTGAAACGGGGTTTTGTATATTATTAGCGATATTTGGAATGTGTATTGTTTTACCATTATTTACCATAACAAATTTAACTTTTAAATTAAAATTGTAAAATAAAATGTTAATTTGATTCATATAAAAATGAAGCAAAGAAATCATTTTAGAAACAATTAAAAAATTGTTAAATCATGGAGTTCAACATGTAAAATTTTATTTTAAACATTTAAAATAACTTTAACATTCGAATCATCAGATAAACATAAACGTAAAACGCGTAGATACATTTTTACATTACAGAAAATATTTTTCAAACGTTCGCAAAAGCTAAAGACATTACCTGACACGTTAATCATATCGTATCTACATTATTCATCGATTTATAGACCTTCGACCGATTAATTTAAACGATAACAGTTATTTAAGTTCGACCTATAGCCCGGAAGGTTGTAAAAGTAGAACGAAAGGAAAGATCGCTGAAAAACAACTCTCTGTATCGCGTCGTAAAAATGCATTCGCCGTCGCGTGAAATATAACGGAGGAGGATGGTTCGAGTTTCGAAAGAGAGCACGAGATAGAGTAAGAAGAAGAAGAGTTCGCTGGATTCGTGGACGAAACGATGGTGAACGTTAAAATTGATGATCCCTGGGGCTGGAATATCTCGGGCAGCGAAGCACTTATCATAAGTCACGTGTGGCACCACGCCGATTTTTCGAATTCCACGAGAAATTTCGCGTGCCTGACTCGTGCGAGCTTCCTTTCGCCGTTACTTTATCTTAGAAAGATTCTCCTTTTTTATTTTTCCCCACCAACCAGAAAATCAACCACGAGAATTTTATCGACGGCAACGATAAGAAAGCGTCGGTGCTTTTCTATTAACCTTCCTTCGTTGTTTACCGACTTTTTTATTTTTAGTACATATATTCTAGTAGGTAAATGTGTCATTTTTATATTGCTATGTAAAAATGTATTTGTAAGAGAGGGAAGAAAAGGGAAAAGAATCACTGGATATAATTATGACCATACGTCCTTTATTTTTAGTGAATTGTTCGTTACTACTCTATATTTTTGAATCGAATGTTAGCGCGTATGGAATTTTATGAATTGTTAAAATTAAAAAAAAGTATTTCCTTTTCTTATAAATAGGGGAGACCGGGACTAGTTGTCCCAATTTTAGGTTTTTTGTTTCTACAGATTTTATACATCAGGATTTTTGCCAAAATGGTCACCACCGCCGATTTCAATGTTTAATAGCTCATTTTAAAGATAAAAGCATGCAGAATAATGTTCCGTTGTCCGTTTTTCGATATCGTTAAGCAATGATGAGAAATTAATATTTTAAGTGTCGGAGTATGGGTCTTTTTCAAGCTTTAAACTGCTGTATCTTTCGAACCAGCTATCCTATCGAAACGCGACTTGCATATTTGTAAAGTAGAGATTTTTTTCTTTCGAATCATGTGCATACATCATAATTTTTGCCAAAATGGTGACCACCGCCGATTTCAATGTTTAATGGCTCATTTTAAAGATAAAAGCATGCAGAATAATGTTCCGTTGTCCGTTTTTCGATATCATTAAGCAATGATGAGAAATTAATCTTTTAAGTGTCGGAGTATGGGTCGTTTTCAAGAGAAAAATAGCTGTAACTTTTTAACCAGTCATCCTATCGAAACGCGACTTGCATATTCGTAAATTAGAGACTGTCCCCTTTCGAACGAGTATTTGATCGGACAAATCCGAGATATATCGATTTTTGACAAAAATCCTGACCTATGCATCATGATTTTTGCCAAAATGGTCACCACCGCCGATTTCAATGTTTAATAGCTCATTTTAAAGATAAAAGCATGCAGAATAATGTTCCGTTGTCTGTTTTTCGATATCGTTAAGCAATGATGAGAAATTAATCTTTTAAGTGTCGGAGTATGGGTTTTTTGCAAGCTTTAAACTGCTGTATCTTTCGAACCAGTCATCCTATCGAAACGCGACTTGCATATTCGTAAAGAAGAGACTTTCCTCTTTCGAACGAGTATTTGATCGGGCAAATTCGAGATGCATCGATTTTTGACAAAAATCCTGACCTATGCATCACGATTTAGAAAGAAGAAAGCATGCAGAATACTGTCCCGGTGTCCGTTTTTCGATATCGTTGCGGAGTGTTGAAAAATAAATTTTTTAAGTGTCGGAGTATGGGTCATTTTCAAGCTTAAAACTGCTGTATCTTTCGAACCAGTTATTCTATCGAAACGCGACTTGCATATTCGTAAAGAAGAAACTTTCCTACAAATATAATTCTTATAAACAAATATATACCATGATTTAGGACAAAGGGTATAAAATTCCAGTTTAAGATTCAACATAAACAGTTATCCTTCATGACTCTAATTTTTCGCGATTGTAGATAAAATATTCAATAATGCAAATTAAAGTACTAAAAAGATGGGATACTTTTTATCCCAGCATCTCCCAAAAGAGATAATACACGTGTCTCATATATGTATCTGTTTGCGTGGAAGAAAGAGGGAGGAAAATTATTACAGCAGCTCGACGCTTCACCAGTTTATCGTTTTACGGTTCTCGCGAAGCACCTCGAGGGTTTCGGGCTTCGAAACTTCGAGTTTGGTTTCTTGTCGCGCGTACGATAAGAAGAAAAGCGACGGACGGCAGCGGGAGGCGACGACGAGCTCTCAGTTCCGTCGATTATATCTTCTTCGTTGCTTTGCGTTCGCACGATCAACGGGATAAGCTCGGCCCTGGGCGATTATTAATGTTCAGGAGGCGAGCGAGGATATTCCGAGGCAAACAACTTCTTGCGTTCCTACCTCGGTTTGTCAGGACTTTCGTACGAATGTCAGTTTCCATTGTCTTTTCGTCTACGCGAACGATTGGTGTAAGCCGTTGCTTACGAGTTCATTTTTTATAGGGAAAATATTTTTGACGTCAGTCTCGTATTACAAGTTCACTTATTTTTTTAATATAATTAATTTTTTCTTAAGGTTATTGACTCGAGAAGTTGTTTATATTTATTTTCGACGAAGTCAAAAGGAAATTTGAATTTTCTTTGTCAAGAAATAGTATATTAGCTTGCTTTATTAATTTATAACTAATGAATCTAATTTTTGTTATTTTCAAATGAACATTTTTCTGATATATTCTAGGAAAACTAAACTTTATTACTGAAAAAAATTGAAATCGTTCAGTTGAAACTGAAATCGTTAATAGTAAACTAATTAGGATACGTTTATTATTATTTAGGAATTAATTACAAAAATTAAGGAGCAATTATCGAGCATAAAAACAATTTTTCTTGATAAGACATAGTATGGTTGCTACGAGTCAGAGAGAGAGAGACTAGTTTGTATCGCGATTACGCGCTCTAATTCCTATTCAACCTTCCTCTCGATTCGTCCCGCGGGACGAAGGAGACCGCGAGCGAGCAAGACGGGACAACGTAAGTCTCGTCATTAGTTTCCTCGTTAAACTCTCGACGGTGCGTTCGACTTTTCTCTCTGTCTCTCTCTCCCTTGGAGAAGTACTAACGATCACCGGGTCGACGGTTATTAAGTTTCACGAATAAAATGAGTAGTACCTTCGGAGATTGGAAAAAGAATCCGTTTGGGTTATCGTTTACCATTTCAGTCGATCAATTAAAAAAAGGAAAGACAGAAACTTATTGGTAATATAAATAAAATATATGGTTATAACACAATTTTTATGTAGACAACAAAATTGTTTCTTTATCTTTTCTTTTTATTATTATAAAATCTATTGGGTTGGCAAGGAAGTAAATTCGGTTTTCATAATTAGATAGAATAATTAGATCAATGTTAGGATTTTTTTTTTCTTTTGGAAATTATATTTTTCTATAATTTATATAGAAATATTCAAGAGAATACACGTAAGCGAAATTAATATTATTTCGAAAGCCTGGTCTCATTTTCCTTCCTATAAATATTTCATTTTCGGGAACGGTATTTAATCCCTCTCCCTTTTTCCCTCCCTTTCTACCACCCACCTACCCTTCATAGCTCGTGCAATTTCCGTCAGCTGTTCTTCGCCAATACTCTGGGCACGGTATATCGCGAATGCACTTGACGAGCAATTTTCGCGCGTTTATATGCTCTAGCAATAGGATCGTCCGGTTCGTTTCGTTCTCCTAATTTCGTAGTTCCGGAACTGGGAATATCGAGAGAAAGAGAGTTTTGCCTGGTCGATCGATCGATTGGAAACAAGCAAAAATATGCCGCCTATGTTTTATATATCCTATTCGAATTTAATAAAAAAAATATCTTTATTCATATTAAAAAAAAAAAAATAATATTTTTCGAAGTAAAATAATTAGAAGATAAAAGATTGTAAACTTAAAAATAGAAATTAACCAACTCCAAGTTAAAAAAAAATTTCCTTCCCACAGTCGACGGAAAAAAAATAAGGTAATTAAAATAAAAGCTGTTTAAGTTTCGTGGGGCAAAAGAGATTGGAACCTTCGAGATTACAATTTTCAGTCAAATCGATGAGATGACTAGAAAAGAGCTGGAATTGTAAGTAAAAAGAGAACTTGGTTAAACCAATGTCTTAAAAGAGAAGAAGATAAAAAAAAAACGAGACCGAAACGATGAAATAAACTTTTAATTCTCGAGATCAATAATCGAACGGGGAAATATATAGGTATTGCACGGAGGTAGTTTAGGATCGTCGAATGTAGGAAGAGAGAGATGGGAAGTGAGTAACCGAGAAGCTCTCGAGAAAAGAGGAGAAGAGCAGGAGATAGAGATGGTAGATAAATAGAAAGAGAGAGAGAGAGGTTTGGTTCTCGTGGTCGTGGTAAGAAAGTTCGTCGAGAGTTATAAAATAATTTTGCGGCGAAACTCACGTAGTTAAGTATATCTAGCTTCAAGAAATAGAGAGAAAGAGAGAGAGAAGCGGTGTACCGGGCAAAGGTAATTCGTGGTTTATACCCAGGGGTAGTAGCACGAAAAAAGAAAGAGAGAGAATAACTTGCGTTCTCGTTACTTTACCTTCGTCTATACTTTCCAACCAAGAATTAGTATCTCGAGTATTGATTCCTCCCTTCTCTTTTAACGTGGAATCCTTTAATCGTGTTGTTAACGTCTCTCGAACTCGATCGGGTAACCATTACAACCGAGACTCGTTTCTTAACCTTTCACTATTCTTATAGTGTCTTTTATATTTCTAATCACTTTACCTTGTTTAGTCCAATTTTTTTATTCATCATGATATTGACCCCTTTAAACATAATACTATTTTTCTATCATTAAAAATAAGTGAAATATTACGAATATACACCCTGTATATTCGTTTAAATACCACACAATATTCATTATAATTTCCTTTAATAATTTCCATATAACAAAATCGTGTTTCGATCAATAAAATTATACATATACTCATAAATTCATTTATCGTTAGATCTCTCGTTTTTATCTCATTTTTAGGATCCCTCGAGTAATAATACCCACACATACACACACAGACACATAAAAACAACAACTACACGTTAAATTCTTCGGCTGTGTGTTCGTCACGCAAATCGCGCATTAAAATTAACTTGGGATTTATGCGACGGCGCGATACATCGACCCGGCTCCGTGGGATTTAAAACGTTGAAACTGTTCAATCTTCGTCGAATCGTGTGTAGAAAGTCTGCGAGAGAAAAAGAGAACGAACGGGTTACGTACGTTTTATACTTTGTAGCGTGTGCATTAAACCACACCGAATAATTAAGCTTAACCACGAAAGGAGATTTCCTAGACGGGTTAGACGATACAGCCACTTTCTTAGCGTGTCGCGAAAGAATTACATGTACGCGAGCGCAACCATGCAAGAGTGTTACGAAGTACAAAAGTCTCTTTCCGAGGGTATGGTAATAATTAACTACTTTTTCCATAGGATTGTCTTTTTTTTTATTACATAAAACGTAACAACGATAACTGTCGTCATTATCTCAACACCATAATAATTTATCGGTGAAATATAAATTGGTATACGGAGTATATCTACTCTGTCGTTGTTAAATTTCGTTAATGAATTGAGATCCTAAAAATGTGTCTCGTCGTTATTAATTTTTAATAAGCACCTGAAAATTTGTCGATGAGGGGAGAATTTTAATGAAGAATAATAACGCGTGTATAAAATAATTCATTCGTTAATATATCGCTTATGTTATTCTAACGAATTAATTATAAAACATTTTTCTTGTAAGTTTGGTTAAAGTTTATAAAGCATGTGCGAAGTACTAATATGGTAACATTACAGTAAAATATATAATAAATAAAATAATTTGTATAAAAATGTTTAATATACATACAATTAGACCGTACTTATTATAAACTGTTTAATCGCATCGAGGGAACGGTAAATAACCTCTCATATAATCCGATGTTTGTCGATGGGCACGCGTCTTCCATGTTAATCCCCTTAGGACGAAATTCGAGGGTCGCTCGCATTAGCTTTGATACATCATAGTTACTCGTTTTCGGCGACGTGACGAAGCCCGTGAAAGGATTGAAGCCCGGTAAAAAAAGAGTGTTCGCGATCGTACCTGCGCCTCGTTGTCGTCGTCGTCGTCTCTCGTAAATCGACCAACTTTTACGTTTTACCCGTTTTACTGTTACACGTCGTACGGTTTCCTCGGAAATCTCACTTCCCAACCGATTAGCGTTTCCCGACGATGTGCTCGTTCTTAGAAAAGGGAAGAATAGACAATTTTGATCCATTGAATAAATAAATGTCAGAAATAATAAATTTCTATATTGCCTAATTGGATTTAACCCTACGTGGTCGCACTACGAAATTTCACTTGCCATTTTGTAGTACAAAATATAATAACTTTTGTAATTTAATAATTATAGATTCACATTGTAAAAAGATTAAAGAGTATTCATAATTTGTTTCGAATTTTTCTAAGCCCTTTAATACATTGAAAACTGCATGTGGACATTTTCGACCCAGTGCGATCGCGGAAGGTTAAGAATATTCTATCCATGACTTAACCTATAATACTTTCTGATTTACAATATATTCCACTTTTCTAACTTCATTTTTTTATTTTACATATCTAACTTTTTACAATCTTAAAAATCACATGGTCTTACAAAACTGACGTGAGATCGTACCAAACAGCTGAGAGGTACACTAGCCGCCATATTGAATTTATTCCGGTACATTTGTAATATTTATAAAAACTTTTGCTTTTATAACGTGATATTAATAAAGAAATCGTTTCCTTTCTCTCTGTGCAAACGTGAAGGAAGAAGCGTATTGTTTAAAATAGGAAGGAAAAGTTTCATAACGATACGCTTAACGTCACGTGACTCCTTACGGTTATAAAACGTTCGCGAGGTGCTCGGCTCGCCGCTGCTAATGATCTCCACGCGTTCTAAGAAAGTTATTAATTATCGGGCGATAGGGAGGAAGGGAGCGAGACGATGGTTGAGGGGCGGGTTGAAGAAGGGGGGAGTCGCGTCAAAGTTCGAAAAAGTTTCGCCACTTTCCAATCTCGAGCCGATCTCACGAGTTCCTTCGACGAAATTGCCCGTCTAACTTCCACCGACTAACAACTCCCCGCAGCTCCTTCTCGTGGCTCGCGAATGGTAATCGACGCTTCATAAAAGGTAGTCGTTCTTTCAAATTTAGTACCGGTACAGAGTGTCGGAAAGAAAAAAAAAAGAGATCGGTCTATAATAAGACAATCATTCGCAATCTGTAAAAAATATTGTAAAAACCTTTGTTGCGGTTTTAAAACAATTAAATAATACCATTTTTTTTTCCATTCTTGATAAAACGTTGTTGGAGGCTTCAAATTAAGTCAAAGGTTCCCTAAATCTAATGAAGTAAGCCTAGAAATGTCATTTTTCCTGTAACACTACCAAAGTTTGTTGACTACACGATGATTAAATTTTAAATGTCAAACCATAATGGTTCAATTCTAACCATATTACCCAATTGTACCACAAGTCCACAAATTTTCGAGAAGGTACATCATTTTTGTTCTCTGCAGAAATAGCGTAGAATCACGGTATTTCACGAGCGAAAAGATGAAGAGAGAAAGAAAAGGGTGAGATAGTACGACCTTCTCTTGGCGTTGGAACTTACGATTATGCATGGAAATCGTGCGAAAGGGGGGGTTGCTGATGGGCGTTATAAGTAACAGTTTCCCAGCTTCGAGTTGGAAAGTTTCGATCCTCCCGTGGGGGAGGGGATGCCGGTAGAGGGATGGTGGCGCCTTCTCTCGTGCTTGTCGCTCAAAGCTTATGAAATTATTCTAATGCGATACACCGCGCCTGGAGACAGCAAGCGATGGGGTAGAGGTGGCAAGCAGCAGTCTTCTCGCGACTCGGGTTGTCTGTTGGAGCTCTGACACACGGGGCACGAGCTATGTTGGGGTAGAAGGTCCCATATATATGTAGGAGTAAGTGTGAGAGAGAGATAGATAGAGACGTGTCGGAAATTCGGCCGGCGTTCTCTCCACGCTTCTAGGACTTTAGCGTGTCTGTTGGAGCTGGTGTAACGCGAGTCTAGTTCGGATTTCTCGATTCTAACAGCGAGACAGTTCTCTCTCTCTCTCTGCCTTTTGCACGTGTGCGTTAGGTTGTACGGATGATGGAGCTTCGAACTTCCCTTACTCTCTCTCTCTTTCTCTGTGAATAAACTTTGATTTGTTCCAGCTGATGGCAGTTGGATTTCATCTTAGCGTCACGTGTTCCGAATCATGTTATGGGAAAGACGACAGAGTTAACTCTTGGTATTTAACTTGTCATCATCGATGATCGATCGAACAAAAGACTAATTAATTACTAACGTACATAGTCCGGATGATATTGATCGTATGCGATAATGAAAATAATAGAAGCTCGTTAGACGTTGCACGTGTGATTTAGTTTGAAGACAAGCTAACCGGACGCGTTATCCTCTCTAGTCCAGATAATAATAATTTAGTGTGAGTCGTAGTTATATATCAAGTCAGGTGGTGGGGTCTCGTGTCAGGTTCATCGCAGTTTCACTTGGGTAGCCTGTTAAATGGAGTGCCATCAAAGTCTACCTAAATCATTCCACGCATTGTCGAAGCCTCTGCCAGGAATATAAGATATTGATCCATCCTCTGGCAATCTCTTGAAGAAAGACGAAGAAAAAGAGAGAGGTGGTGGAAGTCGATGATGGAAATACGCAAAAAGGAAATGACAGGAGCGACGAGTGCTCGATGGTAAATTAATCGCGACGCGGAGATAGAGAAGGGTTGCTGATCCCTTCTATCCCCACCCATCTACTCTTCTCTCTCAATCTGCTTTTCAATGGGATCGAATGGAAGTACTCGCGAGCCATAATTAAGAGGGAGGCATTGACGTAATGCACGGAGTCACGTTGCCTCATTGTTGCCAGCTACTTGCAATTAGCCGTGCGAACAGCCAATTTGCCCTCGGCATAATAATTTCGTCCCGGGCTCGTTGAATTTTGCGAAACGTAGGATGGCAATGAGAGGAAAGGAGAGAGAGTTCATCCTGGTCGCAGTCTCATCATCGTGACGATTGTGAAGTATAGCAATCGGCTGGGTTATAAGTGTGCTATATATAGATATCTATATATATACCTAGCTATACTACTCTCTTTGTGTATACCAAAACGATTATCGTTTTACTCGAACGACCGATCGATCCGGTACGTCACACAAATTTTCCTGCTACTTGGATCCTTGATTTATCGAGCTTGGATCACGGCTGCTTTCACGTTGCAACGAGAATAGGGGGGAGGAGGTGGGGAAGCCTAGGGGGATACTCGCGACTACGACGACGATTCTCATTTGGATTGCGTCGTGATCGAATTGACATTCAATCTCGATCTGAAATCGTGAAGGCCCCGTGGTGGTTCTTGTATGCTCTCTCTCTCTATCTATCTATCTCATAGACACTATCTTTTTTCTCTTGCTTTTTTATCACACATACATACACATTTTATCACATGTTCGCTAGCAGGTGGAGGAGACGTCATGTACTATACCACGGGACATGGATTGTATCACATGGTATATACTATACTGCATAACACATATTATATCATATTGTAGATACTATACGGCACAGGTTCATATTATATCACACAGCACATACTATACGGCATGTACTGTATGACGCACATACTCGATATGTTATAGCATATAGACATAGCACATACTATGTCACACACATACACATGTTGTACTATATAAACACATGGATCACATACTACTCTATTGGAATACAGTTCACTAAAGACACGTGTAGTCTTATGTCACTTTTTCTTCTTTCTCTATTTATTTCAATAAATTATGTTACAAAGTGTTTTATTTACGAGATTAAACAATTTACACGTAAGCCTTCGTGCTTTAGAGAGGTCGTTGTCAACAACTCGGACGTTTAAGCGGTATAGGGGCACACAGCTAGTCGGGTGTTAACGTGACCGATTTTATGATGCTTGTATTAACCTAGTGTATGAGAATGTTTATAAAAGTAGCAAAAATATCTAGAATTTTTTAAGTATAAAATTTATGAAAAAAAATGACATGTTCTAATGAAATTAGAAGAGATTCAGAATTATTACAGAAGCATAATTAATACGTTCGAAAATGTTATTATATACTTTATATGTCTTTCGAAAATCTACTGCGCGAGGTTAACGTTACTATAACTCGCCTTCGGAATTCATTTCGCGTACGACGACAGACAATTTCGAGAGATAACTTTTGTCATTCCCCTCACACCCTCCCCCCTCTCTCTATAGACAAGAACTTTCTTTTAACTTTAATTCAAAGTTCACTTTTAGTTATCCTCACGCGTATAAGTTCGCTCGAAAAGTTCGAGACCGAGAGAGAGAGAGAGAGGATACAATCGCTCTTACGTTTTCGAAACTCGAACATGCCGAGAAGAGTTTTGCTGGATAAGGTGAAAATTGTCGACCATTTCGTATTACAAATTTAATATTATAACTTGTATACTTTGATAGTAATAGTAATGATATTTCTTACTTAATTGTTGTACGGTTAACTCGATGAGGTAATACTACGTATTTTCAAAAGTTAGACATTTAATTTAATAGTAATTAATGTAGGAATAAATAACTCTACCTTTGATTTAACATGCGTAGAGAGATGAAAAAGTTTCTGGAAAATGTAAAATGAAAAGCTAGCAAATTGAACGAAGCGCTTGATTTTTTCAACGTATGTATCATTTGATTTAAAACTTTTTGTTCGTATGGCTTTGCCATCCCACTAAGCTCTTTCAGCAAAAATCCAGTACTCTTTGAGTTCCTTTACACGAGTAATAACTATTTTCCTGGAACGTTTCAATCGTCCCTGTGTATTTATAGCCACTGACGTAATTTTACGTCATTTCCATAAATTATTTCTAGTCACTGCCGAGTTCTCGAACAATATTTGTTATTTTCATTCATATTTTAATGATAGAATCCTACGGAGCTATTCGGTTATTGACTTTGGAAAACAGATTTTAAATACTCTCTCTTTCTATCAAGACACACTCTCTCCTTTTCTTTCCCTTAGCTCTCTTTGAAGAGAGGGTCTGTCTCGAGAGAAAGAGAGAGAGAAGAAGCAGAGATTGGAAGAGTAGGATGGGGTTAATCAGTGCAATCATGAGATTAGCGTGGAAGGGTGGATACGAGAGCAGCCACGTTGCTTCGTGGCGACGAAGAGGAGGAGAGAGGAGTTTGGACTGGAAGAGGGATACGTGGCTGGCTCGGTGAGGCTCAGGAGGATGAGGAGGTGGTGGATGAAGAGGTGGGGTCGTCCGTATATCGATTCGATCTCCCAGAGAGCTGGAGAGGTTCGCTTTGATGCATAATCACTCTAGTCTCACATACCGGAACATCAGAGGGCTTCCGAGGGCCATACGAGTGCCTCCATTTTTTCTTTCCACGATTCTTCAAGAACCCAGCATATCAGCTATACACCCAACCCAATGGAACTTGCGACCCCGAAGAATTTGAGTTACTTTTTAAGCGGTCGCTATTATGCACGGACGCTTCCTCTACACGGGGAGTTGCGAGGTTAAGAACGAGGACGAGGACTTAAATGGACCGGCATTGTGCTTTAACGACGTGTAATGCTCCCTGCGTTCCTACGGAACCCCTACTCCTGCTCTTCTAACTTTTTCTTTTTTTTTTTCTCGATAATCACCAAAGACTGGGAATTTCTTTCATCGATAAATTTTTTAAGTATGTTTATAGATTTTGGGCTTTCCGAGTAGGATATACCGTTATTTCAATATTCGTATCGTTTGGATAATTATTACTTTTTTTTTAATGGCCGTGGCGGGTATCAGGAATTTGGAATCTTGAATTTTGGTAAAAGTTGAGAAAGAGATTTTAATATTCGTATCGTTCGAATACGAATTTTGGATGATCGTTTCGCGAATGCAATATCCAATATCGGAAAAGTGAAATGGTCGGAGGTAGTAAAATTTTTATATTCGAACGCGTTTGAATAAAAATTTGAAGTTTTTTTTTTTTAAAGCTAAGAAAATTATAGATATGGGCTAAAATTTTAATATTCCATATCTCTATTAAATTTCAATAAAGTTTAAAACAAAAACTGTCACCTATTCACTTTAAATTTGCCAGGAGTTAATATTTCCAAACCGGCTTGTGGCTCGACTAAAATACCGAATTTCGTTCATTTAAAAAATCATACGATCGATCTGTACTACGGATCGAATATTGAATTCCGTCGTACTTAAGCCGGATGAGAGTCTAGGTAATTTGCCAGAGACCTTGAAACACGATCCACTGCATTGTTAATGATCCCACGAGAGAGATAGAGAGACCGAGATATATGGAGAGAGAGAAGCAGAGATCGATGATGTCGATGACGAGTGGAAAGGTAAAGTACCTCGTCGAAGGGGGTAAAGAGGGTATCGATTTCGGTAAGGCGTAACCGAAACAATAGAATTTTACGTGGAGAAATGACGTAAGCGACATTTATCGTCACCCGTTTATTGCCATTTTACTCGTTAGGAACGCAGCAATGGCATCATACTTGGAAAGCATTCAAGTGCAAATGCTATCGCGACCATAACGCGTTACGTGGTGTACTCTACGCTGTTATAGAAATATGTGTGCAAATAGTGTACATGTAGAAATGTATGAATGGAAGTTGTGTACAAAATGTGTATTTAAGAATACATTTATGCAGTAAGTATAGAGGAATTTGTATGTGTGTAGTGTATGGGAATTGTGTATATGAATAGTGTATGTGCATAGTGTATGTGCATTGTGTATGTGCATTGTGTATATGCATAGTGTATGTGCATAGTTTAGAGATGTGTAAGCTAGTATGTCCAGAAGTGTTAGGTAATACCTACACTTTACACTACGAGGTAGAATTTGGGAAATTGAAAAAAGAGAAGTGTTTAACGCAATGTAACATAAACGTAACGTCAGTAAACATAATAGTGAGAATGATATTACCACGTTGCCGAGATACCTCTGGTTATGCTCATGCATTAATATTGTATATGCATATTGTTCTCTAACGTTTCTGGCGGATCGCAGATAAATCGATAATCAAGGTTGTTTAAAGCGTAATTATTATATCGAACGCTGATGTAATCCGCGGCTCGCATTTGAATTACACGCGCTTTCGTGATTATGGTGTATCTAGAATGGAACATCCTGTATATTAGGTGATTGCAAATTATTTTCGAGTCATAAAACACATTTTCATAATTATTACGTATATATCTTTGTTGCAAATGAATTCGACATTTAAAAATTAAATATTTTTACTCACGGTAATAAAGTATCGTCGAAGGTTGGGAAAATTATCACGCGAATGCAAATACGTCGATGATTTTTGACGTGCTATTACAAGGAAGTTTTTTACGATCACGTTTTCCATTCTTTTCGTCGTCGACTTCTCGTCATTATCGAACCTCACGGAAAAGAAAGACTCCCTGCGTTCATGAAACAGGATAATTAGCTCGACCACAAAATGTCACCCCTCGAATCGTACGACTCCCCTTCGACTTTCGTCTCTCTTTTTCTCCGTCGATGGAACTCGATGACGATCGCGAACACGAGACGCGTGATTTTGAGAAAAGCAGAAAGGGTGGTAAAATCGTGCATGTGATTTTACCTCGGTGTAGTTAGGTTTACTCGTGAAATATACGCGGCACGTGTATTTTCGTGTGGCACGAAAATTAGTATAATATCATGTTGGAACCGTGTTTTAAATAAAAATTTCTTCCAGAACATATTTTTTAGACATATTTGAATGTAGGAGAACATAAGCGATACTAACGAGGTTTTAAATACCGGTACTCAGAGTTTCCGGATTTTCTGAATACCGTGTTTTCTTAAAGTTTTGTGATATACGATGATTCTCAACCTTTTCTGACTGGACAAATACGCATTTCGCATTTATTTTCTTAAAATACCATGGTACACTATGCTAACACCTACATGTAATCTTTCTTTTATATCACAAAGCCATCCCTTTGTCGTATAATATTATTACAGATCAAACTAAATTATTAAGATTCACGATAAAACGTAACGACGGGGTATTAAATTTCTTATTTAGTTTATTAAATTTCGCCTTTCTTCCCTTCAATTTCACGCGTCGCATCCTTAACACATGCAAGACGAACGACGTCTTTCGTATTCTCTCTCTCTCTTATAGCTGTGGCGTCGGCGGCTCATTTCGACGCGGACAAATCGAGTGGCATTATTAAAAGGAATACAGCGGGCTGCCGTTTTACCGTCAGCGACGGACGACGATTATATTAACGGGAGCGAAGGTCAGGCTAAGAGTATCAGAGGTCGAACCAATTTGGAGCGGCGTAGCGCGCATTACACGAGCATATCTCTCTCTCTCACTCTGTCGAATACACATACACACCAGTCTATCTATCTCCTTCAATATTTCCTTGCCTTATCCACGGAGTCGATCGTTTGCCAATATTCTTACCCTCCTCCCTCTTCGAATAAAAAGAAAATCGTGTGTGCGAGAGAGATGAATCGATATCGTACGATTTTTATTCGACACGCTAGCTGGCGTCCCTCAAGAATAATATTTTATTTAATATCCGCTTTATGGGTCCTGAGCGTTTCGTAGGTATTCTATCGTTATCAGCGTCGGTTAATAACGGCTATAAAGCACGGTGAAAGCGTGGAAATATCCAGACGGGAATATCTTCGCGAGCGACGATCGAGAGAATGAGATAGAAATATAGGTACGTGTATGCATGCGTGGCATATGTGTGTGCAAAAGAGAGAGAGGAATCGAAAAGCGTCGGCTCAAGCCCGTCAAACGTTGGAGGGGCCAAACCGCCTGCTCTTTTTCCCGTTCCACGCCATTGGCTGCGTGCGAAGTGATTAAAAACATGGGAATGGCCGGCTCTCGCAGAGTCCGAGCAGCAACCCTCTCTCCTACCAGTTCAGGCCACATTCACCCTCCATTCATTCTCTCTCTCTCTCTCTACCTTTCTTTTCGTCCACGTATGTACGAGAGCAACGTACGTGGCTCGCGTTTCCTGCAGGACTCTCGAAGCTCTGTTTTCGGGCGAGCCTGGTTGCCCACCGCAAATGCCCGAGGGATTTGCTCTGCTCCCGGAGTATTTTATCCCTCTGAGGGATGATGGGAGAGAGAGAGGGGGAAGAGGGTGGGAAGGAGGAGTTACCTGCATATTCGCATTTTCCACGATGCTTCCAGAGGATTTTCTCCAGCCCCTCGAGTCTCCAGAAATAAACCGGACCTACACCCTCTCTCGTGGACGAGAGGGAAGAAAAAAAAAAAAAAATTTGTATAGGGATGGGGGGTTCGTTCGACCGGTCGTCGTCCGACGATTAGCGAACGCTCTAATGGAGACTCCGAATGTAAATCTGTCGCTAAATTTTTATGCCGTAAACATTTCTCCTTACTCGTTTCTGTATTCGTAATTAAAATGTCCAGTTTGATAATCCCACCGTCGAATGAGTTATAAAAACCAAAAGGGAATCTTTAGCCCGATTTAACGTCATCAAAGCTTTTTTCGAAATTTTTATTTGAAAAATAATATTTTATCGCTCTTGCGTGTAATAAGCGACCCACGTGCGATTTTATCTTAAACTTGTTCGTGCGCATGCGCGTGCCTTCGTTTAGGTTAGAAAATTTTTCGAAAAAGGGGACTCGTCTACGAACTTTTAATGCGTTTCCTTTCCCCGGAGGATCTTCAAGCTGTCCGAACGACGAATGTGGAGAGAGAAGCGAAGAAGAGGTCGTTTCCTCGAAAGCGTAGGAACTTTCTTTTTCCAGGGTATACGCGCAAAACCGTAGGGTAAACCACGGAAAGAAAGCCATTCGAAAAAAAAAGAGAGAGGGAGATAGAAAGTAAGAGCAAGATAGAAAAGAAGCTGTCCGGCGATCTCGCGTAGAAACGATCATCCCATGGGATTTTCTATCAAACCACCGGCATCCCCTTGAACATCGACACGAGAGTACCACAGCGTGCCATTATATCGGGTGGTACCTTCGACGAATAAGAAAAACAGTTGGATATTGGTTCTACATAGTTTGGAAAGATAGAAAAAGAGATGAAATTTTGTCTTCAAAGTCTTTGCCATATCGAGTTCATAATGTTATGTGTAGGTATTTTTGCATATCGTATGTATACGAAGTCTATATGTATATACCATGTGTATGCAGTGTACCAACATAGTGTACGTGAATAGTGCACATGCAGTATATTTATGTGAGATAGTGTACATGTTATATGTGAATGGTGTACATGTTGTATATGAAATAGTGTAGATGTTATATGTGAATAGTGTACACGTTGAGTGTGAATAGTGTACATGTTGTATGTGTGTAAGAGTATACATATAAGAGTGTGCTTACGTAGTGCACATATAGATTCGTGTGTAAGTGGTAGGTATAGATGTCGTTGAGGTTCAACACACACAGCCCGTTGAGTCTCTTTTACGAAATGTTTTATATCGCTATCGTTGAGCGTAGATACGATAGAGGGATGAAAAGCAGTGAAAAGGGGGAAGATCGTCGAGGGATTTTCGATAGTTTATTCTTTCCCTTGGACCGAACGAAAAGTAGTAAAGTTCCTGCTGTCTCTTTTTCTCTCTCTTTGCGTTCTCTTCACGAAGTAAAAGAGGAATCTTCGAATTTCATCCGGACGTTTAGCTCTCTGTGTCGCGGAAAGAAGAAATCGAATCGTCTGTCTTTCCATGATACAAGTTTTCCACGTTTTCCGTCGCAAGAGAAAGGTAGCAGTATCGAGGGAATGGCTTGGAAAGGAACATGCAAAAGTTTTTCGAAAAATAAACGAAGAACGTAATGTACTTTTAGGTATACGTAATACGGTTTTCTGTCATTACATTTGATTGAATATTCTTGGAAAAATAATTTATTTAAAAAAGGGGAAAATACCATTTAACAAAAATGTTTAAAAAAAATATGAGGAAATGTTCGTGAGAGAGAAGGAAGTTTTAAAAAATTGTTCAAATCCGAACGAAAAGGGAAAGGGTGAGAGAGACAAGATGGATAAAAGGAAGAAGAAGTTAACACACAAGGTCGGCATTTTGAAATCCCCAGACGAGTCTTCGGTGTTCCATCGCGATGATATAAGAAATTACGAGAGGGAATGGACTCTGGCAGACACGTGGTTTTGACAGGATCTCGAGAGTAGATACGGATACACCTTACCATCGTACGTGCCCCTTTCGTTCTCGCTCCACCTTCTCTTTATCCTATCTCTCTTATATGAAACGCGTCAATACGCGTTGGACCGTTCCCATTCAACGAAAATAATAATATCTCTTCCATCCTGAAGTTTTTGGCAATAAATCCACGCGAAACCTCGCACTATTTTTCTAAAATCAAGATTGGTTTTGAAGTTCCAAAATGACCAACTTTTTAAAAATAATTATTTTCAAGACATGAAAGAAGATTACTTGCTCACGTTTCAAACCCAATCTGCAAAACCGTGATCACCTATTAAAAAATTAGTATAAAACCTAAAAATAACCCAAACTGTGTGAGAACATAATGAAATTTTTGTATCAGTTAAAAAATAAATTAATTAATGGGCGTTACCCCCGTGTCTAATATCGCGATAATTTGCTCTGTTTAGAATTAAAGAACGATAAAAATGAAAAATTAATCACGCTTATACGAAGAAAACAATTCTCCTTTATGTCACGAAGACCCTGGCGTGACCATCAACGTCGTTTCCGCGTAACAAAACATACTGTTACTTCGTTTTTTGTTACCTTTTTTCTTCTACTCTAGATAAAGATCAGACGTTTCAGAATCCGGGCGTTATTAATGGCGATAATGTCGCAATGGTATATCTCTGGGCGACATAAAACGGACGAGCGGCCGATGTGCAACGGAAGCTCGTTGCAAATGCGCCATTACGCGCGACGTGTTACACGTTTTGTGGTCGTGCCTTGCTCGTTGCTACAAAACGTTTCATTCTCTCTCTCTCTCATAGGTTCGCTATACACACATACCAAGCATAATTTTCCATACTGTTTCGAACGAACCAACGTTCGAACGTTTCAACGAGACGCTGGCATTTCTCGGGAGCAAATTATGTTGCGTGTTTTAATAAGAATTTTATGCGTTCCTAGGGTTTAAACTGTAGAGTAATTTTCTCGAGATCCTCGTCACTTTTTTTCTTCGTAGAAAAGAAACATTTTTCATTGTATTTTTATTATGTCTTTGATGCAAGGGATTTTATAAGAAAAGCACAGGTTGTATAGAAATTTTATTCTTACAAAATTTAACAAAGTAGATTTCGTTATTGGATTCGATGTAAACCGTTGTGTTACAAATAATTTTGACGCTAGAACTACCTAAGCCTAATGTCACATGTATGTGTCTTGTTTCACAATTTTTTTTATAATAAAATGTTGTGTTAAGTAATTGTATATTTTTGTTAAGTACTTGTCAAATAGATGAAATGAAAATAATTATAAGTCTAACCTTAGTAGTTTTAGTGTTAATTTTTCAAAGTGATAAAAAACAATTCCAACTAAAAATACGGGACATGTTTTATTCCACCATGGCTCAGAATCGAAAGAAAATTTTCTTTTACATTAGTAAGATTCATGAACAAAATGTTTATTATTATTCCCACCAGCTCTCGTCTTTTTTTCATTGGGGGAATTAAAACAGAGTCAGGTAGGATAATTAAAATCGCCGATGACACGGGGGAATCGATAAAGAGCCCGCGATGTCGTTGCACCGGCTGCTCCGACAATTATGCAAACGAGTTTAGATAATAATTATAGTTGCTCGTCTATCCTCGAGGCTAGAATGATCATCGTAACGATTTTATTGTCGCCGTTGCCTCGCAACGATGATTAATTATCATAATACGTCGTTGAACAAACGCGATGTCCTATCGATGTCTAATCTTGTTACGTGGGGAAATGTATGAAAGTACAATCATTTGTTACTTCATTATTTAATTTATCACTTACTAATTTTTATAATAAAACATTATTTATAATTATTTTATCCTAAGGTATCAGAATTTTTTTTATACAGCTTGTTCAATACTTAAATAGGTCAATGTCGTATGAACTATTACTAAATACAGATTTTTTACTATTCGAAAGATCGTAAAACAAAATTAGTTTACTAATTGATGTCCCACCTCCTTCTTTTTTCTCTTTAAAACAATATTCACAACACAATAAATCACTCACAACCTCCCAAAGCGTAAAATAATCGCAGAACAGATAACAAAGAAGACAAGGTTGATAGAAAATTGAGCATCGACAAGCGTATATCACCACGGCATGTCGTTACAATAAATTAAACGCGGGAAATTTGAAATTCTTTTGTCTTTCCTCGACCGGAACGAAAAAAGGCGAACGGACACACGGTGGTGCGGGTTTTCGCATAGAAATCGAGGAAAAGGAAAATTTCTCGAGATATTATTTAAAATATCGAATCCCTCTCACGGCGTCGATGGACCCGTATGAAAAGAGGCCGCGCAATACGAATCCTTTTGTAGGCGGTGGAGTTTCCGGCAATATCGAAGATTACTCGTCCCCTCCACTCCTCTCAGTTGCCGCGCGCGCGCGTTCTTTGCACCCTCTTCTTATTCACTTTTTAACCTTTTCATCGGAGTCCATCCCCCAAGAGTGCATTTCACTACAACGTATAATACTGCAATCCAAATAAATGAGCGGCGAACCTTTTCGTCGTACACACCGTGTACACTCTTTTCCCTCTACTTTTATATATTTCTATTTTTTTTTTCTTCTGCTCCTTGCATTCCTTGCTTCTTGATTTTATTACGGGCTCAGTCGTGACGAAATTCTGTCGGAATAATCGACGGATATTTCTTTTGTGTCGACTCCTCCATTTTATATCAACGAGTGTCATTTCTGGATATCATAGCGACCTAGTTTTTAAGAACGCGAGATAATGGAGATCGTCTTTGGTCGTTCTTGTTTTTTAAGATTTTTCTCTTTTCTTTATTTTTTATGACTTTCTTCCTTATCGATCGAAAGACTGAATAATTTTATTTCGTTCTATTAAACTTTTTGATGAATCGCCTAAAAGTTTGATAAAAAATACTTAACTTTTATCCCTCACAGCAGTTTAATTCATTTTATTTATTTATTAAAATATTTTTTTTTAAATATAAGAGATATACATTTAGGTTTGTGAACAATTATTTTTTTGAGGATTCTTTCCATTCTGAAATAATAAAAAAGCTTCAGAGACTCTTTTATCCTGATGAAGGTTCAAGCTCTAGCTGAACATTGCTCAGACAGCTTTCTAAATTAACAAAATCAGTCATGTTTGACAAAATCCGTAAAGATTTGATCAAGATATCGATTCCTTCGTATCCCTACAAAACACACATACACATCTCCATTACGTATCGATGTCATTGACAATAAATGTCCTCCAATACCAAATATTCCCAACATCATTAGACTTAACCACGAAATAATACCAAATGAGAGAGAAACAAGGGTAGGAGGAACATCGCGAATGAACGGAAGCGTGGCATTGCCCTCGATCGTCCATTAATCCATTACTTTAGTAATGAATTGCTTCATCCTTGTCGCGAGGATTACGATGGAACTATTCCCCGAACAGGAATATCGTATTCCCTCTCGCCAAGTGCACCTGGCTCGCTTCACGAATGCGCCCTACCTTCCACCTGGTCGACGAACAGGATAAAGAGAGATAGGTAGAAAGAGAGATTGGTGGGGGTTGCCTTTGATCGATCGATCGTTTCAACTTGGACGTCGCTCGATTAACAAAACCTAATGGTTTCGATGTTGACGTAGGTAACGACGTTTAATGGATCGTGTCGAGCTTTGCAGTGAAAACAACCGAGAGAAACAGACAGAGAGAGAGAGAGGGAATGTAGTCACTCGGAAGCAAAGTGGAATGAGCCGAGTATTATGGCTAGAGTTTAGTACGAGACTATTCTACCGTAGATACTTGTTGGACTTTTCGAAGGAGTCTAACGCAAAAGATCCCCATCCATCGACGGTACATCGTCAATTGAATTTCGTGAGACAATTTTCCATAGTCTTCGTCTCTTCAGGATTAGATCAGAGGGACCAGGGTTGTAAAATTGATAGCAAATGCAATTTGAAATCAATAAAAAATACGGTCATATATGTTTGAATTTATTACCAAACTTAGAAATTGTTTTTAACAAATGAAATGAAATTGGATGCAATAAAAAAATAGTAAATACTTATGTTAGATAATATAAGTATTATATATTATAGTAGATAGATAATATAGTATTATATATTATATACTATAATAGTTAGAAATAAGTAGTAAATACTACTTATTTCTAACATTTTATACATTGCTAAGTAGTATAAAAAAATTATATCTCTAAAATTTATAATTACATATAAAAATAATTTTTCTTGACCGAGCCCTGCGCGTCTCTTTACCATACTCCTCTCTCTCTCTCAATAGGATGTGATATTTAATAAAGATACCAAACCCCTCCCTCTCTCCTTTTTTGTCGATGAAGTCAAGGAGAAGACAGCATTTCGTATTCGTTGGCACGCACCTGCTTACGTGATCTCGCATGCCCGAAGGTTTTTAATGTCTCGAAAAAATTGAAGAGACGAAGTAAAGTGGCGAAAAAAAAAAAAAATTATAATGGAATAGAAAATCTCGAAGTTAGTACATCCCAGTCTCTTTTTTTTTCGTCGTGTCACTTCTAATTACGTGACTGGCGTATCGATATTAATCAAAGCGCAGTAATGCTGGACAATGCAGTCGCTCGATCGTGACGTGCTTTCATTGGAAGAGGAAGAAGAGAAACAGGCGTATATACCTGTATAGATGTATGATATATGTATACACATGTGTATATATATACATATATATCAAGTGTAGGAGAGAGAGATAGTGAGAGAATTATGCGAGCATTCGCGAAGCACACACAAACGAGCGCGTATAAACCGTTGGTAGCTTGGGAGTCTACTCGATATTATCGACACGTTAAATAATTAATAGAGTCTCTCCGGGAACGAGGAGAGGGAGAAGAGGGAAAACGGAAGCACGGGGCAGTATTTCGAAACAAAATGGGCGATCCGACGTATAAACGAGCAAGAGAGGAGGCTTTGCCCTTTGTATAAACGTGGATGAGAGAGAGGAGCGTTTTGCGTAAATGAGTCTCTGTATCTTGCCTCGGCCAGACCTGGATCCGTGGTCCATTCTTCTCTCTCTCTCTCTATTTCTCCCTCTTCTCTCTCCCATGTGGTTCGTTTCAATTTTACCGCGGACTCGATAGCTCGCCGTACTATTCCGCGAGTTTTTCAGGAAAAAAAAAAAAAAAGCGTCATTTATTATGGCTCAATGTCGATGAGATCGATTTTTTTTTTTACATTTTTCTAAACTCGGGGGAATTGGATGAAATTAATTTTGTGTTGAGTTTGGTTAAGGAACGAATGTGTTGTATCGTTTTATGAAAGTTTTATTATTATTAAATGAAGACTGGATATTCATAATGGGCTAAGTGTCCAAGAAATGAGTTAGACACGAAAATTGACAACACAATTTTGAATAACTCATAATCTGCTTTTTGGCACTTAGCCCATTATTAATGTCCAGAATGTTTTTAATTGGTTTTTGATATAAAATAGCAACAGCATGTAGTAATTTTCTAAACTGACCAATTGTTAATCTTATAATTGGTTATAAAAATTACAGTATTTAATATTGCCTCTTAAAAGTCTCAGTTCATTTATTTTTTGTTTAAGCACCATTTCATTAAAAATACTTTGGGAAGCAACGAGAAGAAAATCGATACGGATTTTCTTTTATTTTATTCGACTATCCCTTTGTTCGAATTTATAATTCCTCAGGGGCTTTAGCAAAACGTTTGAGAGGACAAGGGCCGGTACAATTCCGATTTAAGTGGCTGGATTCGAAGTCGAGCGTAAAATTCCGTTGGAAAGTCCGTTCGAGGGTAGGAGGAAGGGTGTAGTAAGAGGGTGGGTGGATAGTGTCGGTGGTGGCTGACTCGAGTTCCTCTTTCTAAGCCATAGTTACGAGCGCGATATCCTTCTCGGCCAATGGTTTCTTTCTTTTTCTTTGGACACGCATCGTCGGCACGGAGATCAACTTTCTCTCTTTTCTTCATCCCTTAGGAAGAACGAAAAAGAGAAAGTACGAAACAAGAACGGCGATATATCTCCCTGTTCTCGATTGGCCCTCCAAGCTCAGCAAGCTTCGGGAAGAGGAGGTTTCGTTACGTCGATTTATGGTTTAATAAAAGATGACGCATGGGCGTCGCAACATCGCTTTTGTATTCCATACCCAGTATCGTTCGTCGATCCTTTCTTTCTCCGTTTCTTTCTGCTTCTATTATCTTTCACTTTTATCAAAAGAGATTCGTGTTTATCGAGATAGAGCTCGACGAAATGTTTTGAATGCAATTTATGTCATAAAAGATTTTTGACAGTGGTATCGATCCAAATTTTGACAAAAAAAAAAAATAAAGAGAATATTGAATTAACCTTTCATCGAAGACCCAGGACACTGGTACTAAATACTTAAAAATAACGCTAGAGTGCAAGTTCGATAATCACACGTTTGCTAATTCAGCAAGCTCGATACTTAACTGTTGTCAAGCCTCTAAAGAAAGCTCTAAGCCCGTTCTATAGTTCAACATGTTTCTATCACATTTCACAGTTCGAGAATATTCTGCTACATCAATTGTATTAATTTCAGCATTAGTTCTCATAGCTTGTATCTGTCATATTAACAAACAAATTTACATAATTTCACATAATATAGTAATCGATGCTAGCCTGGTTTTACTACCCAAGCACGTACAATAAGCGCCAGATATAGCTCACCGGTATAAACTTGACAATATTTAAGTTACATAAGAATGTAACATCCATAACCAAAAGACTTACTCTCGTACAGTCTACAAACCCACTCATCGACTCAACCAGCCCTTTAAAAAGAAGTCCATCAACCTGTCACTTGGTTCCCTTCTTACAACAACAAAAAACAGTTTCATTACCTACAAAAAAAAACGGTGCGAGAAGGAAAGGTTCCGTCTTAACGCTTGCTTCTTCACGGTTGGAGGAAGAAGAGCGTCGTGGTGGCAAAGAAAAAAAAAAAAAGATGTACTGGGGTTGCGAGGATAATGGTTAGGAAGGAGGTAGAACAGAAGAAGAAGATGGTGTGGGGGGTAGAAATTATTATGGTCGGTATTGGACAGTGCGAGACAGAAAGGAGGGCCCTTCCCCGTGAGAGAAGACGCTACGCGAAAGGGTGGCTCTTTGACAAGTCAAACATGCGCTAACACCCTCGTAAGATAGTCCCTCTCTCTCTCTCCCGTTTCCAAAATGGCCGACGGCTAGACCGACGATGACGAAAAAAACGACCCTCGGCGAGTCGAACGCGTGAAAGACTTCCTCCACCTTTTTCTACTCTCTTTTTTTTCTCCTCCGCCTTCCTTTTCAACCCCCTGTTCCCTTAGCAGCAGTACTCCTTCTTTCACCACCCTCTCTCTTCATCGTCTACCCGGTTAATTAATTCCCACGGAATCCGCGCAATTTTGAGAGCGCTCTCGACTTACGCGCCGAGATACCAGATACCGGCGATCTAACCGGCGTCGTTTTCACGCCTCCACCCCCTTACCTTCCTTCTCCAAAATTCATTTACCTTTCCTACTTAACGCAAGATCTTCGTCGCGATTGGACCGACCGCTTACCATGGCCCACGCGTAACGTCATATTTTTTTTTATGACCAAAAATGTTCTGCCTGAATTTTTGACGCTTTTTAACGAGGTAAAAAGTTTTTACTCGGGAATAGTCTTCGGAACGGTTTATATATATATATATATAAAACTCGTGTTGCATGGAAGAGAAAATTTGGAAAAAAGAAGTAGGAAAAGTGTGCTGTAGGAAAACTCGTGCCTTTGGAGATAGAGCGAGAGAGAATGAGTTTACTCTTTTTCCAACCAGGTTTTCTTCCTCTTTCTAAGGATAGTAACAAAAAAAAAGGGAAGAAGAGAAGGAAAAAGAAGCTACTCTCGCGAGAAGGTTACAGAGAGACCTCTGACGGAGGGTGAATCCAAGCTGGGCTTGAAAAGGAGTCTTCTAAGGTAGAGAAAAAGAGAGAGAGAGAGAGAGAATAACAGAGAACGAGAGACTAAAAAGTTGAAGGAGCGAGACAAGGGCAGGGAGAAAGGGTACTTTCGGTTGGCGGTGATCGTTTAGAAAAATTGCAGTTTACCAAACGAAAATTCTCTTTCGAGTGGAAGACCAGCAAAAAGTTGCTTAATTACGGGAGTTTTCGAGACAGAGAGAGAGGAGGTCTCTCTCGGACCTTCTCCGTTTCCTTCTTTTACTCCTCTCCTGTTTGGAAGGGTGGGGGGAGGGTTAGTGGTGAGTATTGATGGTGGGGGGTGGTTGGAAGGTACCCCTTTCGTAACTCGACTAACGACTCGAAATCTCTTTAAGCGCGAGAGACCCTCGTGGCTTTTGTGACGGGCCTGCACGTTAACTCGAGCTTTAAGCCGGATTACCTCGGCTCGAAGCCTACGCGTGGCTCTCGCACGCAAATTCCGAGTGGTTCGTCGGCTTTTCGACCGGACACGCTTTCTCTCTCCCTCCCACCCCCTTCTCTCTCTCTACTTGTTCGCCTCTTTCTCGATCACTCCTGCACGCTACTCGAGAATCATCCGACGCGTGAAACGCAGTTTACGATATGGCCACGGGAAAACGGATTTCCGTCTCCGCCATGAGCGAGCCACCCAGCCGTTTCTTTCTACCGTTACCTGCCATCGATCCTGTCAACCTCCTAACCTTAGTTTCTCTCTTTGCTTTCTTTATTTCAAGCTTTCTATTTGATATTTTTTTTTTGCCGGGTATTAGAAGATTGTCGGTAACTTTTACAGGACTCTTCTTTACCGACACTGTCCGAATTAACTCATAAATCTTTTTTTTTTTTGGGAAAGAGGAAATAGTAGATTGATTAAGCACTTTGTGATCAATCATATTGCTCGATTAATCATTTAAAATCAATCAGTACCTCGCTAGAAGAATTTCCCTCTTTTTTTTTTTAACAACCAGAAGGAAGGAAATTATTATTCGTCGTTCTTTCTTTCTTTTTCTGGTGCACTTTTGCTATGTATACATATATATATATACATGCATGCATGCATGCATGCATACAATAGTCGACAGCGTGGACATTGTGAATCGTGCCCTCGAGCGAGAAACAATCGACCACGATCCTCTACGCTTCTCTTTCTCTCTTCCAGCTCTCCCTCCCTCTCTCTTTTCCGAATCGTACGTAAAAATTGGCAAAACTTTCGCCGGGCTGACGTGCCACGAGATGCAAGTAATCGCGTGGACGCGGTACGTCGAGCGACCGAGAAAGTATTGACCGGTCACGGAGTTACCGTAACTAGCGGTAATGCTCGGCTCGTTTCGAATCTCTCTTACCATAACCGCTCCCTCCCAACCCTTTCTTTCACTCTCTCTCGCTCTTACACGTGCTTCTTTCCACCCACGCGACCTCCTCCCCCCCTTTTTTTTCGTTCTCTCACTCGTTCGTTCGTTTTACGCGCGTAGGCGCTCGTCCGCGCACACGTACTCCCCTTTTCTCTCTCCTCTTCAACGCCCCCCCCCCACACACCCCTTCGACTGTGTTTCTCCGTCATCCCTCCCTTTCTTTCTGACGTCATGTCCTACCGTGACAGCTCGACACCGACGCTTCTGGAACACCCCGGCGGCCGCTTCGAAAAATGGATGCCCGAAAAAGAAGTTCGGAAATTCGCGAGTACCGACGAATGAGGAAAAAATTGGGTGGAGAAAAAAAAACTTTTTTTTTAGCTGTGAATATTTTTCGATCATTTTTTATTCATCGTTCGGGAAAAAATTTTTTTTTTTTTAGAAAGGAGTGAGATAACACTTTTTTTATACATATATGATTTGCTGGTGTTCTGGGTATAAAAAAAAGTATAAGGAAATTTAATTTATAAGTTTTTGACGTATGGGATGAAAAAGGACGTAGTTTAGGTCACATGTTTTTATTTTTAATCGATAAATAATTTTATCACCTCAAATAAGAAAAAGGTCCTTTAAAATATATCTTTCTCTTTTTTCGTTAATTTCAGTATAAAAAATATAGAATCCATAAATAAAATTCTCTTACAATCTATAAATTTCTTGAGCCACAAATAAATGGAAAATACACGCCATCCGATATGACATAAAACATATAAAAAAAAATCATAATTTTCCAACCATTGCCGGTTTTTTAATTTATAGACACTCTTTCGGATGCAACAGATAAGTGTGATAAATATTCGCCATATACGATGTCATGCTCGTAACGTTCGAGATACGTCATCGCAGAAATGATCTTTTCAAAATAGGAAGGGAAGGGAGAAAGAGTACAGGGGGTGGCTCGTAATAGCCAGTAGAATCGTTATTCTTCATATCCTGGTGCCCGCAAGCAGGGTGCAAACAGTTCGCTCGTACATACATACTTCCATCTAAGTTCGTATAAACGTGGGATTAATCACCGCGGATCGCGGCCGAACATTATCGTTATCTTCTCTGGGCCCTCCCAACCCCCTTCGCTCACACTTTCTCGTATCTTTTGCGATAAATAGGTATAACGTAGTGGACACGCAACCAGCCCCACGTCACAGTCTTTATTATCATCTGATAACGATGTGATTAATCGTTGAAGAGAGAGAGAGAGGATTAGAGAAGAACATGGAACAAAAAAAAGAAGAAATAAATAAAAAATGAATGCCATGACTAAGGGGGTGCGAACGTCCTCGTTTCTTCATCCCTTTTTGTCGATTTCAAAAATTATACGAGTTCGCACCGACCCGGCTAGTCGAACGTTTCGACTCCTCTTTTTCTTTTTTTACTCCCTCGATGCACCCTTTTCACCTTCTCCTCCAGCGTTCCAGGGGAGGAAGAGAAAAAAGAGAAGGAGGGGAAGAGAGGGTCGCTGGTGCCACCGGCGAATTGGTCAGGTCGGGTACCACGCGGGGGTGCAGACGGTGCTGGTTTTAATGAACTCTTTCACCCGCCACTCGTGCCACCCTTAAACCGCCGGTTTAACCAGGGGTTCTCATGTGGCCCTCTCCAACTACCTCACTCCTCTTTCTCGTCATCCTAGGAGGAGGCGCGAGCCCCTCGATCGATAAACCTGCTGCCTGCCTTTCCTCCTCCCTCGCTTTAGCCTTTTTCTCTCTTCGTATTCCAATTTTATAAAAGAGAATACAAATTCTAATCGATATCTGGCTCTTCCAACGATTGGGTTAATTATCAATGTATTTTGGACAGTCTTACAAAAATTTTGTTCGATCATCACATTGTGTAGAAATTAGATTCTTTTTCCAAAAATTAGATAAAGGGTCACCATCTCTTTTACAAACCCCTACTATCATATTACCAATGTTACAAAATTCCCGGAAGATTTGTCGTGACCTTTGGAAGAAAGGGATGGGAAAAAAATGTGAGGAATCGAGTATACTCTAAGGGAAAGGGAGCACCACTGTCACCTGGACAGGTTGGTGATGTCGAGAGGGCGAAAGGGTGTGGTGAGGGCAGAGCCGGCTCGCTCGGTGTGACGAGAATAGAGGCATGTTATTGATTATGGAAAAATACCCCCGGCTCAGGGGCGGAAAGAGGGCGAGAGGGAGTCACCACCGTGTACCCCCTCGTCGTCCTCCTCATCGTCGTCTTCGAAGCATGCTTTCCAAGCCGGTGTCATGGCTACTGTACACCGTGCATTCTTCGTCTGCCATCGACCCCCTTCTCTCTACTTGCCACCCACTCACCACCCCAAAAGTAGCCAAGCAGCGCCAGCACCGACCAACCGATCCCTCTTTTGGGTCGTCTGACAGCGTGACGTCATAATAGCGATACGTCCTTGCCATTTCTCACCCTCTTCGATATCCTGCTACCCCCCTCTTTCCATTTTGTTCTCGTGGTAGTCGTCGGTAAGGCAGATTACTGTTTTTAATTATCGCCGATATGCGCTTTACTACCGTGCCAGGAATACTGAGAGATGAAATATGTTTTTATGTGTCTGTGTGTGTGTATTTTTCTGTATGTATGTGTTCTTGTATAATGTATGAATGTATTTTTACGGGTATATGTAGTATAACTCTGTGTATTATATATGAATATGCATTTATGTGTACATGTAGTATATATAATATATTTATGTGTATTACGTGTATATGTAGAACCTATATACGTGGCCCTCGTTACGTGTTCTCTATTTGGTATACATATGTATGCGTGTACGCGTTTTTCCTTTCTCTACTCTTCCTTTTTTATGCTCCTGTCCTTTGTTTCTTATCCAAAGGAGGGTGGGGGGAAAGAGTGAGGGTGAGAGAGAGAGAAATGTCGAGCGTAGCGTTAATTTGGAGCCGCCCGTTGCGTTTACGCGAAAGCTCGAGTTTAATTTCGAGAGCCGCTCCTGTTCGCGATACACATACACGCGTACGGTATTGTGCGCGTCCGATATCGTTGCAAGGACGGGTGAAGAGATCGGAGAGTTCAAACGCCGAAGCTCTTTTTATGCGTACCGCACCCCATCGTGTGGTGGTTGCAAAAAAAAAATTGTTTGGTAATTTCAAAACGCTCCTAGTCGAATTTGTAGGATAATTATTACAATTTTTTTTATGTGGTTGCAGTCATCATGTGACATTAACATTTAATAACATAAATGAATTAATTCCATTTTTTTTTTAATTTTAATGCCATAATACTTGATTGTTGCGTTTTATTTTATTTTATAATTAATGTTTTCTATTTTTTTTGTGGGGTTGATTGATTTAGCGAATGAGTGGCTTGTATAATAAATTATTTATATTTCTAGGGTAATTTGCAAATTAAATTTTCATTTCTAATACAATTTCTTCTATTTTTTTAATAGTTTTAATATTACCTATTTTGTTTATCTTTATCATGGAATATCACTTATTAATAACAATATCTTATAAAAATTATATGAATTCAGTTAAAATCCATTATTATAGACGTCTCTCTTTCTCAAATATAAATTTTATTTCGAACTCGATTCCAATATTCTTCTCTTAATGAAAATTCTAATTTCACGAAATTTTATTTATATTTATCGTAGACACTTGCCGAAGTCTGCCAGAAATATACGAGAATCTTATCGTTCGAGCACGTAAAACGTAAGAAGCTTCGAGGGTTGGAAGTATTCGTGGCTGGCCGATTAAATTCGACCGGAGAAACTCTCTTTTTCTCTTACGAAAATGGTGGAACAACCGAGCGAGATCATCCACGTTTTGTGAGCGGCTACGCTCCACGCCCTTTTGTCTTCGGAAAATCCGACTTTTTCGACGTCGTTGAACTCACTCGTCCTCTCCTCTTCCCCCCTACTCTCTTTAAACCTTTCTCTCTCTCGACGTAAAAAGCAGTTCCGCGCGTTTTCGTTCAGTCTCTCTCTCTCCCTTTCTCTTGCTCTCTTTCTCTCGGATCCGTGAAAAGTTATTTCAAGCTCCACGCCGTCAGAACATATATATATATGTATATACACATATATAGATGTATATATATTCCTTGAGCATATTACATACGAATTATTTTTCGAAACGTTCCAACCATTTTTTTTTATCGTTCGGCATTCCCGTTTATTTTCGACATCCGTCGTTATGGACGCAGTCCGTATAGATATGAACTTTATATTCAAGTATGGCAGACATTATTCGGGGTTCTTAATCGAATAGAAATCGATTTTTGAAGGAGAGATGACATTTATCGTAAATTAAAATATAAATTTAGGATGGAAAGCTATGGGTAATAGTTTCGAAGATGCATTATTTTTTAATTTCAGCAATTTTTTTTTCAGGTTACAGAAAGTATTTTCTTTAGTCAGTTCTGTCAATTTTTAATAGCAAAAGTGGGATATTCTGAGTCTAAAATTACTCAATTGTGAGATCTAGTTATGTCAATATTGTTTGTCAAAACTTTGGCTTGGAAATTAGACTAAAACAACTTGGGTTATTCAAGTAGCTTTTGATTCAGTTAATATTTAGTAAAAAAGCAAACGATTGTGGTATGTAATTATATATTTATAAAAGACAAAGACTATCCTTCTTCAACAGGAAAATTTTTCTGTACACTCTTAACCACTCTAAAGCTAAATAATAAAAAACATGACGGCATAGGATTATAAATCAACTTAAGATGAATTTTAAGATTAACGTTAAATCGAAAAAAATCTCATCTAATTTCTATCAACTTCCTCGTCGATCATCTCTCGGTCCATCGACTTTTCATCACCTCGAAAGATTCGGTAGACTGTCCTTGACCCTGCAACAGCCCGGAGCATCGAAAAGGATATATACTCTTCGTTCGTCTCTTGGAAAAGGAAACTCCCTCGAGGAGAATGAAAGAAGAGAAAGAGAGAAAGAGATGGAAGAGAAAAATAAAAAAAAAAAGAAGGAGCAGCCAGAGAAAGAGGAAAATCCTCTGGAAAACAAAAGGGACGAACCCCTTCGTTGCTGACTTCGAGACGCGTTTACTGACATCTCAGAAACTCTTCTCTCTCTCTCTTTCGTTCTCACAAACACGTATACACACACTCTCTCTTTCTCACACCGTCCAGCGAACAATAGTGAAACGAGAAGCTCCCGGAACGCGAAGGGAGCTGAGTGCTCGTTGCAGGAAGACGCTTTTGGCGTAGAAAAGCGTCGACGACGGCGACGTTGAAAGGAGGGAGAAGAGAGAGGAAAGGGTGCACGTTTCGTCGAACAATGTGCTTTTCGCGGCTACAAAAAAGGAAGAGAGAGAGAAAGAGAGATGAAGAAGAGAGATGGGAAGGAAGCAAGGAGGCGCCAAGCGTCGCGACGCTGAATTCCACCTCTTCTCTCTTTAACTCTCTCTCGTAATTTTTCATTCGTCTCTTTCCCTCTCTACGTCTTTCTTAGTTAGACCGCCACTCTTCGCGGCATTTGCTTATTTGTCTAGCCAAGGGACTCCTCTCTTTCTCTCCTTCTTCTTCCTTGTGGATTTGTAAGGAATCATTAGAGTGCCATGAGGGTACGCATACGAAGGATCCGGATGCTGTATAGTACGGTACACTCAACTATGGCTCCGTTAGGAACAAGAAGTAGGATTCTGACGATCGTTGGAAAATTAATTCCATTGTTGGTCTTTGTTCAAACCCCCATCTCCTCTTTTCTTTTATGGATAAATTTTTTTTTTATAATATCAGCTCATAAGAATGGTCAACTTTTATTTATACAGTGATCCGAATATTCTTATGAAAATATTCGATAGAAAAACACGCCTGTGAGAAAACAAGGACTAAGTATAATTATATATCTTTTCATTGTTATAAACAGTTTAATCGGTTGTAAACAAATTTTGTAGGCATCAATAATTTCTCACTACCATTATTTATATAATTTCAATTTTTTTTTTGAAAAAAGAAGAGTACCAAAAAAAAACGTGATGTTTAGAGAATCATTGTCATTTGGAAGGACACTACACATGTTTCTGACGTTGATGAGAAGAGACAGCTCGTTCTCCGTCAGTGTCAGCACTGCGTTCTTTCCTGGAAACGAATGGCGTTTGAATCCACGCATACATACACACATATATATTCGCAAGTTCACATATACAGTCTTATATCGCTACGTGGTGGTCAATTGACCTCGTTTCGATCATTTGTGCGTCGGTGGACGACTGGAACGCGTGACACGTTACCGTGAACTCGTTTTTTTCCCTATCTTACTCCGACATACGAGCACTTATATGTATATAGATAATTGAAAAATTCATTTAATAAAAATACATATTTTTTAAAATGTTAATATTGTTTCGAAAGATTTTCTTTTGATCACTCTGTATATTACACACGAATTTGAGAATCAATTGGGAAAGTGGAAAAAAAAATATTTCTTTCACACTATCTCTTTTTCTTTTGTCGTTAATTAATCTCTCGCATAATAAACGCTAAGCCGTCTGGCAAGTTCGAAGACGTTCAGAGAGCAGGGCACGGCCCAGCTGCGTGGCACGATCGAATCGGCGAACTGGAGGACCCCGAGACACGTCGGCAGATGTTGCTGCATAAATTTCCGGTTAATCCTTTGCGAGCGAGCTCTCCTTGCACGTTTTGTAGGTACACCACCACGTTCGATCGAGTATCGAATATTTTTTGATATAATTGAATTGGGTCCGATTCTCTCTCCCTCTCGATTAAAATAGAAAATACTGTTTTTTTATTGAAACAAAAATAAAAAGTGAATTACGAATAGTCCGAATAATAACAGGAGAAGTTTATTATTTAAAAAAGATGCGATACGTTAATTCTTAAAATAACATTCGTTGCCTGCAATTAATACGGTAAACAAAAATGCAATATTTATTTAAAAAATATAATATTTGCAATCACATTTTTTTACACATTAAAATGTTAATCTATCTTCAATATTAGTGACTTACGTGAAATTAATATTCAAGTAAAAGAAAACGTATTATCTTAAATTATTATTTTTTAAAGGGTTATTAAATACATTATATTATCCATTAATAAAGTTTATGGTCCTTCATACTATTCTCATAAAACTAAAGTGGTAAACACTTTTCCGTTACTTTATTAAGCTGTTAATCACAATTCCCATGCCTCGTTATTTAAATCTCTGGTCCTATAAAAATTTCAATTCGCAAGAAAGAGAAAGAAAGATCGCCAATATCGTTTTTCTCTTTCTCACATCGTTGCCACGTAACGTATTATTACAGCATGGTTTACTCCGCGATTAGGATGATCCGGATAACACGGAGACCGAGCGTGACAGCGGCGATAGCCTGTTAAATCTTAGCTTGGTACAAACTGCCGTCATTCTTCTTATTCCTCTCTCGCTTCCTCTTTTTCTCCAGGACTCTCCGTCAGGATTATCGCGAGTTACAGCAACGAGAGGGGGAAAAGCTCTGAAACCATCCTCCTTTTCTTCCTCGATTGCTATACGTTCTCGTTTTCTTGCCATTAGCAAGACTTTCTCTCTTTCTTCGTCTTACACCAGTCGTACAAACGTAAATTGAACCACGTGGAAAAGTAGAATCACGAAGAGAAGAAAAGCTACTGTTTTGGATGAACGTTTGTAAGAATAAAGAACTAGTTAATGAGTCAGAAAAATAAAGTCAACCATCTGGAAAGAACATCACCGAAGACAGGGAAAGCAATATTGTTTTTAAGATGTATACAACATGTAAAAAAAAAAATAGAAAGATACCAAGAAAATAAGTAAACCACTAAAGTATAATTGGTGTCACCTAGAAAATTTTCTTAAAAAAACTACAACCATCTGGAAAGTAACTTATAATGAAGATAGGGAAGAAACCAAGTAATGAGTGAACCACAAAAGTAAAATAAATCCACACAGACAAAGTTGACGATCATCAAATACAGAACTGTCAAATTTTTCTAAACTAGTCATTAAAAAAAAACGTATATAAATAAGGCATGGAAATAAATTGAATCATCTGAGAAAATAATCGATCACCAAAGACTGGGGTAACACTTTTACAATAATCATGTACAACATAAAAAGGAAGAAAATGACTGAGCACAGAGGACTATAAGAGAGAGAAGGAAGTCCCAAATGTTGGCAAAACGAGCGAGAGTTGGAAGTAGACTCGGCTTTTGAACTTGAACATCCGAGGTATTATCTATCTCGGAAGTTCGTCCTCGTGCCTGCGGCTATAGCATCGTCGTACTCGAATAGGACGATGAAGACGAGGAGAAGGTTGGAAGAGGTGGAGAAGGGTCCAAGGGGCCGAAGCTGGTGGTGGACGGTCACGCTAATCGCACCCGCCTCGAGATTGGCTTTTAGCACGGAGTAGTTGGCTTTAACGCAAACTTGCTCGACCGACCGCTAGGAAAGCTTTACTTGGCTGGTACGAAGCTAGTATGTACCATCCGAGAACGTACAGACATTTTACAGGCGAAAGAGCCCGTTTGTACCTGTGTATCCTCTCTCACTCTACGTATCATCTTTGTACGTTCGGACTTCTCATCTCGAGAGACTTCGGTGTCTCGTGCTGTCAACTGACGAACTTTGCTCTTAACAGAACGCTATCACGATTATTGTAGATCGATGTTATGAACTCGTTAGCTTGAATTAACTTATTAAGTGGGTGAGCTTGTAGCTGTCAAATTGGCAGATATCGTATTTTAGACGAAAATTTGGTTACTCTAAAATGTTTATAAACCGTTATTTAATTACACTCTTCATTTATACTTATACAGAGTATCCGGTTCCAAGTGTCCAAGCGGAGAACTACATGTACACATCAATAACTTGAGTCAATCCACAATAACAACGTTACATGTCACTGCTTGTCGTGATTGGCCTACCTTTATTTGTTAATAACTACTTAATTGTGCCGAATTTCGGAAAATAGTATTAGACTTTTCGACTCAAATCATTGATGTGCACATGTAGTTTTCCGCTTGGACATCTGGAACCAGACACCCTGTATATTAGATATACAAGTCATGTTTATAATTAAGTGAAAAATTTTGTCCAAAACCAATGAAACACAAATAATAATAATAATTTAATATTGTTAATATTATTCATATAATACATTTATTATATATTTATGTAAATATCAGTATAAATTTCATAAAAATTCTACTCTCGGTTCACCGAATCGATGTCACTCTCATTATAACAAAATCAGATAACCGAACGAGATCGACGGAGATAGGTAAGTGACGCGTCATCTTTCTACATTTTGATTCGTGCGCGTTGATCATAGAACGGCCATGTCATTTCGAAGATAGCACACGGTCGCGCGCGCGCTATCCATCGTCGAACGAATTTCGAGGGAACGCGCTCGACTGGCCAGCGCATCATCCCGTTATCGATCCGATCGTTAAACCGACCGGAAGTACGTTGGTACCTAGCACGATCGTACGGTGATGCGATACACGCGTATACCAACCCACATACACATTGACATGTACACATAGCGTACACTATACAAACAGAAACACGGATACGCATAGCGAGACACAACTGGTACGTACAAACAGGAACACACGCGTATTACATAGTATTTACGATACTGTCACGTTAGGGTAAGCTTTTAGCCTTTTTTGGAGCTACAAAAGCTGTGGGGGAAGTGGGAGTAAAATAGCTTCTATTAAATAAAACGACATAGAATTTACTACGAATTAGGAACCAGAAGTGTTTATTTCCATTAATTATTAGTCTTTATTTGGATAAGAATTAATCTTGACATGAAAAACTAAAAAATATATACCTATACAAGGTGTCCCAAACTGAAGGGTCCACCCGAGATCTACATGCGTATATCGATGATTTAAGTCGAAAAGTCTAATACCATTTTTTGAAATTTTTCGATATGAACACGTAGATCTCGGGTGAACCATTCAGTTTGGGACACCCTATATAATATAATACACGACATGTCAGAGCTAATACTTCGAGTCCCTTTTTTCGGGTTAAACGAGCGATGGATACCCTTGTTGTCCGCGGGTCATCGTTATGCTAGAAAACAAGATGGAAAGAGATAGAAAGATTAAGGAAGAGAGAGAGACGAAGAGATAGGGAGAAGAAGAAACGCGTGTTGTACTCGTTACTCAACGAAACGAACGGTGCATCGTGTCGCGGAGAACAATGATGACCGTTGAGAGAGGAACACAGCTATGAGGATAAAGAGGAGAGAGAGGGGAAGAATGAGAGAGTAGAAAAAAAAAAAAAAGACGAAGAAAGAAGGAATAAAATGTTGTGCCTTGGCGGAGCCGCAATTACCGTGCCGACATACGGTACGCGGAAAGAGTAATAAAACCGTGCTGCCTCTGCTACCGCCGGTTCTGCTGGATGGATGGAAGTACCGACGACGTCGACTATGAGTAAGAGAAGAGGAGGATGAGAAGGAGGCGGTGGTTCGACGAAGAGGCATTACGTGCCGGGAAAGTCTACCTGCTATTTCGTCCGAGTTCTTCTCGATTCGCTCGTTTTTACCGCACTCTTTTTTTTTTTTCTTATTTTTTTTTTTTTTTTTTTTTTTAGGATTTTGCTTCACGCTCCGGATATGATTTCCCACGTTGCACGGGGTGGTAAAAAAATGGTGGTTGAATTTTTGTATCGATCGATAGTAGCCCACTTGTCGATGACCTCATGGCAGAGAAGGTTAACGCGTTTGAGTGCTATGGTGGTCATCGATGACCGGCACTTCATTTTCTAGAACGCATCTAATCCTCTTAGGATCTCAATAACTGAAATATAAACTTCGTGGGGGTTTTTTTTTTATATACGTAAATTTTATGTTCAATTTCTTTCACTGTTTTTTTTTTTCCTTTACAAATATAGGCTTTTTTGAAAGATGAAAAATATTAATCAATCTTTTAATAAAAAAAATTAATGTCTAGTATAAAAAATATTACAATACATTTTTTCTTGAAAGTTACGTAGTAGGCACACAGGTTTAGGGAAAAATTAATTCGATACTACACATGTCCTGGCAGAAATCAACGAATATCAAACAGTAGTCATTCGAAACATTTTAATGCATAATAAAAATGTAATATAGTAGAGAGAAAGAGAGAATAACAAAGTTTACCGAATCCGGGGACAATAATAACCTTATGTAAATTTTTGCAGTCACAAAAATATAACAAGTAACGATATAGTAAACCATAATAATAGTAAATATGCATACGGACGAAGTGTAATGTATTCGACACGTTAAAAGTTCCAAGGGAGGATTGAAGCTCCCAAGTGAGGCGAAATTCAAAAGCAGAGAGAGGTCCTTATATTACATTTCACAGAAAAGAGAGAGAGATAGAGGGAAGAGATAGAGAGAGGATCGAAGAGAAGATGGAGATAGAGATTCTGGACTCGTTCCAATCTCCAGAATAACTTTGGTTCGCGCGCATCAATGATACCGCCTCGGTATCTACGTACTTGACACGCACGTGCCACCCAAAATCGATGCGGGCTTAAATCGTCGTTTCTCGATTCGTTCGTTTTACGAGCCTGCATATCTCTTCCTCTCTCTCTTTTTCTTTCTCTCGCACGCACACTGCCTCCCTCTCTGCATTTTATAGAAAATTTACACGAACCATTCTCATACGTTTCGATACGAGAGATACTTTATTTACACTATTTTTAGAAACTCTTGTCGTTAATTTAACTTTACGACGCACTTGTCCGACCAAACAAGCGTTGCGTTTCTTGCATGGTTTTATATTCGTCGGATTTTTTTTTCGTTGCTTTTATTTCTCTTTTTTCTGTTCTCTTTCTCTCTGTGTCTCTTTTTGCAAGAACTGTGTACTTGACTTGTTTTATTAAAATTATTAAAAAACCATGAACTTGGTTTGTCCATTGATAGAAAGAATTTTTTTGTCTTAAACCATGCCATAAGATACTTAAATTTCTACTTACACCAAAGTAAGACAAATTAAGTGAAAAAAAATTCCGAAGCAATTCTAGCATTTAAAAAAACAATTTTCTACTTTGAAAAGTTTGACTGCAAAATTGTATGTACTGGTGCTGGTAGAAAGAGCGCTCTTCAAATTTAAATTCTTCTCAACATTCTTTCTTCGTCCCCTCGGTAAATTGACGAGATTCCAAAAATGAATCGAGATATCGAATTCGAACCTCCCCCCTTTTTTATGGAATTCCACCGATCGAAATTATTAAAGGAATAGAAATCTCGTGGCCGCCACAACGTGGTAATATCATCGCGTACGTACGACGCGTAACGCCAAGTTTAATCCTAATTATAGTATTTGGCAGTGGACCAATGGCAACCCTTGTACATAACGATAGAAATAGATCTCTGGAGCCGGTTTACTCCGAAGTCATATAAGCACGGTTTACCTATAAACCAGGGGTGTCAAACTTGATTGGACCGTGAGCAATATTTCCTCTAAGTGTACCTATATCTTCAGCGAGCCAAAAACAGGATCTTTTTCAATCACAAAAAAGCTCCAGTAATTAAAATCCATAATTCTGTTTTATTTCGAGAAGTAGCCAATCTTTTTGGGGTATCTTTTCTTAAGGTTTCCAAAAGATTGCTCCTCGGACCACATGAGGTTCGAGAGCTGTCAGACTGACAGCTGTCTTCAAGTTACTACAGTTACTCTTCAAGTAATCTCAATTTTCTATCCTGCAAATTTAATTACTAAAAAGGTAAGACACTTTGCATCCCACTATAACCTAAAAAGTTGACACTGTGTCGTCTCAAAAAAAAACTTCTTTCTATCTCTCCACAAATTTATACAGTAGAATAGTCGATTTCTATCAAAAACCGTTCCCAGGTCGCTCGTAACCAGCTTTAGCGAGCGAAACCCTTGTATGTCACTAATAAACTACAAATCTTGTATCATTTCCTTCGATAAGAAATTTGGTTAACTCATAAGAAAAAGTAAAAAAAGAAGGAACAGTATTTTCCCTCGTCGTGAAAGAAAATAACTCTGTTTGGTGGGACCACAAACTTCGACAAATAACTCTTGTTTGTTTACAAATTGCTGGGGAAGGAAATGCGCGTACCCGTCGAAGTGGAAAACTGGTTTAGCTTTCTTTCAGAGCGTCGAGGAGGATCGTCGATTCTCTCTGCCTCTCTCTCTCCCTTTTTTCTTTTTCTCTCTCTCTTTTTCTCGCTGCAGGTCGGTCTAGGTTCTCTCGATAAATCCACGAATTTAGATGCCGCGCGAAACGTGATTTTCCGGGGATAGTAAAAGCAGATATAGGGGTGGTAGCTCGCCTACCCCCTCTACTTCCACCCACCTTCGCCAAGGATGGAATATGCATAGGAAAATCGGGCTGGATCCATCGAGGATCTCGTCGACGTCAACGGTGACCTGGAAAATAAGTTTTATCGAAATTTTTTCGAAAAAATCGAGAGATCACAGCTGCAAAATTATTAACTACCTTGCTCGAACGCGTGAGAGAAGGGGAATGGACGTAAAGAGCGTATTCGTACGGCCTTTTAAAACTGATTAACTTTTAGGGTTTTTTTTTTTTCGGTGCTTGCGAACGCTCAGCCAATTTTTACGATCTTTTTACAGTCATCGTACGAACCGATGAGATTTTACAAAATGCATACGTTCGGATTTTTTAATGGGAGTGGATAAAAACACTTGCGAAATGCAAGCTCCGTGCTTTTTTTTTTTATCGGTGCGACGAACTATAAACGAATCTTTTTTCATGAAAACCTCGGAATGTGTCATATGAAATTTTACATTAAATGTATATTTTTTTACATTCTTTTACATTTTCACAGTACAGCTTATGTCGAAATTACGCCAACCTTACTCCATTTACTCTGTTTATTTAGGAAAACAAAATAAATTTATAATACGAAAAGCTTATCAAATTTATTAAAAGTATTTTCACGAAAAAATTATAATTCGTCCCGAATTCACTGTGAATTTATTAAAAGGTCTATGTGGATCCACAAAAATCTAAAAAAGAAAAAACCCAACAATATTTTTGTTAACAAGAGGTATTTAAAATTATTTCAAGAATTTACGAATTGCACACATAAAAGCATACCTTTTTTTATCACCGTTCCCAAAAAATTTTCAAAAGCTAATTCGTAATAAATAATTTCCCAGAAAGTGTCCCTAAATAAAATATTCTCTGAACGTCGTGTCTATCAACAGAAACGTTTATTAACTAGCGTTATTTTCACCTTTAGTCGTGCATCGATTTAATCGAAGCGCGCCAGCGCGTGTTTCGATAGAATTCTATGAAAACTTTGCGGAAGGCTTACGCGAGCTGCCATCGTACCAGCAGCAACAACAGCAGCAGCAGTAGTAGTTGGGACGGGGAAGAGTAGAGAATTTCGAAGGGAAACGCGGTAGTATGCGCGAGTCGTTCGATAAACAACAATTCAAGTCGGAAGCCCTCGGATAGCGAGTCTAAAACGCGAAAACCTCTTAGCGACGCTTAATTGCCAGGGAATGTACGTGCGAGAGAGAAAGAAAGAGATAGAAAATCACGTTGAAATACCATCGTGGTGTAGAAGAAGAAGCGAGAGGGGTGGGACAATAGGGTTGGGAAAAGAGAGGGAAGGAAAGAGAGCCACGGAGATTGCCAGGACCAGTCTTGAATTTGCATACAAACGAGTCTGGGATTTCATTCGTATCGCACGCGTGTGTTTCCAACGTTATAAACATTTCGTTGCAGCTCGATAGCGTCGCCTCTGGATACCGTACGGATGAAGAGAAAGAGAGAGATAGAAATAGATAGACAGACAGATAGATAGATAGATACGGAGAAAATGGCTACCGTTTTCCAATAAAAGAAATCTCATTCCATTTCGAAATATGTTAGCACTTTACCTACTGGCTAATTCCAGTGAAGATTGTACGAGGTATCAAATTGGTCAGTCATGGCCCGTATATGGTCTATAAAACACTTCCCTGTGGCCTGGAATGTTTCAAGATATTTCTTTTCATATGTTCTTCTCTTTCCCTATACTTTTAGTATATTATAGTATAATGTAATAGTATATATTTAAGTTTAATTTAAAAATACAATCTACAAATACGATTCAAGGTAGAAAAAACCATGTCGAGTCACACTGGACATTAAAGTTAATATCTACAACGACACACGAGCGTGGCTCGGACTTGGAAAGATTAATAGACTTCGTTTAACTAAAGTATTAATAATTTTTAGAACAAGACGTGTCTCCTAAATTTATTATGTAAATACACGTTGGTCGAATCCAAGAATGACCAATGTAATAGGCAAGGTACCACGTTCAAGGTCATTGATATATTTCTGGGAGTTCAAGAAGAAGGTTTAAAGTGGGAGAATAAAAATTGTCAATCCATCGATAATAGCACGACACACTCTAAAATAATAATTTCTTAATGAAAGAGAAAGAGAGAGAGGGATAGATAGACGGTGAGAAAACTCATTTCGTTTTCGCAGATGGACCGGCTCTCTCGCGTTCGACGAAAGAACGATGGACGGCCACGTTGTATTACGTTCGACGTTGATATAACGTTGTTTTCCTTTGGCGAATCGACAAGGAGCAAAACCGAGCAACACACTTTCCATCTCTTTCTCTCTCTCGTTCTCTTTCAGACGCATGCTGTTTTGACGGGCTTCGTCGGGACGGCGGAATATATTTTTAACGAAGCGCGAAGGATTATTTTTGGCCACTGACATACTTTACCTCGTACATGTACACGACGAAAAACGTGAAGGAAGAGAGAAAGAGATAGAGACATATGGTCGCGAGTTAGCGAGAGAGAGAGAGATGGATATAACCTACCTCGAGTCCCGCGTTTTCACTTTCGCTTTTCTTCGCATTTACCACCCTTTCTCTCTTTCTTCTTCACTCCGTGAACGAACGTTATTGCGTCACGTATTTCGGGAACAGCTTTCTCACATGTTTACGATTTATTATTGTCCTTCGAGTGGACGGGGAATAAGATGGAGGATTTTATATGATCGAAGATATCTTCTTTAAAGTATCTACTAATTGTTTAATCATAGATCACTAAACATTTGTCTAATATTTTTATTTTATAATAAAAAAAGGAAGAATTAAAATATATACATGTTTATAGAATTAGTTTAATTTTTTAGAATCTGTTTAAAAAAATAATAGACCCAGTGAGTAATATATAGGGGAGACCGGGGCTAGTTGTCCCAATTTTAGGTTTTTTGTTTCTACAGATTTCTGTAGCTTATATTTTCGAATTTTTTGGTGACCATCATAAAGTTTAACTTCTTAGCAATACATGGAAATTTTTCCGCTTGCATTGGGACGTTTTTAACACGTTTTTTTTTCAATTTCAAGCAAACGAGTTTTTTGGGACAACTTGCCCCGCTGCGGGGTAAGTTGTCTCACGCCATGAGGCAAGTTTTCCAAGGTTTCCAAAGAAAAATCCTAATGTATGCATCATGATTTTTGCGAAAATGGTCACCACCGCCGATTTCAATGTTTAATGGCTCATTTTAAAGAAGGAAGCATGCAAATTACTGTCCCGTTGTCCGTTTTTCGATATCGTTGCGGAGTGTTGAAAAATACATTTTTTAAGTGTCGGAGTATGGGTCGTTTTCAAGAGAAAAAGTGCTGTAACTTTTTAACCAGTCATCCTATCGAAGCCACACTGCCATATTCGTAAATTAGAGACTTTCCTCTTTCGAACGAGTATTTGATCGGGCAAATTCGAGATGCTTCGATTTTTGACAAAAATCCTGACCTATGCATCATGATTTTTGCCAAAATGGTCACCACCGCCGATTTCAATGTTTAATGGCTCATTTTAAAGATAAAAGCATGCAGAATAATGTTCCGTTGTCCGTTTTTCGATATCGTTAAGCAATGATGAGAAATGAATCTTTTAAGTGTCGGAGTATGGGTCTTTTTCAAGCTTCAAACTGCCGTATCTTTCCAACCAGCCATCCTATCGAAATGCGACTTGCATATTCGTAAAGAAGAGACTTTCCTCTTTCGAACGAGCATTTGATCGGGCAAATTCGAGATGCTTCGATTTTTGACAAAAATCCTGATGTATGAATCAAGATATAGAAAGAAGACAGCGTGCAGAATACTGTCCCGTTGTCCGTTTTTCGATATCGTTGCGGAGTGTTGAAAAATAAATTTTTTAAGTGTCGGAGTATGGGTCGTTTTCAAGAGAAAAATTACTGTAACTTTTTAACCAGTCATCCTATCGAAACGCGACTTGCATATTCGTAAATTCGAGACTTTCCTCTTTCTAACGAGTATTTGATCGGGCAAATTCGAGATGCTTCGATTTTTGACAAAAATCCTGATGTATGCATCATGAACGAAAACCTGAATTCTGTCGAAAACTAATGATAAAAACAAACGTTACAGCAAAAAAAGAGGATGGGGCAAGTTGTCCCAGATCTCATTGTCGGGACAACTTACCTCGACGTGTGAGACAACTTGCCCCATTTTCATAGGTTTGTTTCTCGGGTAATAGTTCAGTCAGATCAAGGAGTTTTTTAAAAATTCTGGCAAGGAAATGAAACTGACCAAATTCTCTTTCTATTACATGTGTGAACTCGTGTGCAATCGATTTTCATTAGTGCCTAGAGAAGCTTAAGTAATGTACCCAAAGTAGAATTGAACTTATCAAAATATAAATTCGTCTCTTGAAGTAACCAGGGAAGACTAAACACAACGACCACCACTACACTTTTTTTTACTCACTAAGACCTGTACACCATGCACCGGACGCGTTTCCCCTTCCATCCTAAGATACCAAAACTACGACTGGGACTACTTGCCCCTGGGACTTTTAGCCCCGGTCTCCCCTAATAAATTGGAACAATGTTACAAATATGTCACAGGTGACAGTAGACTGCAAACACTTAAAAATTCAATCTTCCCAAATTCATATAAACGCCAATTTACGGTAGTTACCATACACGATCGTAGTAAATAAAATTAAAAAACGTGGACCGTTTGTTAACAAATTTTATCCATGATTTAACTCGACTGATTGATTGCAAAACCATTTGTCGAATTTCATAATACCTGCACAGGATTAAAATCGTACACTCCATAATAACTTCGCCTCGTAAAACTTTTCTATATTTTAACTACCAAGGAACAAATTTTTATACTCTACCCGAAACATCGTCCCACTCTTCCTTAATTATCTAACTAATTAGGACGTTCATCTCCGTAAAGTACAAAAAAAAAAAAGGAATTGATTCGCAAAGGGAGGGCATTGTCCTCAACGTGAAAATCGATGCACTTGATTCTGTTTCATCCACCCTGTGGCTACACTGGCGTAAGAAGGTGGTTGAGGGGGAGTTTGTAAGGGGGTGGGAACGATAAAATCTTTCCGATAATTTATACCGGTCGCGCCCTGAAAGACGTCGACGACGATGGGCCGGACGCGACAATGGACGCGGTATATACGTACGTAAAAGCGTACGGACGTTGTACATAGGCGTCGACTGGTGGGGCTCGAACAGAAAGAGGGCCGCCTTTACGCGTGGGTGCCGGAGGCCCACGAAAGAAAAAAGGGAAGAGAGGAATAGGTGGTTATAATTTACGGAGGCGAAAGTTTGCAACGGCGATGTTTTACCGAGAGCATCGTACAAAGCTGAAGGCTCGGTCTCTTATCTCTCTCTTTTGCAAGAACTATGTCTTAGGTTGAAAGTAAAATTTTTATTTTAAATATCTTTTTTTTTTTTTATAATATTGTCGCTGCGTCTGCAAGTTCCATATGTATTTTTTGCAAATTTTTAGAAAAAAACGAAAAGTAAAAAAAAAAGAAAAGAAAATTGTAAAAAATTACAAATTATTTATCTTATACATACACTATTTTATATCTCATAAAAAAGATTGTTTGTATAAATGAGAAAAGTAATTAAGAAACAACACATCCGCCATTTTCTCTCAGTACTTTCAATGTACTTAAGAAAATGCTGTTCCGTCTTTACCAACTAAGGGAAGTCGTTTTATCGTGTAGATACATATAGGTACCCGGTAAAGGAATAGGATTTGTTTGTTCCACGGAAGCACATGTGAGAGAGAAAGAAAGACAGAAACGTTGATATTTTCCGAGAAAAGCCGAAAGAAGCGCAGTTACGACATTGTTTGTCGTAGAAAACGTCGATCGTTTGAAGCACCGAACGATATCGTTCTATCTCTCTTTCTCTCACGCTACCAAGAGATATTTCGGATATAACCACGAAATCGCGAACAGAAAGCAGTCCCGTTTCTCGAATACATGCACACAGACCGTCTACTCGCCAGGCATGCGTATATTCTTTGCCCAAGGCTAGCAATAGTGGTATTCTCTTTTATATTTCGCGCGAGGCCGCCAAGTGCTCTCTCTCTCTCGAGCGTGTAAATTCAAAAATTTCGACCTAGGAGACTGACGTACCCACGGTGAGGTATTCGTCCCATACACTATATTTTATCTTTTTTTTATTGTTTTCCTTCACAACCGATCGTATCTAGCAATGTCGCCTACGGGGCTACCCGTTTTTCCTACTACTCTTCTATGTGAACGTATACTAACCGTCGCCATTTTGTATTCTTCTTTTGCAGATGAAGTGGACGTGATCGGTTATACCAGCAACCAGTCGGACACCGATGACCACAGCAGCGTACAGAGTAGCAGCGATAGTGGCGTCGCGATGTCTACATCCAGGCTGACGCTTTCTGAAATGATGGACAATCTTTAGGTACGGTAGTTGTATGGGGAGGATCAAAGATGGCGACAGGTGATCGTCCAATCTCTTTGTCTCTGTTATCCTTAACACCTTATCGACGGATTACCTAACCTCTTTATGGTCCTGGGTTAAGGCTGTTCATCACCCAATACTTATTGGTTATAATTTTTGACGAATAAGAGCTTATTCGAAAGCTGAAGGATGTGTTATGAGATTGATCTTTTATTTGATCATATGGTATATGTGATAAAAGAAAATATATAAGTTTGATGCCAGTAATTCTAGTGTTACTATCAAATTAAAAATCATAATTTTTGGTTAAAAAAAAGGTTTGAATGATTGAAAATCGCTCCCTTGAACTCTTAATTTACAAAATTTCGTTCTTGAGTAAAAATATATTTGTTAAAAATTCGTTTGAAATGTTTCTCTCAATATTTCCATCCAATTTTTCAATATCCCTTTACACGCTATATAAATAATCAATGTTATATCCATCGTCGATAAGGCGTTCAAATTTCGTAACGTCCCAAAGCTCGTTTCTCACGAAGAGAGAAAAATAGATAGAAAGTGTCACGCGAGGCGGGTGATTTAAAATCGCAAGAGAGTCACGGAGCGATAAGGGATAACAGAGACAGAAAGAGAGAAAGGACAGGCGTGGAAAACGAATAAATATTCTTACGATTCCGTATCTCTCTCTTGGTTATTTGCAGACAAAGAGGTGGCGCGGTGGCGGCGGAAGAAAGTGGAGAGGAAGTGTTTGAGGGAGCAAGGAAGCAAAGAAAGGAAAAAAAAAGGAGGCAAGAAAGGAAAGGAGTATAGAAGAAGAAGAAGAGGAATAAGAAAAATCGGTGGTGAAGAGAACAAGAACGCGAGGACGTAGTAAAAAAAAACACACACACATACACACACAAGAAAAAAACGAGGAAGATCCTTCGAGTATAACTGAGACCGATGGCGTGCAAAGTATTGGTGCACACACACATACAAATATATATAACACATACACACACATACCGTACTCAACGTGAACACACACGCACGATCGCTTCTTTCAAATCCTTTACAACCCCCGAATGACATCGACGTATCAAGAAAGAAGAAAAAAAAGAAATCACCCAATCGCAAAACCCGCGTGTGTGTTTCACGTCCGTACAAGAAGAAGAAAGAAAGGTTACAACAAGAATCGGCTACTGGTCCCTGTAGTCGGCAGGAATAGTAAGCAAAACGAAGGAAGAGTTGCTGTCGAGAAGAACGGGGATAAGGGGGGTAGATAATGTCTTTGGTAGCAAAGACGTGGTGGATGGGAGTAAAAGAGAGAAGAAGAAGATGGAAGGGAAGCTAGTAACAAGAACGATAGGAACATCCTTGTCTCTTGGAAGAACTACTAGCGCGCAGGAACTTGACGCTTTTCCTTAAGTGCGAACGAAGATTGTAGGGTAAACGTTTAGCTGGAGGAGGGAGGAAAAAAAAGAAAGGGAAGAGTAGCCAGAAGACTCGAGTATGATGTAGAGAGAAGGGGATGTGGAATGTAAATTATCGAGCGAAGTATTGTACATATTTTTAAGAAGAGTGAGAAAGAGAGAGAGAGAAAATGGGTATATCGAGTTGTCTGATTGCAAGAGAGAAAGATAGAGAGAGAGAATGTGATAAAAAGAAAGTCGAATGGATACGTTGGAACGTCAAACGCGTGTCCCGTTCGGGGATAGGAAAAAGGGGAATAAATTCGGAATGGTCACGTTGAAGAAGAAGAAGAGAGTAGTACCGACGACGGCGCCTGTCGCAAAGACGAGATATCGTTGCGATCGCTTTTTTTGCTCTTATTTTTTTGTCTCATTCTTTTCACGCTGCTTGGAAAAAGGCAATCCAACGACGGATGATCGCAACATTGATCGTTTTACCGAATGACTTGTTAGAAGAGAGAACCTGTATGTGTGTATGTAGTATATAATAGTATAGCTTCGTCGCTCCTTCGTCGACTTCCTTCGACATCTAGTACTCGAACGATCGATGCTTCGTTCGTGCTAAGCGATGATCGTGTCCTACCCACTCGGACGAAGCAACGATCGTCGTCGTGTCTCCCGGTTGAGGCAAACGCGATAATTCTCGGACTCGTTAAGATAAAAGTGAAAAAGAAAGAGAAGAGATGGAGGAAGAGCGCGATGTGGCCGTTTTCTGTGGTCGATTCGAGAGACGAGAACCATTTTACGCGCTTGGGTATTGATCTTTTCTTCGTTTCCTTGCACATATAAGAGAAAGGGAGAGAGAGAGAGAATGCGACAGAATGGATGTACGAGTGAGAGAGAGAGAGAGGATGAGAGAGAAAAAAAAGAAACAAAAAAGATGAATAAAAAAGAAGCAGGGAGCAGCAGCGATTCGCCACACTAACGTGGATCCTTTAATTATCGTCGCTTCGTGGCAACGGCGATCGTTCTCATTTTCTTTCCGAAGTATTCTTAGCGAACCGGGCGCGTTTTTTTTCTCCTTCGACGAAAAAAAAACATGGGAAAATCATTAAATGAAGAAAAAAAAGCATACGAACAGTTTTCGATTCATTTCGCGACTCGGATTTGTTTTTTTTTAAATTTCACGGTGCGCCGCCAATGGCGTCACGTGCTGTCGACCGCCATCTTGTTGGCGTCCTGTATATAATAAAAAAAATATTCTCGCGATTCATTCACATCGAGTTCGACGATCCCTTTTCGTCATCGCTTTTAAATCGAATCGGGAGGCATCGTGGAACGCAATAAATGTGAAAAAAAAAGAACAAAAAGCGACATATATATACTTTCTTTCGCCCTGTGTCGCGTCCGCGAGATTTAAAATCCGTTTCTTTGTCGCGGTTTTTTATCGGGGTATCAAAATGGAGGAGAAGAGGAATATGGTGGTCGAGAAACAAAAAATGAAAAATAAGATAAAAAAAAAAACGACAAAAAAAAAATATATATATATATGTAACAGAGAGACGATTCCACCGCAGACGTAAAAAAAAAAAATAACAGAAGTAATAAATATGTATAATATAATTAATATTATTATATTTCGAAAAGGGAAAAACAAGTTTTACGAACGGACGTGTTGTTGTTTTAACGAATACGGAGAAAGGGAGGGTGTGTGTGTGGGGGAGAGGCGCAAGGGGGTGTGAGATAGCAAGAAGGATTCTAATCGTCCTTCTGGAAGAAAGAACAAAGGACGAAGTATATAAATAAATCTCGCAGGAGAGAATGAAAGGGTGAGCAAGAGAGAGACGGATGATCGGTGTACAGCTGTCTGCGAATTTCTCGATAAGCATTACGGTTAATTAACGAAGCTAATAAACTTCCACCCGACAACACGACGGCACACACAGATATGCGTACACACACACACACACACACACATGTGCAGGAAGAATACACTGGAGGAATACGTGAGTCGCGTAAAGACGTGATTTATGACGTTAGACACACATATACACACAGTTGGCAACACACAGAGAGTTACACAGAGTATAAAAGTTGAGAAAAAGGGGAGAAGTAAATGAAACACGTATACGTATAAGCGTCGTGCGCGCGGGAGGCACGCTAATATTATTCTGTAATTAAGTAAAACTAAACAGTATAAATGGCAAAAAAAAAAAAATGATGATGAAGAAGATGATAAGTAAGTCATAATTGTATGGAATAAGTAAAATGTTGCATCGTCTCATTAATTAATATACATTCAAAGAGTACAAATTCTGTAAGTCCCTCGTTTTGATGAAAGCAGCAGCAGCAGCGTTCGTAATGCGTATAGCGCGCCACCTGTTACGCGATGCGTTTCTTTGATTGATGGCATTTTTCGGCATAGAGGGAGCACTTCGAAAGAAAATGGCGGGAGGGGTGTAGAATGAAGAAGAAAGGCACGGAAGGACTAAATCGAATAATAAAAGACAGAGAAAAGAAAATGAAAGCGACGAGGGTGTTGCAAAAAGGGGCCAAGAGTTCCGAGATGAAGAGTCGATCGAAAAAAAAGAGGAAGGGGAAAAGAAATTTCGTTATAACGCGATAAAAAGGACTCGGAGAATCGAAGCTTTATAAAAAAAATCGTCGAAGACGATCTCGTTGAAATTATAAATAAATTACTCGACGAAGTGCGTTAAATAATCTTTGGATCGTATAAAAAATTTCGATTGGATAACGAGATTCAAATGAAGCTTGGTCTTTTCCGAGTCCTCGAGGTCGATGACCTTAAAGATGGAGAATCAACAGAGAGAAAGACTAAAAAGAATTGAGAAAACGAACAGATTATATCGAAAATATGATAAGATTTCGCGAAATAAGATTAATCGAACCAGATAGACTGATTACCAAAATTCGAAGAGAGTTGAGGGGTGGGGGTTGGAATAAAAAGAAATGTTTTTTTTTTAATTGTCATAAATAAGGACCTACTGGGTAAGTTTCGAGAAAAAAAGATGATTTAAAGTGGAAAGAAGACGGTAAACGACAGCCAACGACCGGTGAGAAAAAAGGGGTGGGGAGGAGCACGCGAATCGTTGTGGGCGTATCGGAGTGAAAAAACGCAGTGATTTTTGTGAAAGAGAGCTAGAGAAAGTAAGGGGGCATGGAGGAAGAGGGAGAAGAGAGGGATGACAAATATTCGAATTCCACCGTCGACCAAGCGACCAAGCCGAATGAAATATTTTCAGCAAGGCACGCCGCGAATTTTAATATTAAACTTATCGATACTCTCTCCCATCGTCGTTGTTGTATCAACAATCGACACATTAATTATATAGATTAATGCAATCATATTGGTTGTTGCTGAAGTTTTATCGCGGCTCAATTACGGTGGAATTTGACGTTCTTGCCGTTCTCCTTTCCTTTTTTTCTCTTATCACAGGGTAGAGAGCGAAGAATTCGAATCCTTTGCTCTCCGTCCCTTTAGTAACAACAAAATAGGGAGAGAAAGAAAAAAACAAAAAAAAAAGGAAAGGAGAAGACACTTCATCTCACAAATTCTCCCTCTCCCTCGCGATCCACTGTTGAAAAAATGGTTGTTTTTTATTCTGTATTGTTCCTTTTTTTGTTTAATTTAAATTATTGACACTTTTTAAGATGTTTGTAAGGAGTCTAAGAAATTACAAGAAATTACCCCACGAAAATGTGACGAAAATAAAATAAAAGGTGGGGTAAAAAAAAAAGATGGCGACGAAAAAGGAGTCGTGGAAAAAGAAATTATTTGCGAATAAAATTTGTGATAATTCGAATCTAGGGGAATGAAAAATCCTTTTTGAAAAAAAAAAAGTATTATCGCGTTCCGCGTTCTATGTGATAGACTCGCGCGTGAGTTATTTTATGATTATAGATACCGTTACTTTTTCTATGTCGATCGTAAATTGTATTATATGTCCTATGTATATATGTACATGTATATGCACGCACACTAAAGTACAGATATGCATATGTAACATCGTATGCCGTGAAACGAGCAGCGTAGCAATATGCGACCACCAAGCGGCCGTTTTTCTCGACATTACCAAAATAATAATAATAAAACTAGGATTGTTATTTCGATTTCGACGAGACGATGACGTCACCGTTTAAACGCGTGGCAAATTGTTACGCTGTTCGCCAATTTTTTTACGGAAGCACGCACCTTTAATAAATCGAATGAAATTATGTGTGTGTTGGAATTAGGAAGAGTAAAAAAAATTGGCAAAAGTAAAAAAGAGACGAACGAAAGAAGAAGGGTTGGGATATTATCACGTGATACGTTGGCTGTCGTTTACCAAAGTAACGCACGACGAAAATCGTCAAATCGTGTGAATTTGTCGATAGTGAGAGAGAAGAGGAGAAAAAATTTCGAGAACCTTTTTGAAAAATTTCTTCTGTTTTTTCGAAATGTTTGGAAATTTATTTAAAAATTTTGGAAAATTTTTCTCGAACGATACGACGAACGAAGAAGTTGGAGAATAATATTGGTGGTGCGAAAGAGATAACAAAAAGAAGCACGGGCTAAACGAGGGAGCCATCAAGAACCACTACAAAGCAAACCAAAAGGAAAAATATAAAAAGCAAAAAAAATGAAGAAGGACAAGAATCACACACAAAAGTCTACAAAGTAAAAAAAATGGCTGAGATCTCGTTAGGAGGTCCGCCGCCCGTAATGGCGAGAGGAAATAAACGAGCAAAACATAATTAACGTTTTAAAAAATAAGAGGTTTCATTAAGCGATTATTAAACGATGGATGTGTCTCTTGATCGTGTAGATCGTCGTGAGAAAAAAAAAATAAGAAGTCAAGACACGCACCTTCACAAGTGTTTTTTTTGTCTTTGTTTTTCTTTTTCCATTGTTAAGGTAATAAGTAACACAAAGATACATATATACTATTAAATAAAGAAAATAAAAAAAAACGTAAGGACTTTCGTTTCGTCGTCGCTGTCCAAGTGTATCTCTTTAAAAAGAAAAAAAAAAGAATAAGAAGAAAGTGAGAGAAGATAAAGAGGATGGATCGTTTCGTTTCTTTTTTTTTTTTTTTTTATTTTTCATTTCGTAGTACCTTATCGTAGCGAGATAAAGATATATGTATTCTATATATAAATATATATATATATATATACTATATGAAATGGGGGACACTTGCCCGATGTACCAGTGTTTGTGTTTTACTCACCCGAGGATAAAGAAAATAACAAAAAGAATGGAACGATAAACGAGCACTTGAAAGTATCACTATGAAGTCGATCGGTCATCAAAGTAAGAGAAAAAAAAAATAACGAGGCTTCATGGATTTCTTTTTCTTAAAATTTCGTCTATGGCGGTTCCTCGACGAGTGCGATACTTGTGATCCTTAAAAAGGAATAAAATACGAAATATAAATCTGAATCGATATTGTACACCCACGACACAGCTATTCACACACACATACATGAATAATAAGCGTGTGTACGCACGCACGCGTGAAACTTAAAGAAAATTCCGTTTCTCTTTTTTCTACGGATATGTCGGGCCAGTTCGTTCCCACGAAAATGTGATATTAAAATTAACAGAAAACGAAAAAAACGGAGATGAGGAGTGGATGGGGGAGGGGTGGAGGAGGAGACGTGGGTGAAAGGAAGAGATTGACGCGTGAAAATCTGACAGGACAAATGAATTTTCCGAGCGAAGGAGAGCGCAAGTCCGATGTGACGAGATTGATAAACCGATGTGACCGAGAGAGAAAGAATGTGAGGGGTAAGAAAGAGAGAAAGATTGAATGGTGGAAAGAATGAAACAGAATGAAAGAGAGCGAGTGCGAGAGAGAGATGAGATACAGAAAGTGTGATTAAAATGTACGCTAGTGTGTGAATGAGATTATAACGAGGTAATGGATTTTGGGCACAGATCACAACAGCAGCAATATATCGATTGATGCAGTATTGATGAAACTGTAGCGAGCAACAAAAAAAGATAGAAAAAAGGGCGAGCGATGATGATAAAAAAAAACGTGTTACTCCAGCCGCTAGAAATAAATGTAAGATTGTAAAATCGAAGGGGCGCGCGATGATCGCTGTGTTCATTTCTCGCTCAAGAACGTCGTGGAAGTGTTACGTATATATGTAATATATAAATATATTATCGACACGCTGGAAAGGAACAAAGCGCGAATTTCGAATCAATACGGGGGTAGAGAATTTCATTCCCCTCTTTTTTCGAGCCAACGCGATCACAATTTTCATGCATCCGTTAGATGTGTTACTCTTAACGTCGCCGGAATCCATGATGGAGGTGAGGAGAGGGTGATAGAGGAAACAGAAGAATATGAAGAAATATGTTTATCATATATTACGTTCCGTTTCTTCCGCTTCTGACGAGGTCCTTGAGTTCACGGCAAACGTATAGTCGCGCGACCCTCGGTCTAATGTTTAAGGGAATCTTTAAGTAATACAGGATCGATAAAACAGGAGGGAATAGAGAGAACGAGTGAGAGTGAGAGAGAAAGTGTGAGAAAAAAAGGTGGATAAGAAAATACAAATATGAAATAATAATGAAAAAAATGGGTGTTATTTTTAGATGTCTATTAGATTATCAGAATCAGAAACTAAAGGATATAAAAAAAATGCTTAAACATAAAAAGGAATAAAAAAATGAGAACCTACTATTAGTACTACTATACTACTACTACTACTACTACTACTACTACTACTACTACTACTACTACTACTATTACTACTACTACTACTACTACTACTACTACTACTACTACTACTACTACTACTACTACTACTACTACTACTATTACTACTACTACTACTACTACTACTACTACTACTACTACTGCTGCTATTACTACTACTACTACTACTACTACTACTACTACTACTACTACTACTACTACTACTACTACAACTACTACTACTACTACTACTACTACCATAACATGTAAGAAGGATTTAAAAGATATAGAAACTTAGTTGACGCAATTTCACAAAACGATATATTAAAAGAAAAAAAAGATGAAAAAGAAGGAGCGAAAGGAGGAGAAGGAAATTTTGAAAGAAGAAACGTCCCTCTTTTTACGAGAGCCCCGCGCAGGAGCTACCAGAGCTACTCCGCCGCCGTCCAGCGTACACTCTCGTCCACCGCCATCGCTACCCTCCCACCCCATATTGTGCCCCCCACCCCCCTGTTTCTTCTCTCGCGACGAGAACCCTTTTCTTTCTCCGCGGACGATATCCTCCGGGGGTTGGTGTTTTTTCAAGAGAAGAGAAGGAAACGAGAGAAGGAGGAAAAGAAAAAGAAGAAAATGAAATAGGCATGGAAGAAGGGAGTCTTTTGAAGGAAGGAAGGAAGGAAACGTCGCGTTTAAAATCGCACCTGGACAAGCGCGCGTAACCCGCGTCACATCCTGCGCGGGCGAGATACGAGAGAGTCTAAAAAGAAGAAAAAAGAAGAAAAACAAACAGACGAACGGGAAAAAAGGAACAACAACAAAAAGGGCGAGTGTAGGGGAACGTGGAAGACGACGAAGGGCGACGATACTTCTCCTGCCAAGAGAAAGACCGAAGGAGAGAGAAAAATGGAAATGGATAATAAATAGATAGATAGGTAGAGATGTAGGATAAGAATGAGAAAAAGAAAGGATAACAGAAAGGGGGAAAGAAAACGGAAGGAAGGGACTACCGTGAGTTCCTAGCTCGCCGTACATTCACGTCGCCCTCCGTCGCACTCAGGGACATCTTTTTCCTCGAGAACATTTTGCTGCTTTCATTGTTTAGATGATTACTATTTAACGAGAAAGTTTGTGTGTGTATGCATGCGTGTATGTGTGTATGCGATATTGGAACGTGCGAGCTGAAGAGCGACAGACATTCGTGGGAAGGGGAAAGGACTGGGAAATGGAATGTAAACGAGAAAAGTTCAATGGGTAGGACTTGTGAGTTTTTCAGTTTTAAAAAAACGCAAGGAAATCGTCTCTTGTCACGGGCCGGCCGCCATCTTGAATCGAGGATCGTCCACTTCGGGACTTTGAAGTTTCGTTATTTCGAAACGCGAGACGTTAGAAGTTTTTGACTCTCGGAATAATCTTTCGCGCGAGTGAATCAACGTTCAACTTTAATGTCGTTGACGGATGTTGATGATTGGTCGAGTAACCTTGGTTAAACTGAGTTAAGTCGTAGCATGGTTTACAAGAAAGAAATAAAGATAGAAAGAAGAAGAAGCATTATCAGAGGAATAGCGAGAGGGATTAGTGGGGCTGGATTTCTGTTCGGCTCGGAAACGATGACTGCTGCAACCGCTAGGCATGGCGATACTCCTTCAGAGCAAAAGTGCGGTCCTTTTCTCGGTCGTTGTTGAGCCACGTAAAGCTGTTGCGTTCGAGCGAGGTACTCGATACACCACTACCACCCTCATCCCGTCCCACTCACCGTTCCTTCGCATTTCTTTTCTCAAACACGCGCCAAGAACTCCTCGGACCTTCTTCTTCTTCTTTCAATCATATAGTATAGCGAAAGAGGAATGAGTGAGAGCGAAAACAAGGGAGGACGATCCTCTCGAGTTGGGCGAGCACGTAGAAGATTCGCGTTATTGTATACCCGAGAGAGGATACGTGGTTTGATGATAGAAGGCACGAACGAATGCGAGAGAGATAGAAAGAACAAAAAAAAAGTGTATTGCACGTGGTGGACAAAAAAAATAAAGTAAAAAAAGGCGCATAAGAATTTCCTTTTTTTCCAACGAGAACGAACGAAATACACGATAGACACGCGCTCGCCGAGAATACCACCGTCAACACCACCACCACCACCACTACCGCCATCATCGTTATCCAACACCAACATCGGGCTCTCCTGGCACTAAGAGCATTTAATCAACGGTAGAAATGTGATTAGTGGATTAAAAAACTAGAAATGAAAAAAATTCGGAGGAAGGAGTGACGAATACGCGAATGAAATTTAAAAGAGAGAGAGAGAGACATTTTGTAAGTGTGTAAGCCAGTTTTCATGTTCGTATTAACGTCAGGGTTTGCTGCTATTACGGGAGATTCGTCGAATCGAGTAAAAGGGAGAGGATGAGAGAGAGTGAGAATGAGAGAGAAAGGTTTAAAGTATGAAATGATGTGTGCGAGAGAGAAAGAGAGCTAGGGTAGTATAATTGAGCACGAGGGAAAGATAGGAGTATAATATTATTGTGTAATATTTAAGGGAGATTGTAAGGGAATGTAGATAGGGTAGAAGAAGAGGGTAAATGATGGTAAATACAAGAGGGGTTGGGGGGAGGGGGAAAACGAGCGCGAGGAATTTTTAGATGCTGCACGACGGAGCGTATGTGTTAAGGTTTCTGCACGATTAACGGAGTGAGGATTCGAGTGAGAAAAGGAATGAAAGGGGGGGGGGGGTGGAGTGAGACTAAATATACAAAAAGAGGGGTACATTGCCGGACAAGAAAAAAAAAAAACCGTTGATAAAACGGACACAAAAGACGAGCGAGTGAGTATGAGTGAGAGAAAGAGAGCCCATGTATGTGTGTGTGTGTGCGCTTGCATGTGTAGAAGCAAAGGACAGGAAGAGCTTGTGTCGAGTAAATAAAAAAAAAGAGAGAGAGTGAGAGAGAGAAAGGAACAACGGGCGAAAAAAAGCAAAGGTTTAAGGGCACGCACTGTCAATTCGTCAATATTGTCATGACTCGATCGATTGATAATGCCTATGATCATACCTCCATTACCGGATGGCAGTATGAGGATAAACAAAAAAAAAAAAAAAAGAAAGATAAAAGAACACATTATTGATACAATTGAGTACGATCTTTATGCTTATGATTATGGTTATTGTATTAATTAATTGATTATCATTATAAATTACCATTAACAGAAGCGAAAGTAGGAAATAAAAGAAAAAAAAAAACAACCTGTGACAGCATCAAGGAAGCAACAAAAAAGAGATGAGTAAAAACAACAAAAAAAAAAAAAAACATACAAAATAAAAGGCAACCACTTATATTATTGTACATACTTACTTGTAACTGCTATTCGTATTCGCAGAGGTTTTGTTCTCTCAAAACAAAATGATTTCCTCGATTCTGCGGAAGGAAGAAAAAGTGAATAAAAATAAAATTTGTGTATTATTAAACGACACCGTAATCCTTGTCACTACTTTTCCACACGCGCGGGGGTGGGTGGCGAAAGGGGTGGGGGTAAAGTGAAAGAGGGAGTACAGGTATTCCCAAAAAAAGAAAAAAAAAAAATGGCAGATGACGGTAATAGTCTCCATATATATCTCTGGCTCGCTATAAAGATGTTACTCTAAATCCTTCAGCGGTATATCAAAGTCTAGCTTACTTTACTAGAACCCAGTGGAAGAGGCACTTTACATTTACGTAATACTGGCGTAAGAGGTATTTTAAAAGGTTGCATAAATCGGGGTCATAACTCGTAAGCTCGAGTGCCACTCTTCTCGAGTAAGGTTACGTGGTGCCATCCTACGGAACGAATTGGAAATACAGTATTGATTTCTATTCGATGTAACAAAAGTTATACGCGTATGTAGGTATTTTGCGAGCGGTACCGCCAGGAGTTAGCTGTATCTGCCTGTGTAAATCATGCACTTTTAAATTGAAAGCTTTCGCAAGAATGGGGAGGAAAAAAAAGCTCGGAGATTTGCATTTACGGTGAAATGATAGATGGCCGAAACGATGAAACATAAATTCGATCGAATTTCCTTTTTTTGGTGGGGGGAACTTTTTTTTTTTAGATCTGTGTTTATTATCGGGAAAGGAATTTAGATCACTCGCTTTTCAATCGCATTTACCTTGATGAAGAGAACTTGATAATATTGACGAAACAAAGCAAGTTAAGGTACGAAATCCAACTTGTTGACGCGCATATTCGAACGATGATAAACTCGATATGCTTGATTAAACAAGCGACTTACGATCGTTCGATATCAATACAGGATGTAGAGAAAAAAATCAAAGATAGTGTTAATACGACGAGATGATAAATTACTCGTTATTTAATCGTAAGACTTAAGCAAAGAAGGTAATTTTGAATGGTGCGCGACTCGGTCTTGGGAAGAGTCTACTGTTTGACTTCGGTGGTTGCGCGATATCAAATATGGCCGAAACGTCAATCGGTGCGGAGTTTGCTCCGGTTTTACGATGCTTGTTATTACGCTTTTATAACGCGAAACGCACAGTATTCGGTGTTACAAAGTCAAAGAGAGTGGAGTTTGAGAATCAGTGGATACGATAAAGCGGTTGTCAGCACATGCAGCCTAACAGAGGAAGAAACAATGGCACCGAATCGTGTTATTCTTATATCGTGCGGCAGCTATAACCCTCCGACCAATATGCACTTACGAATGTTTGGTACGTAGTTATATCGTTCGAAATCGATATTTGTTCACCTTATTCCACGAGAATGGATTTACTTATTGCGTAATAGATTGTGGGTTAGAATATTGGAGGGAATTAGATAATTGTCATCTATGGATTCGTTGCATATCATCGATGATATTCTAATCGATTCTTGACGTAATATAGGATAAGGACGTGTCAACAATATTCTATTTAAACTTATGATTCATAAGCTAATATGCGTTATAGTTATGTTATGGATTGGAATGACTCGGCAATATTTGCTTTCTTCGAGGATACTCATACCGACACTGTTATTATGTCAACATTGAGTATTGTATTTTTAATTTGCAGAAATAGCAAGGGATCATTTACATCGAATGGGTAATCATGTGGTCATCGGTGGAGTTATTTCTCCGGTTCATGATGCGTATGCCAAGAAGGATCTGGCAACGGCGACGCATAGGTGTGCCATGCTGCGTCTAGCATTGCAGAACAACGATTGGATAAGGCTTAGTACCTGGGAAGTAAGACAGAGTAGTTGGACGAGGACGAGAATGAGTCTTCAACATCATCAAAATTTATTAAACTTAATTACATTCGATACAAACGATGTTAGGAACAATATTCCCAGCGAAGATTTGGATTGGATACCTGAGAATATTAAAAATAATCCGGATCAAACGCCGATTCAAATAAAATTGCTATGCGGTGCGGATCTCCTAGAAAGTTTTGGAAAGCGTGATTTGTGGGCAGAAGATGATGTTAGTGAAATTGATTTTATAAAATATGTATTTCATTCGAGAATATTCCTATTGATTAATCTTTACTTTACAGATTGATGCGATAGTAGGCCAACATGGACTAGTCGTCATTACAAGAGAGGGCTCCAATCCTAATAAGTTCATATACGATTCGGATATTCTCTCTAGACATATGGTAAGAAAGTATATTTATAATTTATACAAAATGTATTTCTTAATGAGTACTTTAAATATCCACTATCACATTCTACTTCCAGCACAATATTCATATCGTAACGGAATGGATTCCTAACGAAGTTAGTTCGACTAAAATAAGAAGAGCATTCAAGAGAGGCGAAAGTGTAAGGTATCTTATTCAGGACTCTGTCATTGATTATGTCTACAAAAACGGAATCTATGATGCAAAGTCTACTCCAGCGACAATGTGAGTTTAATGTAATTTAGTTGCAAATGTTAGTTAATGCGGCTGCACGTGAATAGGTAATTCATTCTACAGTAGATTCCAACATAACGTTTTAGATAGAAACACTATAGTAATTCATTTCAGCCATAAATCGTTAGATAGCTTGGCTGAATTTCAAAGATCTTACGAACTCCTGTGATACGTCAAACGGGATCTCGCGTGTTTTCGCAGAGAAAGATCCGTTAAATCTAGACACATAGAATAGAGCAAAGATTACTCTCAAAGAGTTCTATTTTTAAATAGCAATTTATTTTTACACATTTTGTACGGAGAGTCTATATTTTTATAGCGTGCTAATCGTCGATGTTCGGTGAGTTAAAAAGATGTACAGATTAATTATTAAGCAACTCGTAATAACGCACAAATCGGTGCAATTATATGAAATACGGCCAATGCATTGTCTCACAAACTTCCATTAATTTGCCAAAAAAAAAAAAAAAATACTGTAAATAAGATTAGACTTTCGGCAATACCACGATACAATTCGTAAATAAATTTCCTTACCTCATACTTTTCTCGTAGCCTTCGCACATTATATCAGCACTTACGATTAATAAAAGATATCCGTTTTACTGACCGCTCTACGAAACTCTACCCGTTATTACACAAATTCACAAATTTTTTACCCAACCTGATACACTGGTGTCAGTGAAGCGGATATTTGTATAATTCAAAGATAAATAATATAACAAAACGAAAACGGTGTCTTGTTTTTCACGCTGCCAATCCTCTTGGACAATGAAGTAAGTTGGACCTGACCTCGCCCAACGCGAACGATTACTTGACCATTGATCCCAAGTACCAAAGCACCTTCCTCACGCCGTCGCCTAGCGACGTTACCATGGAATCCCCGAGCCCGGTCGAAATTATAAGCATCGACGTTCCCGATACCGTTCTGCGTAAGAACTTCCAGAACGCAACGGGCGCGGCCTTCGTCGCTTCTCCCAGGCAGTCTGCGGGTCTCGAAGAGGCTCGTGAGAAATTCATTAACGCGCTCGCCGCTGAGAATGGTAACGTCAAGCACGTAACTTCTAGCACGAAGGCCGCGTATCCAGGTCAAGCGAAACAGATCATTGCCACCGAAAGCGGTGAATCGCAGATCCTCGACGAGGTAGGTTCCGTTAACGACGACAGGGGGGTTGCGAGGGTCCGTCCTAGCAAAGAAAATGAGACATTTACGAATGATTCAGCTTTGTTCGAGGATGTCTCTGTGAAGGTCGATCGAGTCGAGACTGTTGTAGGACCTAGTGTAGAGAAGGTAGAGCAGATATCTTCGGAAAGCGTGGCATTAGCAGAGAGTAGCCATGAGGAAAATCATGAAACACGTTTATCATCCGTGGAAGAGAATATAGAAATTGAGAAAGATCCACGACTGGAGTGTGCGTTATCCGATTTTATTCTTTCCCAAGCCGATCACACGTATAGTAGGTTAGTCGATGATAAGAAGGAGGAAGAGGATTGTATGTTAGTTAGTGATCAAGGTTCGAGGGTTAAAGAAGATGTTCAAGATGGGGAAGATATTAGTGAGAAGAAAAATGGTCAAGGAGAATCTAATGAAACGATGTTGGATAATGCAGTGGACAATGCAGTAGATACGAAAAAGGATCACGAGGAGGATAATATTGTTCAGAACGTCGAACTTAGTCCAGCTACCAGTACGATCGAACCGGTATCCGTTATTGAAAATCCTATGGTTAATAAAAAGGAAAGTCTTATGATGGGAGAAGAGAGTAATGAAGTTGCAGTAGTTGTGCCAAGAACCGAGGAGAAATCATCCAGTACGATAGATGTATCGGAAATCGAAGAATTTCAACCTGCCAAACGTTCATCCAAACGAGATCCGAGTTTAGAGATAGATGGTAAGTATTTGAAATCGGTGGTGAACTCTCGCAAGAGTCCTAGAAAATTAAAAGATAGTCAACTTCGTCAATTCGAGTGTGCCTCACCGACCGATCAAGATCATATTAATGATCCTACGATTCCACAGAGATCTGATAAAGTAAAATTATCGAAATTCAATCCAAGAAATGGAATAAGTGATACGAGAAGTCAAGAAGAGACGACGATGAACCCTCGGAGATACGATACAGCATTGAAGGGTAGCCTGGACTCTATGATAAAAGCTAACGAATCGAAGACGATGTTCAGAAGAAAAACCAAGAACACCAAAGATACATTCTCGAAGAAATCTAAAAGCTACGAGTCGATAAAGAAGATTCAAGAGATTTACTTAGGTGAACCTTCGAAGACCGACAGTAGCACGTCTCAAACTTTGGTCACAGCTGAAGAATTCGACACCCAGACGGATGAATTTTGTTCCATATGCTGTTACATGAACGAGCTTACGTTGAAAACGGAAGAAGAAATCAGTAGTCCTAATCAGGAAATCTTTTATACGTTACGTTCGAATTGTAGTTCATTGGAGGACTCGACCGAGTGCGATATATGTAGTTCCTGGAATCTCCAGAGCTCGACCGAGTTGTTAGATCGAACTATACTCCCAACGAACGACGAATCCATTTGTGAAATTTGCGAAATGTTTGGCGAGGTAGAAGACAATATCGAACTTCATAAGGATCTTCTGATACCTCGAAAAACGAAAAGTTATCACGAGAAACGATTAGCAAGAGAAGATGGCAGAATCTTGGACAATGCTACGATCACCGACGTGTCCTGGGAAGACGACAGCTTCGAGATAGAAAACTGTGGTCTGATGAGTGGTATCGAGTCGATGGACGATCGGGGATTCGTTCCGTGCGAGCGTGAGTACAGGGATATCGATAAAAAAACATCAAAATTCGTTCATTCGCGTGGTACTTCCTTGAAATCTCGAGAGAACTATTTCGTGCCTAAAGACGAGCTAGCGATACTTACCAGTGGCTCGAGAAAGATCATGAGGAAGGGTTCGCTGTTGAAGAAAAAAGTGGACGATCAGCAGAACGTTGGTCAACAGGACAAAAGACGTTACTCCTCTGCTGACAATCTTCAGCTGGCCAAAGTGTTCTCCAGGAACGACAAACCTCTTAGGTCGAAAGCTGGGAAATCGATTGGTTCTGCGGACAACATAAGATCATCCAGGAACACGAGAAGATGCAAGTCCTTACAGAGATCAGCCGACAACGTACGATACTTGGACTCTTCTACGGATAATCTGGACTCGTTAGCTGAGAGTCTTGGTCAGGAAAATAACGACGAGGGAAAACGTTCGTTCGATTGGAATAAAAAGCAAAAGGTCAGGGATAACGAGACCGTCAAAATGATACTCACCAAACATGGTATCAAGATCATTAGCGAAAAGGAAACGGCTTTGTAATCGATGTATATATCGACTGGTTGCAATTAACGATACTCCTCGTTTGGGGTCGTTCTTGGTGTTCCTTTTCGTTCTCGGTTCTCGTTAATCTCACTCTCTCTTGGGCTTTTGCGATGATAGAATGTATGTACAAAGGTACATAGGTATACACATGTACACGTACTGTCACATATACACATATATACGATCTTTGTTCTTCTTCCATAAGAGTGAAACTCTCCGAACGATTTTCAGTTCATGGACTGTATACATATATATTGCGACACGTATCTTACGTATTTAAAAAAAATGATTTTAGCTTCTCGTTAACGCTTTGGAAAAAAACTATTAAAAGCGAGAAGAAACGTATAAAACCATGACAAGTATTATTAATTGATTAAAAAAAAGAGAATCGGTGTAGAGATTATAGATAACTATTATTATTAATTCTAATATGCGATCGGTACTCTTCCTCGCGATACAGACGCGAACACGTTACTTACATTCGTACATAGATTTTAAGCTGATATACCGATCTCGATCGATCGCGATAATCTGTGCCAAAAAAATATTCGCGATGGGCGATCTCCCGATGTTCAAAGAAAAAAAAAAAAATATTATGAGGATGAGATAGAATCGTCGCAGGTTCCATTGAGAAACGCGCTGATTGGATATGTGATTAAGCAAGGGTGGGGGGGGTACGGCAAGTTGCCAAGACAATCCTAGTAACGCGTGTCAATACGACGAGAGATATAGTTTCAATTATAAATAAATTATATATCTATATATACACACATATGCAATATATTTGAGCGAAGAAAATATACATATATACACTAGTCTACGAGATACATCGACCGATGAAAAAAAAAGACGTCTGTTAGATCGAAATTATATCGAGCATTATATATATATTTACGAACGTACGAAATACTCTTTTGGAGCTTCCGATTTAGAGAAAGAACAAAAAAAAAATTATATATATATACATATATGAAACGTTCTCCAGTGTGCGTGCGGCGAAGTATTTTAAACGAATTGTAACTTTTTAAACGCAACGTTCTTCCAACGTTACCGACTGTGCGTGCCAAGTTTCACGTTTTTATTCGAAACGATCTTCGTGAACAAAAAAAAACACTACGAAATATGCGATAAGTAAACGACACATTTTTATTTAAAATTGACAAAAAAAAAACTGCCTCGTTTAGGCCGATCCGATTGTTCTTTCGTGTTCCTACGTTAATGGTATATCTCTTCCCCTTAAAAGTAATCAATTTGCACGATGTTATGCGCTTGTGTTATGAATCTCTCGCTTCTTGAAGACCTTCTCTCACCGGCATCGAGTCTGTACCATTTCCGTTGCATCTAAAATGCGTTGTGGGTCGTAGACGATAACAATCGGCCGATCGATCGCCACTTATTATTAATTAATGAATTATTTTATATTCCCTCGCGTCGTCGTTTTTAGATGCAATCGAAATTTTCTAATTGCCGAGCAAAAACATTTTACAATCGATGGCTCAGCTTTAGTAGGCGTGTTAAATCTTTTATTCCCACTCGTTGGATCGGCATCATGATGTTTTTTTGATTGGAAGTTGACCCAATCTTTCTTTTTTACGTCACATGAACGAAATAAAACGATTTGTAATTTTAACGATAAATATCGATTTGATAAAAAGATTGCCAGTCAATTTCCAGTTTGAGGGTATAACGTAGTTCTTCGATTGTTCGAATCTTTTTAGTACGGTCCCAACAAGCCACGCCCCTTTTTCCCCTACTCAAAAATTCTACCTCCCACCCACCCAAAAGCCACACCCACTAACCTTTCGATCACTCACTCTCGTTTCTCTTCGTCTTCTTTCCTTTTCGCAACTTTTTGTTTACCTGTATTTAGCAAAAGCGTAGATAATCGATCTTCTCACGACGGAAATGGACTGAGATCTATGTAGCCTGTGTTCCTTCCTCGCGAGGGTTGCGGAGTTATTCGTTCATACGCTTAAATAGGAGCGAATGACTTTGGATCGTAGGCTATTTATTGTTACTATTCCTTTCGTTTTGAATGAGCGCTTCTTTCTATCTACTTTCTTTCTCTTTCTCTCTCACACACAGACACACCTTTTTCCGAGTATTTTTATTACGTGTTACTCCGAGTTTCTTCCGATCGATCATATATGTTTTATACGTCTTTGTTCATAACACGGCTATTATCACGCAATTGAATATAAAAAAAATTAACAAAAAATACATTCTTCTTTACTAGAAAACAATTATTGTATAGTTTTTTTTTTTCTCATCAATTTCGTTCATTGTCAATCGATCAATGTAATTTTGTTTATACAAGACTAGCCGAATGGCCATCATTAGAAATGATTACGCGATAAATCGTTTTTGTTGTCAATTTTTTGTTGTCGAGTATTCAGAAGTTAAAGAACGATTGCGTGATATAAGTCGGTGTACGGTTCGGTTCTGATGCAGCATGTGATATGTGTTTTCCAGGGTACAGCAAAACCTGCATGCCTACTGTAAGACAGATGATAGTTGACTGTCTTGCTGCTCGTCCCTTGCCAATCCGATGTGGCCCCTGCCTTACTGCTAAAAGTACTAATAATGCTACTAACAATCGCAGTAGTAACGGCGCCAATCGCGTTAGTAGCACGGCTAACAGCAACATCAACAACAGCTACATCATCAACAACAAGAACAACAACATCAACAAGAACGTACACCTACGAGAAAACTTAGAATTCGCGACAATATATCATCCGTAATTAATAATAAGGCTTGCAACGAAAAAAACACCGTTAGCTCAATCAGTACGTGGATACTCGTATAGGTTATTCGCAAATTAGATACTTGTCGAATTTCAAGCTCCTTCGTTCTTGAACAAAAAACATTAGGGAATTCCTGCTGCTTGGACGTTAAAAGTTTTGTTAACGAATTTTGCTTATTTATATTTATTCGATAAGTTTGACCGAGCGGGAAACAAGATGGCGGCTCTGAGCGGACTACAAAATGGTGGATCTGAGCGTGTAGTGGCGAAAAGGCGGGAAAATTGATATATTTTATTTGTAAATGCGTATGTACAAAAGAGTATACATATATTTTACGTAGAGATAAGTGAAGTCATTTTACGTAGAAAATGATAAGAAGTAGTTCCCTTTTCTTTCGAAATGGGTGTATATTTGTATTGTAATTTCCTTACCCTGCGTCGATATGTATTCAACCGTTTGGTTGAATTTGACATATATGAACGTAATCATTATAGACTGATTTATAATCGTCCATACGAGAGGCAACTTTTGATGGATGGGTTTTTAACTCTTTGATGTTTTAGACTTTTAATATCTCCTCGAATCGAGAAGACGTGCCACGTGCGTGAGATACGATTGTACATATTTATAAGCCTGATTGCTTTTTAACATTTTATTGCAATGTAAATTTTATTGAATCTCTGTTTTTTTTATTATCCATAATTACAGACAGTTTTAATGTCCCCCCGTTTGTCACTCGAACGAAGCAGCCTTACGAATTTAGCCGTTGTTATTAATTGTACATCTCCACGAAGGAGAGAGAGTATAATAATAATATGTAATTAGAATCGACGAGCACGAAATCTACGAGAGCATATACAGGGTGTTTCACCTAAATGTAGCCACCTAAATATCTCCTTTATTCGTTATGACATAACAAATATTTTTAATGCAATGTAAATGGTATCACCATGTAAATGTTATTGATTTTTTAAGGTCATTACTTTCGAAGTTTTCAAGGTCATCAGGTGACTGAAGATATTTATGTGGACCACCCTGTATAACTTTATATTTAAAGAGAAGAAAACAAAATAAATAACAACCACAACAACGTAACTCATTGTTCGCACGTTGTATATGTTTGTAATACCGCGTATATAGGGTGTTATATTAAAAGTCACGAAATATAGTATGCGTATATGAAGGTTATATACATAATATATGAACGATGTATGTCAGGATGGGCGAAATAAACGACGAAGGAAGGATTGTGTCTCGATCAATCGCAGAAAATTGGGAGTACATGTGTATATTTATATTTCTGACATGCGCACGAATATTTTTTTTTTATACATTCTATACATGAAATTTAATTTACATTACATCGATTTCCAGGGAACACAATCACTGATAAAAAGGTTTTCGTTTAACCTACCCCCGCCCCTTTCTTGAATCTTTTAACAGTATTCTATTCTTACACGTCAAACCTTATCGTTACCCTTGAAATAATTTCTATACAAGTAAACGGTAAGCATAGTTTATAAATACATCTTTCATTCGAGCGAGTCACGATTAACATATTTGTAAGTTAATGCTCTTCTTCTCTCTTTTTTTTTTCTCACAAGGACAACGAAAACAAAACAAGACGCCATTCCACGGTAAGAGAGCATTGATAGCTTGCGACCAGCGCCAAGTTCTGACTAGACACGATTCGAGAAAAGTTTGGTTACGATCCAGAGAGATTTTATTATTGGTCCCGTGAAAGATTAATTTTCTTTTTTATAAAAATATATATATGGTAATTAATTACTATAGCTCGATCACGATATTTGTTGCAGAATAAAAGAATCGTACGATACTAGCAACCTTACATAAAATTTACATATCGAATCAGTACACGTCTAAAATAATGTATATTATCACTAGACTGCGGATATTTATGCAAATGCATATGAATGCTAATTGATGATTCATCAAATATTGCAAAGAGAACTTATAATTGAATAAAAGTATGTAAAATTTGAAAAACATTTGCAATAAGAAAAATTTGCATAAATATCCGCAGTCTAATTATCACGTATATTATTAACATTGTTTTTCTATCAATTAATCAAGGAACCCTGCAGTGCCATACACATGAGAACAATCTTTTCGTTATAATTATTTTTTACATACACCTCTAACTTCACACACACACGTACACTCGCATACATCACAAATTCACACAACTAAACGAGTTATAGACTATACGAATCGACATAATGAACCTACGGTGTTCGTTTTCTTTGAAATAAAAACCAAAGGATTATTAGAAAGAACCTTGTACAAGATTAAAATCGGGCTTAAAGTATACAATGATCTAACGAGTCTAATCGTTTAAACCCTGTATCAACATCAAGGTACATATTGGCGCGATTATGATTTACTTCTTACTCTTCCTTCACAATGTTTTCGTTCTGAGACGGTAGAGACATAGAAGAATCAAACCTGCTATCCATCCCATGATCGTAATAAAACCTTTGTAAACTTCTGGGTTGGCGACTGGATGACCCTTGATCATGATTGCTCTCAAGGCTATACCAGGTAACGTCGTTGGTAAGAAATAACTTATCCATCGAAGAGCATTTGGCATTCCTTCCAGTGGCCATAAAAATCCTAAAATGCCATTGCCATTATCATTAATCTTCTTATTATTTTAATTCTGTATTCTGACAAGTAACAGTAGAATAAAAAAAATGATAATCGGGCAAGCAAACCATTCATGAACATGCAAATTACGAAACAAATAAAGAAAGACCATGTAATACGGATTTTTTATTTAAGACTGCTGTGTTTTATTATAGATTCCATCTTTTTTTTTTATTATACTCACCACACAGGAGTATCACAGGATAAAAACTTCCGGTGACTGCGTAGTTTGCCATCGTATGAGAATTGCTGACTACCGATATTAGAAAACCTACGGATCGAAAAGTCTATTTTTAATAGAACAAATGATATAAAATCCAGAGGAAAAGCAGTGGCCTCGAGCTTACCGTAAAACATGCCACATACGCCCATGAGAAATGACATCATCAATATGGCCAAGATGGATCCGTTACATATTATGTGAAAATGTAAAAAGGATATACAGTAAATGATCAAGATCTGTGTCAGAACCACCAATAATTGTACCAGAAAGTGGGCGAATAGGATCTCTGGTGTTTTCACTCCTGGATAAATGATTAAAATTTAATAAATTTTTTAGTAATATTTAAAAATAAAAAAAAGGTTCATTTATACTGACATTAATACCAAAAAAAAAGTCTAGCTAACAACATTTTCTTTTATATTATAATTCACAAATTCGAATTAGCGTGTTAAAAAAATTGCAGACAAATTTATAAAATATATATTTTCAATTTTCACGATAATTATTATACGGTTAGTTATCATTTAAAGCGTGAAATAGTTATTAACAAGAGCATCAAGGATGATATTCGTTAGGAAGCGAATTTGTCGTTGTTACCATAGGGCCTCGAATAACGTCACGTTTGAGAAAGAGGAGGATATACATATATATATTTAAGCACGTGTGCAGCGGGTTACAGTTAGAGATTTTCTTCGAGGAGGTCTTCATGCTGATAGCATCGCGTCTCGCATATTGATTACCGTCGTTTCGACTACCGGCCAGCTCATCGGATACATTTGAAAACAATCAGTTAATTAAAGCACGAAATAATCTTATGAAAGTCGACTTTGGCTGTTCTTTTTCCTTTCATCCTTGTCTCGTCCTTCACTCTTATTAAGGATCACGTATGTATAGATTTTATACATAAATATAGTTATACATATATGATAAAATGATGTGCAAGTTACATAAATAAACATGGGCAGACATATATGTACATGCATGGAAAACCCAAGCATTCGTAGATCCTTCGATTTAAACACGTTATAATTACAATAAGGAAGCTTGTTGCGTATAATACCTTGAACGAGACTCCTATCCCAAACACCTTCGTGTCGATCAGAGATTATTACAGCTGAGGTCGTTGCCGCTGCTAGGAAGAATATTACCCTATAAAAATTAAGTAATTTGACGTTATTATGTTATCAAGTTCAATTTTTTTTCAATTTTTCAAGAATTTGTATATTTTTTAAAGGAAGGAGAATTGTTGAACTTACGTCAGGATAAAAGGAGGCGTGGCGAAAGTCGTAAAGCTTTCATCTGTTTTACCAAAGATAGGCTCCTCCAGCTGAAAACACAATGTTGGATAATTTAATTTTCAAATAATTCGCTTTGATACCTACTCGTAGGAAATCTAAAGTTCGATAGAATATTCTTTTACGTACGCGTATCGGTATCTCAGCGAATTTTGGGGGCACCTTACATTCTTCTAGAATCTTCTTGAAGCTATCGAAATAACATTTATATAGGTCCCTTTTCAAGAAAAGACCCGTTGGTCTGTCTACGAAAACAAACCAAAAAAGAAAAAAAAACATTTCACATCAGAAAAGAATTATCTCATGAATGATATTTTAAGGAATTATTTGATTATACATCAGGAAATTTGAAATCACTTTTTATTTGATAATAAACGAAAATTGTAATTCCGAAATAATAATTTTAGATTTGGTTTAATTTCACCAAACATTTCAATAATTTGATATTTTAATTATAAAAAAAGACTACGTCCAATAATAGATTACATTTATTTCTATATCAAATAATTCTATTCACGATGAACAGGTTGCAACGGTATGTAACAATTTAGCAACAATGCATGTTTAAGGATTAACAATCGATTAACACGTACCGGACATATCCAGCCAGATGTTAATCTCCCCCATAACGATATCCTCGTCTTCAGCGTATCTTATATCCTCCATTCTCCTTTGCAAGGCACGCGAGAAATTTCTTCCGAAATGTATGATTCCCCTAATTTTCCCCGACCTCACGTCCTCTTCGGCGTCTGGCATATAATCGTAAAATACCTACGACGAGTAATGACGTCATCAAAAAGCAGAAAATAGACAGAAAAAAAAAGAAGAATGTCAACCGGAAATGAACAGTTGAAGTTTAAGTTATTCTATTAATGAAAATGACTACCGATGTGTCATTAGAATCGATAATCGAGTTGAAGCATATTTCTTGCGATTGTTTGACATTTCAAAGGCGATCATTAATCATTGTCGATTCGATTAAATTTATAAATACCTAATGTATTCGTCTATATGGAAATTATATAATAACCGATGGCTTGAATAAACAAAGTAGATTTTTTAAATGATGGCAAAAATAAAATTTAAAAAAAAACAAAACAATTGAAGACTATAAATCGAGAATACGACTTATTAAAAGTATCATTAATTACATTGGGGTTATTGCCCCAACAGTAGTCACTATCTTGTTCTTATTATAATTCTGTTTTGCAATTTGATGAATATGTATTAAAGATTCGCAGGTTATTTACCTTTCTTATCGAAGCTTCATTTATCTCATGCAGAAATCGACAGCTGAGATCGATGAAATCGCAGTTGAAACTCGTTTCGTCGAACAACACGGCTCCTCGATTTTGGTTAAAATTACAATTGCCTGCCTCGTAATTCACGATACCGATTTTTAAATCTCGTGGATCCCTCCCGATGACGTTATAAAATATAAATGATTGGACCAACGGTAAGATCATGGCGAATAGAATTCCCCTGTAAGCGGAAGAGATACGATCCGTTGGTTTTTGTACTTGGAAGTTATGTTCGTGCATATTTTTCAGAATTATCATTATTACAAAAGCCTTACCCGGGATGACGGAGAAATTGTGTGAGGTTTTTTATCATGAGAGCCTTGAATCTACGCGAAGCCGAGGCTGTAATCAAAGTCATTCTATTCCGTTACAACATTAGCTTGGTAATAATTATTCTGTTGTTTCTTTAATAATGCCAATTATTAGTAATTATTTAATGATACTCGATCTATTGAATCGTGAACTCAAAAAAATTAAATTAAATACAATTTTCAGAAAATAATCTAAATGAATATAACGAAGAAAAAAAGTAATAATATTTAAAAAATAGTATAATCAGAAATGTTGCTTATTTTTTTAATTAAAAAATTAAGCAGAAATACGATCGTTTTTTATTCGAATACCTACACTGAGGGTTTTGAACTTTCATAGCCGAGTTAGTTCGGTAAACAGGTGGCACGCTAAGTACTTCCGGTGATTCCGGAAAAAACGTCCAGGACCTGTCCATGCTGTTAGTGTTCTCTTGTTGATGCCTGCTCAAGGCCAGGAAGGCCTCCTCCAAATTTTGACACTGAAAGTGAGCCAACAATTGACTCGGTGTCGCTTCCGCCAGAAGTTTGCCGCATCGCATTAAACCGACCTATAAAATAGGAACGTGTCCTTTTTTACGTAATCGAGATACGAATTTTTATTTGTTAGGAATAGAAAGGTTACGTTTTTCGCGACAAGTTTGATGTCAGTTAGGTAAGTACAGTGTGTTTGGCCATTTTTTTATACTCGTAACTCCGAAATAAAAAAAAATATTTATTTTTTATTTTTTATAGGTTTTTACACATTTTATTGATGCAATTACATGCATCGGATTGTCTAAATCTCTCTCTACAATTTAAATATATTTTGTTCCTTAAAAAAAAAGTTATTCAATTAAAAAAAAAAAAACGTATCAATACTTTCTACAATCGTCCTACATGAAAATTTTTTTTCGCAAGCCGTTTCACTTCGGATTAATGCTCGCTCGTAAAAGAAACCTTTTTTTTCGATTAGAAATCATTAGATAGATATAGTCTTCAGAATTTTATCGAACGAGACCGAGGAAAGTTATTGCTTTTTTTTTTTCTCTAATAATAAACATAATATCTTCGATCGTACTATAACTCACGGACCGTAAAATCGTATTGTTTTCTTCATATTCTGTTCGGTCGAGCAAATTTCTTTTTTTCTCCACTTTTTCTTCGCCCCTCCCTCTCTTTATCTTTCTTTCGACAATTGCGGAACGACATAAAGACAAATATCTTTACGGAGTCGTGGTCGTTCGAAATCGTAACGTTTATACGCGAAACTGCTTTCTAGCCGCGTCATGTGAAACGCTATTACCGAAACGAAAACTATAAAGGGGTACTCTTACCGGTCCAGGCAAGCGTTTCTATGCTTTTTCGTGGGATATCACGTGGAGGTGAAATTAACGAAAGTCGAAAGTCGCTATCCGTTGAGAATTTAAGCTGGTTATTAATAAGCCATGATATTTCTTTTTTCTTTCTTACCTTGTTAGCTTCCTTTGCTTCCTCGATGTAATGTGTCGTGATGACTATAGTTACACCTCGATCCTTCACGATCCCGAGCAGAAACTTCCAAATACTGTACATAAAAATAATAAAAAAAAAAAAAGACATTAACAAATTTACTATCAGTGATAATCTGATCGATCGTGATAAGAGTCAAAGTGTACTTGCTTGTCCCTCAAAACTGGATCCAGGCCCACGGTTGGCTCGTCGAGGACCAACAATTCGGGCCTGTGAAGAAGTGCAGCAGCGAAGGACACTCGTCTTTGCTGACCACCGCTGGTATTCTTTAGCAATCGATTTTTTGGGGGTAATTGAAGTAATTCTGCGAGTTGCACGTATCGTTCCTCTGAAATTGATCGAATTTTTGATAGGACAAAAGTGAAAGCCGTGGCATAGAAAAAAAGTTATCGACAAATATTTTTTTTTTTTTATAGTCGCAATGACCAGTTGGGATTAGGAAACAAGAGAGATCGATGTTATTATGAGATAATTCTTTGTAATCATTAGTTTTGATCTTTTTTCAATAAAAAAAAATAGTTTTTATGTTTTTTCTTCATTAATAATTAATTTTACGTAGAAGAGAAGAAGAAATCGACAGTAAGAAAAGAAGGAACAGTAGAATATTCTTTTTCCTTGCGTCAAAAATATCTGACCTTTTTTTTTCAACCACTGAGGCACGAAACACGTTCTTAGGTAAGAGAGGAACGAATCAGAAACACTTTTGATTTTAAACGGACACTGACCGACCTGTTACCGAACATCGACTCTTACTTCTTCTTATTTTATTTGTAGTCGATCATACGATAGTCAAAGTCCTTACCAATCTCTTCGTCTGTCAGTCCATTGATCCTGCCGAAATAGTAAAGTGCACCGATCACTGTGAACTCTTTTACCAAGCAAATTTCTTGCGGCATGTAGCCAACTGCTGAACCTGGAATACTAGATCCTTTGGTACCTGGTTTTCCTCCTAGAACCCAAATCTCACCACTGTTCAATCTGCGGACACCTACTACGCAGGATAAAAGTGTCGTTTTCCCGCATCCACTTGCACCCAATAGTCCATATCTGTTCAAGATAGATAGATATACGATTAGAGATATAATGAAATAAAAATATTTTTAAATTACTCGCAAAGAGAACGTTCGCGTGTTGCTAATAATGAAAGTAATTTGTTGAATTTATTAAAAAAACTATAGGTTAAAATAACAACCCCATAAAAAATTGCCTCGTTTCTTTGAACTACGTAAAAAGTAAAGACAGGTTGCGAGTATTATCATGTTAAAAATTTATTCAACTTTTTTGACAAATTAGTCTATTTCTAATTATAGATACTTACGTAACAAGCGTGCATACTATACCTATGCTACTTTTTTTTCTAACGTTTCGCTAATATCGACCTTATTTCGCAGATCGATTAGCACGTTCAAGGTCAGCGTAAAACTAGAAGCTCAGAGAGAAGAACGATCATCGAGACACGATTTGTCCCACAAATCGCTTTCACTCCTTTTAAGGGCTTTTTATTGCTTCGCGCGGAGAAGCGCGATCTTGTAACGTAACGCTGATGAAAGAAGAGAATGGCACTGCTTGATCAAAACTTACATGCAACCTTTCGGTACTGTCAGGTTCAATCCGTCAAGGACTGGTACACCATTTCCGTAACTTTTTATCGCATTCCTCACGACGATCGCCTCTTCTTCGAACATTTTACGCTTCTCCGAGTTTCAACACTTTGAAAACTTTATCTGCAACATAGGAATTCGAAATTAAACCTTTATCAAAGTAATATTGTTTGTTATTTATCACATTGTAACTGAAAAATTAGAAATCTTTAAATTAATATCTCAGGTTTTTTAAGGTAAGGTTGTTATGGGCCATATTTATTATTGTATCATATCAAATGTAAAAATGGCAGACTAGAAATCATATTCATCAGAATAAACGTTAAAACGTAATACGATTGAACTTTTAACGATTACGAAATCCTAATCACAGTCGTATGTTCGAAGGTACTTGTCTGATCTTATTGACTTAAAAAAAAAAAACAGAACTTGACATTCCACTAACGAAAACTATGCAACACGACTGATGTTCTCGTCATTTGCTTAAGGAGTACAACGATTATGCATGCTGATGCGATTCCTAGCAATCAAAATTGCATATTATTGTTTATCTTCTTTGAATGATGGGCATTCAATGCCTTTTATCGTTTTTTTTTCTTCATTTTTTCAAAGGAAATGACGATGCGTAACCAAAGTGTTTTCTCGTAGACGTTCGAGAGTTCCATAATTTATTCGTCTCCATCTACCCTCTTTTTTTCTCCGTAAATTCCTATGTTATAGAAGAATCAATTTGTTATTTAAATTAAAAATCTTAGAAGGTATGAACATTTGATCATTAATTAACAATATTTCGCTTTTTTTTCTCCCTAGGTCGGGAACCTCTACAGACGGCATCATATTTTAAATTTGTCGATACTGCGTATCGTCCACGGAGGTGGTCCGTCTCTCTCGTCTGTTTATACACGCTAGAAATCATTGGTTTCGACACACGTGACTCGAGTCGCAAACTTCCGCGAATGTCCGCGCGTGTGGAATCGTTGATTCGCGGTTGACTAATTAGTCGAGTGCTTAAAACTCTTGTGGCTTTTTTTACGATGGTGAAATAATGGAGGGAGAGTTCGAGGAAGTCAGAAATAAAGATACCTTGGAATAAAAATTAGCAATTTTTTTTTTTTTTTTCCAGATAATCGTATCTCTTTAGCGATCTTTTTTCGAGAAATGTACCTCTTTAACGATGTTAAAAGTTTTAGGGGATTCTGATCAATTCTACGCCTATTCATTTAGTTCTTGACAAGTGGCAGCACCATCTCTTGAGATCCCAAATAATGTATTTTGGAATAAAACAAAGAATTGGAATTCTGTTTTCAAAATTGCTTCAGATTTAATCAATTTAAGTAATTAATACATTTAACAACGTTTCTTTCTTTTTAAAAAATGATACAATAAATAAATGAATTAATTTTCAAAGAGTCAAGTAACAATACTTTTTTTTTATTTTCAGAGATTCTTAGAATCACTTTAGAAGAATTTAGAAGGAGAGAAAGAGAATGGGAATGCTGCCCTCAAAAAATGTATCGTTCAATGGTCATTAACCTGACCAACCGGTGTTAACCCACGAAGTGGGTGTTCCACATAAAAGTAGGCCAAGGTCGGGTTCTACGTTACGGTTGTTTCTTATATTCTAGTTAGTCGTACATTTCCGGTTTTTCCACATACCTATGACGGGGGATCGTAAAAGGGTGTAGAAAATATATCGAAGAGGATTTTTTTTTTCGTCTGCCCCGTAAAATAATTAACGAACGATGTCATGAATATTCTTCACGGTAGTATAGAAATCGTGAGTATAATTCGCTCGTGCCGTGTATATTCATTATGGTATTAGCTCGCATTAGGTTTTCCGTGCGTGCATTCGCTTCGTATGCGATTGGAATCGCGTTTGAAAGGGAAATGCTCAAAGAAAACGTTTTCGAAATGATTTTTAACGCTTTTAGACATAGAACTGGTTACTAATTTATACAAAAGTATTGTGATGAAGGTTTACAAAGAATACGAAAAAATTTATTTAAATACCCTTCAAAAATTTTTTGCTTGAAATTTCTTTTATATTTTTTTATAACTTGATAAAGGGTTAATTCATTAATCAATAATCTTCTAACGAATAATTACACTAGTTTCTTTTTGTGAAACAATCGCCGAAATGAAAAACGAGGCCTTTTAATATTTCTAGTACATACCTACATATTTTACACAAGAGCGTGTTACTGGAACGCGACTAATAGCAGATTTATTACACCAATTACTAGGGAATGTAGTCGGAAGGCACACGCTAATAATAACCTAGTTGAGCAATATAATCTAGTAGCAGAAACGCGCAAGATGTGGCTTACAAAAAATTATGTAATTTTCCCGAGGTCGTTATGAACATTTATTCAAAACTTCATTTACAATTTGCTTCCAATATTATAGAAAAAACAACTTATCTATGACTTTGTCGAACGTAAATGTTAAATCCTGTTTTTTTTTTTCATTTGGCTTATTAAAATCGAGTTCGTTCGTTATATTAATGACGATGCATCATTCCAGTCATTTAATATGAGTTCATCCAGTTGATCAGAGATGAGATGTTTGATTCGATTCAATTGCTCACGATTGAACATATGAAGTGATATATCGCTAAGACAGTAATTAAGCATCATTTTTACGCAAAACAGTCAATTTATATTACAAACTGGTAAATTACTCGTAACTTATGACTCGTAGTATAGAACTGTTCTGTATATTTTAAACGTTTATTGATGAGTGAAAAAAAAACAACTCTTTTCTTTTACTGGAAAAGAATTTCTCGTTGCAGGAAAATGTCACGTATGGAATTCCCCTCATACATAGTACTACAATTTTTTCTCTTCAGAAAAAAGTAAATCATCGTGTTCTCATTTTGTCATTAGTTCTAGATAACTGAGTCCTCGTTATTAGACGACAGACACCGTTGATATGAACGCGACTCGTTAATCTTGAGATCGCATATGCGATACGCTTAAATCGATTTCTTACAAGCTATGCAAATATGAATCATCAACGTTGTAATTATGCTCGATACACGTAGGAGCAAATGAGATTCATAATTTAAAAAATAATAATTTTTTTTTTATTAAAAATTCAGTTAACAATCGACTTTATTTACAATCCAAGCGTGTTATATAAATGTCATATGCGTTAATTGAACATTTATTGTAAATGAGATCTGATGAGATGCTAATCGATAGAGACAGGATACTAGAAAAACTTATCGAAGATGGTTTTGTTAAAAGTTACAAAAACTAAAAGAAAACGAAGTTAATTTCTTCAAGAATATTAAAACATAGCTTTTATTATAACACAAACAATTAGACCATTTCCTTCTCCTGACCTAAAAAAAATCGTCCTCGAAGATATTAAGGAATCTTTTACGTAATTTTTCATTTCACGGACCATGTTGTAAGCTCAATTGCGTCACGATTTCCCTCCACATCGTTTTCTCGATCGTTAAAAGGGCTCGGATGTAATATACGTTCGTTTTCACCTTGCATCGATCCTACCTTTACTATTATGCAACATTCTCCTCGACACATGACATCTTTAATTACTCACGCACTTGGTTGCGTTCCAACAAAAAAAAAAAAATCATTATACTGGGATACTAAAATTTTCCTCATATGTCCATACAAGTGTACTTCAACAAGTGTCAGTAAGGAACAAATGCAATAATGGCTCGTGCTATTCGGAGAATAAATCCAATCGTTTGAACGGCCATGAAGAAAGTACAATTTATAGCTCGGTTATTGGAGTGTGGTAAACCTGGAGATTGAATGTTATTTTTATTTTATATTACTTCTGGTATTTAAATTGGGTAGCTAAAGTTGTATTAAGTATTTTTTGTTTTTTATTTCTCGTATACATTGGAATATTTTAAATCTTCATCGTTTCCTTCCTTCTTTATATATTATTTACAATATTTTGTATTTGCTAAGACTCAAATTTATCGTATGTTGAATAAAGCAGAGTCATCGATTACAAGCTGCTGACTCAAAGAATCAACTTAGCAAACATTCGTTTCGAATACCTTATACGAATTACGATGATTAATGTTCTTTTTTTTTTTTCCAGAAAGGTATTAAACGCAATTAAAAAACGTATCTCCAATTTTATCTTTACTTTGATAGAAAATCATCGAATTCTTAGTAGCATGCCTTTTGCTGAAATCTTCGTTCATTGAAAGTGAAAATTAACGAAAATATGACACGCAAATAATGCGATTCGCATTTCTCGTTGCTAACATGGCATTTTTCTCCAACACCGAAAGTGTAATGTTGAAAGAAGTTATTATGAACTCGTGGGATGACGATGGAATAAATTTGAACGATTTAAAAAACCGAAAACATGAAAAAAGAATTTTAGGAATTTGTCGTATTTGTAGATCAAATAAATGGCTGGTCCTAGTTGGAATAGATGTTAGAGGATTTTTTTTCTCACAAATCGAGTACCTTAAGGAGAAGAACAAACGATTATGAGCACGACCACGGAACAAATTTGAAGAATTCGAGAAAAAAAAAAGGTTTTCAGGAATTTATCGTATTTAAAAACCAAATAGACGGCTGGTTCCAGTTGGAACGAATGCTGAAGAATTTTTTTTCTCTCAATGGGTATCTTAAGAAGATGAATTAATCAAGAACCGTGTAAAAAAGATTTAATAAAACGTTTCCTGTTTATAAATAAAATTAATAGCTAGTCCAGCAGATGCTGCAACATTTTTTTGTTACTTTTTTCACAATCAAGCATCTTAAGAAAAAGAACTAGTGATTCTGAAATCCATGATATAATGACGAAACAAATTTGAAGCATTCGAAAAAAAGGAAACATAAAAAAACGATTTTAGCAATTTGTCATGTTTATAAATCGAATAAACTGTTGGCCCAACAGAAGCTAAAGAATTTTTTTTTTCATTTTCTCACGATCAAGCATCTGAAGAAGCGAAGACGAGCCTTGGTAAATGTTAAACCTACTGACTAGCTTCAACGAAGGAAAAATAAAAGAACTCTTTATTCTTCTAATGTAGTCACGATCATTTAACGCTCGCTCGTTAAACGAGAGTGCAAACGTATCGAGCGATTCTCTTTGTAATTCCCTGCTGACAAGATGATTCAAGCATTTTTTAATTTTTTTTTCACATTTTTTAACGCGTCAGCCGACGAAGCATAGCAACCATGGTGTAAATAAGAAACACGACGAGGTATTCCCCGACTCTAACGACGACAAAAAATTAAAAAAATGTACGATCAATTCTAGATCGATGTCAATGAATCGAGAAACACGCGCGAGCGCGACTGTTATCATTAGTTAGCGTCAACGAGTCATTCTTCTCTCTTTTGCGAAAATTAACGTACGAGCAGGTAGCAGCCAGTAAATTTCTCCATGCAGATTTACTTTCTACGGTCAGCCTATTTTCGTTGATTCTTATTTCATCTACGTCACTACACGTATCTTACAAAGTTTTTTTTTTTTTTTTTTTTTCATTTTCGTATCTAGAAAGGCGATACTATTGGAACCAGTTCGTAATTATAATCACGATTATCAAACATTCAAGAACTGGATAATAAATTATATGAATATTAAAATTTTTTAATATTTTATTGTAATGAAAAAAAAAAAAAAAAAATTTAATGTGTAACAAGAAAAAAATTCTTGATTTTTAGCACAAGTAATTTCGTTCTTCCGCACGAACTACAGTTACGAAGCGAGAAACTAATCAACGGTAAGATGAACGCGGTGGCCAGTTCTATGTCGGTTTCTGAACCTAGATACGAGTTGAGGAGAATGTCAGTGTCGGCTGAGAGCGCGCGCGCACTTATGTTTACGATGTTAAACTTAATAACTTTCTTGCGGACCGGCTACGAAATGAAAAGTACATGGAGAATAGATTTTTTTTTTTTTTTTTTTTTTTTTCTACAAAACCCCCCGCCCCTCATCCTTTATTCTCGAATGTTTCCTTTCGGGTCACGTTAATTCGTAGACGATAGGAATTTGCAATGATTGGCGTACTCGGATGTCGATTTCCGTGAAGAATTCGAAGAGCCGTCGAGTTAAGTGGATCGCCGTAAACTTTCTCCCCGGAGAGAATAGAATAGACTAATTTTCTACTCACCTTTTTTGATTGACTATTATCGTATCCTTTAAAGAAGATACGTGGTCTTTGGCGAAATCTATCGATCTTCTTCTCGACGCTCGGACGCTTCGAGATCGTTTCCTTTACGTTCTCACGATCATCATCACTGTGTCAACCTAGTTTCTTATAATTCCGAAAAGATTCGTTGGCTTTGCTATAGCACTTGGTCCACAATAGAAATGTTTTTTTTTTTATACAATTTTTCTTATTAATTTATTTCACAAATCGTTCACTTTGTTAAATATTTTTGTAAAACTTGACTCTTTCACCGTACTATCGTTTAGAAACAATCGAGAATTATGGCGAACTCGAGGAGCGACGATTAAGGTACGCACTACATGACAACGTTGACAGGAGTATTCGGCCCGTCGAAACTGCTGACCGAAAGTTCCTCTTCGTTTACGCTTCGAACTCACGACTGCGTTGGCTGTCCCTCTTTTAGCTCATCGGTATCGAGATCGACCGGTCTTGGGGCTCCCACGATTAGGTATTGAGAGGGGGTTCTGTGGATGGTAGTAGTCATTTCTAACGGTAACGTTCATGGTTCCGGATTCCTGGTCACCGTTTTTACTTAGATGCTTTCCTGGTTGCAGTATGTGTTCAATTGGGAAAGGCTTGTATGGATAACGCAAACTGAATTATCGATTTTAAGAAATTTAGGTCTCTACATTACCTGATAATAAGCACAGGCACAGACGAGGTATAAGGATAGACCTATCATCTTATGGAACTTCGTGTCCCATGTACTGAAATACCGATCGTGCAAAACAACAGACGTTTACTTACGCCCTCTACCATATGGAGCGGTGAATTTAGGAATCATATTCGACCCAATAATCGAAGTTGGTAACATCAATAGATCTGTTGCGATAAAGGACGAGAATCTCATCCCCCCTTGAAAATAATCCATACTTCGACACTTCAAATATTAATTTCTCATCATTGCGTAACGATATCGAAAAACGGACAACGGAACAGTATTCTGCATGCTTTCTTCTTTCTAAATCTTGATGCATACATCAGGATTTTTGTCAAAAATCGATGCATCTCAGATTTGCCCGATCAAATACTCGTTTGAAAGAGTAAAGTCTCCTCTTTACGAATATGCAAGTCGCGTTTCGATAGGATGGCTGGTTCGAAAGATACATCAGTTTAAAGCTTGAAAATGACCCATACTCCGACACTTAAAAGATTAATTTCTCATCATTGCTTAACGATATCGAAAAACGGACAACGGAACATTATTCTGCATGATTTTATCTTTAAAATGAGCCATTAAACATTGAAATCGGCGGTGGTGACCATTTTGGCAAAAATCATGATGCATAGGTCAGGATTTTTGTCAAAAATCGATGTATCTCAGATTTGCCCGATCAAATACTCGTTCGAAAGAGGAAAGTCTCTTCTTTGCGAATATGCAAGTCGCGTTTCGATAGAATGACTGGTTAAAAAGTTACAGCAATTTTTCTCTTAAAAACGACCCATACTACGACACTTAAAAAATTTATTTTTCAACCTTCCGCAACGATATCGAAAAACGGACAACGGGACAGTATTTTGCATGCTTTCTTCTTTAAAATGGGCCATTAAACATTGAAATCGGCGGTGGTGACCATTTTGGCAAATATCATGATGCATACATCAGGATTTTTGTTAAAAATCGATCACTATCTACAATGAAGCTACCGCGAAAAACGATTTTCTTTTTAATTCCTACCGATTCGGTAGCGCTGTTGCCTTTTTTCCATTCTAAACCGATATTGTCGCATGCAACACTAAAATGGTAATGGGGCTACGTAGCCCCAAAACCGTGGGACAAAAATTTACATTGCATAATGCGTCTATCCTATACCTCGTCTGTGGCACAGGTGAGGTCTGTGGAAGGTGAGTAAAGTTAGCCCCGGACTTGAACCAATCTTAATGAATTATATCTCATCTCTATCTTTACTCATCTACTTCGCGAGCCAGAAAAATTATGCGTTTTCATGACGCCCTCTAGAATATATTGCGGTTAAAGTAAAATACATCAACTGAACTACAGAATGGTATGGTATCGCTATGACAATTAGAACGAGTAGGGTAAGCTTGCAAACTTTCGGAAGCTATAACAACGATGATGCTGAGATGATACGGAAAAAGCTGCCATACCATGGTGTTCTCTGGACTTTCACCTTTCGAACGAGCCATCGATCATGCAATTCGGCCGAAGATTAGGGGATCTAGACTAAAATTTCCAAAGGGTCGATCCCAAAAATGTGTGTCGGTAAAAAATGTCATTGTCGGTAAAAGAAGGAAATGTCGGTAAAAAATGTCATTGCCGTAAAAGAAGGAAATGTCGGTAAAAAATGTCATTGCCGGTAAAAGAAGGAAATGTCGGTAAAAATGCCATTGTCGGTAAGAGAAGGAAATGTCGGTAAAGATGCCATTGTCGGTAAGAGAAGGAAATGTCGGTAAAGATGCCATTGTCGGTAAGAGAAGGAAATGTCGGTAAAGATGCCATTGTCGGTAAGAGAAGGACATTACCGACATTTCCTTCTCTTACCGACAATGGCATTTTTACCGACATTTCCTTCTCTTACCGACAATGGCATCTTTACCGACATTTCCTTCTCTTACCGACAATGGCATCTTTACCGACATTTCCTTCTCTTACCGACAATGGCATTTTTACCGACATTTCCTTCTTTTACCGGCAATGACATTTTTTACCGACATTTCCTTCTTTTACGGCAATGACATTTTTTACCGACATTTCCTTCTTTTACCGACAATGACATTTTTTACCGACACACATTTTTGGGATCGACCCTTTGGAAATTTTAGTCTAGATCCCCTAATCTTCGGCCGAATTGCATGATCGATGGCTCGTTCGAAAGGGGAAAGTCCAGAGAACACCATGGTATGGCAGCTTTTTCCGTATCATCTCAGCATCATCGTTGTTATAGCTTCCGAAAGTTTGTAAGCTTACCCTACTCGTTCTAATTTTTCTGGCTCGCGAAGTAGATGAGTAAAGTTAGCCTCTGCTAACTGCTTCAGGGATCTGCTTGACCAGTACCAGTGATTACACCAAAAACGAAGAATATCAATTACATTGTGACGTCTCAAAAAAATGGGACGATCTAGAACTTTAATTGGCACTATTGCGTAGTTATTAATACGCCAATCGATTGAATGAGAACTAAATTACATTATTTTTTTACATACCATATATAATTACTGCCTATACACGTGGAAATTCATAATTATGTCATCTCAATGACGTTTCATTCGACGAATACGGTGACCGAGAAAGAGATGCAATGACGTCGTCGTTGAACGAATAAATTTTTCCACAATTACGGTTCAGCAGAAAGAACTTGTTTACGAGCGCATTAGAATTCCAAAGAGTGACATTAGAGTGCTTCCATTGAGAATCGAACGGGGGTAGCTGTAAGAAAAATCATTTGTTCAAGCCATCGGCTGGTTTTTACTAGACATCTCGTCTCCCGTGTTATTTTCAATGCTGATTATTTTTTCGGTACAACGAAGAATATCTCAAGACTCCATTTACCTTCCCAGGATGATGTAACCGACCGCGCTTTATTTTATATCGACGATTTGCCTGGATTTCCTATTCTCTACCTCTCTCTCTTCGCTTACTAAGCGAAAGTATTAGGAAGGTATTAAGAGAAAGCTTTTCACGCGTGTGAAAGAATACTGGAATACATGGATTCGTAATATAGCAGATTTCTATTCCCCCATCGTTGTAATCCATGAGATTCAAGCAACATTAGGTCAGAAAGTGACATAATCGTTGGTCTATGAGAAAAAACGTTGAAACCCATTCGAATTTTGATGTCCTCGATCGAAGACCAGATCGGTAAGACTCGATCAAAATAAAGCAGTAGCAACGTAACCGGGGGATTACAGAAGGCTAACATTCGTAACAGCTCATCTGCATCATCATTATGTCGGCAAAAAGGTGAACTCCTCCGTTTATATTAATATGGAAATAAGACGTAGCGAAGCTTGTCCTCCGAACTTGATAAAGAAAAGACAACGCAAATAAGACGAGTTGCAGTTCATCATCGTTCTCGATCTGGTTGTTACCTTTTCATCTTAGTTTCTGATCGGATGTATCTTTTCCGTGATCCAGAGTGAGTGTTTAAATTCGATCTGAGTGATTCTTTGGTACTTCGCTGCTAGGAAGCGGAATTCAATGCGTTCGAAAGTGTTTGCGAAACAAGTGGTGATTCTTCAGGACGTGGGTTTTGCGGATTCGGTGCAGGAAGGTATAAAACGAAAACTGGTTTACTCTCACTAACCGGTTGACCTTGTTACTGATTGGAAACGTGTCAGTGTCGTCGTCGCTTAACGAGACTTGCACTTAACAGAGCTACTTGTATTTCGTTCTATGTGCTTTACATACGAAGCTGGATACACGTGTTCAGTGAGGTAGAGGAACATCAAGAAGGTTCGATTGTTTGTTATATTCTCCTTTTTTTAATTATTGATGCAACTCTCTTTACAGAGTTTCGAGATATATTTCCAAGTTGCCTATAGGTATTATTTTTTGATGGATCCTTGTTTAGTTTCAATTTTTTGGTACTTTTGGTAATTAATGCAAATTTATTGGTGTCATGGAAAGTTTGGCTGTCAGTTTTCGGGTTAACTTTTTTACCAAGCGATCGATGAGATCAATTTTGGAAATTACCATCTCGTTCGAAAACGGTCAATGACTCTTTGATCTCCGCAATATATCAACCACGTAAGCGATTCAAGAATGCCCGTTATCCGGCAAATCGTTTCCACTTATTTCCCCACCATTTCTCCCTTTTTTTTCCTTTCGTTTCATTCGCAAATGGTGAATCACATGAAACCGCCATCCTTCGAATCGCTTTATTCTTTCTTCTTCTGTTAATTTTTCTACCTACTTATCTCTCTATCTTATTCAGTTCCGTTTTCTGAAATATTCCATTTAAAGGGACCACCAATGAAGCCGTGACGATGATGGCTAACGAAGGTAGCTCGGTCATGCAAGGACATTCCCGAAGTCATTAACATTAATCGCTGAGGAACTTTCCACCAGTCATCTCTCCCTCTTTTTGTTCTTTATTCTCATTTCCTTAAAATTATGTTCTCATAATATACGACATAAAGTTACGTTAGTTAGAATATTCTCACTTTTCTCATACCAGGTGTAAAGGTTAAATCGAGAAAAAACAAAAATGGGAAACGCAAACGTAAGAAAAAAAGTTTACGAGTCTATTACATTGTTTGAACACAGGTGCGACCATATATGCACAGTATATTTAGTCATCGCACGAAATCCGGACATCACAAACATGAAGAAAACACTAATGCATATCACAATCGTGAAGAACATGAATCACGAACGTGGAAAAACGTATGTCACAAATATGGAGAGCACAGATCACAACGTAGAAAACCAACATCACAAATATGGAGAAAACAGATGGTGACGTGAAAACCCCATATCACAAACATGAATGTACGTAGAAAAATCAGCATCACAAAGACGGAAAACGCACATCACAAATATGGAAAATATACACAAACGTCAATTTTTATTCACAATAATAAAAAAAAAACCCTTTTTTTATTACTGGCTATATCTACATCATCTTCGACGAGAATAGAAAAATAAATATTCGCCTTTTCTTGCGCCGTCCATGGGGATGCTTCTCTGACGTCAATCCAACTTCGCCGCTGACGTTTTTTTGCTCTGTTTTTTTTGCTCCAACATCGCGTCGGAGCGAAATCTTTACGATGGACAACAGGATCAGGGTCCGTCACGGCTTCCTTCTTCTTTTTTTTTTTTTCGTCTTCTTAGCTTCATCATTTCTCTTTCTTTTTGCCACACTCCAATGCTGATATTATTACAGGTAGAAGTCGTCACGAGCTCGCTGATGCACGTTTTAATCGTGAACGCTTGTAATTAAAAAAAAAAAACGCATAAAAAGGTACTGTCTCAAGTGATTATCAGGAAACTCGCATCGCATGAAACGCTGTTGTTCCAGCGTTACGATCAACCAAAATTATTTGCCGTGGACTTTTATGAGTCACTTTGTAGTTTTAATACCTTTGGTGCTCTAGTTTGTCGGGATGTTGACATCGTATGATTTTTAATGGAAATTGTTACACTTTACGGCATTGCTATGCCTATACGAAAACGTTGTCACATCGTACCAATAAAAAAACGGGAAGATGGGATAACTTTTTAATATACTTTTGATTTTTTTTTATACAATTTTACGAATCTCTCGATAAAAACTCACTTAATGAAGGTATAAATGTATAAAAAGGAGAGAACTCGTCGGGGGGAAAATTTCGTGACATTTAGAACCATGGAATGTTCGGTGGCGGCTATCCTTTTCTTTTCTGTTTTTAGACCACGATGACTCGACAAAAAATTTTCGCAGTGATGATTTGACTTATCCATAAGCTTGAATTTCATCAGGTTGAATAGTAAGGCTAGTTTAATGAAAATAAAAATTAATTAATTTTATTTCGTAATTATAAAAATTCCACTTTAACAATTATATCGACAAAATCATAGGCTAATAACTTAGAAGAAGGGAATGCATTCGATATGAATATTGTTAATAATTACTAATTAATATTATTATTATTACTTAAATACACCAAGAACACTCCGTGAAGAAATTCTCTTTCCGGATCGCCAGAAGATTAAACGATTCCTTCAGAGTACTCAACTGCAATCTACGCGACTTCTTTTTCATCCCATTTTTTTCCCCTTACATTTAACCAGCAGACGTTCCGTTAATTATATTTTGTCTTCCATCTTCCTCAGATGTCGTCTCTTCCATTTTTATAATTAATACAAGCCTCAATCTGTTTTCTGTACTTTTTTTATCCCACTACGTAGATTCTTCCCACGAATAATACACATCCAAAGGTATTTATATGCGAGAAAGAAGAAGAGAGATGGAAGAACATCGATTAACGCATGCATTGTTTACTGCATATCACTGGAGCATCACGTTTGTTCAAACTATCGAGTAGTATCGATCGAACGTCCGACCAAGAGATTTATGAGTTTAACGAGTGAATTATTAGTGCAGAAACACTTCAGGAACCACCTTGTTGAAAACTTCGAGGTAATTCGACGTTACTCGTTCGTGTAATCTCCCTACCTTGCGATTTGATTTCAACGTGGAAATCAGAGCTCGCGAAAAGGAAGGTTTATCGACGATTTATGACGTTCACGTGACACGAATGCGCAAAATTACCAATTATTATTGCATCGTCTTCATTGAAACGAAGTTTTTTTTTTCTTCTTTCGAGAGAAAGTCGCTAAGAAATCGAGCAAGGTTAGGCCGATGTAGAAATTACGCACGTGTTCTTCGAGCGATGGATTTTGTATATGGTGGGGGAGATACAAATTATAAGCGTTCATTATCGATGTAAATTGGAGTAAATTTTATCGGTAAAAGAAAGATTCAGCTAATTAAATTATTTATAGCAAAGAAATTAATTTGTAAAATTATTTAGAATATAAAATTATTTAAAAAGCAGTTCAGCTTTAGCTGTCTATCTTATATATAAATTTATTATAATTTTCAAAGACCATTATTAATTACTAAATAATATAAATAATAATTTATTATTTATACTATTAATAACAAATAAGTATTTATGTATGTCATAAACTAATACTTAAAAATGAACGGTAGGCAACATCGAAGTAGTTTGAGTTATTTGGATCGCCCTGTACGTACATGACTTAAATTCCCGAGCGATCTCACTCTCGATTGTTCGCATTATCAACGATTTCGGTACTAAACCTTGACACCGTACCGAAAATTATTCCCACCGGTTTTCGCGAATCTCATCGAGATTCGTTCATAGCCTTCTAGCAAAGAACGAAGGTTACTCTCGATGTCCTTCAAGACTCGTCCCTCTTCTCGCATTTTTATGCCCATGCAAATCTCGAGCGACGACTTCTCTGCTTTTTCCTGTACCGCTGGGGCCAAAGGCGTTTCGTGAATTTCAAACGACGTATAGAAATATAATATTATAAAAGGAGGACCCTCTTCTTCATCGAAATTCTATAAACTTCGCGTACCTGAATTTTTACGGCGAGAAAATAAAGGTTTGGGCAATGATGAAGAAAGAAATAAAACGAAGGTTGCGAGGGAGAGTGAAACGGAATAAAGGCTGAAAGAAAAAGTCGAAGACGTGAGATTAAAGTTTAGAACGATGAAGAAGACATAAACGAAATTAAAGGTTATAAAAAAAAGTCAAGGAAGTGACCACAGACGTTAGGACGAAGACGAACACAAAGAAAAGATTAAGAGGTTAGCAGAACCATACGTCGCAGAAGTGAAAACATAGTTTAGAACAATGACAAAGTAACAAAAGGTTAGGACAATAATGAAAAAAAGGATGAAACGCTCGCGAAGAAATAAAGGCGTTAGCGAGGAGTCGAGACTTGTTTATGCTGCACCGTATTAATAACCGAAGGATAAAATACATCCTTGACTGGAGTCCAAAGTGTCCGTCTGTCTGTCTCGATGTGTCGTCGTCGATGTGTCGATGATAACATATGAATTTAATGATTCCGAGTAGTACCTGCCAGGTGACACAAGACGCTCGAGAATGTACACGACGACATTTTGTATTCCCCACTTCCGGGTCGTTTTCTTGCATCGTGTCAATAACGTTCGTAACGTTAATTGCTTTTGATTCAAACGAAATCACTTTCTTGCGCTACTTCGTCATCGTTGATGATTCATCTCGCGTTACTTCGATTCACTTTCGTTCGAGTTAATTGCATTATGAAAAAAAAAAAAAGGAGATGGGTGATCGAAATCTGTACGATAGGTCGGTGGATAAGTTTATCGACCGAGAGAATCGAACTTTCCTTAATTACAAGGTGAATTTCGAAGTAGCGAAAGGAAAACGTGGTAATGTTGTAATAACACGAAATCTTGGCAAATCTCGCTGAATTTCACTTCGCGCGCTCGTTGTACGTGGAATATCATTTTTAGGATCCTTCTCCTTACGTGACTATCTCGAAGACTAACGAAGCGATAGCTCGAAAAGATTATCTAAAGATAATGTAACGAGAGACGTGACTATTAAGTTTTTCTTCATTTGTAGCGGGATTTTAATCGTGAATTTTACTGATATCAATGTCTAATGAGGATTTATGTTTGATTCTTTTAACGCATTCGTTCGAATAAAGTTCGAGTTGCGTGTAGGATTGCTTGGAAGATATGATCTGACTCGAACGAGAGAATTTTAATGTTTGTTTTAGTACTTCAAACATTGACACTGCAATTTTACCATATCTTACTTAACATTGTTGAAGGAAAGATTTTATATACCTGTTGTTTTCTTCAAAATGAAGAAACGATCATTAATAGTTATAAATATTGTTAACATAGAAAATCTGTCAAACTCTGTGTTCAATTTTTTCTGTCATATTCAATAGAATGTCAATATCGTTCCAACCGAGCCAAGGTTTGGCATTTGAAGTGCAAGGGGTTAAACATCGCTGAATAAACTCTCCATCCACACCTCATCTAAAGACACAACCCAAACAACATTAAATCATCTAGAAACACACCTAGACTCATAAAATACTCCCAAATCCTTAAATCCATCACAAACAGAACGTTCCTACCAAAACAGTATAGAATTTCGCGAGTTGGCTATTCAACCAGCCGGAGAGCCAAGCCGCATCGAGCGATTACCGATCACCGAGCGTGCGTTCCAGTCCCGAGGCCTGACCAACCAGCCCATCAACATCCCCCACTTCGAAGGCTCGACTCTCTCAACACAAGAACCAAGTCACGGCGTCTTTTACCAGACGACTTCGGTGTCTTGCACGAGTCTTAGATTCTCCATACGTTGAGAGCCGATCAAGCCAGTTCTCGTTGGCACCGCGAGTGAACCGTTTCGCTCTCTTCCTTTCTCTCTCTTTCTCTCTATCTCTTTTTCTTCTTCTTTCTCTTCCATTCCCTATCCCATATCCTTCTCACACACTCACTCTCTCTAGCACGCTCGCTCTCACTTTCGTCATCACCAGTGTCAAGAAGAGGATCTCATGGATTACATCTGAAAGGAAGGATCGAGTTCAGTGAAAGAAGATTTTGGAAGGACATTCATCATCGATCGCGAAACTCACGTTCAGTGCGAGAGTCGCTCTTTGTTTTCTCTTCACCTTTTTTTTGCTCCTTCCTGATATTGTTGCGTGTTTCGAGTGTTTACCAATTGCTAGCATTTCTTTTGTTCCTTGTGAAATTAAATCGTGAATAATGGAATTCTCATACGATGGAGAGTTTGAAGTCGAACGGTGAACGAAAGGATCATCGAGAAGGATTCTTTTGACAACCCCAGCCTGGAGCTCGTTCCTTGAATTTGATCTTTCGATAGCAGGTTAGTGACAGGTACCCCGATCGTTAAATGTTTTGTTTGATTTTTGGGTCTTTTTTTTTTTAATCGGGCTGGGTTTTTTCCTTAGCGATTTTCCCGTAGGCTTATATGTAAAGTGTTTCGAATTCCAATGTCTTGCAAGGCGCCGGCGTTCGGTATTCCCAACGTAGATCTTCGAGCGATTGACTCATACCAAGTTCGCGCGTTTATAGAAAGAAGAAGTCTCTCGGCGTTTTGCGCGGAATCGTTGGAAATTGTATTAATGGGGAATGACACGCGGGAATACTGTGAAATCATTTGCATATTTATAACAGGATTGTACGCGTTACCGATTTTTTTTCTCCTTACCGATTTTTATTTTTTTTTTTCTTGAAAATCGTTATCGGTAATTATCCATAGAGGTTGCTATGAATTTTTGCGGTAATTATATATCGAATGATCGTTATCGAGGTGTATTATAAAGTCAGAATGAATGAAGGTGTGTCAAAATGTAGTAGATTTCCAAATTTCTGTCAAAAAAGTGACCTTAGACTTTATCGTACAAGTGTATAAATGTGAACGTAATACGTTCAAAGGAAAAAAAGTGTAATGAACGAAGAAAGAAACAAAAAATCGAGAAATCGTACGATCGATCGCCGTGATTTCTTTACTAGGGTCAGATGTGTTACGATCGTTCTAAGAAGCGAACAAATGGTCTCACTTGTCTCTCGCTGAAAACAACTTCTCGTGTAATAATTATTGCCCTCGACGTTGTGGTCATCATCATTATAATAACTATCAGAATTATTATTGGTATCTTCGAGGGCCTCCACGTGCTTATAAAACGATACGTATGGAAAGATCGAACGATAAAATTGCCACATAATTTAACTACTTTTCAACGTCACCGTCATTGTCACAGATGATTTCTTCCTTTTTTCTTTCTGTTTATGTCGAATTGTCCGAGATACTCGCTTGATAGATAAATTGACGTTGGTATAATTGGATATTAATATAAGGTGTTTCAAAAGATGTATTTTATATGTTTGCATAATTTTTTTCAATTTTCTATAGTGTTAACATTTTCAAAACATCCTGCATATGTATATAAATGGGTGTATATACGTATATATGCGTATGAGTACGTATATACATACATATTCCATATATATAACGTATCATTAAAATAATATTACTTTTTTTACACGAAACGAGTTACTTCATACTGAACTCACAAACGACAGTTTCGATCTTTCGAATGTTCGAGGACTCAGGTTCATCGAACTGTACAAACTTTCGTACTTTTTTTTGTCCTCTCGAAAGTCTCATTCTGGTTAACGCGCTTCCGCAAATGACGATCGTAAAAAAGTATCATCTCGTCGCGAAAAGGTTACTTCTCATGTTGCGGAGATCAAAGTCGGTGAAGGAGAAAAAAATTGATTGCATCAAATACTGTTTTTATTTGTACTCGACAAGTGCGTGTGTTTGCAGAAATAATTATAATATTGATGCTCTCTTATTAGGTAGTACATACATAATGATAAAGTCTTATTTGATGACAGAATGATGAATGAAAATTGAGTAAATCTTTATTGAATAAAAAATGCATACAAATTATAAATAAAATTTATGTAAAGATGAATGGAGAATTATGATATTAAATGTTAATCGTGGTTAGCAAAATTATGAAATTTTGTTTATAGAAAATTGCATTAAATTTCTGTAATATATTAAAAAAGATCGTGACGATCGTTTGGATGATTAACTGGGTCATCCTCGTAAAGATAAGGAAAGAAAGGGAGCAACAGGTCTTACGCAATATGTAAACTCGCGAATGACGAGAACATTTATTATTTTTTGAGGAAAGAACGTCGATGTGGTCAAACAGCGAAAGTAAAAAGGCGAAGAAATTCGAGCATTATGAAACATCTTCCCACTCTTTGCCTTTTTATTTTTCTTTCTCCTTGAAACCATCGACGGGTATACCGAGTGACAAAACTAACACCGAGTATGCATCCTCTACTTTGTTAGATCAGAAAATCGTCGAATATGCAAAGATGATTTCACTGTTTGAGCAAATGATTGCTTTAAACGAAAGATTTCGAGGACGAGCATATTGACACGGAGGTATCGATAAAAGAAGAAACGACATATCCGTCTTTGCGGGAACTCCACAAAAATCCCCCATTGTGAAAACAATTCTCGGTATTCCGTCTCGTTTGTTCATACTTTTAAAAGTGACTATTGAACAATTTTAAAACGATAAGAAAGTTCTAATACCTTCATTTTATTTAAATTTCACTCTAAAGAACATTTTCATCTTACATACGAGTTTTGATTCCAAGAAGATCTCATATCTTAATTTCACTTTTTCGCGGAGAAGGTTTTAATTACATCAGCTGCTGCTGAAATCTTTTCTCTCTTCCCAGAATATTTTCATCATAGAATATCTCGAAAAATTAGAATGATGAGTATTTCACGTCATGACCTTAACGCAAATTAATTTCTTATAAAATCTGATTATAATCTTTTAAATCGATTGTATCTTGACCAAACGTGATTAATAAACATTGAATTACGGCTATAGCCTTCGTTTCGAAGTTTGATAGATCGATTCGAAATTCGAATGGAGATTGGAGGTTAACCGCTAGCACCGGTCCATTCGTAGACATACGAGTGAGAGTTCGACCTATGAGGTGTTACATCACTGACGAATTACGCGATAGCTCTGTGCTGACCATTAAAACAGCTTAGAACGAAACATGGTGCGTCGTCTTAAGAATATTAAAAAGAAGTAAGAAATATTTTCGTTCGACCATAACAAAGTTCTTCTCGTGGCTCGAATTATGCGCCGCAAAAATGTGACGTGTCGTGTTCCCGCGGATGCTGCGACGCAAATCCACGTGGCACCAAACGCGTTTTCTATCTCTTCAGAGAACTTTTACTTGTAGCAGCCGTTACAGCTCGCTTCGTTCGTTTCTAAACCCGGAAGTACACGTTTGAAACTTTATCGAACTATCAACTACTTTCGCATTTTCGATTGGACATGATAAAATTAATGATGGAAGGAACAAAAGACTCTTCTTTTTTTTAACTTTTCACAGTAGATATAAAGATATGTTACATAAAAGGAAAAATTGTAATTTTATAGAGCATTACTTTTATTATTATTGGAATACAAAAAAACACATTTATGTCTAATGTAATTTGCAGCAAAATCTACGTGCCTTAGAAGTTCGGAATTTGAAATTCACTATGCGAGTATAACGGTACGAGTCTTGAATAATTTTGTAAAAACATTTGTCGAACGAGTCATCCAATGATAGTTAATGGAGAGTAGGTAGATACAATAAGTAACTAGCTCGGCCTTTAATCTGATCTTGTAATAAATTAATATTATTTCGAAAATCATCGAAGGAGGAATCAATTTGGACAATTGATGTTTGGACATTTTGTTCAATCAATCTTCTACTGTAATTGAATACAAATTATACATACATTAAGAAAGTGTTGTGATTAGTGTAAAACTTCAAAGAAAATAAAAAAGTTGCATATTTCTAAAAAAAGATATGGCAAACAAATGCTTATGGTGTCAGAATAATACACTCTCGTCGATCATACCAAAAAACGAAGGTCGTTCTATTCGGAAGATCGGTGAAAGGTAATACAATACTGTTTTTTGAACTTTTCTCTGAGTATGACTCTGCACTTTTGTCTACCGGTGAAACCTGAATCGCCGGCTTTTCCTGCATCGGTATTCTCTATCCCTCTTTCTCTTTTTCCCATACATTCATACGGATAACGCACTATGTAACGTTTTACGCGTGCCTTCGTAACGCCTTACGACACGAAACGCGAGTGTTATACTTTTGATGACCGATCGGTACCTTGTATGTTATTTTCTATTACGTAATACAATATCTTGCATGCTATGCATTCTGTAACTGGAAAATGAATAATTTATTTACTATATAACAATTTTATAACGAGTGCTTTTAAATCCATTAGCTTTAGCTTTAGATTAGCTTTTTTAAATCCATAGTCCAACATCTTTTGATACGTTGACCCGAACGGTTCAGATTATCATCGAAAAATATGAATTATTTATATTATATAGGTATATCTTGATATTCAAATGAGAGGATAGGAATGCCAAGACGCCATTGACGCAAATTTTAATTTCGACCCATATGTCCCACACTTTTATAGACGAACTAGTTGTAATACCATAACAAGTAAAAACATAAACATATAATTTTTGTTACGTGTAATTTTTTAATAGGACTAAAATTAAGAGATTTATTTGAAAATTCTTATTTGGACCTCCCTCTAAATTCCCACTCTTCCCCCAATTAGTATCTATGTTCTAATGCATCGAAAAATAGAACAGAACTTCTTTTTGACTTTAAATTAACTAATCTGAGAAAGAAAGAATATTGGATACCTACATAAAACATTATATGTCCACGGTGTTAACTTAACACCATGTTTGCTTACATTTCCAGACCATGGACGTCACGAACGCAACACCAACGGTGCCAACAGCTTCATTAGAGCTGAAAACTCGAAGGGCACAGTTCCAAACGCAAACATCTACTTTAGACACCAGAAGGAGACAAGCCGTGTGCGTTAGAAGGGCCTTCAAGAAGTATGGGACGAAAAGTAACCCGAACATCATACTCGATGGGCTTAACATGACGGTGGCCAAAGGCACGATGTGAGTGAAACCTCGAGGTCATATTCCGGACGTGTGTATCTCGAAAAAAATGTCGAATATATGCACTTACGTAATGGCAATCTTTAAAATTTCGGTGCCTGAAAAATATGCCTGTCCAGTTACGTAAAACCCTGGACCGTTCGTCATCACAAACACCAACGAAAATCATACGCTTTCGGTTCATTTCTTGACATTGTAGAAACGAATTCATAATGAAGCCGAGGGAATATATGAAAGACCGATTTGTCTTGGACCATTGCCGTCACGCATCGCCGCGGTTGTCCTTAATGATAATGATGATGATGATGATGATGTTTCGTGTACATACGTGTGTCAGAAGAAACGATGGACCAGGCGAGTCCTAGTAACCTCGACTATCTCAGATTTATAGTGACGTCCGTTTATCATGCTAATTTCACTATCGTTAAACGAAGCTGGACCGACCTCGCCTACTTATAAGCCAGAAGATCGAGATATAACGTCGGATACAAAACGTGTTAAAATATTCGGAATATATTACTCGACTGGTTTAAGACGTTTTTCAACCATTATTTTTTTTTTTTTGTTGCACGAGATAACATGAATAATTAACTGTAACGGCACTGTAACAATTTTCGTTTGAATTCGAGGAGAACGTGAAGTAAGATACAGGGTAGACACGTTTATGGAAATTTTCCGTGTATAAAAAATGGCACTCGTCACGTGTATAAATATATATTTACCATATGTTTTATAAATAATTTAGAAATGAATGAATATCATTTCAGCTATGGCCTACTTGGTGCCAGTGGTTGTGGGAAAACGACGTTGCTGTCATGCATCGTGGGCCGAAGGCGTCTCAATTCCGGAGAAATTTGGGTACTCGGTGGTAGACCAGGGTCCAAGGGATCGGGTGTACCTGGTCCTCGGGTTGGATACATGCCGCAAGAAATTGCACTTTATAGCGAATTTTCGATAAGAGAAACGTTCATTTACTTTGGCTGGATTGCTGGTATGACGACACAGCAGATCGATGAAAAATTGGAATTTCTTTTAAAGGTATGCACTATTTTAGATAAACTAGCGTGATACAGGATTTTTTAATCATCGGCCTGTAGTAACCGAGTTTAAATTGTTTCAGTTTTTGCAATTGCCATCGGAGAATCGTTTCGTGAAAAATCTTTCTGGTGGACAACAAAGAAGGGTGTCATTCGCTACAGCGTTATTGGCCGATCCAGAACTTTTAATCCTGGACGAGCCAACCGTTGGTGTTGATCCCGTGTTACGTCAAAATATCTGGGATCATTTGGTTCACATCACAAAGGGTGGTAACAAGACGATCATCATAACGACACATTATATCGAGGAGACTAGACAAGCTGGTATCATCGGACTCATGAGAGGAGGCAAGTTACTTGCTGAAGAATCGCCGACCAGGCTGATGGAAATGCATAGAATGGACACGTTGGAAGGGGTTTTCCTAAAACTCAGTAAACGACAGAATATGGGTCTTAGGAGAAGAAGTAGTATTCTCAGTAGTGTTACCGGTGTCCCCCCTGAAGCTGTACGAGCCATATTAATTTGATGTCTTCTCAAATATACCAAATCACGACGCGTGTTAATTTATTGCTTTTTTTTTTATTTAAGGATCATGACGATGAGATGAGCGGCGAGTTTGGTGACAATGTCAGTATTTCTAGTCAAAGAAGAAGCATTGTTGTTATGGACGACAATGTAAGATTTTATATTAAATTCATTAAGATGATGATGTAGATTGTTAAGTAAATATCTTTATAATATTCAGGTGCCGGAGTTACCACCAGAAGAAAAGGGCTCGTCCAAATTCTCGATGTTAAATGGGCAGCACATGAAGGCACTCATTTGGAAAAACTTTTTATGGATGTGGAGAAACGTTGGGTAAACAATTTTTTTTATACAGACACATACAATTAAGCTAGATCAATGATTTTAATACTATTAACTTGTATTTTTAGAATAATGGCGTTCATTATCGGTTTACCTGTAGTTCAGATTATCCTATTTTGCGTTTCTATCGGGAAGAATCCAGTTGGTCTAAGAATAGCCATCGTTAACAATGAACTCAATAGCAGTATGGATGCTTGTGTTCCAACCATGGGCTGTAATACTACGAATTTGAGTTGTCGATTTTTGGATCACCTTCTTAAAAGATCTGTAGTATATCTTCCATATGATACCGAAGAAGAAGCAGAGTATGCTGTTGTAAGGGGCTGGGCTTGGGCTGTCGTGTCCTTCCCAGCCAATTATTCCGAATCTTTAATGGCTAGGATAGAGGATGGCAAGGATGTGCAGGATTGGGATCTCGTGTACTCGGATATGAACGTCGTTATGGACATGTCAAGTAATTAGTGCATTTCAACAATCTTTTATTCTTCATTTATATAGAAAATCCTAACTGTTTTGATTTGATTTTTATCGCAGATCAACAAATTGGTCAGCTCCTACAAAGAGATCTTTTGTACTCGTATCAAGACTTTGCTCGCGAAGTCACCGTTGCGTGTAACTATAGCGAAAAGTTGACTAGCATACCTATAGACGTAAGTCAAGAGATATCAATTTTTATTTATATACTTCTTAAATTATAATTTGATTTTTATTTGATCTTTTGATATTATATATAGTTTAAAACACCGATCTACGGTCCCCTGGATCCAAATTTCACTGATTTCGTAGCACCAGGAATTATTTTAACGTAAGTCATCAAGAATATTTATATAATTTCTGTGCAATAAATGATTATTACTCTTTTTAGTATCATCTTCTTCTTATCGGTTGCTCTCACGTCCGGGGCCATGTTACTGGAAAGAAACGAAGGTTTATTGGAAAGAAGTTTGGTGTCGGGTAAATTTCAGACTTTGGACGGTATTCATACGATTGTTTATTTAACAAATAAATCAAATTTACTATTTTCATGACAGGTGTGACTGGTCCTGAAATATTATTCGGTCAAGTCACGACTCAATTCGTGGTGATGATCGGACAGACCGTGATGGTCTTGATCTTCGCCTTCGCTGTGTTCAAAATTACTTGCGAAGGTAACATCGGCTGGGTCACGGTATTAACTATCCTCACTGGGCTATGTGGAATGTGTTTCGGTATGTTTTGTCAATTACAAAAATAACAGAACGTTTCTCTCTTTGTTTTTCTACTAATATTCCATCATTATGTTCATAGGGTTCGTGATAGCTGGTTTCTGCGAGAACGAACGTAGTGCTACGTACGTCGCAATGGGATCATTCTTGCCAATAGTTATGCTTTGTGGAATAATCTGGCCCGTTGAAGGAATGCATCCTGTTCTGAGGTACATCAGCTTCGTTCTGCCATTAACAAAGAGCACCGAATCGTTGAGAACGATGTTAGCTCGAGGCTGGGACATAGTAGAACCTACTGTCTACAATGGATTCATTGCCACCTTCGTTTGGATCACTATCTTCCTCACTCTCGCGATATTGTTACTTAAATTTAAGAAGGGTTAGATATATCATATAACGTGAAGCGCAGTTTTGCTATAGTGAAGGGATAAAAGTCAATTAACAGAAACTTCGATAGACTTGAAATACGGCAGATAAGAGGTTAAAGTCGAGATAATTTGTCTGTGATGAAGATTGATCGTTTTTTAACAATTTGATCATAAAAGACTTTACAATCTTATCGAGTATTATTTAACAAAAAAGAACAAGGTTCGAGTCGTTCTCTGACAAAGCACGACAATGTATACAACGAGATGTTAATTGCGCAAATTCCAGGGTCTTTTAGATTTAGAACCTACGATTAGTTCTAATTCGATGTAATTGTATTTATTTAACTTGTCATTTATGTTATAATACATTCCTTTTTTTACCGTTGCTAGGTCGCAGGTGCGACATTTGTACAGAATAGTGAATTGGAAATATAAACCCCATGTGTTTTTTCTTCTTTTTGCAATTTTTTATTTCCCAGCAGTTTACATTATGTACAGAGGGTAACTTTGGCACGGTACTATGTTAGAGACAACTTTGTAGACGAATGAAGGTTCACGCTATGCGAACGTAGAAAATGATACACTATTCTTTTTCACGAACTTCGCTTGTCGTCCAAGGTTTGAAAACGTGTCCATCGGCCTCTTTAGCAGCCATATAAGCGAAATAAGCTTTCTTGAATGAAATAGATGGGTATCTTCGGAACTCCATGGTGCCCCACATAGAACGACTATACAGTACACGTGTTTTACGTAATTGACTATAGAATACTGTGTTCTTCATAGCGATCTGTCGAAAACAAGTAGATTAAAATCTTGCAATTTTTCATTCTAGATCTTTATGTACCTTCTTCTTCATTTTCTTAGCTGTGTCAAACGTCAATTCTCGAATTTCTTTCTTGGACATACCCAAAGTCGGTGTCACAATTTCTGGTAGCCTGGCTACGTTAGCCATCTCCCAAGTCATTAACGTCAATCGCATTAATTTATCTGCAAAGTAAGTATTCTATAGGGGAGACCGGGGCTAAAAGTTCCAGGGGCAAGTTGTCCCAGTCGTAGTTTTGGTATCTTAGGATGGAAGGGGAAACGCGTCCGGTGCATGGTGTACAGGATTAACATCAGGATTTTTGTCAAAAATCGATGCATCTCGAATTTGCCCGATCAAATACTCGTTCGAAAGAGGAAAGTCTCTAATTTACGAATATCCAAGTCGCGTTTCGATAGGATGGCTGGTTCGAAAGATACAGCAGTTTTAAGCTTGAAAATGACCCTTACTTCGACACTTAAAAGATTAATTTCTCATCATTGCTTAACGATATTGGAAAACGGACAACGGAACATTATTCTGCATGATTTTATCTTTAAAATGAGCCATTAAACATTGAAATCGGCGGTGGTGACCATTTTGGCAAAAATCATGATGCATAGGTCAGGATTTTTGTCAAAAATCGATGCATCTCAGATTTGCCCGATCAAATACTCGTTCGAAAGAGGAAAGTCTCTAATTTACGAATATCCAAGTCGCGTTTCGATAGGATGACTGGTTAAAAAGTTACAGCAATTTTTCTCTTGAAAATGACCCATACTCCGACACTAAAAAAATTAATTTCTCATCATTGCTTAACGATATCGAAAAACGGACAACGGCACAGTATTCTACATGCTTTCTTCTTTAAAATGGGACATTAAACATTGAAATCGTCGGTGGTGTCCATTTTCGCAAAAATCATGATGCATACATCAGGATTTTTCCTTGGAAACCTTGAAAAACTTGCCTCGTTTGCTTGAAATTGAAAAAAAAACGTGTTAAAAACTTCTCAATGCAAGCGGAAAGATTTCTATGTATTGCTAAGAAGTTGAAGTTTATGATGGTCCCCAAAAAATTCGAAAATATAAGCTACAGAAATCTGTAGAAACAGAAAACCTAAAATTGGGACAACTAGCCCCGGTCTCCCCTACTCTCCGTTGAATTGATAAAAAAAATATGTAAATAATAATAAGCAACCATTTTCCTCATCCGTCATGAGGAATCCTTCTCTATACATGATCCAGTTCTGAAGCTGTGGCATGCGATAACATTTTGGTAGCTTCGCAAAAAGAAATCCCTCTTCAGCCATTTTTTTTAATTCATTCTATAACAAAGAATAATTATCGTAAATATTACTAACGTAACCAATACGATCTACTATTTTTACACTTTCATCATACTTTTACTATATTTTCCAAACTAGTTTTGCTGTCATCTATTTTCTTATCTTCATCATGATCCTCTTGATCTTCTTGTTTTATTGAAACTCTTCTTACAGAAACTAAATCCTTCTGCATCTCTTTACCTACCTCTTTAGGTATCTTTTTCTCCATTAACAAAGTTCTCCGTTGACTCGGACTCCCATCATCGACCGATCGTTTTCTTTTAGTAACTTTCGTATTACGACTCATATCGTTCTGTTCATCGAAAGACTCGTGCGGATTATTTCTAACTAAACTATTTGAACCATGCCCATCTTTCTCTTCCATCACCTTACTATCCCTCCTTCGTTTGGTAACATGCACCTTCTCATGCTCCTCGCAGTTAGCTTTACAACTGCGATACCATTTCTGAGACTCCTCACCTTCATCGTGCGGACCATAAATCAGTCGTGCCGCCTCTTCCAAGTACTTTCGTCTACGTTCTCTTTCTTTTATCAATGCTTCGTCTTTTCTAGGTAGTGGTCCAGGTGGTATATTCGACTGTGACCAGTGACTATGCAAGCAAACGCAAGGTATCTTTTCCTTGCTCGGTTCTGGAGTATGAAAAGGTGTAGACATGTTGAGACCACCTACAACCGGTGTAGCTGGACCCATAGTGTAATTTTCTGCGACACCCGATATGCAATACTGCACATCATCTATGTACTCATCCTCTCGAGGAATCCTCTTCACACCAGATATGATCAATTTCGTGTCAGCTTCCATCGGCCTCGAGGTGTCCGCCACGTTCACGAAAGGCTTCTTCTTGAAACTCCTCAGCCTGTTCTGACGTTCTCTCCACTTTATCTTCTCTTCCTTCTTCTCGACTATCTTCCTCTCGTACTTACACTCGCAAACGGGCTTTTTCTGTTTCAATCTTCGAGGCTTTAAAGGACATGCATACTTGTTGAGTTTCTTGCACGTCGACCAACAGGGTACCTTGTGTTTGCAGCCAGCGTAATAATCCATCAGTCCTTTGTCCTTCAGTGCGAGTTCCCAACGTTCTTTTGGTTCTTTAGACTCCATCAATCTTTCTCTCTCTTCCAAGAGCCTTTTGGCTTCCTCTATCTCGTCATGTTCGCCAACTACACCGTAAGTGTCTAGGTAGCCACTACAATCGCACGACTCTACGTTCTTTCGTATCTTTGACATGACGTCACGAGGTGCCGTGTATTTTTCTAGCATATTCAGAAAGCTGTCCTTGCGTCGATCGGCACACATCTCGTAAGGTGACTCGTAAAGATCGTACTCGGGAACGTACTCGTCGCTTCTCCTCCGACTCGGAGGTGGCGTGTAATAAATGACACCGTCTATCACTCGAGTCTCGCTACGTTCCTCCTCTTCTTCCTTTTTCCTCACACTGATCCTTCCCAGCTTCGTCGGCTCGGCTTTCTTCTTTCCAACCGATCCACCGATCTGATACATCAATATCTTCTTTTTATTCCTATTTTCTCGACAGATGCAAGGCTTACCACCTGGTCGTACTGGAATTGTCTCTAGTGGGGGATCAGGATCAGTGATATAAGCTAGAGTCTTTTTAACAGGTAATTCCTGTTCCGATTTAGTTCGCCAACCGCAAGGACCTTTTTTCGAGACCTGCATTGAGCTGGTCGCTTCTTCAGAAATGTTTTTTTCTTTTGATTGATTATCTACAGTATCATATTCGTGTTTGCACATTGTTGGTGTGTCTTTTGGAAGAGTAACTGGATCCACTTGATGGGGATAGGTGTCGGGTGACATCATCATACTCTTCAGTCTTTCCATTTCCTGCTTCTTCAGCTCTTCCGGCATCAACAGGTTGCTGACATCTTTCAACGATGTTTTAGACTTTCTCTTATCCGATTTTTTAATTTCAGTCATTTTTGAGAATTTTCGTGGTTTTGTCGAATCAGTTCTGGTAGTTTTATGCTTCGAGTTTATTTGATAATTTCCTCGAGATCTTTTAGATTTAGTTTTATACGTGATACTGTTACGAGTTTTCTCATTTTCTTTCTTGACTCTTTTCTTTGCTTTTTTTTCGGAATGTGAATTTCCATCATTATCCGTCGAAGAAATGTTCATTTTAGAATTAATATTGTTCGTGTTAGATCTTAATTTTTTTGTAAGCTTTCTTATCTGATATTTCTTTCCATCGGCACTGTTCCTCTTTGTGCGTTTTTTCCCATTACCATTATTTCTTGCGAATACCTCCGCCATTTTGGACACTCGCTTCTTTTTCTCTCTATTTGGCACATCAGATTTCGTATCCTTCGTTTTCATATTAGGACTCTTTTCCCGCATAATGTTTTCTTTTTGCGTACTATTCTTCTCCGAAGAAGGATTTACTTCCTTCCTTTTCGGCGAAGAACTACCCATTCTCTTCTGTGAATTTGTTTTCTGTATTGCGCTAACATCCAGTCCCTTTTCAAGATTAACCTTTATATTCAGATTTTTGTCTTCTATGGTATTCTTTTCTCGTGTAGCACTTTTCTCCGAGGAAGGATTTGCTTCTTTCCTTTTCGGCGAAGAAATGGACGTTCTCTTTCGCGTGCTCTTCTTTTGCATCGAACTAACATCCAGTTTCTTTTCAAGCTTACCGGTAGTATTTTTGATCACTTTACTCTTCGTTTCTTTCTTAACCTTATCCGTAATTGGTTTGAAGGATAAAGCACCGCGTTTATTGTCAGTCTTGTCCGACGTCTTGGATTTTGCGAAAGATCTTATACTGTCTGACCCTTTGCTACTCGCCCTCTTCTTCATAATTTCCCGAATCGATTGCGAAGGATCCGATCGTGGCTTAGGGCTCGACAATTTCAATGTTTTCTCATATTCCGTTTCAGTTTCTTTGACCGATGGCGCCGTTCGAAAAACGTTCCAAGGGTCATCGTAGCCATGATAATCAGGATCGGGTATAAACTTGCTAACTTTTTTCTTAACCAGCTGTTTCGCAGCTGCCAATGATTCTGGGCTAGCATGACAAAGCTTGCCACGTTGTAACACTTTAGGTTTTACAATTGGAACGGGTTTTACAGCTTCTTCTGTCACTTCCTCGTCTTCTTCATCCTCCTCATCTTCTTCGTCATCCTCACCACGGACTCTTGCCCTTTTTGGTTCTGGTATTCTTTCACCGAAAGGTCCTTCACACACGGCACGACCTGGTCTTGTTCCACATGGAGGACTCTTGGAGAAAAAGGAAGAAATTATAGCAAAGTTTCGTGTTATAGGCTCTAGAGATCTCTCACGACTATTTTATACAATAATACTTATAAAATAACAATAAAGATTGGTACTTTTAAAATTTCTTTCCGTTGTCTCTCTTGTTCGGCCAATTCTGCCGGAGACAACACATGACGAGTACCCCAGGGGCCACCGCAAACACTCATGCCGTGCTCGTCGCCACAGGGTTGGAAATCAGCAATGCTATACATTCTTTTCTTCCCTTTTAAATAATAATCTTCTTTCGACTTCTTCTTCTCTCTCTTCTTCCTTTCTAATCTAGCGACATCCTTGAGAAAAGGATTCAACCTACAGGATTTATCACCTGGAGAAGCTTTGCAAGAGTATGCCGAGGCTGCTTCTGGTCTGTACTTCTTGCCAAAGCATTGACCTTCGTCCTTGGTCCACGGAATATTGTCTGTACTTAATCTTGGCGTCACACCAACGTTGAACATCTGTTGAATGGCGCAAGAACACGGTGGAACGTTCTTAGGTGGCAATGGTGGGGGTGGTTCCACTCGTCGCGAAGGAATACGTATCGTTTCGTTCTTCATGCCAGTGATGTAATACTTTTTCTCACCATTTTCATTCGTCACGCCGTTTATTACAACGTTTGTTGTGATCTTGTCTTCGGAGGCAATGATCTCGAGCAAGTTCACCGTTGAATCATGAGGTGTCGGCGCTGGAGAGTGCAATGCCATAGATCCGACGATGTATCTAATGTTAACAATTGTAAATGATGATAGAGGGTGACTTAAAAAAAATTGTTTGGGATTTTTCAAAAAAAAATAATTACTTTTGATTCTTCTCATCCTCGGCCAAAGTATCGATCACCATATAAGGTGCTTTAGTCTGTTTACGTATTACATCAGTCTTCCTGGTTTGCCTGCAAGAACAGCAACTGTCACATGTCGGACCAGGAAAAACAAGTCTCATCGTTGCCTCAACGCTCTTCAATATCTTATTCGCTTCTTTCTCGACTTCCATGAATTCTTCGTCTGCGTTCAGTAACCATTCCTGCCAGTTTTTCGACAAATTCTTTCGACCACTCGGATAAATCTTCTTCGGTCCATCTCCAAGCTTCAATACGGTAAAGAATCTCTCGTTGCTGTTCGTTGGCGTGACGTTCGCTACTCCTGTCATTTCATAGGACACAGGACACTGTGGTGGGTCATCGGAGACACCAGTGATCACAAAATGAGCGTCTTTGTCTCCCAGCCAGGACTTTTTGTTCTCTTTAGGTGGATTCAGTGTACCTAAAAAATTAATTATCTTTTTCTAAATCCTTCGAAAGTGGAAATTTAATCGAGGGTTATATCGTACCACAAATTTTGTATTGAACTGGACCGGCTTTCTTTTCACTCAGTCCGGAAAGAGTGAAATCGAAAACTTGATTTTCATCAGGTAATCGAGGAATATCAAACTCGTCAAATTGTTGTGTTTTATTAGAGTTTTGAGACTCCCAGTTGTCTTCAATTTTTGTTAATCTTTCTTCATGCTTCGATGGACCTGGCGATTCAAGATCTTATTAAAGTTATTAACAACTGTTCTGATTGCTCATTTACCCTTCTCTTTCTTCGAACCGTCTCTGGAGTTTCTAAAACTTCTCGAGTGTTCATTTTTTGAAATTCTATTATTAAGCATAATAGACCGAAGTTTCTCCTTGTAAGTGTGTTTCAGATGATCCTCCGTTGGTAAGATTACTTTTGGTATTGGTATCATTTTGCAAAGATCTCTCCAGCGTTGCAGACGATTCAAGTAAGTCGACCAATCGGGACGCTCGAATAATTTTTCTTTATACGGTGAACTCATTTTTTGTATCGGCGCGATTTTCATTGGAAGAGCTAGATGTGTGTGAAGATTAATTAAATAATTCATTTTTTTTACATAAAAAGAAAAATAACATCGTTACGTTTCGGAGGGAATTTCGGCATCGTAATAGAGGGTAATCTTTTGTGCAATTCGACAATGGTTTCCGGCAAAGTTAGAAAAGCAATTCCGGATAAAATTATTCTCTCGTTACAATCATAGCTCTTTTCTGAAATCAAAAGCGAGAAATTAAATAAATTTGATAAATTCATTACATAAAAAATAAACTAATGAATTATAAACAAACTGTAGCCTTCGTCTTCGAAATAATTTCCAGTTAGTAATCTGTAAGCTTCTCGTAAAAAATCGATCGCCTTAAAGTCGCACGATCGTTGCATTTTTCTTATAATTCTTTGATCTATCTTGAAGAAAGTCGACATCACTCCCAAGGCCATAAGTATTTTTTGTGTACGATCGGTTACCATTTGCTTATAATCTGCTTGGATCACGTCTTCTAGGATTATTAGATTCCTCATCTGATGATTTACAAATAATCATCATCATTTTTATAATTAAAAATTAGTCGCAATTTTAGTTTTGCGTTACCTGATCGATAGAGAAATCTTGATACCATCGTGGTCCAGCAGCGCTTGTCATTTGTTTCAACTCAGCTTGCACTTATAAAAATATTTTACGTATTAATAAATTGTTAGCCTACTTAGTTATGTAATGTTATTTTCAAATTACACATATAATTACAAATAAATAGAAGAACATTAGCTCCCACTACCTTTCTTCTTCCCAATACGAATATTTTTTCGTGTCTCTTCATTATGTTTCAACAATCTCTCTTCCCATAAAATATCTTTGGCTAATGTGAGCTCGTCTTCGACATACCACTGAATTGGTCCACTGATCGAAGAAATAGCAAGATTTTCGATAGCATAATCCATATGGCCAATGTGCACATCTTTAGCCTTCGTCGTTGGCTTCTTGAAAGACGTTTCCAAGTGGTCGACGAATTTCGTACGGAATTTTATCACAGGACATTCTTGTACCGCGTTTATTGCCGTCAAAGAAGATGCATAGGGTGGTTTACGTTGATTGTATTTCGTCAATGAATCGATGTCTTCAGCGGTGCAACAAAAATCGATAGGTTTCCAGGATTTGACTTTGTCTAGTTTTCTTGAAAAAAGAAAGATTTTTTTTGCAGTTGAACGAAATTATTTTTATTGTTTTTATGATTATTATCATCGAACTTACTTTCTTCGACGCGTTAATGATCGAGCACTGGATTCCCTAGATTTTACAGAAATTCGAGACATCCTGATTGTAGATATGGTTCAGTTTGCCGGGAAATTGTGAAAAGTGTCTTTGCTAATTTAGAGGATCCATTTTTTTAATTTTTTTGTGATATTTTTTTAGGCCGAAAAATTTGGATGTTTGACGTTTGTCTTGCCAAATATTAGATGCATGGTCTGTCAGTGTAAATTAATCGTATGGGACACATTGTTCAATTGTTTCATCATTAAATGATAATTTTGTATTCATAACATGTATTGATATATTTAATTATATTATTTTATAGCTTATTATTTGACATACACCAGAAAATGTTTAAAAGTATCATGTTTTATTTTTTTTTTGATAGTTCACACAGTACATTTTTCAGTATCGATATTTGCATCGTCTTTCATCATATCACAAAATTAATGTTCTATTTAATAGCATTACTTAATTTATCGACAAAATTTCCTAAATTCTTTGGTTTCGCTAGAATCTTGATTCTCGGTGAACAAAAGGCCTTTAAAGCGGATGATCTTACTTTGAAAGGATCACGTGATTTTTTCACGTCAGTATTCAACATGGCAGCATTTTTAGGTACTGCCAATTCTTTCACTCTTTTGGATGCTGTAAATTTAACAAACACGTATTAACCAAAATTACTCTTCAAATAAGAATTTATAGTAATATAAAATGTCAATTTATTGAACAATGCAAAATATTGTTCTTAAAACCTATTGCAAGTAAAGCTTGTTTCTTCACTTTTCCAAACGCGATGGAATTTTTCTTTCTCTGCGCAGAGTTCGTAATAATTTCTGATTGAGTCAATTGTTGTACACATTTCTTATCTTTTTTTACTTTCATATTACGTTTCTACAATCATGCAGAGAAATATTAAATATACATTGTTTTTCACTTTATTTTAATATTATTTAATATCTTTTAATTACTGTACTAAACGATGAATTTGTCTTCCTCCTTTTTTTTCTTGTTACAATCTTTTCAATCGACGACTCATTCTCCGAATATATATTCACTACTTTCCTAGGAACACACCAATTGCATTTAGAGATTCGATTTTGCTTCCACATTTCATATTTATCTTAATTTATCAAGCCTGAAGAAAATATGCGAAACTTTTCAAAATAATTAATTTATGGAAATCTATGGATAACAATTTAAAGGAAATGCCATGATCGTGATATACTCAGCATCGTACCGCGTGAACTTCGAAATGATACTTGATACAACGTGAATATCATCGAAAAAGGAGATAACGCGTATTTGTTTCGGCAAAATTGCTGCTTTCACACTCAACATCAAAATTTAACCCTAACATAAACTTCAAAATTTACAAGTCTCAGGAACTCTAAAATAATAAATTAAGCACCAAATCATTAAGAAAAAAGTACAATACGACATGAGTACCAATGATTCCTCGCAAAAGCAACCAAGATACGAAAAATTAGCGAAACCGAAATTAAAGATCGACAGAACCAGCAACGTTAATCCCTACAAAGTATGTGCAAATTGTAATAATAAACGTAGCTTTATAAAAGAGAAAGAGTGTCATGGACGAAGTTTACGATATTTCAGATTAAACCATCAGCTTTGTCTTATCAGATCACTGACACGCTGAATAAACTTGCTCAACCCAAACGAAAAGCAGATTTAAATCTTTACGATTATCCAAGTTCGTCAGCTCGAGCGGGTGTGTCATCGAATTTAGGTTTGTTCAATTTTGAGAAATTATTTTTCCAATTAGACTCCACAAATTATTTTCTTTGTTCACAGAAAGACCGATAAGGCAGAAATTGATAAACAGTAGCGAAGAATCGAGGAACATCATCGATCTTGGAAAGAAAAAGAACCTTTTGGATTCTTATGCTCGAATAACTGCAACAAGAAACAGACGATGCCCCAAACGTTTGCGCGAATTGGCCAGACCCAGTAATAGAAGGAACTTGATCGGTAATGAAGATACCTACGGGAATTTTGGTAAAACTTTATATCAGACGACCAATTACACACCGGGAACTAGTACAACCTTTGGGAACAGGAATAGAAGATAACCAGTTCGGAAAAATTAATCACATGTATTTTGATGCATAAAAATCAGTAAATTTTAAATAACTCTTTTTACATGCTGTTTTTATTTAAACGAGTACTATGTTCTCAATATATCGTATTTAAGCTTTTATTTAGTTTGGCTTGTATGTTTGTCTGGTACAAATCTTACAATTCTGAAAGAGATATCATTTGTCAGCTGAACGAAATCAAACAATCGACTACACTAATATGTAGTTACTATAAAATTTCACGTAGGTACACAAAATTTTCGTTTCGGCCATGAATTTCGGAAAAAAACCTTCTAAATTTTTATTAACAAAATTCCTGTTTCGGTAAAATCTTAAAAATTTATCAAAAATGGACCCTACAACCCTAATTAAATGTATAAATGTCAAACCAGTAAAGAAACATCACAATGAAAATAATAACCTAATCTTCACCATCGAAGTTACGTAGTGAATCGTGTACGCGAAATTTATAAATTGGGTAAATGCCTCCAAAAGTAGTAACAAGTCGTGCACCAGCACGTACTGGGCGTGTTACCCATAACCCTAGAGGTGGTGCAGCATCTAAAAAGAATGATTCTGACTTAAAACGTGTTGGCATCGCATCAAAAAGCGGTAAACGGGCGAAAGCGGAGAAAAATGGTGCCAAGTGAGCTAGGAAATAATTAATTACAAATTATATGTACAATTCCTTTACACATTTAAAAATATTTTGTATATATGCATGTAAGTGTGCAATAATAATTAACTTTAAAATACAATGTAATGAACAAAAATGTTATATGCATCACTTAACATATTTTTCGCACCGATAGACAGAAAAAACAATACAAACAGCGACTAAAGAGATGGCTAAGGACTCCAGCCGATTGGGCCCGTTTCGATGCCTGGGCACAAATTAATGCCCAACCCAAAAAATATCCAGAACCAGAGCCAATTGTAAGATATACCAAGCCAATCATACATCTCATATAATTTTGTCTTCTTCTTTGACTACTTTTAGATTCGACCTTCGAAACCACTACACCTGTTAAGCAAAAGAATCGAACTTTTGATCGAACTCCCTCAACGAACCGATCCAAGAATAAACTGCAAACCGGTGGAAACACCTGTAACAAGAGCAGCTTTGAACGCGATATTAACGAAACGACTTCTAAAGTTGGCCTTGCCACGTCTCCGACTGGAAGATTACGGCCGAGAATTACCTGTTACAATATGCAAAGCCACTTTATGCTATCGTCCCAGCAAAAGGATCATCTGCCTGAGCCAACCACGGGTCTATGAACGCGAGGAATGTAAACCTGTTGGTATACCCGGGAGTACAAAGGATAAACGTTGCGCCAGGAGAAGATTATGCGAGCTTGTGAAGAAATTGACTGAGTGTCCCGAAGGTTTAACCGATCAGGAGAGACAGGAGCTTTTTACAGCTGCTGGAATTAGGAGAAGTGCTCTTGAATATAAGGTTAATTTTCTTTTTAATGGTTTTCTGATTCCTCATATTTTGCAATTTTTAATTTATTTCTTTTACATTCAATGTATACTCATAAATTTAAATGTTATTCATTATTATATTGAAGAGAATGATTATAACGTTCTAATGTTATTAGATCACACCATGGATAGATTTTCTGGCTTTACCATGGTACAAGAACATAAAACCGAGACAGGACAAGTACGCAAGGGAATGGAAAAAAATGCTTGTCGTCGACCTCGAAGTAAGAGGTAGAAAAGCTCTGGAGGAACAGAGGAAAGCGAAGGAAAAGAAGAAAAGAACACAGAAGAAAGAAAAGGAAAAAGGTGAGGGTGACGGGACGAAACCAGTCGATGAAGAAAAAGAGGAAAGCGAAGAGCAGAATGAACAGGATGCCAAAAAGGAAGAAGAAGCTGCAAAGAAACGGAAACGAGTTAAACATGCTTGGAGATACGCGCCATTGCCTTACAAATCATATTCAGAGTCTTTCTTAGTGAAGAAATCGGCTTTGCAGAAAGAAGGTTAACTTACAGCTTAATTTCATTTTCAGTAAAATTTTTTATTAAATTTAATTAACATTTCATTTCAATACTCATTTACGAATCGCCATTTTTGTTTCCAAATTCGTAGCTTCACCAAGAACGATCGAACTAGCCCGAGCAAAAACACGTAAAGATTTAACAACGAAAAAGAAACCATTTGACGTGAAAAGGGGTGCATTGAGTGCCACAAGTTCCGATAGGATTACCAAATTAGCAGCACCTAGGAATCCTATGAGTCCTGTTGAAAAAGCTCCACCTCGTGAGAAGGATAAATATGGCCGACCAATTATTCCAATACCGGTAAATTAAATTTCAGAATGCATCTATCTTAATAAATAAATATTTTAAATGCCATAAATCATTTTAATTATACAGAAGTATGGAAAGGTCTTGCCAAAGACAAAACCTTACAAAATGGGCGAGTGTCCGAAAAAGGAGGAGAACAGTGAGAAGAAAGAGAAGAAGCAAAGACCTATCGATCCAATCGTTTATGAACCGACCATCGATCCATGTATTTTCCCAGACCTAGCGAAGAAACAAAAAAGGGAGAGACAAAGAGCCGAAAAGATCTTGATGGAGAGACGCGTGCAACAAAAAACGAGACAGGACAATAAGGCAGGAGATGCTCCAGAGGATCAAAAAGATCCTGAAAAAAAAGATGAAGTGCAAACTGAAGTACAGGAGACTGCTGAAGAGGAAGAACATTAGATGCTTTCAGACTAACTATTGACTCGTCCGTTCTGATCAATTTATTTTGTCAGAGATAATATCTGAGCAGGTCAGTGCTACTTGTTCTTTTTACAGTAGAATTTTATTAATAAAAATGCTCTATTAGATCTATGTAAGCAATGTATTTTTATCTCGGTAAAACTCTGCCAGGAAATTCGACGAAGTGGTCTAATTTCGCCTAATGAATTAATTTGGTAACAAGGAACTTTATGTTCAAGGTTAGATGGGTATAAATAGTTTTTGTTATTTCTCCAAATAAACATTGAACCATTTTACCACGTAATATTAAATTATAAAGTTAAAAAGCATATGATTATAACGTCTATTATTCATTTCTCGGACACACCTAATTATTTGACATTTTGCTAATCGTGGTTCGTAACACTTTGGTGATGTCTCATAAAAAATTAATCAACATTGGTCATTTTGTAAGCACAAGCGATAAGCGTTGTGATAAAACACAACGATTGCAAACTCATATATAACAGAGTGTCTCGGCTGGTTTTAAATCCACTACCACGCGTGGGCAGACGACAAAATATGCAAAGAGAGATCTTTAGCCATGACAGCTCGATGGAGGGGAAAACCGAATACCCATTTCCTTATCTGGACGACTGATCGTTATGCATTGCTACATCGAGATCATAAATAATAATTGAATAAAAAAATACTATTTATTATAAGTTGTTCAAATAACAAGAAAAAAATATCGCGTACTTTGACCCTCTGTAGGCCAATGTCGAGTCTGATATCGTATATTGTTGGACCAAGGTCAAATGTTCAGTGGCACTCGACATTGTTTTCTATTTTCACGGAAAAATGTTAAAGGTTTTTTAATATTTTATTCAAGTAACGTTAAGTGAATTAACTAATTATAAGTAAAAGAATAATTTTAGTTACATCTCATTTACTTTTATTTAAAAACTTCAAATATTATTCAATAACGATATTCGTAACAGAAAGAATGTTTGGGACGACTGATCGATCTTTTATGAATATATTAAAGGAATAAAATTTCTCTTAAACCGATAGACTCATCGTAACGATCAATTTTGGGTACTAAAACCAAGAGAAACTGTGTTAGAAAGGATCATAAATTTTTCTCCCTGAAGGATAACCCATTCAGAACGATACGATATATAAAGGCATCCAATTTTTTATCTAAAATAAACATTTTTCCTGTTCATCTGTACGGCCTCTTTATTCACCGTACGATAGCAAGGCATAGCATGCAACGCATATGTTCGTGGAAAAGGTAATTCCCGCACCCCACTCGCGACAATTTTCTCTTAAGCCCGGAGTATATATTCAATCCTTCACTGAACGTGCTTCGAGATAATCACGAGTAAGCACTTCGGTATCTCGCTGAGCCGACGTTTTCCTTTAACTTTCGACGAAAGGCAATAACGTGCGGATGTTATTTCGAAAATATAGATGTTAAGATTCTCTTTTAAAATGACGAGAATACTCGTGCTAGTTTTAAGTGCCTTTGTTATACTAACAATAGCTGAGGAGGAAAATCCTATAGTGGAGGCACCGGTTGGTAAAATTCGTGGGTCGATTTTCCATTCGAGATTGGGTAGAAAAATATATTCGTTTCGTGGCGTGAGATATGCCGAACCTCCTGTCGGTGAACGTCGTTTTAAGGTGAGATTGCATTTTGCAAAAATAAAAGGAATTTTCACGCATTTTGAATTTCAAGGTTGATTTTTAATTGATGATATTTGCATGTAGTCTTGTAAGTTGTAAGATGGTTGACATGAAAGAAATAAAATGACATCTTTCGACGTCTCTTATCATTATCGTTCAAGAACATCTCTAATAAGTCCTTCCGTCCGAAGGAAGTATTATATTTCCACGTGCCTTGTACGTGTTTGAGTCATTGCTAAAAGACCCAGAAAGATCATGCGAATCATAATCGCACGAAGTCAATAACACGTACCATTTACAAAGTACCTTGTGAGCGTCGTTTGCTAAGTAAAGTTAAGTTTACGATGATGACTTTTGATACGAGTCGATTGGCCTGGTCAAGGAGGCCGCTTCATTGGATTCCTGATGGAGAACATCAATTTGCATAACTGATAATATCTTACAATGTCATGAACACCATTTTATCAATTCAATCGTTTAAATGCTAGAGCAGATACAATTACAATATTTAGATTTTTATATAAAACGTAAATTAGGAAATTCCTGTGGTCGTGGCTAAAATAGAACAGCAAAGTTTGACTACTACAATACTATGTTCTTTTTACAGGTACCAGTTCCAGCAGCAGATTGGAGTGACATTTACGATGGTACCCAGGAAGGTCCAGCGTGTACTACTTTAAGTAACACAACGATATCCGAAGATTGTTTAAGGTTGAACGTTTATACCACGCAGGTAATTTCGAAAATTCGAATTCTGAATTTTCTAATTTTTTCTATAATTAGATCATGAATACCATATTTGCAGTTACCATCGCAAAATGCAAAAGATGAACATTCCAAAGGTCGTCCAGTCATGGTCTTCTTCCATCATGGTGGTTTTTATGCCTACACCGGTCAAAGTCGATATGTCGGGCCGCAGTATATGATGGATAAGGACATTGTCCTGGTGACATTGAACAATCGAATGGGATCATTAGGTATAACTTTATATTAGTGTAATAAATACCAATAAATCGTGATGTGTACAATGAGAACTTATTTCTGCATCAGGTTTCTTAAGTACAGGAGATTCTCATGCACCAGGAAACATGGGCCTTAAGGATCAAGTAACAGCACTTCGATGGGTTCAAAGAAACATCGCACCTTTTGGAGGAGACCCTAGTTCTGTTACCATCATTGGGTACAGTTCTGGATGCAGAAGCGTGTTATTGCACATGGTTTCACCAATGTCGAAGGGTCTCTTCCACAGAGCAATAGCTATGAGCGCTTCTGCATTACTGAAGACACCCTATCCTAGAGAACAAAGACACATTGCTAGAAAACAAGCAGAGTTGTTAAATTGTCCGACCGAATCAACGGTATCCATGATAAATTGTCTGAAAACAAAACCAGTCGAAAACTACACTAATACTTTAAAGAACTTTTTCGTAAGTTTGACAAATTCTGAAGGTATTTGATCAAAGAATTGGTTTTATGTTATTTGTATATATTTCAGGAATGGCATGGAGATCCGATATTGATTTGGTCTCCAGTAGTGGAGCCAGAAGTGCCTGGAATTGAACGATTTTTACCTGCCCCACCTGAGGATTTGATCAGACAAGGCAAAATCAACGCTGTACCGCTTATTATAGGCACGACCAAGGATGAATTCGGTGGACTAGTTACCGGTAAGTAATGTATATATATTCAACCTGAAAGAACTTAAGGAATACAAGATAAGGAGCTTTAAAATCGACTCGTTTGTGTCTATATGTTTAAGGCTTTGATCGTCTATATCAACAAGGTAACACCTCGCTGTTTGATCATTTGAATCAAAATTGGTATACTCAAGCACCTATTAGTTTTCTTTACGAAAAAGATACTCCTCGTTCAAGATACATTAGTGACGAGTTGCGTCGATATTATTTTAACAATGAACCGGTCGGTCCTAATACGTACGATGGACTTGCTCACGTGAGTGATTCATATTAATATTACCTGTCATTTATCGAAATCATTTTTCGTATTTTTAACGAAGCTTGTCTTTGTAGATATATGCTGATAGTGTCGTCATGTTCTTAACTCATCGTATTGCGCAGCTTATAGCAGAATATAGTCCAGAGCCAGTGTATTTCTATAAATTTACGTACCAAGGACGCTTCAGTTTCAATAAGTGGACTAATTCTACTCCATACGGTAAGAAAATTGGCTAGAGATTGATACGCGTGACTATTTTATTAGCCGCTGGTACATTTTATTATTATTGTAATTTCAGGAGTGGTCCATCATGACGATTTGCAATACCTATTCTACATAAAACCCTTTTTCCCTTTCTTCACCGGAACCGCGCCAGAGGTTTCTATGGTGGAACGTTACACCTCGATGTGGACAAACTTCGCAAGAACCAGTGAACCTATCCCTAAGGACCAAGAAATCTTTAAAAACGTAATATGGGAAAGATTCTCGAAGGACAAAGACAACTACTTTGACATCAATTTAGAACCTACAATGAAGGAGGGTTATTTTCCTGATAGAATGCAGTTCTGGGACAGACTCTTTCCGCTAGCACCCATATCGCACTCCGATAAATGTGAAATATGATGGAATATTGTCAGCATGAACTTAAATTTCTTATACTCGTATCTTCCGCAATGCATTTCATATCCAATAGACTTTGCAATTCGGTAGAGCGAATCGCTTTGCCTATGCAATATTAACAAGAATAAATTTACACTATTAATAAAATTGATCTGCGTTTTATTAACCCCAAATGTCTATAACAATAGTGCATAAATCTTATACAAAAGTTGCAAAAACTCGAATATTGTAGACCTTAGTACGTATGGATCAGTTTATCAGATTATAAGCAGGGTCAAACGTATAATAAAAACGAGCAATGAATGCACACATATATAACAAACTGTATTAGCTTCTTACAGATCCATTTACAGTTATCGTGGCATGTCACGCTTTTGTGTATACCGGAAAAGATTCTAGTCATGTGAAAGCAAGAGTCGGACTTCCCGTTTTCTCATCTAAGTGACTTACTGCTATGTACTACTACATCGCAAACGTAAATAAACATCAGAAGAAGACTATTTATTATATACTGTGTAAATAAATAAAAACTGAAGACAAATATCTTCTATAAACCTCCAATCTCCACTTGTTAATTATAAATTATCAAATGATAATTGTGAATCCCCGATCTGTTTTTCAATTTTCACTTTTTATTGTAAAAACATTTAATCTTTCATTTCATTATTCATTCGATAATACTGACTCAAATATTTGTCATAACGAGCGAGCAATTTTTCACGAATAAATAATCGAAATGATATATTTCTTAAAGCAGTCGAGCCAATCGCGACGAAGAACGAACTTTTTCCTCTTATTTGCAGAGTATAAATGCTTTCACTTTGTCCTTGAGCATCTCATTCCGTCCACGAACGTGAACGGTGTTCGTGCGGAGGCTCCGCGATAACTCAGTGCGTCAACACTTCGTATTTTTTCACAAAAAAGAACAGCCGGACGAATGATATAGAAACGACAGAAAAAAAGAAAATATACAGAATGTCAAAGTTCATTGTACTCTTTTTGGGTACATACCTAGCTTTGACCTTAGCCCAGGAGGAGAAGGCAGAATGTCCGATAGTACAGGCGCCTATTGGTAAAATTCGTGGGTCAATATTTAAAACCATACATGGTAGAACCATATATGCTTATCGTGGCGTGAGATATGCCGAACCACCTGTCGGTGAACGTCGTTTTCAGGTGAGAATGCATTTTTTAAAAATAAAAGGAATTATTACGGATTTTTAGTTTCAAAGTTGATTCTAAATTGATGATACTTGCATGTAGCTGTATCTATGTTCTTTTTACAGGTACCAGTTCCAGTAGCAGATTGGAGTGACATTTACGATGGTACCCAGGAAGGTCCAGCGTGTACTACTTTAAGTAACACAACGATATCCGAAGATTGTTTACGGTTGAACGTTTATACCACGAAGGTAATTTCGAAAATTCGATGAAGCTCGCTCTAAATGCACTTGATAAGACTCGGTCAGATTCTAATGGAATTTGGCTAAATGCTTATTGATCAAATTTTCGTTGAATTCGATCGAGCACGTTTAGAACGTATCCGATAGTACACGATTCATTTCTGATCGGATTTAGCAACATCCTGACTGAATTTTCTAATTTTTTCTATAATTAAAATATTTTCTACCAAGATTTCTCTTCTCGTTATGATTATTAATATCATATTTACAGTTACCACCGCAAAATACAAAAGGCGGACATTTCAAAGGCCGTCCTGTCTTGGTCTTCTTCCATCCTGGTGGTTTTTATGTATTTTCCGGTCAAAGTCGATTTTTCGGGCCTGAGTATATAATGGATAAAGACATTGTACTGGTGACAGTGAACAACCGAATGGGATCATTAGGTATAACTTCATATTAAACCCAATAAATCGTGATTTGTATACAAACGAACTTATTTCTTCGTCAGGTTTCTTAGCTACGGGAGATTCTCATGCACCAGGAAACATGGGCCTTAAGGATCAAGTAATAGCACTTCGATGGGTTAAAGAAAATATCGCAGCTTTTGGAGGAGACCCTAATTCGGTTACCATCAGTGGCTACAGTGTTGGAAGTATAAGTGTGTTGTTACATATGTTGTCACCAATGTCGAAAGGTCTCTTCCACAGAGCAATCGCTATGAGTGCTTCTCCATTACAATTGATACCCTATCCTAGAGAACAAAAACGCTATGCAATAAAACAAGCAGAGTTGTTAAATTGTCCGACCGATACAACGGTATCCATGATAAATTGTCTGAAAACGAAACCAGTCGAAGACTACACTAATACTTTAGGAGGCTTTTTCGTAAGTTTGACAAATTCTAAAGGTATTAGATCAGAGAATTAGTTTTACGTTCTTTATACATCTTTCAGGAATGGTATGGAGATCCGATATTGGTGTGGTCTCCAGTCGTCGAGCCAGAAGTACCTGGAATTGAACGATTTTTAACTGCCCCACCTGAGGATTTGATCAGACAAGGCAAAATCAACGCTGTACCTCTCATTATTGGTACGACCAAGGATGAATTTGGTGGAGTAGTTATCGGTGAGTAATTTATATATATATATATATTAAACCCGATAGAACTTAAGGAATACAAGATAAGTAATTTTAAAATCGACTCGTGTGTGTCTATATGTTTAAGGCTATGATAGTCTATATCAACAAGGTAACACCTCCCTGTTTGATCATTTGAATCAAAATTGGTATACTCAAGCACCTATTAGTTTTCTTTACGAAAGAGGTACACCTCGTTCGAGATACATTAGTGACGAGTTGCGTCGATTTTATTTTAACAATCAACCGATCGGTCCGAACTCATACGATGGAATTGCTCACGTAAGTGAATCATGTTAATATTACCTATAATTTATCGAAATCATTTTTCGTATTTTTAACGGAGCTTGTGCTTGTAGTTATACGCCGATAGTGTCATCATATTCTTAACTCATCGTATTGCCCAGCTTATGGCAGATTATAGTCCAGAGCCAGTGTATTTCTATAAATTTACATACCAAGGACGCTTCAGTTTTAATACATGGGCTAATTCTACTCCATACGGTAAGAAAATTGGCTAGAGATTGATACACGTGACTATTTTATTAGCCGCTGGTACATTTTATTATTATTGTTATTTCAGGAGTGGTCCATCATGACGATCTACAATACTTATTTTATATTAAAGCCGTTTTCCCCAAGTTGAACGAAACCTCACCGGAGATCCCTATGGTAGAACGCTACACATCGATGTGGACTAATTTTGCAAGAACCAGTGAACCCATCCCTAAGGACCAGGAAATCTTTAAAAATGTAGTATGGGAAAGATTCTCGAAGGCCAAAGACAACTTCCTGGACATCAATTTACAACCTACAATGAAGCAGGGTTATTTCCCTGATAGAATGCAGTTCTGGGACGGACTGTTCCCGCTAGCACCCATATCACACTCCGTTAAATCCTAAACACGATGAAATATTATTACCATGGTGTAAACATGAAATTACATTTCTTATACAAGACTTTGCAACTCGGCAGAGCGAATTGCTTTGCCTATGCAATATTAACAAGAATAAATTCACATTATTAATTATATCAATCTGCCTTTTATTATCCCTAAATATTTATGACAATAGTGCATAAATGTTATACGAAAGTTACAAAAACACATATTTTAGACTCTAATGGGTGTTAATGATATTTTCACACACCTTCTTCCGCTGATCTTGAATTATTTTGACCTACAAAAAAAAATATATATCTACAGGTCTATTATTAATAGGCGATCGATCTCTATATTCCCAGCAAAAGAAAAAGCATAGTATGTTGAGAGTGTAAAATGAACGAAAGTTAGATGCTCGCAGAGTTATCGTTCGGCCTGACAAATTTAACTGAACTCGTCCGAGACGAGTTCAAGATCCAATATACCTAGGCCACTTAAAAGGTTAATATCATCAAGAAAAATCTTAATAACTCGATTTCCTTCATACGATTTATTCCATTAAATCTATATCATCGTTCCTGCATGTTTCAATACGGAAATATTCAACAATTTCCATTTATTATTTCCTAGTAACAGCATAACGTAACACGGTCACCGAGTACATTACGTGCGTATGACTTTATCTTTCTTCTGTTAGTATGAGACGTATTGATCACGACGTTTCATAAATTGTCTTTGCAAAACCAATTACTTTCCTCATATCCTTAGAACTCTTCTACCAGGAAATTAGACAAAGTGGGCTCATTTTTAACTAATGAACCTTATTGTAAAACAAGACATGGGTAATCAAGACCGGGATAAGGAAAGTCCAAGTATCATCTGTTATTTCTATATAGCAGATGTAGAACACGTTGCATAACGTCTTCAAGGACACCAACACATACGTGACTCGTTTAGTTTTGATTTACCATATTAACCAACGACCATGCATGTAGATATTATAATTTTTTTATATTTATTTAATCGACTGGAAGTGAATAAACATATAACTAAATGAGAGATTAGATCTTTTCCTCCTAACGTTCAAAACAATCGCCTCAGTAAAGGTCAACACTTTACATTGGCCGATAAAATTAAAAATACGGTTGAGATGCACTTCGTTAACGTATCAACAAGCAGAACATATTATCCGGCTTTTTACAAATTGCGATCCACGATATTTTTACGACGGCACGTGGTACATATGGATTAGTCTATTAGTTTATACGCAGGGTCAAACGTGTATATAAAACGAACGAGTAATGAATGCACACATCCATAATAAACTGTATTAGTTTCTTAGAAATCGGCTTATATTCAATATAGCGTGTCACGCGACTTAATACACGGAAAAAAGTTTTAGTCATACGAATGCAGCAGTCGGAATTCCCATTTGCTTATCTGACTGACTTACCGTTATGTATTACTACATAGGAAACGTAAATAAATTTTGGAAATATTTTATTTATCACGTGCATATGCAAATAATTTATTACTTTAAATTTCTAGTTTTCACTACAAATGATATTATATAAATTAAGTAACATTTGGTCGCAAAGTATACCTAATTTAATCTTATCAACTTTTGCATTTATCTCATAGCTTAAAAAATTAATCAACAATGACCTCCACGACTGCAATAAGTTTCATAGTGAACGAGCAATATTCACGAATACACCATAAAAATAAAATTTTTATTGGAGCTATCGAGCCAGGGCAATGACAGACGAATCCTTCTTTTTATCCTTTTTGCAAAGTACAACCAAGGAGAACTACTCGCAAGGATCATAAATTTCCGTTCCCAAAGTGTACAAACCCGTTCAAGGAAAGAGTATATGAAAGCACGATGTTTTTAGCTACAAAAGAAATATTTATTCTCTATGCTTCAATAGCATCTTTATACTGTAAAAGCACGATCAACCTCAAGAAAACGTGCGTGTGAATTACGATATGGCCATTGTTTCTGGTAAGGTAGTAGACGCTACCCCACCCGAGCGTCTTTTTCCTCTTATCCTCGGTGTATAAATTGGATTACTCCGGCCTTGAACATCTCAATCCATCCACGAGCGTGAACGGCGCTTGTGAGAAAGCTCCACGATATTAATAACTCAGTGCTTTAACGTTTTTACATTCTGTCGAAAAATAGTGAAAAAATACACATGACATTTTAAAACCGACAGAAAAAAAGAAATTACTAATAATGACGAGGTTCATTGTGCTCCTTTTGGGTGCATTCCTAGCCTTTACCCTAGCCCAGGAGGAGGATGGAGAAAGTCCAATAGTCCAAGCACCCGTTGGTAAAGTACGTGGATCAATATTTAAATCCAGATTGGGTAGAACCATTTATGCCTATCGTAGCATCAGATATGCCGAACCTCCAGTCGGACAACAACGTTTCCAGGTGAGAATCTTTTTTATACTTCAGAACTTTTCTGTCAAGACAAAATTATCGTATGTTCTATCGAGGCCTTCGTTCGTTCATTAAGTTGAATGGTAATTAGAGATATCACTCGTGTGTGAAATCTATCGCTTCGTCGCGTTCACACGTTCAGAAACGACTATTATTTGTTAATACCCGTGCAGTGGCATAAGTTGTGATGTAATTACGCAGAGAGAACCTCTCAACATCACCAATCATCATTATCATTCAAGAACATATCTAACAAGTTCTTCCGCTGAAGAAAACTGGAACGACTTCTTGGTGTGCTGTGTACTTGAGTCATTGCTAAAATACATGGAAACCTCTCGTGAATCATCAGCGTATGAAGTCAATAACACGTACCGTCTGCAACGTACCTTACGAGTAGCGCGCGTTTAACCTCGTAATCGCTATTCTCGTCGTACCAGACGCATACAACTCAGATAAGAAAACGAGCGATGAATTTTTACTACAATCTTTATGTTTTTCTTTTTCCAGGTAGCTACCCCAGCAGCAAACTGGACCGATGTTTATGATGGTACCCAGGAAGGTCCAGCTTGTCCCACTTTAAGCTGGACACCGATATCGGAAGATTGTCTACGATTGAACGTTTATACTACGAAGGCAAGATTATGTGATGAGATATGGATAAATATTTTGGGTAACGTCAAAGTCACTTTATATCATTCATACTATGATATAATTTACAGCTGCCTACGCAAAATGCAAAGGGAGAGCATTTCAAAGGTCGTCCAGTCCTGGTCTTCTTCCATCCTGGTGGTTTTTACGCCTTCTCTGGTCAAAGTCGATTTTTCGGACCGGAATACATCATGGATAAGGATATTGTCCTTGTAACAGTGAACAATCGAATGGGAACATTAGGTATAGTTTGATTTTATACGAGGTAGACTGTAATATATGAACGTACGAAGATTTAATGTATTTCTTGGACAGGTTTCTTGAGTACAGGAGATTCGTTAGCACCTGGAAACTTGGGCTTTAAGGACCAAGTCGTAGCACTTCGTTGGGTACAACAAAACATAGAAGCTTTCGGAGGAGACCCCAATTCGGTTACCATCAGTGGATACAGCGTTGGAAGTATAAGCGTGTTGTTGCACATGGTCTCGCCAATGTCGAAAGGTCTCTTCCACAGAGCAATCGCTATGAGTGCTTCACCTTTACAGCTAAGACGACTTCCAACTGAGCAAAAAGCTGTAGCTAAGAAACAAGCAGAACTATTAGGTTGCCCTACGGATACTACTGGATCCATGATAATTTGCATGAACACGAAACCCGTTGAAAACTTCACGGACACTATGGGGAAATTTTTCGTGAGTTTTGGTATCTTAAATGTATTGAATCCTGAAAGAAATAGATGTGATGTGAATATTTTTGTTAGGAATATAATTTTAATCCGATGATGATATGGTCACCAGTCGTGGAACCAGAAGTGCATGGCGTTGAAAGATTTTTACCTGCTCAACCTGACGACTTGATTAGAGAGGGCAAGATCAACGAAGTTCCTCTTATCATTGGTACAACCATCGAGGAGTTCACTGGCTTAGTTAACAATCGTTAGTCCCAGATATTCAACTGTAAAGGACATTAAAAATAATTTACAACTAAACTCTATTGCTTGGACATGTTTTAGTTTTTTATAGAGACTTCAGCCAAGGGAACTATACGATGTTGGATAATCTGAATAAAAATTGGGACACTCTTGCACCCATTAGTTTTATGTACGAACGAGATACACCCCGTTCGAAACACATCAGTCAGGAGTTACGTCAGTTCTATTTTAAGGGTCAACCGGTCACTCTAGAAAATTACCAAAACCTTAGTGACGTACGTGAATGAAAAATATTTCTTTGTGCTTTATCAGAATGATTCCTCGAAGCTATAATAGATACCTTTTTTTTTCAGATTTACACCGATGCTGTGATTATATTCGAAACTCGTCGAGTTGCACAACTCTTCGCGACATATAGTCGTCAGCCTGTGTACTTCTATCAATTTTCATACCATGGACGCTTTAGTTTCTACGTGAGGAATGATTCTGTTCCATACGGTAAGACAATTGGCTAAAGATCTGACTGTATTATATTACTCTCGATATATATTATTATCGTTATTATTTTAGGAGTGTCCCATCATGACGATTTGCAATACCTATTCTACATGAAAGCCGTTTTCCCCTTTTTGAACGAAACCTCGCCGGAGGTCCCTATGGTAGAACGCTACACCTCGATGTGGACTAATTTTGCACGAAACGGTGAACCCATTCCCAAAGACCAAGATATCTTTAAGAATGTAGTATGGGAGAGATTTTCAAAGGAGAAAGATAACTACTTGGAGATCAATTTGCAACCTACAATGAAGCAGGGTATTTTCCCTGAAAGAATGCAGTTGTGGGAAAGACTATTCCCGCTGCCACCCTTATCGCACTCCGTCAAGAGTTGAACAACGTGATGGAAGGCCCATAACGGCGTCAACATTGATTTACATTTCGCAAACTCGAATCTTGGCCAATGTATTTCTGATTAAATTGACTTTGTATTTAGATAGAGCAGACTGTTCTAATTATGCAATATCAGTAATAAAGACAAATATACTCGTAACGTGTATTAGAAAAATTATTGAATAAACAAAAATATTATATAAAAATATTGGAATAAAAAAATATATAATTGTTTTTTTTAAATTTATATTATTTTATCATAAAAATGTCAAAATTACATTGTCAAACTAGATATGACATTTTTTATATTCCATTTTCATCTATAAAATCATACAAAAATCCGATTAGTTGATAACAAACACTACTCTGTTCGATGGTCTAATTTGGTAAAACCAAAAAACCAGAAAATTATTTAAATGAGACCCGATTTATATTGTGTCTAGGGTCCACTGAAGACTTAATCCGTCCCTGTGATGTATAAATGCGTTCACTCTGTCCTTGAGCATCTCATTCTTTCCACGAGCGTGAACGGTGCTCGTGCGGAAACTTCGCGATGACTCAGAACGTTAGCACTACGTCTTCTTCCGCGAGAGAGTACAACGATACGAATGATATTATAGAAACGACAGAAAGAAAAACAATATTGCGAATTTTGAGACTTATTGTGCTCTTTTTTGGTTTATTCCTCGCCTTGACTCTAGCCTCAAAGGAGGAGGCAGAAAGTCCGATAGTGCAGGCTCCTATTGGTAAAATTCGTGGGTCAATATTTAAAACGATATTTGGCAGAACCATATATGCCTATCGCAGCGTCAGATATGCCGAACCTCCAGTCGGACAACGACGATTCGAGGTAAGAATCTTGTCAGAATTACTCGGGTGTGGAATTAATCGCCTCATCGCATTCACATATACAGAGACGACTATTATTTGTGAATACTGGTGTAGTCGCATAAGATGTGATGTAATTATGCAGTGACAGTGCGAGAGAAGGAAAGAGAAAATGCCTCTGAACATCATGTTCTTATCATGCAAGAATATACCTAACAAGTTCTGCTGCAGAAAAAAACTGGAACGTCTTCTTGGTATGTTGTGTACTTGATAGAGACCTCCCGTAAATCATGAACGCATGAAATCAATAACACGTACCTTCTGCGACGCACTTCACGAGTATCGTTCGTTTCATCTTCTAACGACGGTTCTAGTCGTAATAGACAACTGCAGATCCGATGATAAAACAAGCTATGAATTTCTATTAGAGCTTTCTGCTTTTTTCAGGTGGCTACTCCAGCAGCAGACTGGAACGACATCTACGACGGTACCCAGGAAGGTACCCAATGTATTTCTCATCAAATTGACTTTGTATCTATATGGAGCGAGCTGTTCTATGTACCAAACGTCAGTAATAAAGAGAAATATACTCGGAATTTATATTAAAAAAATTAATCTCCATTTTATTATCCTTAAATGTCCGGTGTATAAATGTCCACAACGTTATTTCTGAACTGTAATGTGATGACGTTAATAATTTCTGAAAGAGCTTGCAAAAAACTTTCATATCTTAGAATCGATTAACTGCTAATGCTGTGTACACATATCTCTTGGAATGTTTCTTGGTAGAATCTTGAATTCATTAGATCCAATGAAAAAACGGAGATCTATCGATCCGGCTATTTATAAATAAGCCATCGATCCTTATATTCCCGGTGAAAGAAAAGTAAAGGACCGATTGGAGTAATGAAAAGGGAGAAAGAACAATAAGGAACGACCAAATAAAGTAGGATACTCCCAGAGTAATTGTTAATTGCGACAAATCTAATCATGTTACAACATCGGATCAAATTACTTTCTGGGATGTTCCAAAACGGAAACATTCGATAGTTTGCAATTGTCATTTCTTAGTAACAACATAACGTAACACGGTCACTGAATACGTTACATGCGTTTGTCTTTATGGTTCTTTTGTAAGTAGGTATAAGACGTATTGACGACGTTATGTCATAAATTGTCTGTGCAAGAGTGATTACTTTCCTTATCTACTTAGAACTCTTCTACCAGGAAATTCAATAAAGTGGTCTAATTTTTTTAACTAATGAACCTTTTTGTCAAATAACACCATGGGTAATCTGGATCAAGATAAGGAAAGTCTAAGTATAATCTGTTATCTTTGCATAACAGATGTAAAGCACGTGACATCAAATATTCAATGATGCTAACACATATATTGCTCGTTTATTTTTTATTAACTATATTAACCTACGACCATGCATGTACTATTTATTATTATTTGTTATGTTTATTTAATTGATTAAAACTGAATAAAATATAATTTAATGAAAGATTAGATCTTTTCCTCCTAAAATTAAAAACAATCGCCTATAATGAAATCAACAAGTTACACTTCGTTGACGTATCAGCAAGCAGAACATATTATCCGACTTTTTACAAATTGCGACCTGCGATACTTCTACAATAACACATGGTACGTATGGATCAGTTCATCAGATTAGACGCAGGGTCAAACGTATAATGTAAACACAACGAGCAATGAATGCACACATATATAACAAACTGTATTAGTTACTAACCATTTACAGTCATTGTAGCATGTCACGCTTCTGTGTATACAGGAAAAGATTCTAGTCATGTGAAAGCAAGAGTCGGAATTCCCGTTTTCTCATCTAAGTGACTTACTGCTATGTATTAGTACATCGCAAACGTAAATAAACATCAGAAGAAAACTTTTTATTATATGTTGTGTAAATAAATAAAAAAAGATAACAAATGCCTTGCATCAATTTTGAATTGCCAATTGCTAATTTCTAATTATTAATGATCAAATGTTAATTGTAAATCCTCAAATTTTTTATTATTTATTTAAAAAATAAATTTAGTAAAAAACGAAGCCATTTTGCTTCATTATTAATTCGATAACTTTGACTAAAATAATTTTCATAACGAACGAGCAATTTTTCACGAATATATTATCGCAATGATATATTTCTTAAAGCGATCGAGCCAATCGCCACGAAGAACGACCTTTTTCCTCTTATTCGGAGAGTATAAATTCGTCCACTCTGTCCTTGAACATCTCATTCCTTCCACGAGCGTGAGTGGTGCTCGTGCAGAAACTCCGCGATAAGTCAGTGCGTTAACACTTCGTATATATTACAAAAAAGTACAACCGTACAAATGATATTATAAAAACGACAGAAGAAAAGCAAATATAAAGAATGTCGAAGTTCTTTGTACTCTTTCTGGGTACATGCCTAGCTTTGGCTGTAGCCCAGGAGGAGAGAGAAGAAAGTCCGATAGTCCATGCACCTATTGGCAAAATTCGTGGGTCAATATTTCAAACGATATTGGGTAGAACCATATATGCCTATCGTAGCGTGAGATATGCTGAAGCTCCGGTCGGTGAAAAACGCTTCCAGGTAAGAATCTTTTTTATACTTTAATATTCCTTGTCAAGAAAAAATTATCGTCTGTTTCATTGAAGCCTTCGTTTGTTCATTAACTTGATTCGTAATTACTGGTATTACTTCTTAATGTGTCTGTACTTGAGTCATTACTGAAACACATAGATATCTCTCGTGAATCATCAACTCATGAAGTCAATAACACGTACCGTCTGCGACCCAACTCACGTGTATCGATCGTTTTACCTCCTAACCACGGTTCTAGTTTTAATAAACGACTTCAGATCATATGAAAAAACAAGCTATAAATTTCAACTGTAAGCTTCCTGTTTGCTTGTTTAGGTGGCTACTCCAGCAGCAGGCTGGAACGATGTCTACGACGCTACTCAGGAAGGTCCTGCTTGTATAACTGTTAGTCCAACGACAATATCGGAAGATTGTCTAACAGTGAACGTTTATACCACGAAGGTAAGATTGTGAACTTCTTACACTGGATCTACCTGATGTACTTTAGCTAATTATTTTTTTGCTAACATGAAATTTGTTTTTAGTTACCTACGGAAAATGCAAAAGGAGGGCATTTCAAGGGTCGTCCAGTCTTGGTCTTCTTCTTCCCTGGTGGTTTTTACGCCCTTTCTGCTCAAAGTCGATATTTCGGGCCAGAGTATATCATGGATAAGGACGTTGTCCTGGTGACCGTAAACCATCGAATGGGATCATTAGGTATAATCTAATGATATACAAGGTTAACCATAATATATAAACGATGATTTAATAATGTATTTCTTCGTCAGGTTTCTTGAGTACGGGAGATTCACTGGCACCAGGAAACTTGGGCCTTAAGGATCAAGTCGAGGCACTTCGTTGGGTCCAAAAAAATATACCAGCTTTCGGAGGAGACCCCAATTCGGTTACCCTGTTTGGATACAGTGTTGGAAGCGTAAGCGTGTTGTTGCACATGGTATCGCCAATGTCGAGGGGTCTTTTCCACAGAGCAATCGCTATGAGCGGTTCATCCATACAACCAAGACGACTTCCAACCGATCAGAAAGATACAGCTAAAAGACAAGCAGAACTATTTGGTTGTCCTACGGATACTACCACGTCCATGCTAAAGTGTATGCAAACGGTGCCGGTCGAGAACTACACAGCTAGTTTGTCACAATTAGTCGTGAGTCTTAGATATTTTAAATTGTATTCGATCGTGAAAATAATAGGTTAATGTGAATATTTTTATTAGATTAACTTTGAGAATTCGTATGCGGTATGGTCACCGGTCGTGGAGCCAGAAGTACCAGGAGTTGAAAGATTTTTACCTGGTCAACCTGACGACTTGATTAGACAGGGCAAGATCAACGAAGTACCCCTTATTCTTGGTACAACCATTGAAGAATTCAATGGAATAGTTAAAGGTAAGTTAGTTCTACGATGTTCAACTTAAAAAAAAATAAATGAGGAACAATTCATTGTTACTCCATATTTTAGAGGTTGGGGATCTCCTCAACGAAGGAAACTATACGTTCTTGGACAATTTGAATCAAAATTGGGAAACTCTGGCACCTCGCTATTTCCTGTACGAACAGGGTACACCCCGTTCGAGGTATATCAGTCAAGAGTTGCGTCGGTTCTACTTCAAGGATCAGCCGGTCACTGAAGGAAATCTCCAAGCACTTGCTGACGTACGTGAAACAGTGAAATCTTTCTTTGTTTTTTCGAAGTTATAACAGGTTGCTTTTTGTTTTTAGGCTTACACCGACTCTGCTACTATATTTGGAATGCGACGCGTTGCACAACTCTTCGCGACATATAGCCACCAGCCTGTTTATTACTATCAATTTGCGTATCATGGACGCTTCAGTTTGGCCACGCGGAATAATACCGCTTCATATGGTAAGTCAATTGGGTAGAAACCGATGTACAGAATTTTATTATATTACCCTGCCCTCTTTATATTTTATCATTGACATTATTTTAGGAGTGCTGCATATCGATGATTTACAATACCTTTTCTACATGAAAGCTTTCTTCCCCATCTTGAACTTAACATCGCCAGAAGTTCCTATGATGCAACGCTACACCTCGATGTGGACCAATTTCGCACGATCCGGTGAACCCATTCCCAAGGACCAGGAAATCTTTAAGAACGTAGTATGGGAAAGATTTTCAAAAGATAAAGATAACTACCTGGAAATCACTCTGGAACCTACAATGAAACGGGGCATTTTCCCTGAAAGAATGCAGTTGTGGGACAGACTATTTCCACTGACACCTTTACCTGATTGCGTCAAGGGTTAAAAAAACGTGATGCAATACTCACGATGACGTACAAATCGAGCTACATTTCGCATACTCGAATCTTCATCAACGCATTTTTAATAAAATGACTTTATGTTTAGATAGAACGAACCCTCCTGACTACGCAGTGTCAGAGAAATATATTCGTAACTTATATTAGAAAAATTAATCTCTCTTTTATTATCCTTAAAAATGTGTGCGTTGTAACAAATGTGTATAAATGTGTAATTAACCTTTACGTCTAAATGTTAATCAATGACGTTAGTGTCTGCTGATGAAACTTAACAAAATCTCATATCTTTGGATCTGTTGGTTGTAACTTGACCATGTTTTCGCAGATTTCCCAATACTTCTTGCCCATGGCAGGATCTTGGATTCCTCTCATGAGGCTACGTTCCTAGAAAATGGAAGAAAGAAATGTAATTACATACTCGTGTGTTCTAAGAGTTAATGACTCGTCTCTACTCGAACGAGGCTTAATTTTAAATTAGTTTTTGTTCGATTTATGAAAGTCAGTTCTAAAAAACAGAGACTTCGTCGTGCATGTCGTTACTTGTCACTTTGCATACTCTTTCTTTCTAGTCGACCTAATATTACACTTTTTTCCAAAAGGTCAACTTAGCCATGACGTCAACATATCACGTAGCCAGTCCACTGGCAATTACTCTTATATGAGAAAAAGTGCCACAACTAGTACATGGTTCATGTTTTTTTTATCTCTGGTGATGAATGTCAACATCGTTTAATTCAAAATGGTGGACCCAATATGAACTCGAAATTGAGAAAATCAAAATTCCAAAGCCCACAAATAAAAATTCAAAAGTCTGCCATTTTGATAGAAAAAAAAACCCCTATGGATAGGCATCCATGTAGAATATGGGATTATTGACTCTCACCAGTGTTGGCACAAAATGTTAACTACAGATATACCAGTAAACTGGTTGATACTTCTTCTAAAGACTTGTTCTCGATAACGAATCAATCGATTACATAATTAGTTAGCACAAAAAGTACGTAACACGTAGTATCTTACCGCACAGTCCGAGAAATATTTCCCGGATACTCCGTTAAGTTCATCAGACACAGCAAGGTGAATACTCGTTTGAGCACCTTGCTCGGGTGTCTTGAAAAATAGCTTCACTATGGGTTTCAAAAACCAGGAGAACGGAGCATGTACGTTTCTCCAGATCTCACTGTCGATCAAGCCAGGGTGAAGACAATTTGCTGTAACGCCTGTACCTTCCAAACGACGTGCCAATTCCAACGTGAACACTATATTAGCGTATTTAGATGAATAATAGAGGTAACCAGGGAAGGTCGTAGTTGGATTTGGATTTTCCAAGTTCAAGGAAGCCAATACATACAGTCCCGAAGCAACGACGACTATACGACTGGGTTTGGATCGTTTCAGTAAATCTGGAAAAATGATACCCTTAACTTTTTATAACAGAGACATATAATTATAGATTGTGTCAACTGTGTCAAGAATGACTTGTAATGAGCTATGCCTTCTTTATCAGAACGATTCTTTTATTTTTTTGTAGCAACCTTGTTTAATAACTATGCCACACACGTTTAGCAGATTTATACCGTATGACATACGAAACACGTATTGTACCATGTTTGAGTATACGAATACGTATAAATATACATAAAACAAGTGTTCAAAGCTAGTAGAATTGCGTAAATAAGAATAATTCATAAGATCACCGTCTTGGTGATCAAGATTAATAGTTTCCTTGATTCTTAAAATTCATATAAAATTCGTGACTCGCACAGAATACAAGAATAAAGATCTTTTTTTCTCATTACCTATCAAAAGATGAGTAAGAAGGAACGGTCCATATTGATTGGTTACCATTGTTACTTCCAAACCCTCTTCGGTGACTTTCTTCTTGAGGAATTCAGCCGTACCGGCATTGTGGATCAGAACGTCCAGTCTACTTTCCTCTTGATTTATTTGTCGTGCAAACTCTCTAACCGATTGCAGGGAAGAGAGATCTAATTTTCGTACGTGTATATTCGTATTGCCGGTCTCTTTCGTCAGCTCCTCTACGACGAAAGACATGGTTTCGTAACACAAAGTTATTTTTCCTCTTGAGATGATTTTAGAGACGGTGAAAGGTATAAAATACGTAGAAAAGATAGGAAGGTTCGATGTTCAAGGTCGAGACGACGTTTTATGTTTAAATTACGGACAACGCAATCGATTGAAGAAGAAGAGACAATCGAATTTAGGAAGCTAATCAGACGATAATTGATGTAAGTGGATTGAAAATGAACATCATAATGCATACGACACTTCCTTGATACTGGCATAAATTAGCAATTGTTATCGAGACCGTAGTAATTGAAGAGAGAGAAAGAGGAATGCCCTTCCGGTAATTAAGTATGACTGGATGCAAATTTTGAGGCTCTCTAAACAATTAGTGTGATTAGGTATATATGTCGATGAGATATAGCAAAATCAGTAGCTTTAGCAAATTATTTGGGGTTTGACCAAACACCGGGCTATAACAAATTATTTTACCATTTCACTGAATAAAATGATATCGAATTGCTAAGTTTGAACATGATCTGCAAGAGAATGCATCTGGGTTGGATCTGTCAAAATGGCAAAATAAAAATGATTTGCTATCGTCCGGGGTTGAACCAAATTTTTAATGATTTAATGATCATCGTCAAACTCATCTTCATAGAAAAAAATTACGAATAAGACTAATTGGAATATCTCAAAAAAATGCAAACATCAATAGTTTTTTTTCTCACATTATATAGTTTAGTTTAGATAATAGTTTCTAAATAATAAAAAAAATGGAAAAACCTTTTAATTTATTGGCCAAATCGAGGTTCCTACACGCCATTATCACTTTAGCACCTCTCTTAGCAAGATCTCTAACAGTTTCCTTGCCGATGCCGGAAGTACATCCGGTGACTATCACCGTTTTTCCATCCATTTTGGCTTTACTCTTGCAAATGCCAAGAGTGTACCAAACGTAAAGTCGAAGAGCTAGTAGAAGCAGTACCGCACCGCTTATGACAGCAGCTACGGCCAGGTAGCACAACGTCGTCCAGTGTATGAAGTTTGAAAACATGATCTGAAAAAAAAAAAATAATAATTTATTTTGTTTAAGAAAGTAAACATAAAAAATTGTATGCCACGTAGTACCTCGTACAATTAAAATAATCGACGTTTGTCATTTAAAGAGGTCATTAACCGCTAATTATGTTTCAATGGCGATTAGAACTTTCTAATGATGTCTATATTCGCATATATATGTTGGTATGTGTATATGTACAGAAAGTTAAACGTGTATGTACAAATATTTATGAAAAAAACTACTTTCTTTTCCCACTCGAAGTATTAATGGAAATTTTATTCTTGTAAATGGTATTCCTGAAATTTAGCAGCATCACGATCATCAAGGCCAATCTGTTCTTACAGACTCTCATTAATTAGATCATATGAATCTTAGATCTTCTGCTTTATCAAACTTAGAACACACGAGAGAAGTTCTTTAGAGAATTTTAATGTACCTAGATACTATGTAATCAACATTCATTATACAAAACAAGTGTGGAGATAGCTCCTTTTTTTGCTCGTAACAGGTGTCCATTAATACAGACACGTATGGAGATTAATAATGCATGATAATGTAATATAGTATAAACTTTGTAACGATACTAATACATTATTTATTGCTTAAAAACTTTTGTTTATCTATTTATATCGGAAATAAATCATTTCGTTTGTTATTTACAGAAGAAATCTGAATTTTATCCGATTTATTAATCATTGAATAAGTATAGAAACAGTATTACTTATATCCATATATGTATTTTAATAATTAGAATGTAATGTAAACCTTTTGTCATCGAATTAACTACACATAGATTTATACTACAATTTTATAGTCGAACGTACTCACATTTTTTACCAACAGTCTTCACATTCGGTATCCTCTGTACTTTTAACCGGTCCTGCAGCTCGGTTCGCCGTGCTCGTCTCTCCAATACTGACGATACGGTACCTCTTCGGCCAACAAGTATATCCCCCACCTTTTACCTTTAACGAAGAAGGAATTACGACGTGAGAGTGACCTTGACGTAACTTTGACATCGAAATCCTATACCTCGAGATGCAAGAAACGCGGAACAGGTGATATTTTTTTCACAAACAAATTTATAATGCAAAATCGAAATTATTTGCATAACATTTTATAAATATATTCCCAACATCAGATTAGAATAAATTATGTTAATTAATAAGTAAAAACGATAATAAACCTAATTAGGCCATATATGGGCAACACATATCCACAAAACCAAACATGAAAAAGTGAAGAATTAAATAAATGATTCTACTCTAAAAGTCTTGAAAGTAGAATAAATCACTTTTTCCTATACACAACTCATATATAAAGACAAGAAAATGTATCTTTATCTTAAAATAATTCTCTTCTTTTCAATTTATTGCTACTAAAAAAAAAAAAAAACATCAAAGTAGGAAGAAATGTCAAAAATATGTATTCGAAAATCGATAAAAAAAAGCTACGGATGTGGATACACGTTGAACTATACCTCTGATCGCGGAAATAATTTCTTAGCAAGTTTTTAGCCGCGCCATCCTGAAGGGAAACAGGATGGAACCACGTAGCACGCATTAAAAGTCTGCGGTGCAACGAACTCACAACCTGGCAACCTACAAGTGTAGGTTTCTCTTGAAACTCATCTCGACAACATTCTTCCATGTCGTATACTTTACGTTCTCCAATTGGTGCTAGGTGAGATCGTTCTTTGATGCGTAGGTATATTCGAGTATTCAACAAAGAGCAACGAGAGAAATGATCATTTTCGTGAAATGATTTATTTTCAAATCTCTTGATGATAAAATCTTACATGTATATTTATAGTATTAAACCAGTCTCATTCTCGTTACATTTTTGATGCTGGGTCGATCGAACTCGCGTCTTCGATTGATAATCGTTACTCTGGCCTTTCGTTAAATTGTCCATTTCGACCGCGTTTTGAACGATTTGCGATGTTAAACCGGAGATACGTAAATCCTTTAACTTCATGGCTCCTTCTAGATATGCGATTTTATGATTCAAAGTACATATTAGATTATCCTTCTCGCGTAGTTCTTGCTTCAACTGAAGGCAAACCTGCCGTGGTACATTCTCGTCTTCTGGTTCTACTTCTACTTTTCTCTTCTCCGTTACGTTGTTTCTTGCCCCTTGAAAATAGTTCTGTGTTATTAAAAATCATTAAAATATTTGCATTTTTGTCAAAGAAATTTAATTATTTTATATATTAATTTTATCTAATTTAATTTAATTATCTATATGAAGAAAAACAATATAATTTCTTTGAAAGCAACTTGTAATAACTATCACAACTTATACAACCGTTCTAAATTGCAAAGAAACTGAACACTCACTGTAATTCAATAATAGATTCCAAAAGCAGAACCAACCAAGCAGCCATTTTGCAGCATTAAATATCGCTCCCTTTATGCAGCTGATCGTCAATGGATGAGTAGTGCACGTCTCGTTGACTTCCATGGGCTTACGCGTCAAATTTTTAGCGGAGTCATCGAAAATCGTATTTTCCGCATTGGCGTCATCGTTTTTACCTGATAAAAGTATGGCGAACTGTCAGCTCCTTACCTCGGTAGCAATAAGAACACAATGTACAACGATAAGGATACCTTGCTCATCGTTTTTCGAATCGCAACACGACGCGATCTCCGGTTGATTGATTCTTTCAATTTTGTTTTTTATCTCGAATAGAAGCTTCTCGATTGCTCCTTGATTTCCATTCGCGAGATGATTGATAACTTCTTTGGTGAGTTTCACATCGATCTTCGGTAACACCTTTCGATTCAACGTGTTCCAATTCTCTTTCTTTAGATGCAGATTACTGGCAGGTATGTAATTGTGAAGATCCACGTAACGAGGGTAATAAAGCTTGAGAATTTCAGCCAGGAGGACTTAAATATAAATAAAATAAAATTATATAAATAAGATTCTCCTTACGTTCATTAACTTTTTCTATTTCTCCTATTTTTTTCGAATAATCGAATGAATTTATTGTACTGCGAACGACTTTTTATTTCATTGTAATAAATTTTGCTCATCAATGATGAACACTACAGCTAATTTAAATATTTAAAAAAATTTGTAATATTATAGTAAAGAAATTTGTACCAGCGTCCGACAAATCTCGATATAACGAAAGAGCAGATAAATTCTTCTTCGGTTTCGAAAAAGGAATACTTTCGATCCAAGCACACAATTCCTTCGAATGATCGCTTTGATTCTTCGTATTATCGTATTGATTCGTTAGATCGACCATCCTCGCGCGTTGCAATCGACTTCCATTCACTAATAACGGAATTGCCTTAGGGTCTTTAGGGATATTCTTGGATAGCTGGTTTTGAAAGTAGTATCGCGTAGCGCATGGACATATCTTCGAATTCTACATATCTTTTCGATAAATTTTCTCTCATATTCGACGTTTCCAATTAATTATCGTAACAGCCAATTTTCGTCACGACACATGTTACACCGTAATTGATCGTCGTGAAATCTTTGTTAATCGCGAAGTCCGTCGAATATCGTATCTTTCTTTTATTTGAATAAATGAATTTAAGAATGGAGCTTAACGTATTGAAAAGATGTTTCCTGAAATTTGAATAAGGCGGCAATAATAAATCGATTATTATAATCGTGATAGAATTGACGTTTTGTAATTCTAATTTCTACTTACAATAGCGCTGTGATCGTACCACAGACGAGGTATAAGGATATCATCTTATGGGACTTCGTGTCCCATGTACTGAAATACCGATCGTGCAAAACAACAGACGTTTACTTACGCCCTCTACCATATGGAGCGGTGAATTTAGGAATCATATTCGACCCAATAATCGAAGTTGGTAACATCAATAGATCTGTTGCGATAAACGACGAGAATCTCATCCTTCCTTGAAAATAATCCATACTTCGACACTTCAAATATTAATTTCTCATCATTGCGTAACGATATCGAAAAACGGACAACGGGACAGTATTCTGCATGCTTTCTTCTTTCTAAATCATGATGCATGCATCAGGATTTTTGTCAAAAATCGATGCATCTCGAATTTGCCCGATCAAATACTTGTTCGAAAGAGGAAAGTCTCTTCTTTACGAATATGCAAGTCGCGTTTCGATAGGATGACTGGTTGGAAAGATACAGCAGTTTAAAGCTTGAAAAACACCCATACTCTGACACTTAAAAGATTAATTTCTCATCATTGCTTGACGATATCGAAAAACGGACAACGGAACATTATTCTGCATGCTTTTATCTTTAAAATGAGCCATTAAACATTGAAATCGGCGGTGGTGACCATTTTGGCAAAAATCATGATGCATAGGTCAGGATTTTTGTCAAAAATCGATGTATCTCAAATTTGCCCGATCAAATACTTGTTCGAAAGAGGAAAGTCTCTACTTTACAAATATGCAAGTCGCGTTTCGATAGGATAGCTGGTTGGAAAGATACAGCAGTTTAAAGCTTGAAAAAGACCCATACTCCGACACTTAAAAGCTTAATTTCTCATCATTGCTTAACGATATCGAAAAACGGACAACGGAACATTATTCTACATGCTTTCTTCATTAAAATGAGCCATTAAACATTGAAATCGGCGGTGGTGACCATTTTGGCAAAAATCATGATGCATAGGTCAGGATTTTTGTCAAAAATCGATCCATCTCGAATTTGCCTGATCAAATACTCGTTCGAAAGAGGAAAGTCTCTTCTTTACGAATATGCAAGTCCCGTTTCGATAAGATGGGTAGTTCGAAAGATACAGCAGTTTTAAGCTTGAAAACGACCCATAGTCCGACACTTAAAAGATTGATTTCTCATCATTACTTAACGATATCGAAAAACGGACAACGGGACAGTTTTCTGTGTGCGTTTTTCTTGAAAATGGGCTATTAAACATTGAAATCGGCGAAAACCGATAAACCGATAAAAAACCATTCTAAACCGATATTGTCGCATGCGACACTAAAATGGTAATGGGGCTACGTAGCCCCCGGACCGTGGGACAAAAATTTACATTGCATGATAATTCTATCCTATACCTCGTCTGTGATCGTACTTCGAACGAATTTGTCGGTAACGTAGAGATTGCGATATCAGTGTGATGACGAGACCGAAGGTTGCTATTTTTCGAATCATGAGAAAAGACTTATATTGTTCGTTAAATTTATAACATTGTATAAATTCATCTAATAAGGTGCAAACGAGATCTGAATAATTATAAATTAATGTATATATTTAATTTATAACTGTGAACAAAATGATGGTATGTGTATGACATGGAATAATAACCTATCGGACTTTAGAGTGCAAAGAAACACGTGCTTCGTGTGTACTATTTTATTGTGTAAATAAATGAATTAGTGAGATATGTTCGTACTTGCTGAACTTAAAGACGTCGTTAGGATACCACCTTGGAAATTTAAGCGAAAATTGAACGATGCTATTACCGAAGAATTAAATAGAAAATTAGCTAATAAGGTAATGCGTTAAATTTTTTTGTCTTTTGTGTAATAATATATAAAGATGTACTTAATGTTTTAGGTATATTTAAACGTAGGCCTCTGTATCGCGCTACATGACATAACAAAGATCGAAGAATCGTATATTTTTCCTGGAGATGGTTCTTCCCATACAAAAGTATTATTTAGGTTTATTGTGTTTCGTCCTTTTATGGAGGAGATCCTTATAGGGAAGATACGTAGTTGTAGCATCGATGGTGTTCATGGTAATATAAATTAATCGCTTAAAACAGTTGCTTTTGGTTTGTATTATAATTCTTTTTTTCTATTACAGTAACATTAGGATTTTTTGAAGACATAGTTATCCCACCTCAAAAACTACAGCATCCTTCTCGATTCGATCAAGTGGAGCAAGCATGGATTTGGGAATATGACACTGGGGATGGTGAAAAACATGATCTTTTTATGGATGCTGGTAAACATTTTTCACTGTCTTGCTATTGTAAATTTTAATAGATGCTATAAATCTGTGATCTTATTTTTGTAGGTGAGATCATTCGATTTAGAGTAGTCAGTGAAGCCTTTACCGAAACATTACCAATGGGACCTAACGTTTCTGGAGATGCTATTGAAAAACCTGAAGCTAGCAATATTTCTCCTTATACTCTAAATGTAAGCATAAATGAATTGAAAATGTTATTTCTTTAATTTATAATTTTGTTTATTTAATTTTCTTCATTGACCACAGGGTGCCATCGACGAGCCTGGTCTTGGCTTACTTACTTGGTGGGAAAATGCTTAGAGGCCAAATAAGCCATGGTAAATATATTCAAACGTAATAAATGCAACATTTAAAAGTACCGAATCCTCGTCAATAAATTTTTATTTCACAGCACATCTCAATGTATCATAGAATGTTACATCTGTGACTTTCATCACAAAATGACATAGTTTCCAATACAATTTTTTTATGTGCAGGTATGTTTATGCTTAGTTTTGATTGATAACAGAATTAGTAAGAACAATTTGTACAATATATACAAAGATGTTGTGTACTAAACACGTGATCACACGCAGAAATAATCACAATGTGTAGAAAACAGACCTTTCTAGTTGCTATCTATAACTTATGACGCGAGTTATTAAATACAACATAAATATTAAACTTCCATCGATACTATCTTAAAATGTTAACATCTTTTAATATGTCGTACGACATATACATCGGCTTAACCAAATAGTAAAGTTCTTAAATACTTTAAACACACGAAATACTTTGCTTATATTATATTACACTTGTTAACCTCATTGCGAGTAAGGAATCTGTAAATAACTTAAGTGACTGTAAACTATAGACTTTAAAAAAAGCTAATCGCATTACAGTAAAATTTCAAGTAAAATCACGAATAAAAATATCATTTGACAATATATAAATATGTAATAATTGATCTCAGTTCTTATTTCGTAACATGTATTATAAAACAGATTATATGAAGCATATCTTTTAAGAATAAAGTACTAGATAAACCGGTAACATGTTTCGTAAATGTCTCGTAACAGTATAGTTTTTTTTGTTCTTTTCTTTCTATGAGGATTCTTCAAAAGCAAATCATCTAATATCCCGATTGCAGGTGCAAATAGTGAAGCGGCATGAATATCGATAATACAATATATCCTGAACATTTCAAGGTCAAGTGGAATTTCATGTAACACAAATCTTATCACAGCTCTAACCATTGAAATCTGTCATGCTTAACACTTTCTTTGTACAGAAATGTACAGAAGAGAAACAAAACGGTGACTTACTTCCTCAATCTTCGGATTAATTGTTGATACGTCGTTACTCGATAAAACATCATCGTCTAAGAAACGTTATAAATAGGTACTAGGACTCTTTCTCTCTTTCTCTCCTCTACGCAATAAGCGCGGACAAGGAGAATAATGAAACTATGATAATATTGGAACATAATTAACGCGAATGAACGAGTGCAGTTAAATGCTGGCATCGGTGTATTAAAAAGGCCTAAACACTACTTAATTTAAACTTTATATTGCGCGTGGCCTTTTTTTTCCTTGCCCCGTTTAGAAGGAAAACATAATATGTTCTCAGAATATGGACGTCATCTGCATATCGCATGCGTGAGATACTTTTTGTCGTACCGTCATCATTTCTGCGCGCATCGCTTTACACACGTTGTCTTCCTGTGTACAAATAATACAAGTCTTCCTCCTCCTCGTCCGTCTTTCGAACTCGAGCAGCTTCAAATCGGCGAGCAACGCGACTACGTTCGAAATCAAAGAGGCTGAATCGCAAACATCGCGGTTAGCACTCGTTTCCTCTTATTCAATGATTAGGCAACGTGGTAAGTGTTCTCGTAAATAATCGAAGAGCTCACGTGACGTTCCTGGACAGTTGGTTAGCTCCAATTCATGTAAGTGACGAAGCTGTATCAGACTAGATAAGCCACTGCTAGTGAGTAATGGACAGCCTGGAAATGAAATTATTTCGTTGCAATCCTTATTATGACATTAACGTGAGAGAGAATGATGTATATCTAACGTTTAAGAGACTCACCAGCGACGGAAAGCACTTGTAAGGATCTCATACCGCATAAGTGCTGAAGTCCGAAATCTCTTAATTGTGAACACCATCTCAAGAACAAAGCACTTAGGGATCCCATCGTTGAGATATAACCCACGCCGATATCAGTAATGTGGACGCACCTGGGTGTTTCAAAATTGATGGGAACGAATTAGCGATGTCTCGTAAGATCTCTCGCGAAAAGAACTTGTCTAAGATTGATTTATAACCACGATAGAGAGAACGTGTTAAACGAATTTTACGTTAAAATGTTTGTCGTTTACCTGTCCAACGTAAGTTCCTCTAAGTGATTCAAATCACAGGCGATATATTCTAAGGCTGCGTCTGTAATCCGTGAACACCAGCTCAGATCTAAGGAACGAAGTCTTGGCAAGTTTTCTGCTATTAATTCTACACCGTCGTCCGTCACTTTACTGCATCCAGAAAGTGATAATACAGTCAAATTTGGCAAGGAATGTACTGCGGCAGAAAAATTAGTACGTGAGCTAGAAACTCCAATCTAAAATTAACGGACACTACTACAGAACACCAGAATTTTCCATTAATCAGATTCCAAATTAGCCGTTCCGTTACCGCGTACAACCGCAAATGTTACGTTGAGCGATTATTACAAGGCCGTCCGAGGGCGTATATGTACGAGAGAGTGCATGCCTGCTTCTTCTTCTTCTTCAATTTTCGTCATATACGATAAATTACACGGAAACGTTCGGTAATGTAAACGAAATCGTGTCGGGTCATCGGCCGCGACGGTTGCGCCGGACGCAAATCTTCTCGTCTCAACCGAACAATACTCTCGTCCCGAAAACTCTACGCAACAAATTTCTTTCTTATTTTTCAGGACTCGCTAATAGGATGTACCCCCCCGACAGTCCCACCCCTTATCCTCGATACCGCGAAAACCACTAGACGACCCTGACTGACAGCTTGAACGCTAAATAAAGCTGTTCCTTAATTCTATATTTAATCTCTAGCACGTGTGTGTGACTGATTTAATTTCACGTTTTAACCGGCCGGTAGAGAGTGCCTTATCATATTCTTAGAACGTTTATGTAGACTCATGCACACACATATACGTGAACGGTTATGTCGGTTTTCCATTTACAGACGTACTTTACGGGCAAGTCGCGCGCAAATACGTATTATATGATCGTGCCGCTAAGAAGACGTGACATCGTACGATCATTGCGTAGCACGTGACCGATAAAAGCGATATTCTGGAGGATGTAGGTCGGCAAACCAATGTAGATACACATGTACACACACACACACTGCACACATTTGCGATTGGAAACAGCATAAAGGATAACAACAAAAACTTGAACCGTTCGTCAGGACCATCAAAATCTCACCAATATTTACTACTCCATGATTGGTTAGCTCCCAGCAGGACTGAAGTCTGAGAATGCTAAGAGCGCTGTTCTGTTTCGCGCTGAAGTAACAGAGCGCCGCGTCCGTGACGTGATAAGCCTGGAGCGAAAATTCGTATAGATTGGGCAACAATTGGGCCACCGCGCCCACAGCCTCGTCAGCGATATTTATGCAATCGGACAAGGACAACGAGACTATCCTAGGTGTGAAACAACCCCAGAGACCGGCTTCCGTGATCTCATTGCAGCCGGCAAGTTCCAGCTCGAAAACAGCCTGTTTAAAGTAGAAAAAAAAATACGGGCTTGTCATTAGCTTGCATCATGTACCATCGTGACTCGATGAATCATCATCATCCTACCTGCATATGATCTAAGAGAGCTTCGAGGCCTCTGTCGGTCACCGCGCAGCCTCGTAATGACAAGGAATGAACGTATCGTTTCGCATGAGGAAATCCGTCCCTTAATTCTGGTATATCCTCGTCCACGGCACCCAGTAAAACTAGCGAACGAAAACCTCGAAACAGCAAGGACTCGTACAGTCTAGTACGCGAGCTGTGTGTCATAGATCGAACTTCTCGGCACCTGACCACTGGCACCAGACTCGTCCAGAGTCTTGGTCTCGCGTATAGAACATCTCGCCATCTCCAACATACCTGTGGGCGAAAAATGTATTTGTGGGTTTGCTGTGTTTTTGTATTTCTTCGCATTATACGTTCTCTATTCCTATTTTTTTGGATTTTCTCTAATTCATTGCTATCATCTCTACTTAGTTTGCTACGTTATCGCTATTTGTTCTCTATTGTTATATTAATTTTCCTACTTATTCTTATCTGTTCACTATTCTCCTATTTGAGTTGTTTATTTTGACAGTGCTACAAGTCCAAAGTTAAACAACAGCGTTAATGAAATTTATGGCTGTACCCCGCGATTTGTTTTTTGCATTTCTCCATCAAAATTCTAATTATAGACACGCAGTTATCGCCCTAATGATTTCCTATTGTCTTATTTGTTTCCCTATTTCCACTATTGTTCAAATCTTTGTCCTAGTTAATCGTTTCTAAAAAAATCGCGAGTCCAATTTACCTGTGCCAATATCCTTAGCTCGCTAGCAGTGAAGTAAAGGAAGAACCGTCCAAGGAAGTGATCGTCCTGCAGTAACTGCTCCCACGTGGTTGGTGCGATATATCCACCAGTTCCACCACTCGCGAGTGGTACGTTTTTCGATTTATTCCGTGATATCCTCGGTCTGCTGCCAGCGCCATTGTTCATCGTTTTGTTATAGCCTGTTGACATATTGTTCATCGTCGTCGGGACGCTTCTACTTGGCTTCTCTGGAATCGTGTTCACGTTGTTCGCGCTCTGCAAATTCGTATACGCCACCCCACCGCCTCCGCAGAAAACGTTCGTAACTCGCTCCATAACGCTCGTCCTCCCTCCACCTAACAAGAAAGAAACAGGTACGAGGCTTGAGTTAGTCTGTGCTGATAATGAATAGTTTTTGTTGTAAGAAAAAAAGGTTTCCATCGTTTTTTATATTTTTCGTTCTTTTTTCTACTTTTTTTTTTGGAGCGATCGATCTGTAACGATGACGAACTTGACAATAAATGGTTTTTTTATTTATAAGAAAAGTTTTCACCATTTTTTTATTTGGATTTTCTTTAAGAGACTGACTTGTGACGATGGCAAACCACTTTGGTTTTATTTAGAAAGAAAAATAAAAAAAATAAAGAAGAAAAGAAGGTTTTGCCATTTTTGTATGTTGACCTTCCTCCGACGTTTTTTTTTAAATTCTTTTTTAAGCGATCGACCAGCCACGATGACGAACCATATTTCCTATTTACAAAGAAAAAAAAAAAAAGATCGAGGAAAGCAGAAGGTTTAGCCGTTTTTGTTTTTCGACTTTCTCTACACGTTTTTCTTTTCTCTTTAACTTTCTCATATTTTCTTCGAGCGATCGACAACGATGGACCAATTTTCTTTCTAATCTAAAAACAAAGAAGAAAAATCGCGTTTTTTTTTCTGCTGACCTTCCTTTCTTTTTTTTCCCTTTCCGTATCTACATCGAAGGAAACAAGACAGGACACTCTCTTATCGAGCTCTAATCCCAGAAGAGGATAAAAATAAAGTGCAAGCAGCCTTTCGATCGCGTATCTCTTATAATCCCGTGTTGAATACTTCAACAAACAAAAGAAACCGCGCGTTGCGTTTCATTCTCCATCGTTACATTCCTCTTTCGTAGATTTGTTGTTTGTCCTCTTTATTAGACTAATCGTCGGTGGACGACGGTGAACGATTGGATGACGGGTAGTGGACGTCGTGCAACGTTCAAAAAGCTTTACGATCTCTCGTAAATGACGATGTCGTTTAGCTGGCGTCCACCACGCCAGAAACTTCTAAATCATAGCGCGGCTAAAATAACAGTCCGAACGTCTCGTCTTTTCGTAAAAGGCGAGATGAGGTGCGAGTCGAGCGTAGTCGCGAGGAAAAAAAAAACTTAAAGGAGAGCAGCAAGTGCAAAAAAACGACAAATTTCCTCTCTCTGTCTCTTTCTTATTCTCTCTCACTCACTCTCTTGCTTTCTCTCCCTAAGTACATCGAGCCTCTCTCTATTTTTATACGCACGCGGCCGAATGCTATCGATTTCACTGCAGTTAAGATTGCGGCGACTATCGACGCTTCGTAAATAATTCGAGTTGGAAAATGAAGGATGCGAAGAGTATATAACCAACCGGAGCGAGTAGGATCGCGGCGATCGAACCGCCGATGCATGGTTAGACATATATCGCACGGGTTCACTCGGACAAAAATTGCATAACGACGAACGAAATGGAAAGAAACACTTCCCTACCCTTCTCACGGATTTCAACGTACATAGTACGTGCCGGTGTAATTATGAAAGTGACTTAAACCAAAACCGTACGGTGAAACGTCCGATCGTTCGTTACTGTGTAAACCCCCTTCCTTCTAGTTATCCTTCCAATTATCGTAAAAGTCTGATTACTTAAAATGGGAAAATAGTTAGGCCACTTTCATAATCTTGACACTCGTACACAGATATTACGTAACGTTGAACTTATTGGTATTAGGTCGTTCGCACAAAATTGTCCCCTTTAATAGAACAAAAGATATACCTTTATTAAATATACGAAAGAATCGGTAACTTTGAATTCCCCGCACGAACGATTCCGTTTTACTTTCTGTTTATACATGGAGAAAAAAAAAAAAAAAAAGAAAAGAAACCTTCACCGACCATGATGCTTCGAAGTCCTCAATCCCAAACCGTTGATCCTTTTGGTCAATTCGGCGCTGGCCCTCTCAACGACACCTTGGGCTGATATCGAAGACATGTCTCTGTCGAAGTTGCAAGACGATCCAACCACCGCCTGCTGCTTCGTTCCTTCAGAAGACGTAGTCAAGAAAAGAGACACGATATCGAGCGTCCTTCGTGAAATGTTCGCGACATGTTCGATCGAGACCCGTCGTCGTCGTCGTCGTAGTAGTAGACCGAAGCTACCGTCCTCTTCGTCTCGGACGGTTCTAAGGCTTCACTTTTACCAGGGACATGAGAGCTTCTCCTTTGGTGTCTTCAACCCTCGTCTGGGTTTGCCACCACCCGCCCGCCTACCCCCCCTCTTCTCTTTCTTTCTCTCAAGCTTGCACACTCGTCTCGCACTTGGAGAACCGCTCACGTTCGCGAGGATTTAAAGGGAGAGACTTTGGAATTAGTACGATGCTGACGAAAAATCTTGCTTTTTTTTTCTTTGATACACGTTGAACACGTCACGTTTGGTCGAACGTTGGCCAAGCTATTCGTGCAAGCTCTCTCTCGTGTTATCTCGTCTCCCTCTTTCACCTTCTCTATGTCTATGTTTATAACAAGCAGCGTCGTCGGACGTAAGCGAGGTGGAAAAAGCTCCCCCAAAAGGTGGAGCTGAAGCATCGGCACACGGGGGTGGTTTGCGCGAGACTGAATCGATATTCGTACTAAACTTGCCCGAACTGCCCCCACTTAGTTCGACGAGAGTGTAGTTTCCAGGCGCGGGTCGACTCGTGTCTCTCCCACCCTCTCTCTCTCTCACACACGCTCTAACCAACTCTCCTCTTTCTCTATGCCTTTTAAACGAGCGTCACGACGATGCGAGATTTCTTCGAGACTCCTCGAGAGACCATCTCACGCGCAACTACGGTTCCCGGAATGGCCGGTCTCTCCTTCTTCCATGTCAAACGCGAACCTCGATTGAAAAAAAAAGAATACGGGGAACGATCGATGGACGACTCTAATACCCCCCCAGAGGAAAAGTCCATTCATCCGACGCGACGATTCACTCGTTTGCTTACCCTAGAAGATTGTTATGCTAATCTGATGCGTGACTCCATTTTGAAATTCTTATTACCGCCATTGTTTTGCCTTTAATGTCGTGTCAGGAAGATTTTTATTGTTATTTAAGAGAGAAGCTATATCGATATTCTAGTTTTGTTATCGATAAAATCAATTTGTCGTTCCTGAGGATATACTTGTTGTTGCGAAATAAGTAGGGTTCGAATTTATTAGTCATGGGGCCCAATTTTTGCCCTCTCTATTCTTTTTATTTTAATAATCAAATCTAATATCAAAGGTGAAAGCGATTGATCGTTTCCAAGGACGCGTATCGCTATTTTGTTGTCCCGTGTCGCATCGTGAATGATTAATTACAGATCGTTATCCGTCACTGCCTGTACGAATATAAAAGAAAAATGTCACGGATACTAAGACTCCATTGTCAATGAATTAAACGAGAACCGATCAATGTCGAAGAGTTTCTAATTGATGTTCTTTATTTACCATCGATTCTCTACGGAATCAAATTTTCACGAGCGAAGATCGTACAATTTTCATGATATCTCGTTCGGATTCAACGACGAACGCGCGTCTGATCTCTACAGTAAACACAGCACGATGTAACTACTGTGTATCTTAAACCGCGTCAGCCATGAGGTGCGCGCGCACTTTCGTCTGATTGCCTTGTAAATTAAAAAATTTGCTTTTGTTTTGTAAGGTAGTATCACGAGAAAAATTTTTTTTTTTTACACTTTCTTCCTTTCTTTATTCCTCATAAATTTGCCCCCTCGAACGTTGACAAACAACACGTAAAAATGCATAATCTCGGTGTTTATATGTATATATATGTGTGTTTATATATATAAAACGTAAAGCAGCAGAATTTATTTTTAATGAAAAAAGATACACTATTCCTCCCTCGAATTGATAAAAAATAGGCAACGTAAATAAAAAAGACGATTGAACGCGTGCGCGGTATGTCGTACTCTACAATATGTCGAGCTAAATCGTACATGAACATCGTTTTTTTTTTTTTTTTTTCTTTTAAACGTTATTTGGGAAAAGACTATATCGAACGAAAACTAAACCAATTGTCGTACAGAGATAAATTGCGATCACGTACGTTAAACTACTTTATGAAAGATAAAGGAACATAACAATTACGTAACGATAATGTTAAACTCGTTTGAAATGGTGGTAAGAGATAAAAGAATGAAATACCTTTTGACCTGTACTACTTGCGTACGATTTGCGTAACCGCATCACATTGCTATCTTAAATGTAACTAACGTTCGATTAACTTTTCCTACCGTTTCATCTTAATTAACGTAACAAACGAAGATGATTCATCGTGCGATAATATTCACAATTATCGCATGACTTTAATATTATATAATAATAATAATAATAATATAATAATATAATAATAATAATTAGAGATCTTTTCTAATACGTTACACCGGTGTTAACAAATAGACTCTCTACTCTAAAAAGAAAATGAATAATTTCTGCCGTTCGTGTATCTAAATCTTATTCTTAACTGCATTTTTTTTTTTCTTATCATTATGCATTTAGTATCCTCCCTCTTTACCCTAAGACGTAATACATTTCATTATCATTAACAACGCAATAATTCGTAACCGCAGCGACTCGCATACATTTAACTGCTTTTCCTTTATTACAGTCGTATGTTATATAGTTGTAGTCACTTTTCTAGACTTATGCACCTACATTTTCAGCTATGTGTTAAAATCCCAGCAATTTAGTCGTGACAATTTTAAACGTTCCTTTAAGACACAGGAAACATTCTTTCCTTTTGGTCCGATAACGCCCATCCATATTGCCGCTTGAGGATTCATGTATGGGCCTTGCCATTAGACGCTGTCATCTGGTAGAAATGAGAAGAAAGTTATTTGATGTACCGTATAACATATTCTTAGCAAAATATTTCATAAAAAGAATTCTTTCTTTACCGTGATACCACCATTTTGTTTTCTTTGGGTTTTTGTTACAGGTTTTCACGTAGAAAGAATTATCCGGTGGCCTTTTCTGTAAATAAGGATCCTGCAATTAGTAATTGTTACTCGGTTGTTTGATCTATCAAATGTACTGACCTTTTCTTTGCAACTACTCAGCATCGACACAATGCTCAAGCACACGCTTTGCACGCTGAGCGCGGGTGACCAATCGTCGGTTAAAATTGATAAGCAAATGTGGCCATTACTATAAACATGTGGATGGACCGGTACATTACCAATGAATGTAACTTCTGGTGAATCAAAGGGATACTTAGAACTGAATTTAAATTGCAGCTGAAATCTTTCACCCTCGTACAAAGTGCCCTTAGCACCTTCCATATGTACGATCCATTGCGTTAAATTTTGTCCAGCTGAATCTCCATCTACCCTTACACCGGGTGGAGGTTCACGTATTAATGACATTAATTCTTTCTGTAACCGCCTCTGAAATATTTAAAAAAAACATTTTAGCTTTAAGTTTTTTTTCTAATACATATAAGAGGTTCATCACGGTATTATACCTAATATTCAAATTCTTTCAAGTGTGACACGTATCTGATAAATACAATATTAAAAAATAAAATTATTAGGTACGAACTACCAAGGTCAGGCTTGGATTCAATTAAAAATTAAGCAAGTGTACGGAAAAATTGTAAGCGAAAATATAATTTTGCGATCGTAAATTCCACGAGTTTTACAATTATTTTGTTTTAAAAAAAAAATTCGTTAAGAAATAATGATGACTAAGAACTAAGTTTTAGCAGCAGTAAACGAATAGAACAAATCCACGTAAAAATTAATGAAATAAGCGTCCAATTTGACACAAACTTTCGTCTAATACGTGAGCTATGCTGTATCTTATCTTCTTACATTTATTTATCTCTCTACTCCTGCTTGCGTTATGGACATTTTCAATATTAAAAACATGCCCAATATCCTTAGTTAATAGCATATAGACATTTTCCATCTCGGATATGAAAGAATTGACTCATTAACAACTTACTTTCGACGGAGACAGTCCCGCCATTGTCGTTAAACCACTTTCCATTGGAAAACATAACCGCTGTTCATTGCGGAATGTAGCGATTGTTTGTTTGTCTCATTTTTTTGTCATTTAAAAGCGTAAAATCAATGTGCCATTAATCGTTTTCATTGTCTCTTTTTCTTTTTAAATTTCGACTCGTTTCACTTCGTACGTCCGAGAACAAGGGCAAGCTTTCCACATCAATATGCTAAAGCTTGATAAAACGCGATATATGTTGCATAGAGCATAGACTGGAACGTCAAAGCTATAAAACAGGGAGTGTGGCCGCCATTTTGTCTCACACACTAATGCAAGATACGTAAAAATGATTGGACGGCTTTTGGTTCTAATAACCAATCGCGTGTACGGCGGCCCGAGATTTTATAAATTGATAACGATTGGCGGTTAAATTCTTGCAATTCTGTATTGATGAAATCTTGTTTTTTATTATTTTTAATATTTGTATATGCTATCTTTATTGTTACGCTGAAATCTAATATTTGGAGTAGATCGATAAGTCTTTACTGATAATACTTACCATATCGAACGGATATTGAAACTGCTTTATTTATTTGACCATCGTAAAAAATTGTTTTTTTATTTACATACACATATATAGATCGTAATGTTAATTGTGTTTTTCTGGATTTACGTTGAATTTTTTAGTTTATATATAAATTTTATATTTACAATATAAATGGAAGAATATCTTTCTGTTGAATTATTTATAGTTGTTAAAGGTGAAGACTAGATTTTGGTGAAGTAGTCAATGAGATGAAGCAAATGTTGGCTATATATTTGAAAATTTGTCCAAATACCAATTGTGATCAGTCATAGTAGCTAAAAGACCCGATGTAAGGACTTTGGAATCGGTAGAGCCAAAATCGATGGAATGCCCACCGAATAACGACGTAGTTTTTCCACCAAGGGCGCTACAAGGAAGAAGAAAATTGTTAATTTTGTAAAATAATTACTCATTGTACATTTTTAATTGAGAAATACCTGATGATGGCTGTGCCTGAACATATATCCCACTTTTTTATAGCAGTCATATGAACATACGCAGATGCATTCCCAGCTGCTACTTCTAAAAATTTGTAGCCTAAACATAGAACACATTTTTATTGTAACATCATATTAAGGCTTTCATTTTGTATGCACATCATTTAAGAAATACGTTACCTGCACCCGCGGCAGAAATTATTTGGACATTTTTACCAAATGCAATTTTTGAAGCATTATTGACTTGACCGGCGTGGGATCTTGATACAATTAAAATTGGCGATTCATTGTTCTCAGGCTGCATCAAAAATAAAATTGAAATAAAATTTATGACCACTAGACTTGCCATGGGTATATTACCTTTTGTAAATTGTGTAAATTTGTTGAAGCTCCATAACCAGTCCAAGTCCAATACAAACTGCGATCCTTCTTTGTTTCAAATGGTTTATAAATAACACCTATTATTGGTTTTCCTCTCACAGCGATGCAAACCATCGTTGTTACATAATGTAACAAATTTTCTGAAAGTACAAGAAATATATTCAAGCAATCCTTGTTATTTATTAAACAATATCTAGTATACTACCTGTAAATTCCTTTGTAGCATCCAAAGGATCGATCCAAATAGTAATATCTTTGATACTTTCTACACCTTCCCCCATATCATATTCATCCAAGTTACTAAAAGAATTTCTAAGATCCGACACTACTACTTTATCACAGTCTTTCGATGCTTCTTCGGATATCACAGTAATACCTGGGAATGCTTCCTTTAAAGAATTATACATAGCACAGTGAGACTTATAATCTGCCGCCGTTACCGGATCATTTTCACCTGTCAAACGCAAGAAAATTACCAGAACATTCTCTTTCTACACCAATTTTCTTTATTAAATAATAATACTTACCTTCCTTCGTTTTCCCTTTACTCTCAACATTAAAAGTAATTTGATCGTGTACAGCAACGACTTGATATCCACCCAACTGAGCTGCCCTTATGGCAGCGGACAGCAACAGTTTAAGAGAAACAACATCTCTAATATACGTATTCGAATTGGAAGGTCTCCTTGAAAAGAAATAGATCGCACCTAGTAATAAAACGATGACGCAAAGACTGATCCTTTTCGTACGTACGTTCATTCTTAACGCTTATATATATACAAATATAATATATATTAACGAGTAATCTTTATTCCGTGACGATTACTTATATTCATTACGATCCTACTTATTTCATAACTCGTCAACCATACGAGATTTCCGAGCATAACTCGTTCGTGAACAACACCGTTACAGTCCTGACGTCTAACGAAACGAGGGTTCCAGCTTGGCCAGCTGTTCTCCATACCACGTGATATACGTAAGAATGACTGTGCCGTATCAGTGACGCGTACGTTTCACTTGGTCTGACTCTAGTCCTACGGCGGACTCAAACTACTTCCGGTGAATTGGAGATACGGTTCTACTACTTGCTATATATAAATACATCAAACGTGTGTATATGCAATACGTGAATGTTTATATGCACGTGCGCATGTATATACGACGTAGACTCAATGGAGGGGAGAGATTAGGTAAGTATATATATATATATATATTTCCACATAAATACGTAATGATCGTAACGCATAGCAACATATACATATTCTAGATTCTATAGATCATCGAAGAACACTCGTTCTCACGAAATCCATTCCCAATGTAGTTCAAGTATCTCCCTTTAACATAGCTCGCTCGAGTGGTAATTTCAAGACGAATCGTAGACACCCGAGTAAAGACAAAGGTGTTCTTCAGGTGAAATCATCGAAGGCTTCTCGACCTAAGGAAAGACAGAGAGAAAGAAGAAAAAAAGAAGAAAGATAGAGACAAAAGTATCTCTAAACTCTTATACATCATCGTACGTCCACCCCCTTTCGCGCACATACGCGCGCATCTCGCGTAAGAAGGTCGCTCGAACGAGCGGATAGCCCCAGCCAAAGGAGGGAAAATCGAAGAGTAGGGGTTTTCGTGTTACACAGAGACAGTACGAGAGAGAGATGGAAGGAGTCACGGAAAAGGGCTCGAGCTAGCCGATAAGGTAGGTCGCTCCTTTCGGCTGGTCCGCAAAAGCGGGACGAACGTTGAGAAAGGTGAAAGGTCAGGACGAGGGAGAGCACCACACAGGATATCGACTCGAAGAGGAGGTCGAGAGCGAGAGATAACCTGGTCGTCGGGGGTGGCGTGTACGGTAGGGTAAGTGCGAAAGCGGGTCAACCGGAGTGTATAGAGAAGGCAAGGAGAGGCTTACGAGACGCGCGTAGCAACCCTATACACAAAGTTATCCATATATATATATATATACATATTCTCTCTCTCTCTCTCATCATCGCAATGTTCTTATTCCTTTCTTACATTCTTTCTAATCCCCACGAGTCGACAAAGAATACTCTTCTCACGAGTCTCTCCCCTTTTTCTAATCGTTAATAAAATCCACACTAGTGAAACGAGTCAACGATATCATTCAATTCCTCTAGCTTAAATACCCACAGAGATTTCAAATCAATCCCCCCCCCCTCTCACATACACACACGTATATACACCAATGCACGATATATCTAAATGCAATCATCTATCGAACAGGGTAAAGTAACGCGCCGTGGACGAAAGGTAGACGCGAAGAGAGAGAGAAAGACGAAGGAAGAGCAAGTAGGCATAGAAGGGGGTTAGTGCGCGTGTGGAGTCCGACCTGGTAGTGGGGAGATATAACACCACGGACTGAAGAGAGGGAAAGAGAAGAGGAACGGGGGTGAGCACCTGCTCGCGCTCGAGTTTGCCCGCCAGTCGACGGGGTGGTTTTGTTCGGTCGGGGAAACGAGCGCGTTCGTCGCCGCAGCTCGTTTACGAGATGAGGAGATAGGAAGGAAGAGTTTTTTCTCTCTCTCTTTCTCTCTCTCTCGTCGTTATCGAATGCACATATATATAACCTGCATAAACAAAAAAAAAAAAAAACGAGCTGGACGAGCATCCCTTATCCTGAAAACGCGTACGTGTTTCTCTGTCTTCAATCATCTCTCTCTTTCTCGTTCGCGCGCGGCCGGCCCCTGTGTGTCTATTCCTCTCTCTTTCTTTATGTGTGTGCGTGCTTCTTCCAGCAGAGTGACCACGTGCGTGCCGTGAAAATGTCGCGTTCGTCGTTGATCCTCGCTACTGACGGCCTACCCGTGAATCAAGTGATACATCGAAGATAAAGAGGTGGTGGAGATAATAAAACGGAATAAGAGAGAGAGGGAGAGAAGTTGTATTACTAGAGTTATGAAAAGAGAGAGAGAGAGAGAAAGAGAGTGTGTGGATCGAACACGGAATTGTGTAATATCTCTCTCTCTCTCTCTCTCTTTTCGCTCGATCGCGAGCCGTGAATACGCGCAGTCTTTCGGTGTTGCTGGCTGACTTTAAAACCCGCTTTGCTGTTGCTGTTGCCGCCGCCGCAGCCTCCATCAAGCCGTCACCGACGCTGCCGCAATTTATATATATATATATATATGTCCACGTTAGAATGAATGAAAAAAAAAAGAAGGAAAAAGATATATAATGAAAGCGTAGCCTTCGATGTACTCCTCGTTTTCGTCATCGTCGTTGTTCTTCGACTTTCTCTCTCTCTCTCTCTCTCTCTTTCTTTATTAGAGAACTTTTATTTCTCGGTGTCGCTAAAGTCGTCTAGAAAAGGACTCTGTAAAAGTAGAGAGAGAGAGAGAGAGAGAGTGGGGTAATAGAGGAGGTGGAGGAGTAAGAGGAGGAGGGCAAAGAATGGATGTATATAGGGTACGGTCTCAGGACAAAAGAGGGCGAAAAGAAAGAATAATATCGAAGCCAAGGGCCACCAGTCAGCCTTTGATTCTCTTCTCACGCGACCAGCCGAACAAAAAGCCGCCATAGTAGATTCTCTCGTTTTTTCTTCTTCGGACTTGTTCGTCTGACACCCCCCTCTCCACCCTCCAAACACCAGTAAACCATCACCAACACTATTCTTCTTCTTCTACTTCTACTTCTTCTTCTTCACGCTTCCAAACACCGTGCCCCTTTTTCTTCGGGTCCACCTCTCGCTTTTTTTCGTAGCTTGCGCGCGCGTGTGTGTGTATGTGCGCGCGTGGTGCCACCTAATCTCCGTTTCTCACCCAACCCCCTTGCACCCCTGTTACCGAGTCACCTACCCACCCACTCTCTTCACCAGTTCCAGCACCTCCGTTTTACGTCACCAAATGCTTCTCTCTCTCTCTTTCACTGTTGTTATTCCTCGTTTGTTGAAGCACGCATCGTGGCATGTGTACCCGAACGAAAATCTTCCTGCATTAATTTCGACACTCGATAATAATATAAAAAAATATAGTTCACCTCGATAATAATCCGCTTCTTCTAATCTTCTATCTCGCTTTTGTATATCTTTCGTCGGGCTTCTTTCCCGATTGTCTCTTAGGCTTGAGAAATCTTTTTCACTCTGCCCCAATCCTACCCTACTTTTTGTAGATCAGTGTAGAAAGGTATCTCGAGGTGTGGGAATATTAATTAAATAAAATGTATTTTTTTTTGGCTAATTTAATTTTTTTTTTTGATAATATGTCGAACGATATCGTAATAACGTCACGACCGCATATTTAAATCGATGCTGCGAGGCCGTCCATCGTATCGAGGGAAAAACGGCTGAGTTGGCAGTAGCGAATCTTACGCAGCCGTTCGAACGAGGTCGATGGCGCGAACTTTCGATCCAATATGATGGTCAAAGGGCAGGACACGATTTCTTTTTTTATTATTATTATTTCGTTCTCTAATCGAGCTTGGCTCTAGAGTTTTTAATATTCTTACATCACTTACGCGGTTTTTACGTTTACGGTAATAATGGTTGCCCTTTCGTGTCGCTTATCGAGAATCTCACGGCCTCGTCGACTTCGATTTCTTCAATCACGCGCCAAACTATTTTATCAAACAAAAAACTTTTGTTTTTATTACGTGAGATCAAGATGGATCCATCGACGATCGATCTTTTATAATATTTGTTAATTAATTCTCTTTTTTTCGTTATTTATATGATTTAAGTAAATTGGACACTCGAGTATACGAGTACCTAATTTCGGGATGAAAAATTGGGTTACTCTTCGAGATCTCTTTTTTTAGATCGGATCAACGTTTCAATGAAAGTAGGTTGCACCACGCACCAATAGCCTCGAGCCATCACAGACACACGTACCCTACGTAGAATTTTTTTTTTTATTGGTATCTTCGTAGACGACGATTCGAAAGAAAGATCGACGATAGCTGACAAAAGAGAATGTAATTTGTCTATCTCTCTCTCTAATGCTTCTAACTCCTCCGAGTCGGTCGACTCCTTAGAGCTAGGTTCTTCCTCACGAAGCCTCATATATCTTTTTAGTAGATTAACTATCCACGACTTCTTAGAAGTTAGATCGACTTCTCGCACCGATGGTCTTTTAGTCTTTAGCCAAGAAGGTTCATCCATGGTACGAAAAGTCATCGAGCGTACATTTTGTACCCCCCTACGAGATTATACATGTGAGTATTGCAAGGCTCCGAAATTCGTAATAGTAATAATAATTAAACCTTCTCGAGAAACGAGAGGGCCAACACCATCATCGATAAGGCCCCTTCCACGAGTTTCCATTTTCGGCCGAATATACGAGGAGGCACCGGAGAACAAAAACCCAACCCGCATCTCGCTTGCTTTTTGTCGTCTGTGTGTTCACGTAGTTCGCTAGTGATGTACATATACATTCATAAAATACGTAACGAGCGTGCAAGGATTAAGTTCGATACGACAAACTGTCCAACAAGCTTTTTTTCAAACCTCCCGATTTTGAATCCGATTTTAATCGGCTTTCGATTTTTTTTGTCCATCGAACGAAACTCGTACACGTTCGTCGTTATTCATGTTGCTCCGCTTTATTCGTTTTAGAGACGTAGTAGAGATGTAAAAAAAGATGCCCTTTTTAATACGACCAAGAAGTAATCGAAAGCTTCACCCTTGACTCTTACGAAATTGTATCACTTCCTGTTAATATTTCAAAGCTTTCTAACGATCTAAGCGACGTATCTAGAGTCACGTTCGTTTCCCACGGTGCGTCAAGCGATGAATCATGACTATAAGTATACCGTTGCTCTTCATTGTTTTATATCGCTATGCACACTTGGTCGTACTAATGGCCAGGAAAAGCTCGAGAATGGGCTGAGAAGAAAATTCTTCGTACTATCCGATAGCGTTATGAATTTAATTGGTACGTTTTAATAACTTAATAAACGCAAATGAGAAACGAGTTTTGAACTCTGGAAAAAAGTTATTTGAATTTTTTAAGGAAATTAAAAAAGTATTGGCATTTTCAAGAGTTTTGTTATGTTATCGTTGGTCTTGACACGTTTGCAGTCGCTGACGTAATTTTACGTCATTTCGTAAAATATTTTTAACTGTTGCTGGGATATGCCTTGAGCAATATTTTTTATTCTGAATATTACGGTATTCAATTACAGGCGGTCCTTGATTTAAAAGTTACATTTTGTACAAATACTAATTATTAAATAATTGCAACGTGACGACCACCTTTATAAAATTTTGAAAATTGTTGCGAGTCTGTCAGTAGCCATTAATATTCGAAGTTTTAAAAAACTAGAATAAAATTTCGGAACGCGAGTATCGATTCTATTAATTCTCACAATGCAACATAGAAAACTGGGTAAAGTGACGCTAGCCGTGAACTTTGGCTTATAGCCACGAAGCTAAAGATTGCCTTCGAGTAGTACGAGAGAACGAAGCTTCCTCTCGATGTAGCATAAAGAAAAGTAGTCGTAGGAGAAAAAAGACGCGAGGGACGCCGATAGCGGGCGGAGCTCCGTCACATTTCTTGCCTTTGCAGAAACAGGAGTGGAGAAACAGGAGTCTCGTGCAGGACGAGGAGAGATCGCAGGATGGCGAGATTACGGTCTCTCCAATAAAAGAGGGAGGAACTCGATTGAGGGAGTTCCGAAAGAGAGAGAGAAAGAGAGAGAAAAAGTAAACGTGAACTAGAAAAGAGTTTTAAAGAAGTGGATGCCGAAGGATGTACGCAGCAGCTGGTGGTGCGAGTATCGCGAGTCGGAGGAAGCAAAAACGCCTGCAGTTGTACAACCGTGGTGCCGAACGTGTCCTAGCAACGACAGCAAGGAACAAGGCGGCAGCAGCAGCAGCAGCAGCAGCAACCTCAAACCAAACATCAACGACGAACAAGTTCGCTCGACAACAACAGCAGCAGCAGCACCAGCACCACCACCACCACCACCACCACCACCATCATCACCAACACCAACACCACCACCACCAACACCACGTTGTCCCATCATCCTTCGCACTACAAGCACCACAATCATCCCAAATCCATGCGGGCATCGATCGACACGGGCAGTCACGTCGCGTCGAGAAGTGCCAGCAACTAGCACCCGTCTCGCCCATTCAATTTCCCATATCGCCGCCACCGCTCTCACTGGAATCATCGGGTTCGGTCACCTGCGCCACTAGCAAGCCTAACAACTTCCCTTTTCCGCCACCCTCGATCCTCGATCTAAGAATCTCGCCTACTTCCACGTCGGAGCTACAGGTGGGTAAAATCCTCCAAGAGCTACACTACTATTCTCGTCGAAGACCCCTCCAATCTCCGCTCCTCTCTTTACTACCCTGGACGACCGAGAAAAATCCTTCCCCTCGGCCCAACTACCCATCCCTTGTTTTTTATCAAACGCTAGAAAGCTACCGTAGAGACAGTAAGAAAAGATATAGGAGTATATACTATATAACACCCCACTCCCTTCTTCGCTACTTTTAATCCAAACTTTCGTCTAATTCTCATTCACTCTATTCTATATTTAGATAGCAAGCTTGCCTATTTATCTATCCGTCTGTCTGTCTTTCTATCTATCTTACTTTCTTATCTATTGTATACTTTTTTCGTTTTAATCTCTACGCACCGCACCACTTTATTGGCACAACACCCCCCGAGTTTGAGAACACCGTCGATCGGCTGTCTGGTGGCGTCTCTACCGTAATATCGCGGTAAGGCGTTCGTCGGATTCATCCAGGTTCGTTGGTCGATCCCGATTGCGATTAGTAGTTAGTCATACCCGGGGTTGGGGGGGAGTCGCGAGAGGAAAGAATGAAAAGCACGGAAATGAAAAGGAATGCGGGTGAGCAACGTCAGGGATGGGAGAGACGACGGTTTAAAGAGCGATTCCCGAGTAAACTAGCTTATCGCGGTCTCTCGTGGATTTGGGGTATACGGCGAATGCTGGAGGTAGAATCGGTCCTTTTTTTTTTAGATTATAAGTCGAGTTAGACTATTTCGCGTATTATTACTGATCGGAATTGGGATATGTTAGTTGTGAGGGACTTGCTCGATAGACGCTCGAAGGAAGGAGACAGGGAACTCTCGGCCAGGAGGGTGACGCTCGAATCTAAAAAAAGGTGCTACCACCACTGCTTCTACTACTACTACTACTACTCCTACTACTACTGCTGCTACAACTGCTACTACGAAAAAGTGGGAAAAAAGACAGTCGGGATCTTGACGATCGATGAAACAAGCAAGTGAATGAGCGGAATGCAGGCTGCTCTATTGATTAGAAGGGAGAAGCAGCGGTTACGGGGGGGTAAGGTGGTGAACTTTAGAGATTTACCGACCAACTTGGCCACAAGGCTTATTCCGCCGCTACCACGATATCCCCCACGTTCATACTTTAACGGGGTAAGTATCAGGTTCACTTGCCAGCCACTTTATCAGCGACGGTAAGATATTCGCTAAATCGACGAGGTGTTTTCTAACAACGGAAAGCATCGCCGATACCGAAACCCTCCTTCAAAATACCCCGCGATACCGCCTATCTGCGATGATTAAGGTAGAAACTTTAACTCGGGGTCTTCGGTATGATATATACATGTTTCTTGTGCGGCCCAACAAAAAAGAAATAAAACTTGATCGACAATGTTTCTTTGGTTCGTCTCATATCCACGGCCGGCTAGTTTTTCTTTGGTTTATTTTTTTTTTTCTTTCTTACTTTCATTTTTTTGGTGTGATTTTTTTCCTTACGTTCGAGTTAGCGTTCTCCCCTTTTTTTTCTTGGTAGACCATTTGTGACGTAATTATCTTCTCATGTGATCAATGTCGTAAAACGTAACTCTTTATGTTTACTACATGTATGTGCAGATTGATTGAATACAAAAAAAAAAGATCTTTGCGTTCTCGTATCTCTTCTCGAGAGAAAAGATTAAAACATAATATACCCATTGACCGGTCGTACTCTTGTTACCGACCTTATCCTCAAGACCCTATGTTGCATCCACTCCCGTACGAAGTATTTAAGATAGAACAACTAATGTCCAAAAGTGGAATGGTTGCAGTGTCAGGGAGCTGGCAAGGTAGCATGGCAAGGATGCAACAGATCATCCCCTCTTCCTTTATTCCCTAATTTGCCTCATGGCTGTCGCGGGGATGGCTACAAAACGAAGCAGTGCGAGGCTCATCGAAGATGGATGAAGAGGAACAGGGTAACGCGTTTTGTTTCAATGCTAATATATACATATTTTATTTTCTACTAACTTGGTAACTACATATGAGTTCCTCGATGTGATCAATTATTCCAATAAATTTGGGATAGTTCTTGGATCAACGAACACGTTGATCTCATCCTAGGCAAACTCGAGTGGATTTGGTTTAGACACGAAACTTTTTCTTTTATCACAGATACGAGACGCCAGTTATTGCTACGGCAGTAGCGGAGAGGACGATGACGATGATTTAAGCAGTAGCGTGAATCGCCGCAGAGCCGAAGTCAATGCTGCAGTGAACACTGTACTTTATGCCGGGCTCGGTGCTACGGCCCTCGGCCTGGTGATCTCGTTCGTGGGCACCGGTGAAAAAGGATTTCTCAGCCCCGAGCTGAAGCTCATCGGGCCGTCGTTACTTTGCGCTGGTCTACTTTGCTGCCTATTTCGTGTATTGCTTTGTCTTTGCCTGTGTCGCTGCGGCGAATGCCGTTGGTGCCTTTGTAAGCAGTCCCGTAGCAAGAAGGAAAAGGAAAAACAGAAGACGGAAGCACGTCCATCCGGTCCAATGCAGACAGCATCGCTTTTATCGCCAGTGCCACAGCAACCAGCAACACACTCGTCTTGCCAAGTGTCGTCGTCAGCGAAGGGACATGAACTCTTACTCTCTCCTGCCCAATTACCTGAGTGAACATATGATTTCAAACGTTTTCTACCGAATTCTACATGCCGATCTACTGCCGATTCTGTCCAAAGGGAAAAAGAAGAAAACAGGAGATAGAGAGAAAGAGATAGGGAGAGAGAGAGAAAAAAGAGAGTAGCATATCTCGACATTATTCGGCTTGAAACGTGTTTCAGGATATATATCGTACAGGATAATTCTAGATTAATGGAAGTTTAGCGCTCACAGTGAGGATAATAAAAGATCGGCCACGTTTTTTCTACCCCTCCGGTGTTTGATGAAGTAAACGAACGTTTGTTGATAAATCTCTTAATTTATTTCCTTCCATCGTGTTTCTTTATAAAGAACATTTAAAATATTCAATGTGCTATTCACATTTTTAAACCTTAATTGCATTAGTTTGGTTTTCCTCTTTCGTATGAAAACTTGTGTTTCATTGTCTTCTACAAAAGGCAATAAAAAAATTAGATTAATACCAGTTTAATATGCACTGATCAAGAAAGTTGGAACTGCATCTGGTCAGCAGCCGAGTAGCTGTAGATAACGGGTGTATCAGAGGTGGTTGCATTGGAAGCCGTCGCGATAGCGAACAATTGATCCTCGTATATGGTTCCCTGTGATTCGACTTTCCCGTTACCAGTTGTCGTTCCTGTCCCTGGTGGATTATCTCCTTTGGTAGCTTCTCTATATTTTTGTAGATATACTTTTAATGGTTCTACGTAATTGTCAAAGCCGAGAGTAGTCATAGCAAATAATATATCTTCTCCATTAATTGTTTTACGTTTCTCCATGTGACATCGGTCGCTGGCTTCTGACGTGATAAACGATATGAACTCGGAAACGCATTCTTGAACACATTCACGGGCGTCTTTAGCTATTTTTCCTGCTTCAGGTATCGCTCGTTTCATGATTTTAGCGACATTAGCTATCGGGAGAAAGCGATCCTGTTCTCGTAGAGGACCGGCACCGCTTCCACCACCGCTGCTTTGTAAAGGGTCTCCACCACCGTGATTAGAATCATCTGTGTTCTCTGGGTCATCTGTTTAAAATTATTGTTGAAGTCATATATCCCTGATAAAAAAATACATGACGAAACTAACCTATCGCTAAGATATAAATTTCGTTTAATTCGATCGTTACGTCGTTTATTCATTCAATTCGTTCTATTCTTGATCATCAATTATTGTTAGATTATTGTTCTTTTTCATTAAATGGAAATTTATTAGTATATTTGACAATTTATTCTGTCTTATAACACTAACCTACCTTCCAAGTCGTCCGATGGTACGCCTATGTACGCAGCCGAAACACCGCTTCCTCCTAAAAAGGTCGTAGGACCTAAGGGACCACCGTCATCACCACTCTCACCACTGTTTTCCATTTTAATATCAATTGCTTTTTAATTAAAACAATATGTTTCTTCTTAACCTCTTAGCGTACGATGCTTCTTGTTTATTGTTGTTTTCACTTTTCCACGAAGTAAAAATGTTAAGATATGCTCCAAAAAGCACGATGATATATTCACGCTTGCGCAGTATCGATCTATGCTAGTGTCATTTTTTTAAACGAATAAATATTTTACCTATGTATTATTTATCATCATATATACAAATGCAATCAATTTTATTTATTTTATTTGTGATATGTATAAAAAAACATGATCAAAAAATGTACTTTTGGCCTCGACCAATCAACGAGCACATTATCCCTTCGTACTCTCGAAAATATTTTTTGTCTAATATCACGGTAGTGACTGCTAAAAAAAACTCTTTTCTTTGCGTATAATTTATAAAAGAGAGCTTTCTGATCGTTTCCAGGCCAATCAACTAAAATATGCTTGTAAATTTTTATCAACACGAATTGCTATCGGTCTATCAAAGAACGTAACTATAATATAAATGATTTTGCCCGAAACATGGTGCCATCTATCAGATTTAAATATTACTCCACGTGAGAAACAAACGACTCCAATATGGCGAATGTGAGGGACAGTGATACGTCGTTGTGGCTTCATAACAAGCTTGGAACGTCAAATGATAGTTGGACCGGTAGTTCAATTTGTTCCCAATTAAACGCTGAGGTATTGCGAAATATCAAGGATTGTTTTCCAGATCTACAGACACAAGTTAAGCTTAAATTACTCCTTTCGTTCTTCCACATACCTAGGCGGAATGTTGAGGAGGTAAGTGTTCATCGTTTTCCCGCGACAAGTAGCCTCTCTTCGTTCTATCTCGCATATTTATAGATTTAAAAAAAAATACAATTTTCCTAACCTCACTTTCGATTTTTTATCGAGTAAATAATCTCACGAAACCTCTCACTATTACGGTATTTTAGGCTGCCCGCCGCCTATTTGATTTTATTTAGGTACCTAATGTTTTTATAATGTATAGTAGCAAACCTTCGTTTGCGCGGTATATCCTTATATACGGTCACTTAATTAGAAATGTGAAATCTATCTCACTATATGTTTTTTATATTTGATGCGCAGTTTTATATGTTACATAACAAAAATAATGAAATTTATGAATATAAATTTATAGTGGCGCGTTGAGTTGGAAGAAATCATTGAAGTTGCATCGCTGGACAGTGAGTTATGGGTTTCAATGCTATCCGAAGCGATGAAGACGTTTCCTTCTACAGGATCTTTAAATACAGATATAACTGATTTAGATGAGCATAGACCTATTTTTGGAGAACTCGTTAATGATCTTCGAAAACTATTGAAAAAGCAGAATGATCCTGCTATGCTTCCATTGGAATGTCATTATTTAAACAAGACAGCTTTAGTATCTGTGGTGGGTCAACAACCCACTGCTGTGAAACATTTTACTTTAAAAAGAAAACCAAAAAGTGCAGCTTTACGAGCAGAATTATTGCAAAAGAGTACGGATGCAGCTAGTAATTTAAAAAAGAGTACGGCCCCCACTGTCCCTGTACGAAGTAGAGGAATGCCAAGAAAAATGACAGACACAAGTAAGAGATCACATATATATAGATGCATAATACTATCTATGGTTGCCAAACATTGTATCAATTTATTACAGCACCCCTGAAAGGTATTCCTAGTAGAGTCCCCACAAGTGGATTTCGGTCTCCTTCTCTCACAAGTTCGTCAATGACAAATAGGACGCCTATTAGTAGTAGAAGCCGCAAAGACGGTGGTATCAAATTGTTGGATATCAACGAACAACCTATCGGATATGCGCAAGCCAAGAAGAGGAAGAGAATGATGGAGTTGGAAGAACAACAGAAGAAGGTCGCGGAAGCTCAAGCGGCAGCAGCAGCGGCGGCTACGACGAATCCAACTACGGTCGAAACACCTGCAACACCCGAATATGCTCAAGGATTAGCTGCGATCAATCCACCTTCTACTCCTGTCACACCGGTATCCACAGTGGCATCTTACGTAGCACCCTCTACTCCAACCGGAGTAACACCTGCGACCACATCGCAAACGCGTAAGCGTTTATTCATTATCACGAGATATTCGAATTATCACGAATTTCGTCTAATAAAAAAATTATCCTTAACGTATAGCTACTACACCGACTACACCTACAGTGCCAAGTACCGTGTTACCAGTTACAACGCCAACAGTGATATCACCTGTAGAAAGTACACCTGTGGGAGTACAAACAGTTAGACCAGCGCAAACGGTCACGCAAATTCGTATACAAACGACCGCACAACCCGCCAATGCGGCAGCAAATACGAGAAAGGGTCTATCACTTACGGTAATTTGATGATAAAAAGCATATATAAAAAAAATACGTTCTTAAAACAGTACAAAGTTTATTCCATGCCTTTTATTTTCACAGCGAGAACAAATGTTGGAAGCTCAAGAGATGTTTAGAACAGCTAATAAAGTAACACGACCAGAAAAGGCGTTGATCCTAGGATTTATGGCCGGTTCTAGGGGTATATTTCATTTATCTTTAAAATTCTCGAAATTAATTCATTATTAAATTATTTATCTTCTTGTCTTTCTTTTTCAGACAATCCTTGTCCTAAGCTGGGTAATATAGTAACAGTAATGCTTTCTGAGAATATAGAAGAAGTTACTCAAGCGGATGGTACGACGGTACCAATGCTAGTCGAGACTCACTTCCAAATGAATTATACGAACGGCGAATGGAAGAGGATAAAGAAAAATCGGCGTATCGTTACAGACGAGTCTACCTCAGCAGCCGCTCCTACTCCTAATCCAACTGCTACAGCTTCCAACTAAATAAATTATTGCAATCTAAAATTGTGCAAATCTTCGAGGCACACTCGCGCATGGCCATTCAAAAACGACGACGCACACTTTTAAAGACCTTCGGCTATTAAAGCGGTCCTTGACGTTATCGCGACGTATCAAAAGCGTCGTGTTATCTATTAATAGGAAATGTGAATACATCACTGATATTCAGAATCGAATTGATATGCCATGGGATTCGTGAATAGGAATTTTAGAAAAAGGATTATATATATAGATATATATATACATACATATATATTTTTGGTTTGTTTCTCGTTTCGAACGAGACGCGAGCTGGACGCTTTCGAAGTGAAACTGAAATTTACGCAGGTGCTAACACATCACTCGTTTTTTCTACGAACGTTTCAGTTTCTATCGCTGAGAAAGGAGAAGATCAATTACTAAAACTTTATTTAGTCATCGTGTAATAACGAAACTAGTAGCGATTGTCGTTCGGACTGCAGTATGTACATTATTATTATATATTTGCACATTCAACAGAGATGAACATAAGACTTATATAATTGTTATTTGAATAAAATATAATTAGATTAATTCTAGCGTATCACGTTATTTGTATCAGGAAAATTATTTTATTTTCACGTAATTTGTACGATAGCCGCTTTGGGTACCATTGCTCTTTTTTTTTTTTCTTTGAGCATGCCATCTATGAAGCTTTCGTGAAGAATCGCTAACCTTTGAACCTAACCTTATTTCGCGGCATTCTGCGGCGATACGGTGAATCTGTTCTACTACCATTTCTTTTGAACGCAGTGGTAGATGACACGCATGTTAAAGGCGTATAAGTGGGATAAGAAATTCCTTTACGATACGAAACATTAAATTTACATCCATATTATTTAAATCAAACCGGTATTATATAACCTATTTGTGTAATCAGTTTCTTGCCTCATAAATGTAATATAGTTTTTTCACGAAAGACGTTTAAGATTACAGAACTTTGTTATAAGTTTTGGGTGATTTATTTATATATATAAAATAAAGTAAAGATTGAATCGTAACGATGCTTCGATTATTCGCTACGCAAGTACAAAGAGCGGTGAGTGTTTATTTTTCGTGTATTTTATAATAATTGTATATTTGATAAATTTTCGTATATTTTATGTTTTCTACAGGCATGTACTGTTTCGGCTGCCCTAACAAAAACAAACACTGCACCCTTAGTGGATACGGCAAGGAAGTTCTGCATGACTTCTAGATGTATGAGTGCTTTTCCAGAAATTCAGAAACATGCTCCAGACTTTGCTGGGACTGCGGTAGTGCAGAGTGATTTTAAAGATATAAAATTAAGCGACTACAAAGGGAAATACGTTGTTCTCTTTTTCTACCCCCTAGATTTGTGAGTCTTTGTTTTTTTGAGCTTGAAGATCAGATGTTCTCCTTATTTAATAAGAATTCTTGTTGCAGCACATTCGTATGTCCAACCGAGCTGATAGCATTCTCAGAAAAGATCTCAGAATTCAAAGCTTTGAACGCGCAAGTGATAGGTGTATCCACTGATTCACATTTCAGTCATCTGGCATGGATTAAGACTCCCAGGAAGCAAGGTGGCTTGGGTGGAGATTTGGGCTATCCGTTGCTGAGTGATTTTAACAAAGAGATCTCTGCAAAATACAAAGTACTTCTGGAAGACTCCGGTATAGCTTTGAGAGGACTCTTTATCATAGACAGGGAAGGAATACTCAGGCATTTAAGCGTTAACGATCTGCCGGTCGGCCGTAGCGTAGAGGAGACTTTGAGACTGATAAAGGCTTTCCAGTTTGTAGAGGAGCATGGGGAAGTGTGCCCTGCCAATTGGCAACCGGATTCCAAAACCATCAAACCAAACCCTAAAGATAGCAAAGAGTACTTCGAGTCGGTTAATTGAATCTCAGTACGATTTTCATAACAAATATACACTTATACATACATATATACATAAATATATACATAGGTATAGCATAAAGGATTTTACTATAATTTAATGTAACGCGAGATAATAATGTATGGTAAAGGTTATGCAATCTCATACAAAAAAGTAAAAATTGTTTTATAATTGTAAATATCAAATAGCATTTTTCGTTTGAATTACTCCGACGGTGGTTGTTTTTAGCTCGACGAAGAAAACATATTTATTTATGATACCCTTTGATCAGGAGCGACGGGAGAGAAAGTACTCAGAACGAATTCCTTTGAAAAGGCACATTCGCTATTCCTAACGTATAGCACGCGCGCGATTGTGTTGATACGCGCGTCGGAACGGCACGAATGGAGTTCTTGCAGTATCGAGGGTTGATACAGACTGGGTTCGATCGAAAGCGAAAAGAGAGAGAGAAAGACTAAGAGAGCGTAGGGGGGCTTGCGAAACTTGAATGAAGAGAAAGTAGGGGGAAGAAAAAAAGGTGCGTGCCGCGCGTGCACATACGTGCAAGTGAGAGAGAGAAAAAGAAACTCGGGGGTGGTCGACGAGTGGAAGAGCAATCTTGTGCCAGTTAATTTGATTCTTTGTGGCGGTCATGAAAGTAATAGCAGGAGGAAGCACCAAAAAGACCTTCCCGATTACCCTATCCTCTTTTTTTCGTAGCTTGCCATCGTAAACGTGATTTAGAATATGGTATGGTGTGGAACTCGCGTAAATAGTGGACTCTGATGGCAAAGAAAGAAACCAAATTTCGTATTGTGTGATATTGTTTTTGAACCACAACCATTTTGGTGTCCAAGTGATAATAAGATAACCCTAGGTTGCAGTTTTTCGAAAGGTTTGGATATTATTAGCTTGTTTAACGAACAAGATTGACAGAAGTATTAAACAGACTTTTTACACTGTCCTTGTTGCCCAAGATCACCCTTGTGGTTAAAGCACGCTCTTTATACACTCCTTTCGGAGTAAGATCTCGAAACAAGAGGGTAGCTTGATAAAAAGAAGAAAACTGAAAAGCAACCCCAGAGATAAACGGTTCATCCTTCCAATCCGGTAAATCCAATCTCGTCACAGCGACGGATAGAGAGAAAAAGCAGCGGGATTAGTCGCGATATTCCATCCCCGCGAAAAAAGGGAGGAATAAAAAAAAAGGAGACTTCTTGTGCCGATGTCAAGAAAATCTCGTTCTCGAGATATCTTCAAACATGTTCTCGTAGGACTCGTGCTCGAACGACAGGTCGGATTAAAGAAGCTACTATAGTATCTTAGCGAGTCGGGGACGACGGTAGGGGATTTTGATGTTTCAATCGTGCGTTCCGTTGTCCGGCGCGGTCGATTAACGCGACCGTGAGGGTGGGTCAGTGAGTTTAGTAAGGTTTCCGATTCTAATCGCTCGCTCTTGGTCGATGCTCGACAACGTCATCTCTGAACGAGCTCGACGTTATCCTTCCATTCGCCAAAGACTTATTCTACCAACACTTATAGGCTAATACAGTTAAGTCTTATTGGAGTGCTAATCGTGTAGGAGTAGTACTTTATTCATTTGCATAGTAAATGTAAGGCAATTTGTTATTATCAATAACACAATTAGCAAGTGAATTGGTGTGTTAATTTTAGTAATCATGGTATTTATAAAAAAATTGACTACCCAACATATATATCATAATGTACCATGTAGTGTATCACTACATCATAGCATGGCATTAGCTGACTTCTCTTCTTCAATATTCACACTACATTTAACTATTAATCTCTATTAATTCAACATACACTAACCCAATATTCGAATTAATCGAGCGATACTCTCGTTGGAACGAGAGTTAATACAAGTGTTAAGACACGCTGGTAACCGAGAATATCGGTGGGACCGCGCCTCGATGACGTTTATATAAGCCAAGAGGATATTACAGTACTTGTGGGGCCACCCTACCGGTGGTTCGGTGTTAGGGGGGAACTGGAGGGAGTGGTAAAAGGAGGAACGCTGAAAGTGGTGGGCGAGGACGACGAGAAGGATGAGGAAAATGAAGAGGAGGAGAAGGAGGTTCAGGTGGTGGTGGTTGTGGAGGAGGGCGTTGGTGGAGGTCGGACGATGAGACGGAGCGAGCATCATCGAGGAACACGGAGTAGGGAGAAGAAGGGGCTCTCGTCGTCGTCGTCGTGCATCCATCCATATCCATCCCGGGGTGGCTAGGCTTTGATTACTTGTTTTAATCTTCCGACTGCCGACCGGGCGAGCATCTGTCACTCAAAATCCGTAATTGCGCGCCCACCCTTTTGCTTTCTCTACCCCCGTAGCCCCCTTCGCAGAACTCAAGCTAACCCCCCACCCTTTACCTTCGCAACCACCCACATTGGGAGCAAGAAACGCATTCTCGTCTTCTCTCTCTACAACCAGCAGTACTCTCGTAGAAACACACAGACACACATACCCTTCTTTAGCTCTTTTCTTCTCTCTCTTTCTGTCTCCCTTCAAAAGACAATCCTTCTCGCAGCGATGATCATCGTATCATCGTCGTAGACTCAGGGTGGTTCCTTCCTTTAGAAATAAAAAAAAAAAAAAATCATGGAACAGATGCGTCGAGCTAGCAGAGTCCAAAAGCAAAAGCGCAAGGCATCGACTGATGTACCGGGGACTCCTCCACCAGCAGGGCCCATAGGGCTGCCGTTCAAACTCTCTTGGGGTTATTTTCGCTCGATTATCCGCAGGACCAGTGGGGTCAACACGCGGTACTTTATCCCGATGGAAGAATAGTAGACGGCTCTATTAGCGCTGAGAGTACCGATAAAGACATGGCTAAAGAGAACTCAGGGGGAGGGTTAAAAGGAGGGGAGAGGGAGAAAGCAGCAAGGATGCGCCGTTTCTTCTCATCTTTCGTCTTCGACTACCACCATCCCAACCACTATTACGATCATCAGCAGCGTTAGCAAGCTATTCCCTCCGGGGTTTCGCTCCGATTCTTTTCGGTCGTACACGTCGGCCGTTTAGGCACCGGCCGTGATTCTCGCGCGCCATCGATCGTACTCCCGTAAAAGAACAACGAGAACGATGACGACGACGACGAGCGACCCGTCTTTTCTCCCTTTTCTCTCTCTCTCTCTCTTTCGTTTTTGATTATTAGCGGCAAAAAGACAGGGACCGTGAGGGAAGGGGTAGCTTGCACCGAGAGACCTAGACGTCTTTTCTTTCTCGGAACTTTCTTTTTTCATATTCGCTGAGGTGTTCCGAACTCCCCGGGACGTCGAGTTGACACGCTGACTGTCCCGGCAATTTTGCATAAATCGATATGTCCGTCTGATGCTTCGTGTTATCTCTTTTTTTTGTGGTAGGAGAGGGTAGGTTTCAAGCAGTCGATGAGATCGGATATTTGTGTCCTGGGCTATGTATATATTGTAGTAATTAGTGTACGGTACTATAGCTTTTTTTAATATTAGTGGATAGAACATTTTATATATAGCTATAGTTGATTAAGTATCGTTAGAGTTTAGAAAAAACATTGAGTGGGTATTATTTTCAAAATCTGTCTTGTCAATTCACATCAGATTACTCAAAATTGGATATAACTTAGTCATCATTAAATATGGTCTTTGGTCATACTCGACACCGAGTGCAAAGGGTTAACAAATGTCATTTCAACGAGTCTCGCTTATCCATTTGACCGTTTGCTACGACTCATACAGTAAAGTAGTATAGATCTTGATTTTACTTGGCATAGCAAATCGTCCGACATCGTTCGGGTTAATAAAAGTACGATCGTGCTGGAGAACGTTTTAACGAGGTCGCTCCGTTTGATCGTGATTAAAAAGCGAGAAGAGGGAGAGAGGAAACGTGTGTATGTGTCATTCGAGAGCCAGAAAGAAAATACAGTTGGTATCGCGTGCGAGAAGGTGGAGCGGTGCTTCTATCTTATCTTGCGTTTAATCAACGTAGCCGGGGCCACCCCGCGGGCCATCTCGACACTCCTAAGCTCCGGCAATTACTTAGATGGACGCTTCAAAATCTACCGCACAAGCGAGACCCATATGTGGTGTGCACGAGCGCGTCTATGTATTGTCGACGATAGAACTTTCTCCTTTTACTCGGAAGAGACCGAAATTAAAGTCTCGTTTGGCTGACGACAATTTTTCTGGGTCGAGGAGATCATCGGGACATCGATGAGAGGAATCGTTGATAGGAACTATCCATTATTGGGCTTTCTATTCTAGCGATATCGTGATGTTCGAATTTCGTGGATCAATTTTAACCCTTTACACTCTAAACCGAAGCAACATATTTTTAACATCATCCTAGTTAAAGTGGATGTTAGGTTGTGTAAAAATATGTTCGAATTGTTGATAAATGAATTGGATGTTGGAACAACAAAATTGGTCTTGTCGACAACGAGTGGTAGAGTTAATAAGTCAGAGAGATGATTTTTGTAAAACATGAAAACTGCTACCGTGGCAAACAGGAACTTATTTGAGATAATTTTTTACATGCCACAGTGATTAACTTCACTTTTTGAAATTATTTTTAAGTACCAAAGTAATTGATCGATGTCCCATAATTAACCGATTTGGCAAATGAGCAAGTTTTTGTTGTGCCATCCAAACAGCTTTCCTAATTCTCAAGCAACGTCTTTAAAGTATCAAATAATTTCACCATCTTGTTTTCTTTGACTTTTTGTTCTCTTTGCAGGAATGCAAAAATGATTTTGTTCCCGTACGAAAGTTTCACCGTGCGACGGATCGGATGTTTCCATCCGACGAGATTGGAATCGAGTAGTCTGGCGCTCTCTTTGTAGGCCCCCCTCTTTCGTGTCGTGTAAACGCGCGTCGCTTCAATGAAGCGCCCGATAATCGCTCCTCGTCCTCTTTTCTTCCATTTTACGCGTCGTGTCGTTCTTCGCGCGACTTTCGGTACCATCTGTTGACACTGCGCTGTTATGTCGTTCTATCCTGTTATCCGTTTCGAGAATTATTCTAGATTATGTCTACCTGCTAATTGTTTTAAAAAATATTACTACCAAACCACTTTACCGATACTTAACATTCTACATTTTATCAATTTTGTTTACTTTATTTGATGGGGGTTAATCGATTTGGACAATAAGTCATTCAAATCTAAAAAAGTGATCCTCTACTTTATTGGACTTATTGGAAATGATATAATGTTAGAAATATGTCACCTCATGTACTGCAAAGGTTTAATATCGAACAATTCGTGAAACCTCTGCAAATGTCCCACGCATAAATACCAACTCGTAAAATTACGTGAAACTCAAGCAGAGATAACGAGACGTTACGATCACGATCCAATATCCTCATCGTAACTCAGCGTTAGCTCTCGATAAAATGCGGTATTACGTTCCCGTGCTGTTACCGTTGATTACCCCTACTTCTAACCTATAAAACGACCTATCTTTCGTGAGTCAGGAAAAGATTCTCCACCAATACCAAAAGCTCGAGAAAAAGAGAGAAAGACCTAAAGAAAAGAAAACGAAAAAAACGATTCGAATCGATCGAAAAAGAGAGAGGATCAGTGGTCCGGCTCGAAAGATCGGGCGATAATCCAAAGGCAAGCAAGCAGCCAATAGGTAAGTGGGTAGAAATATCTGTCTATTAGCCCGGCTAGCCTGATATCGGAGTCGCAGATCCTTTTCCGGCCCCCGGGCGAGTGCTTCGTTAATTAATCTGGCAGGAACGAACTCGGCAGCTCAAAGGCACCCTTTTTCGCTCAGGTTCATCCATCCATTTACCGACGGACGTATACCTACGTTCGTGTCTTCCATCTCTCTCTTTCTCACATGTAGACTCTCTCTCTCTTATTTTACACACCCCCATCATAATTCTGGACCGAGACAAAACAATGGAAACCGGACGATTATAATTTGACCGGATCGAGACTGATTTTATTCGATGGTCGACCGCACCAAAACGGGCTTCGGTGGTTGTTGGGGCGGGGGTGGGTTGTGACGGGAACTGGATAAAGGAATCATCGTGTCGTGTCGTTTCGGCGAACAATGCGTCGTGCGCGCGCGAGCGTGCGGGAAGATTAAACGTTGATTCGTTCGTCGATCTGCTACGGAGGAGAAAATTCCTGATTGTTCGGGATAAGCAGGAGGAACTTACCGGTGAAAGTGGTATGGGTGTCTTGATATTGTCAGGATTTTCTTTTTTATGGTATTATTTGATTTGAATTTATTATTATATTTGTTTGTAGATCTTTGACGACTGGGGGTTGGTTGTTGATTTTTTGTAACGAGACTAAAAGAATTACCGAAGCAGTCAACATGATTGAGACCTAATCCGGTACTGCTTTAACTTAACGAATTTATTATTATTATTATAAAGAATCGTTGATCAGAATCATGATTGGGTTAAAGAAAAACAAGTTGGACTCTGAAAGAATAAAATACAAAAAAAATGTACTTACCTCAATAACGATATCCTTTTCAAAGAAGTCACGAAGGATCCCTTCAAAAGAACTATCCAACAAATATAACCCATACTTTCCAAGAGGTATATCATCGACTCTTCACGAAAGTACGAAAACTCAAGAGTCCTCGACTACCAAACGCTCCTCCTTCCATTCCAACGAGTTCGCTTACCAAAACACGAACTAGCCCAACCAGTCTATTGTTCGGAGAACACTCGAGCGTGTAACACGCATTATCGATCTCCGTAATCGAGGATTATCGAGCATGGAGTCGAAGGAAAAGAAAAAAAAAAATTCGACACAACAACGTGATTCGAGTTTCTCCGTAGGACGTGTGGGAGATTTGAAAAGGAGAAGTTGCTTCTACCAAGCTCTCCTCCTCTCTTGGTCGCAAGCTCGAATTGCTTTTTCGAATCGACGTACGCGGGTAGCGCGAGAGATATCGAAGGCGAATCTGTACGTGGGTGAACGCGAAAAGCGACGTGCGAGTGAGACAGAAAAAGAGAGTACGGATGGGGTGAACGTGCAGGATGCCCGCGCGCGCGCGCACACACGGGTGGTGCACGGGCATAAAAGAGCAAGCGAAAAAGGGAGCCTCTTTTTAATCTAGCGACGATTCGCAACCCCCGGCTCCTTTCATAGTTACGTGCTTAGTGCTTATACCCATTGACTCTCTCTCTCTTTCTCCTTCTCAATTCCCCATCTCGCTCTCGCACGTTCGCTTTGTCGTCGTGTCAGGGCTGGTCTTCGATCATCGAAGGCCCTAAACCATCCTCCTCCTCTTAGAGAATCCTCTTGCTCCCTTTGAACCTTTTTCTTACTCGAATCAGATCTTCGAGAGACTTGTTCGTACCTACGTACGTTTCTATTATTATTTCTTCGAGTTCTTCCGTGTCATGGATTGATGACTGAGTTCGATGACGTTGATGGAATAAATGATCTACCATGGGATGACGTCCCACGTGGTATATGTACGTTAGTGAATTACGTATTCAATATATGTCCCGATGCGTAATGCATGTGGAAGTATTTAATTATAACTCGTGATGTAATAATGTATGATACGTTTATGTGTGCGTGGGGGGCCAGATCGTTTTGATTAATTCCACGGTTATTAATGGATGTGTAAAGTTTCTTTTTTTTTTGGATTATTTTCTTGAGAGAATCAAATTAACTGTGGAGATGGTGAAAACGGTCAACATTTTATACGATGATAATATTTCCAAATTTGTTTATTATTCCAAAATATAAATTATTAAATTGAAGGCAAATTATTCAAAAGAAAATAAATTAATATCACGGGGTTAACGATCAATATGGCTCACCCTTTAAACGATGCACACGTGTCACGCGTAACTCGGACGATGTTGCGAAATGATAAGAGAAAAATAGAAAACATGGGACATCATTAAATGCTTTGGCCTCATTAAAACTTAGACAGAGTTGTTATCGATGTGTACCAGGAGAGAGAGAGAGAGACAGACGAAATTGGTTGGTTTCGCGGAGAAGATCGTGTCATATCGAGCACAGGGTGTGGCTTTCGCGGTGGCTAACGCAAAGCTGGCGTGCGCGTCGTGCACCCTCGCGCAGAACTCGATAGATAGATTTTCCAAAAAAAAAGGGAAGAAGTGAAGAGAAAGAAAGAAAGAAGTTGTGTGTCGTCCATTAAAGTAATTATTCGGTCAGGACCTTTTCGAGGAGGAGGCGATAATAACGGTCACGAAAGGATCGCGAGCGTATGATAAGGGCTACGAATTAGCTGGGCGAGTTGATTCAAAGAATAAAAGAAAAGAGTGTTTGTAGGAAGAGTATTCGTGTGTGCTTGTGAGAGAGAAATGTAGAGGGAGTTTGTCGAGGCGTCATCTGCGTCGTTGTTTGCCCTTTTTCTCCACGCAGCTGTCGCGAAGTCGTCATCATCGTCGTGCTTTATCGTGCCAGGTAATTAACTCGATTAGCTGCTCGTCGAGAGGCTTGACGCGATGCAACCGATTAAAATGTTCTCCCCGCCCCCATCTGACTCTTACTAACCATTTTTATCGTTTTCTTTTTTTTTGTACCCTGTTCTGTCGACTATTTCCATCAACTTCGGACGGGATGACTAAGCTTTGGCTCGTGAAAATAATTTGTTTCTTTTCTATCAGAGAAATGTAGTTGACTCGACTCGATATACCACTCCTAATTTTATGACCGTAGAAAAAATATTCGATTTTTGATATTTTTGGCAAAATTGGAAGAAAATAACGATTTCACGAATTTAATAATGAAAATAATGTTATTTTAGCAGCAGATAAGGGTTTAGGATATTAACGATGTTGTTAACCAAAAATTCTGTTTTAATAAAATTTACGTTCCCTATAACGATCTTGAACTTTTGAACGAGTGTATATTTAAGTGCTTCACACTTTCAGAGCAGAAAAGTAAAAAAAAAATTTGTCTTAAAAGCACTTTTGCCTTCTTCTTTATTCAGAGATTTAGTCCCAAACTCGTTAATGTAACGCGATCGTCGTACACCGGTGGCAAGAAGAAAGGGAGGGAGAGGGTGAGAGTGTGGTCCCCTTACGCGTTAAATTACTTCGCGATACGATACGTAGGAAGAGGGCGGAGCGACGCAATTCGACTCCGGATTGTCGACGACAATGCGCCTTTTTCGTCCACGCTACTTTCGATCGATCGACTAGCATCCACGGTCCTTCTTTGCCTTTTCGAAAAATCCCGCTTCTCGACGATCAAACATGGCGGCCGAACGAAGTGAGCTTATGTCCGCCATTTTGCGAAACCGTCGAAGATACTCGTTTATGAGTACCTGGAAAATAATTACTACTCTTCGATGGTAAGTTAAATATTAATTGTAAAATAGCATGTATTTTATTATAAAGTATCTTACGTTCTCTTAGCTAAACGTACTTTGCAAGTACGCTGAAGTACTCTATTTTACGAATACTAAATTTTCATTTATTTATTTAAGCAATTTCAAGCCCTGTCTGAAGTTACTTGGTGTACTCTAGCGAACGTAACCCCAAAATATAATTGCATGTCCCTATGTAAGTACTTTCTTGAATTATTTACTTGAAAAAAAAAATGCCAACTCTAATAAAAGATGAGTTATTTAGAGAAATAAAAGTGATTATAAAAGAAGTAAAGAATATTGTATTTATAAAATTAAACAACTACCTACACGGTTTAAAATTCTGATTGAAAAAAAATGAAGTTTAGCCGCCGGAACAAAGTTTTTCTTTCCAATATTTTCACCCTAAAATAAATACTTGTTTCGAATCGCTGTCGGCACACCCTCTACATATACACAAAAATCAGGACAACAATACGACACGTATTTGAATGGTCTCGAACGAGATGATGAGAAAACCGATCGAAAGAGAGAGAGAGAAGAATAAAAAAAAGAGAGAGAGAGAAAACAGGTTGCGTGAAAGGACACGTGCCGTGGACTTTTCTCCTCGGTTCGAACGAAGCCAGGAAAGCACTGACCTCGAGAATCTCCTTCTGAATGCTCGCTATTACGGGGATTATATTACCATCGAAGGATACCTAATCTATACGATATTAAACGCGAAGGAAAAACGTAATCTAATCGATCGATCTCTCCCTCCCATTCCCTTTTATCCATCGACGAATCAGTCCGCTTCTTTTCACCATTCCACCCTTATTCGACGAATCGAATCGCGGCGATCACGAGAGCGGCCGAGTCCGAATCAAAACGCAGCACGACTTTGAAGCGAATGCTCGAATGGGCTTTGACATATCGTCCCGTGGTTTAGGCAACAATTTTGCGGTCCGTTGGTAGGTGTAGTCGGGAGAGACGCAAAAACAAACGAATAGTTAGATCGAGCTGGCTGGACTGGTTGCCGTCGGTCGGCCGATCGATCGGCAAATAAATGAAACAGCATTGCTGGGTAGGATGATGGTTGGTACGTGCTAGGACAAAGAGAGAGAGAGATGAAATGAGAAAGAAAAAAACGAGAGAGGCAAAGAACGGGGAATCGGTGGTGTACCCTCGATACCGGTAACTCTCTCTGTACTCTACAAAAGGTTATCGCGTGCGGACGAGTCCGGGTGACGGTGTAGAAAGAACGAAACAGAGAAAGAGCGAGTGAGAGAAGAAAAAGTCAGACTCACGGATGAAAGGTTCCTACGGTATAAGAGAGAGAGAGAGAGAGAGAGAGATCAGAGAGAGGAAAAGAGTCGAAGGTGCGATGGTAGGGTATGAGAAGGATGATTGAAATGCACGTACATACTTAGATGCGCGTACTTACTCGGAATATATGCGTCTCGTGTAGACACTGTGCTGAGTAAAAGAGAGATAAAGATGGAGATATAGATAGAGTGAGCGAGCGAGAGGGGGTGTATGCCGCGAAAGAACGCGTCGATGGAAGAAAAGAGAATGTGCGGCCATTGTCGTATGTTCTCCCTCGTGGTCGCGGCTAAGAGCGTCGGTGGTAGTCGTCGAAACGACGATGACGACGTCGATGATAGCGAAACATCATCCCTCCTACCCTCTCTTACGAGTATAGGAAGAATACTGGGTTGGAAAGCAAAGCGCGAAATCGTATCGCGTCAAACAATAAGATCAAGCTACCTCTCGTTTATTGTAATCGTTCTCTCTTACCCAGTCGCGACGATAGTAAAGAAAGGACCTCCGTCGATAAGAAGGAACGTTCGTACTCCGCCTCCGGGAAATCACTTTCCGTGGCGGCCGCGGTTGCTATCGACCTTTCGTGAGTTTCATCGTGATGATCGTTGCGATCGTTTTCTATGTAGACAACGGAGGAGGGTGCCTCGTTCAACGTTCCGCGTTAACAAAGCTTACCGTGCCGAAAGGGCTGTGCCACCCGTTTTGTATCGTCAACGTTCAGAGATTTTCCAACCAGCTAAAATTCCCTGCCGGAGGTGGATCCTCGTACACAACGCCCGTTATAACGAGAATGTTAGCAGATTTGTTAATATTTTTAACGATGTTGCCTGGAAGTCTTTTTCCTGATAGATTTTATGGCGTGTAATCGAATTAGAGAGAATTTTTAGATTTCTTGTTGGTGATAAACCTAGTTGAGATACCGAAGTCCTTGGATCCTGTAATTCTGAGGTGCCTGTGAAACATATTATTTTTTTACTAAAAAAAGAAATAAGATTACGGAAGATGATGAAGAAAAAAGATCGTGCTCGTTGTTTTCGTAACTCTACCGTTCGTTTAATAAAATCAATCGTTTGGATACTTATCACAACAGGTAGAATATATTCGTAGGAACCCTGGCCGTGTCTTAGGACGTAGCTAAGGTCGTAGCCCCGAACAGAGAGAGAGAACAGTCCGAGATTACGTATGAGACGTAATACTCCGATAAAATATACATTGCACACAATTGTTGTATGCATAGATCTCTCTCTCTCTCTTTCTCATCTTCTCTCTGATTCTCCCTCTTTCTCTCTCTCTCTTGTTCCCTCTCTACCATAAGGGAGCGATTTTGGTAAAAAGAGCGATGCGACGTTGCAGCGTTGCAATTGTGTCTCATCGTCGTACGATCTTTTCCCCTCTCCATTGAGGTGTCCCTCTCTCGTCGAAAGAGAAGAAAGCTTCGAATCGACGTTTGCACGAAAAGTCCCGAGCCCGCGAAGCAAAGAAAGCTAAGATGAGAGCGCGCGCGAGAGAGAGAGAGAGAGAGAGGAAGAGAGAGGGAAAGAGAAGTGGAGAGAGGGTTTGAGAAAGAAAGAAAGAGAGAGAGAGAATGAGAGAAGAAAAGAGAAGGGGTGGAAAAAGTACATTCTTTCATGGCATAATGATCACGCTCATCCGACATCGACGTCGTCGTTATGATGATTATCGTCGATGGACACCGAGAGAACGTCCTCATCCTCTTCATCGTCCTTTATTTCCACTTCCTCATCCTCTTCCTTCTCCTCCTTCGGTCGGTCATCCTCGTCGTCTCTCGAGGCGATTCTTCCTCCTGGCTGATGCCGGTCGAGGACGATCGCAAGCGGGTAAAAGAGCGGACGGTGTTATTGCGAGGACGACTGCGTTTGTTGCCCGTTGGGTGGTGGGGGTGGTGGTGGTGGTGGTTGAGGGTGCACTTGGTGCGGTAGAAGGGCGTGGGGCTGCACGTGGGCCGGATGGTGATGATGATGTTGATGGTGATGAGAGTAGAAGATAGGCTGGGCCGTTTGTCCGACAACCGGTGCACAGGATGTGCCAACTCCAACGCCGACGCCAACGCCGACGGAATGAGAGAGGACCGAGGATACGGCCGAGGACGGTGCCGTTGGTGGCTGGGGTGCCGACACCGAGACCGACACACCCCCTGAGCCCCCGCTACCCGCGGAAGCCTCGTGATAAAGTATCGGCACCCTGACCAATCTCTGAGCAGCGTGGGCCATATTTGCGGCCTCCAATTCGGCTGCCAATTGTCTCTTCCACTTGTTACGACGGTTCTGAAACCAGATCTTCACCTGGGTCTCCGTCAATCTCAAGGAAGCCGCGAGACCAGCCCGCTCCGACGAAGACAGATAACGCTTCATGTCGAACGTCGACTCCAATTGGAAGACCTGCGATCGCGAGAACACCGTGCGCGTCTTCTTCTTTCGCTTTATACTCCCGGAATCCCGCGAGTCCAGGCCGACTTGCACACCGTTGCTCTGTGCACCGGAACCCCCGCCACCTCCTCCACCACCAGCCGACCCACCTCCCACGCCACCGTGCAATCCAGCGTTCGTCGAGTCTCCGTCACCGTCGCCATCTTGGCAATCGTCCCCGTCGGCTAGCTCGTCGTGAGCCTCGTCGCCGCTCGATGAACTCCTCGTTCGGTGCAGCCGGTCCTCGCCGTTCTCGTCCTCCAGCTCGTCTGCTCGCACACAACGTTCATCCTCGATTTATCCCTCCTCTCGATTTTTCTACCATCGATCGATTACCCTAACTCGTCTTCTTACTATCTACCCCCCTTATCCCACCCAAGGCTTTCCTAATACCGAAGTTCCCTTCTCCTTATTTAACTTTCTGTAAGAGATCATTTCCCGAAGAGATTTCCGACGATACACGAAAGACTCGCTCGCGCGCGAATTTATTCGTAAAGCTCCCGCGGCTATCGATGCTACCCGCATTGATTATTTACTCGATTGGTAGTCCGCTGATTAATATTCTATTTATCCACCTCGACGTAATTGGCCTAGCTAGATCAAGTATCCGCGTAAATGCGTCTCTACCGCGTTTCGCTTGTTCGCTTAATCGCTCGCTCGATCAATAGACGATTTCGCGCGAATCACGCCGCGTGTTTGATCGACAATCGTTTTCTCGTATACCCTTACGAAAATTCGTTGTCCAGAATAGAACAAAATTTTGAATCGTCGAAAACAATCGATTTCTCGAATCGGCATTCGTTCGATCTCGCGGTTTCACCGATCGCTAGGCGGGAATATGTCTGAGCCTGAACGAGACTAGAACGAGGTGGCAGGAGCAAAACGATCGACGGGTAAGGCGATCGCCGTTGGTTTGTCGCGGCGGAAGCCGTGGAAGCCGTACTCGTCGTCGTACACGTTCTCGCCTATAAATACGTGTATGTATACCACTTGCCTTTCCCTTCAACCGTCTTTTCTCATCGTCAGACGAATTTTTCTTATTCCTTTTTTCGCTATTAAGAAGTTTGGCACTAAACAAGAAACCAACTGAGAATAATTCTGAAATCTACCGAAGCCATAAGTATTTAACAGACAATAATACACGTGTTTATAGTCCATTCTAGACCTGTATACGTTCTACCCGAATACTTATCAACAGACACGATCAGAAAATAATCTACAAACGATTATAGACCCAATAAATAACCCTCTTGATACTAATCAGCAATGCGGTCTATACGCAAACCCAGACTAAACTAATGGGTCACAAAGAAATTCTCTTCCAATATTCCAACCACCTCATCGCGGTGTCTCGAAGCGCATTAGTTGTCCCTTATCGATCGCGATGCACTTAACGAGCCGAGAACCAAGCGTTTCGATCTAAAGTCGATCTAAATCCGTGCTTGGCCGATCGCGAAGCCTCTACCCGTCTCTACCTACCTATCGCCTAACCTTCTAAACTCACTCCCCCGTTAGAAAGCGAAATTTAAAGTCGCTCGGCGACTCACCCTTTTGTGGGAAGGAGGCGGAAGCCGGGCTGACACGACTGAGTGCGCCAACAACGTCGCCTGGCGACGGATGCTCGAGCGTCTGCAATCCGTGTGCTGGCCTCCATGGAAACGGCCAAGCCGCCGGTCCACCGGGTAGAACGCCTCTGATACTGGCCTCAGCTGTGACGTCATTGATATCAGCCGATTGTCCACCAACTTGAACAGCATTACTTAGTGCCGACGAGACCGTCGCCAATCTCGAGTGATGTTGCTGTTGCTGTTGCTGCTGCTGATGTTGCTGTTGCTGCTGATGCTGATGGAGATGCTGCAACGTTGGTGGGAAGAACACACCGACGGGATACCGGCCTGTTATCAATGTTGACATCAGCCCCAGTCTGTGGAAAGATAAAACAAGAGATTCATGGCTTTGTCGTAAGAAAAGATAGAAGAATATGGTAGTAGGATGAAATCGAGGATTGGAAAGGAGAGACGAAAGTTTTGCTTTTCACCGAGGAATTCGAGGAACGTCGAAAAACGGACGAGGCAGATCGTTAAGAGGAAAAATCCGCTTAAAGCTAAAGCCTCGCTCTCTTTTTCTCCCTCCCCCCCCGAAGCTCTCTCCTCCTTTTCCTCTACCCCATTTCTCTCTCTCTCTCTCTCCTTTTTCCGAGAGATCACGCTGTTAAGAGTATACCTGAAACGAAGTGAGAGAGCGAGTAGGAGACCCGTTGAGAGTATTATCCGCTTCTCGCTTATCCTTGCGTCGAATAACAACAGGTACTCGTCGTAATACTCGAGCGAGAAAATTCGATCGTCGTTTACGGATTTGGAGAGGATGGAAAGCGAGAGAAAGATAGAGATGCAGAGGAAGAAGGGAATTAGAGAGACTATACATCTCTTTCGATCTTAAGCGCGCCGGTTAAGGAAAAGTGGAAGAGAGAAGGAGAGTGAATCCTATGGTGCGATCATTCGGGGTCTCCTAGATCGGTAGAAATGTAGGTAGGTAGGTAGGCTGCATAGATGGGTAGACGTTTCAGCACGGGCACTACTCGGAAGGTGGTAGGTATAGACACTGAGGCTTCGGAAGCCATACCACTTCCCCCGTGTTCCTCACTGATGGAGGGAAGCGAGCGGTCTGTCTGTCTGCGACGCGAACGATCCGATCTCGTTTCGATGTTCTCTTCTTCTTTCTTTCTCCACTTTCGTTCTTCATACGCTATGGACTTATTCTGCTTTTGGACAAACATAAGATTCTCTTGATATTTTTCTTGTTCTTTCGTTTGCTTTGATCTCTTAATGGTTGTTCCTATAAAAGAATCTCGTTTTCTGCTCTTTCATCTTCGTTTCATCATTCGTCTTGGACCAAATTGTTCTTAATGAAAATATCAGGATCGTCTGATACAAATTTCTATTGGTTTCTTTGGTACTCGTATTATTTTCTGTTGTCTTCAACTTCATCTCCTGACTAATCTCAACCATTAACATAAAAGGTCTGCGAATAATGTTATACCAGCTAACACACGTTCGTTGAGAATTAAGATATCAAACTTGTTGATCTATCCTGTATTAAATACCTATCCCATGTTATAATTAAGAAATTAGCAGAGATCGAACCGAGAGAATATTTTCTTATCACAAAAATAAGCTTGATTCCTCTTCATCCTTTGCCTCTTCTCATTTTCTCCTTCAGCAGGGTATCGGGTGTCCCTCGTGAATGGTAATTAAACGATTAAAGGATTCACCGAATCTCTTCTTGGGATGATGTCGACTCGAAGGGACGGGGCGGGGGATTTAGGAGCAGCAAAAAGGAGGACCACCACAGCAACTCTGAACGAGGAAGGAGAGGAAACGAAAAGAGGAGCGTAACGCCAGAGGCTTCGGCCTATACACAGATGCCCCGGGAAAGATAAAAGAAATCTGACAACCGCCTGTTTGTAAGCATCCACCGACCCTTTCCAAGGAGCAGGTATAAACACCAAACACAGTGGCCTCTCGAGATTGAGATACAGACAGAGAGAAAGAGAGAGAGAAGGAGAGGAACGTGCTCCACCTTTTTGCTGCCTAATTCTTTGCACGGCTTTACGTATCGCCCGAGTTCGAGAAGAGCATTAGGCGTTGCCTCTTCTTTTGCTCTCCTCGATCGTCTTACGTATTCTTTTCTTCCTCTTTTTTTACAACCTCGGACCCAACGTACCTTCCCTACTCGTTGAATCTTTGAAGAGGACTATTTTCCAGCTTTTTTTTACAAATCAACCATATTTTTTCTATCTCAACAATTTGAATCTTGAATTTTGTACTATAAAATTGATGTACGTGATTAATAATCGTTTTGCTGCTTTATTTAAAAAAAATTAATTAGGTTGTTCATTTATTATTGCCATATGAAAAAATGTAATAACAAATTTGTGAAGAAAAGATAAAAAAATCGAAATGCTGATTTCTTTTTCTAAAACTTCCCTAGCTCGAAATTCAATGAGATACACGAAGCGTTAAATCGTTCGGTATCGCCGCCATAATTTTGCTAAGCAGACGTCCGTTAAATTGCGAGCCATCTATTCTTCCTTTCGACGAGAATAGAAAATTGTTCCCCCTTCCCCTCTTTTACGTATCGATTATTATTCCACCTCTGCCTCTCGCGTACGCCGGGTAAGTGCCATTCTCGAATATAAACTCTTTATGCCGTGGTTAACGATCGCTCGTAATACGATACGTTTTGTCGTCTACCGTTACACACCGCCGAGGAGGGTAGTTTAGGAAGGAACGCACCGAGGAAAAACAAGTCGATCGTATTCACCGTTTAAGCCTGCTCTCGTACAAGCACAGATCGGTCATTTTTCGAGGTGGGCGGGTGGAGGGAGTCTTTTAGGGTGGCCAGATTTTGGCTTGTACTAAATGTTTAGTAGCTAGTGCACAAGTAATTTCAAATATTAGTCATGAATAGATTAAATACTATTTTTGGAATTTATTGCACGGATTATTGAAGTATCAGCGTCTCGATCGTATTTTCTATCTTTTTGGGGATTTTGTGTAGAGACTATACGAGGATTAGCGTCTGGAATAGATTGTTTGCTAGTTTTTGAATTTAGTGAATGAATTATTCAAATATGAGCATCATAAATATATCTTCCGCTATTTTCTATATTCAATACATAAATTATTCAAATATGATTCATTTCTCGTAATTCACGGTTTGCCAATCGATGAACGTTTGATATTATGCACTTTTGGCATACATATATTTATTTCGAAATATTATTGAGTATGAATAGACTTCATTAGAATATAGTTTGTGACAAGAAGCAGAAGAGATGAATTCTATAATTCATTTTTCAATTTTCACCCCCGAAATACGTTTTTCAATTTTTTCTTTCTTTGTTTCTTTATAAATAAATTCGTGGTGAGTTTGTGACGCGATCGATCGAAAGAAAAGACGTTCATTCGTTTCCTCGTGACGAAAGACGCTTGACGGTGACTTATAAAGTGTCATTACGATGACCCAACGGGGAGTTATTGGCTTTCAAAGCGTACAGCTAAATCCGTTGCCGGGCTTCGTTGCGTTCGTTACGGGCCAAGTGGAAGAAGGATTAATCCTCGTGTACATACGTTCGATACTTGATTTCATTCAAACTGGTATCTACTATTTGCCCCGAACACACGAAGAGAAACCTCACACGCATACCGGCGTAATCTATTATTTCACGTATACGAACAGATACCTATAAGAGAATTCGCGAAATCTAGAAATTAAAAAAAATTGTACAAAAAATATTTTTTCCCGGATTAGAAACGAAGATAGCGAATGATTTTTATTTCTTTTTATATTTAGATATTTAGAAAAAGAGAATAGCTGATGTCGATGGAAATGCGTGAGATTATCTTTTTATTTTCTACAAGGAACACATTTTTCGTATACCTAGATATTTGGACAAGGAAAATTGTTAAAAGTGTTAAAAAAATTATTTTCTATAAATTCAATAACAGCTGGTGTCTGAGATGCGTGAAATAATCTTTTTATTTTCTACAAACAAGAACATTATTTGTCATATACCTAGATATTTGGACGAGATGTGTTAAAATTGTTAAAAAAATATTTTCTTCGAATTGAGAAAAAAAAAAGATGGCGACTATTTAATTTTCTCTCTCTCTTTTAACCTAACTCCGAAGAGACTATTAAAATGATGTTCTTTTCTTCTCGAGTATCGCGTACAGGTAAGATTATTATTTCCGTGTCGTCTTTCCTAAGAATGCTCGATCGCTAATTACGCGGCGAGTAGCGCGCCCGTTTTATGAAGCGACGGAGAGCTTTTGAGAGTGTTTGCGAGAGATAGAACGAGATGTGTATAGAGAAAGAGAGTGAGAGAGAGAGAGATAGACGTATAGCGAAGCGTCATTCGCCGGTGCAGGGAACAAACGTCGAAGGGAATCGGTGACTGTTTCGACGCAATTATTATTCGCGGTTCGCGTTCCCAGGTACCGCACTCGTATCCCCGTTTGTTCTCCACGTTGAAACATCCGTATCGCCCTCGAATGGGCGATCATACACAATAGGCTTTATCGTGCCTTCCTTTGAAAGTTCGAGCGCGATCCCACTCTAATTAACGAATCATTCATCGACGCTGTAATTAACGAGCGCTGACTCTGTCGCGGATTATCCAGTCGCGTCTTTTGCTACTCGACGCCATATCTACTATCTCTCTCTCTCTTTCTCACTCTGACGTACGTACGTATAAGGTCTGAATAATTGCAAGAAAAACGAAGAGACTAACCGAAAAAGCGAGAGAGAGAGCTAGATTATAAAGATTCCACCGCGACACGAGATATTATACGACGCGATGAATACTGTTGGGCCAAGCTGAAAAAATGCCAAATCAGAGCCGAAGTAAATTGAAGAAAGAAATGGGGAGAGGTTTTCTCTCTCTCTCTCTCGTAACTCAACTCCCACTGGTCGATCCCACCATCGATTTTGACGATAAAGTAACCGTTCCCGTTTGAGTACTCGACCTTGAAGGTATCGTCCGCAGCATCGATTTAATAATAAATCAAGTCTCGAAGTTGTTCGCTTCCTGGCTGACGGAAGACGCTAAAGCGTCGGCGGCGTTCACGAAATGGACGAGATAGTGGATGGCCCTTTCTCGAGGGAATCTTAGGCTCCTTAACTTTGACTACGTCCGTGGTTCCATCCGCCTATCCATTATGCACACGGCGTCTAAGTGATTTCTTACTTCCCCTGCATCCCTTCCTTCGCCATCCAACGGGACGATCTTTCGAGAATGCAGATTTTTGCGAGTGTGGGAGAGAAGAGGAAGAATGGTGCCCTTCGAGCACGAGTGGAACTTAATCAAATGGTAAACGGCTGGAAAACAAGCAATTCGAGTCATAAGAGAGGGGTGGGACGCGCTGATCTGGAGGGGTGTAAATCTGATAAAATCATCTCGAACCCTCAACTTTCTCTCTCTCTCTATCTTTTTCCTTTCGCTGGCCCCTCGTGGCGCACGGCATCCGTTCAGCTTCGTTCCTAGCAGATATATCCGATACGCGGCACCCTATGCCGCTCCTAAGTAACGTAAGTAATGTAAGAGGGTGGTTGTTGCTACGGTTGTTATTAAATGAGACAGCCTAATAGGCCCATTACGAGGACCCCTCGGTCCATTCCCGCATAATATAATCCTCACCGCACGCGTACGACGTTTCTCTCCGTTTTACTCCCACCCTCCCACACCATGCCACCCACGTCAACCCGCCATTTCGCCACCCCTCGTGTGCGCGTCTTGATCCGAGAAGACCGATCACGCCCACGACATTTTCACCTTCTCCCCTTTCGCTGTGGTAAAGGACTCCCGTGAGCTACGGGATCTTTCTACTTGTCGTAAAGATTTTTTGTGGGACTTTCGGAATGAACGGTAGAAGGATAGATAGAAATCACCTTCCATCTATTGGATTTTAAGATTGTTATTAAGAATAATAGAGGGCTTGCAGAACTTTAGAATTTATGGTATCTACCACAAGAAATTAAGGAACTAAACAAGCGTGCCAAGGACTTAAACAATTCCTAAATTCACGAAAACTATTCCATTAACTTCTATAAAGCTTAGGGTGGTCTAGGATAAGGTATCAAAAAGAAGAGAAAACAAACGTTGCAAACCTTTGAAGCATATGCCCATGTTCGACAACGGCATGAGCAATATCAGCCGCTTGGTGACCCAAAAGAGGATTCGTCGCGGCATCGTTCGTCGTAGGTGAGAAAGCAGTCGCTGCCGTAGGACTCGGTGGACCGGTACAACCAACCCCGATGCTGGCAGCGTCGTTTCTCGATGTCTCGATGGCTTGACTGCTGGCCGATGCTCGTTGATGTCCGACGGCTGATCTGAGTGATGTCGGCGAATTTATTCTTGGCGGAGATCCGCACGACGGAGGGATTCTCTGATTGTTGGGCCTCGAGCTGGGCGGTGAGACGGGCGAGGAGGCGGCCTCGACGTCGGACGAGCGTCTCTCCGCCGAGGAGACGTTGGACGTCGAGTCGCTCGGTGGCGAAACCGGCCTACCAAGAATACTATGAATACTGAACGACGTGTATTGCGGATTACAGGCGGGCCTGAGCGCGGGCTTGCCGACGTCGAAGCTAAAGGGACGATGATGATTGCCAAGTGCCAGGCCACAGCTACCTTTTCCATTTTTCTCCTGGAGTAACAAGTCCGCCGGCGTCGAGCTACTTCTCGAGCCTTCCAGCTCAAGATCTTCTTCGGACACGACCGACACCTCGATCTCCGTCTCCCCCGACATCTTCGGGACGTCCGCCTTCGCGGGAATACTTGTGGCTCGATGACGATGTCTCTTGGTTAGCCTGTCGTCGACAAAGACGACAAGGACGATAGAGCAGGTAGCTCTTACAGCGTATAACGTAAATGACGATAAAAACAGAAAAACTGGACGACAACAACAACGATGATGATGCTAACAGAAGCGTCCCGTTACTCTTTCCTCACTTATCTCAAGTCCAAGGTAGCAATACTACCAGATCACCGGACACTATGATTCTTCTTCCTCCTTCTTCTTCTCCTCCTCCAAGCATGTCACGCACGTATATGATACTTTTCTTCCTCCTGTACTCTTCACCAATCTTCGAAACAACGTGTCCGTTCACTGAGTAAAACTCTCTACCGATCAGCGAACCTCTTTCCGGTAGTAAACGCGACGACGATAAGCGTTCGTCCTGCTCCTCGTAGATCGCCGGCGGAACGCTCGATCGCGCGACATTCGTAAGCGATACCCTGGACGACGGGACGATAGGAGAGAGACGAGACACTTTCGAGGGCCCTCCCCCTCTTCTCGAGCGCCCTTCTCGAGACCCCCTCCACCGGTACCACCACCGGCTGGAACGGCACCACCACCGTGTCGCGTCGCCTCCGCCACTGTCTCCTCCTCCTCCTCCTCCTTCTCCTCCACCTCCACTTCGACGACGACGACGTCGTCGTAGTCGTACGAGTCGTACTCGTCGTTGTCGTCGTCGTCCTCCTCGTCGTTGCCTCGTACTGCTTCGTTCTATCTCTCTATATTTCTCTCTTTCTATTTCTCACACTGGTATCTACACACTCTCACCCTTCGCGAACTACCCCCACCACATACTCCACTTCCTGTCCTCCTCCTCCTCCTCATCCACAACGTCCTCTACCTCCTCCACCTCCGAAGCTCTCGTATTCACCTATTCGAGAGAGGCGAGAGCGTAAGCGCGCGCGTAAAACCGCGAGAACTATCTTTCTCCCTTGCTCCGAGCTTTTCCTCGATCGTTAATCGACCGTCTCCCGGCACTTCTCCCTCTTCCTCCTCCAAGTACAACGAAGAGGACACGCAAAAGGAGATCGGCACGTTCTCGTGGTTCTTCCTCGAAGAAAGCACGCGCGAGCGGGTACAAGCTCGGCAGCTCGAGTGACGGACCGCGGCCGGTTACTCTACCGGCGACTAAGGGTAGGAAAATGTTGGAGAAACCACAGGGTCACATCGACGCGGGCCCCGACGCTCGCACACGAGCGAACGTCCAGCCGCGCACGCGAGAGACTGGCCTGAGAGTGCGAGCGAGCGAGCGAACAAACTCGCTTAGAGGGGTTGAAATAGAGAGAGAGAGAGAGAAGTATCGCAAAGTCACGCTCGACGTTACTGCCGTTGACGGAGATGTTATTGGAAGTGGTGTTGGTGAAACGAGGGACGATGATGGTGGTGGTTGCGTAGATCGCGTCGAGTAAGTAAAGAAAGAGAGAGACGAGTATAGGGTTGCTAACATGGTGGGGGTATAAGCCGCGAGTCGGGGTTGTCGGCTAGGTCGAAGGGTTGGCGTCGAGAGGGGCGGAGCAGTCGGTAGTCGCGCCATGCGGCTGGCTCCGGCGATTCCTCATAGGGCGGAGACGCGATCGATGCTTCGCGTGGCGCACCACCGTGCCGGAGGGGTAGTTCGTGCTACGAGCCAATCGCTGCCCGGCTGGCGTCCTTAAATCCGAAGATACTCGCCCCTCGTGTTGCCTACCTACCTACCAACTCTGATGCCAGTCGAGAGGGGAGTGGGACGAACGTCGCTGCCAGGCTTTCCTACTAGCTACTAACGGTAAAGAGAGAGAAAGAGAGGTGGATAGAGTACGAGAGAACGAGACGGGGATAAAGAGAAGGGGATGAACGAGGCTCGAAAGAGGGAAACACCACAACCCGCTGGTGGTGCCCCTGCCACGCCGTGTTACTTATCCATTATAACACTCCAAGATCTTGATTTAAGCCTGCAGCCAGCGGTGAGCTTTTAACCAATTAGCCTTTATAGCCCGAACTCCCTTCTCCCCCCTCTCTTTCCCACTTTCGCTATCTCTCTCTCACCCCTACCGACGTCTACCTTATACCACGATTCACTCTCTCCCTCTTTCTCGACGGTCTCTTTACACCCTACTACCCTGCGTTTTCCTCCCTCCTCCTAACCCCCGGCCTGGCCTTCCTCCTCTCCACCACCCAACGACTCTTCCTGCGATACATCGCCAGTTGCCGCGAGTCTATACCCGTCGTCCTCGTCCACGATCGCGCGATGTACCCACCTAATCTACCGCTTCTCCTCTCTCTCTCTCTCTCACTTTTTAGATACTCTCTCTCACTCTTTCCTTCCTCTCTACCTCTCAATCCTCCCAGCAAGCCGCGCGCGTCGCTCTATTAGCTTCGCGAGAACGTCGGATCCTTTACCGAGAGCCGATGATACCCTCCTCTCCTTTCGTTCGTTTTCAACGAGCGAGTGAGAGGGTGGGAGTTATGCAATAGGATTCTCCGCGGTTGCTCGCACGACCACGCCTCGGTTGTAGCCTTGCCTCTCTCTTTCACTCTCTCTGGTGGCTCAGAAATCGCTCTCGAGATGCAACCGCGTCGATATCGCTTCCTATCCTCCTTTTACCAGAACTCAAAGAGTCGATATGAGTTTGTACATCTAACGAAGACGATCTTTTGTCCTCTTTCTGTTCTTTTTTTAATATTTACTAAAAGGTGTAAAGGGTCAAACGTAGAGCTTGTTTTAACAAAGATTCGCTTGTTTCGACCTACCAGCTCGCTATCTCTCTCTCTCTTGAGCTCCACCGAGAGTGGTAACGAGAAACCGTCGAGGCGACCCCCGAGAGCCGTAAACCTACTTCGAGCAAGTATAACGAGGTTATATTGAGAGCGACCTTTCGTAGTAGAGCTCGTGTTTCAGCCAGAGATTCGCCAAAGAGCGAACGGTCTTCGAGGCAGGTGATGCTAAAGAGAAAGTTGTCGATCGGTCTGCGAGTTTCGTGATCGGAGATTTCGCCCAAATTGCTGCCCGCTTAAAAGATCCATAAGAGGGTGTAAGACAACGGAAGAAAGAGAGAGAAGTTTCTCAACAATACAGAAGCGATCATGGAAGAGCGAATTTTTGGCACGCCCATCGTCTCTATTTCTATCTCGCTCTTCTCTGTTAACGTTTTCCTTCGTGCCGACGCGTAATACTACCAGCTACGAATACGCAGGAGTGCGCCCTAGTCTCTGCCGTCTGCATTCTACTTTGTACTCGGTGCGTAAGAGGATTATGTCCTCTCTCTCTATTTCCCTCTCTCTCTCTCTCTTTTACTAATATACACACTGTCCACTAGCAAGAGATAGATTCGCGTAGTGGACCGTCGAAGGGTCGGGAAGAGTATAAGGTAAGTGGTGGGTATGCTTCACTTTTCACAGGGCAGCCATTGTTCCCTATTATCCGATGTGATTAGTCGATGATGCAGGTAAGCTACCGCGGGGGGTCCCCATTATAGCATCGAGGAAACTACTCTTGTGGCTCTTCTGTATATACGTGCCGCGAAGAGCAACTTTCCGCTAGTCTCGATCGCTATTACTCGAACTACCTTTCTTCTGTCGTCTCTCTCTCTCTCTCTCTTGCACGTTCTCCTTCCGGTCGGTCGAGCAACGATAAATCGAGGCTCGGCTAACCCGCTGTGAAATTTATACTCTTAACATGGAGACGATCCCAAGTATATATCGCATTTTCGCACGCTTTTCTAGTCTTCTTCTTTTTTCTCATTCTTTTTTTTTTTCTTCAGCCTCTAGAACCACCAGCGTTTTTAGAAACGTCCGCAACCTTAACCTTCCGAAGCTATTCACCCTTGGCCGCCGACGGTCGCTCGATTACTCTTTGCAGTTGCGTGCACCGGCCGCTTTCGATGGCCGATCGATGAACGCAACGCGGTTGCCGACGAATTTTGTGGTACGCCTCGCCAAGATCACGAACCTTCGAGTTTACTCTGTAACGTCGATAATACGTTGCCCTATAACGTTTCGAATTTTATCTGAAAGTATCTAGCTCAATAGAGATCGGTAACCGTTGAATAGGGAACCAACCACGAAAAAGTGATTTCGAGAGAATGGGAAATTATCGTTCGCCACGTCAAATCCACTTTGACGTAGTCAAATTGGAAGTCACGGGACCGCGGAAATACGAGATCTCGTATCACGATCGGTCGATTTTTATCAAACGGAGCTTTTACATCGAAACTAGATTACCATTCTCTCTCTCTCTCTCTCTTTCTCTCTACTCGATACACGTATACGTTTGCACATCCGCTTTACCATTCGGTAACGTTCGTAAATGATCGTAATGGCCGAGCAACATACGATATATACATAGGTACACGCGCCGAGATACAATAATTTAGTCATTCAGTACGTTTTGCACACGCTCTCGACCATCATCGGGCTCACGGTGTGCTGCTGGCTGAGAGAATCTCGATTTGTACTACTTGCAATGCCGCGAGTAGTACGAGTAAATATACAGGATGTCCCAGGACGGGTGGGATAACGGAGTAGGGGGTGATTTTGTATACAAAAATGAGTCGAAAATGTAGAACAGAATTTTGTTATTTAAAGCTTCATTTTCGAGAAAATCCAAGTTGACAATTTGTCCGGTACAGATGCACTTGTAACTCCTGATTTAATGGCCTTCATTAATATTACCGACTACAACGAAATCCGTTTAGTCAGGAATTATCTCAGTGCACATGTACCTGACAAATTTTCAACTTTGATTTTCTCAAAAATGAAGCTTCAAATGAAAAAATGTTATTTTACATTTTTGCACGTAGAAACTCTCCTCAGGACACCCTAAGTATACACGAGTCGACACACTCGATTCCTTCCTTTTCTTCTCGGAGATCCCATTCGATGGAAAATTTTCGATCGTCGAAGGCTCGAAACATGTTCCCGTCGATGCGTGGAAAGAAAGCCATGGAACGATTAAGAGAGGAAAAAAGTGTGCGACTGAGAGGGTCGAGTTTGAGGAAAAGATAAAGAAGAGAGATCGTTGCTGCCGATGCTGTTGGGTGGTATTCGAGGGAGAAACACAATGGCGATGGGGATAAACGAGGAGTCGAGCACTGAAAGTCGTGGTACGAGGCGCTAAGGAGAAGAGGAGAAAAGAGGAGAGTGAGCCGGTCCAACTCTACCGTCTGCTAGCCTGCCTACCTCCAAGCTTGCCTGCCTGGCAAGCCTTGGCATTAAACTCCGGCAACGGCCGACTAATTACGTGACGCCGTTCACAGTAAACGCGAATTAAAAGGATCCCTACCGGTGTTTGTTTTTGCTAAACTTTCTTTTAACCTACCCGACGGACGCCAACGACGACCATTGGGACGCCCTGCTCTCTTCTTTCTCGTCATCGACCGGGAAATCAATGACGAGTTGAAAAGATTTTCTTCTTCTTATACCTTCGTGTATCTCTCTCGTTTCCCTTTGACGGTTAGATACTTTTCGAAAATACCGTGTTCGTTGAGAGATGCTTGCTCGATGAAATAAGAGGTTATGAGATTAAAGGATATTCTTTTGGTTATTTTCCTACCTTGTGAAGCATCTCGTCTATCGGGCTTTTAAACTTTATTTTTTATTTCTTTCGTTTTTTATATAATCTCTGTATTAATTCGTTGCTCATTTTTCATATCGAAGGTTTTACAATGGTCTGAATTTTGATATCGTACTTTATGCGATAAATGTATCCCACTTGCTACGGGTATTTAATGATAACATTATTTTATTCCGTACTAGGATGAAAAATTATTACTGTCGCGTGATCGGTATCAAATGTTCAGTCAGACTAAATATACGATCATGAAGAATCGAATATTAGCACGTGTGTCGTAAATATGATCCATGAGGGTAAGGGATCACTGTTTTTGTTCCTAATTGGCTAAATGCACGAGTTTCTTGCTTGTTGTTCAAAGATCTTTCCATCGGAAATGTAAGAAATATAATGTATACCGTTACAGTATTAAATTGGTGTAATCCTAATGCTTTAGGGATCTTCAAACGTGGCTAAAGTGCATTGCATGTCAAATGTGACACATGTCTTATCATATATGATTATTGTTACCAAAAATGTCTAAGTAGCAATATGGATTACTTGGGATTATATTTAACGAACCAAATGCTTTATATTACTTACAGCTTCCGAATTTTTCCGAATTTGTAGAATTTTAGAGGTATTTTATTTCTTTCGTTAATTACGAAAGACGTTTAATCATTTTTGTTTGATTCATACGTTAAACTGAAACTTTTACTGATTCATTTCATAATGTACTACATTTGCCGCATTTACTGTATTATAAAATGCAATTATGTGGAAAAAATTGGATTAAATCGGAACAAAATATTACCATGCCATTTTTTCTCTTCCTTCCTTGGATTTTTGAAAAAAAAGTGATTACGACCGGTCGGAAAAAAATATCCTCTCGGCGAGAAGCACGATGTAATGGCGTTTTCGCGTAACGATCGGCGAGGGGCAGAGAGGTGCGATCTAAATTTTGACAAGGCGCGGTAGAGAGCGGTGTTAATGGACTGGGGTGAGCGTATCCCCTAAGGACGATCGTGGTCGTCGAATTAGGCGACTCTCGCGAGTAGCTTTCCTGCGGTTTTCTGTTCGGTGAGAGAAAGGGCCGTTGCTGGCCCTTCCTCTTGTTTACGAGGGTTTTGTATTTTAGGGAATGTTTTAAGGAAATTGGGGATGAATTCTATACCTCATCGTAAACCAGTTCTGATCATCGATAAAATACACTAATTAATAGCACATTGATACTTACGTTAGTTTAAAGTATATAACTATCTATTGCTGCTTAAAGAAATATATTATAACAATGTAATAATTTTGTTCAATTTTCATACGATGTATGTTATATGACAAGTTTCATTAACACAAATTGTTGTACAAGATACTATTTTTTATAAATAATAAGATTGCCTAATCGTTCATCCCGTCATAAATTTATACACAAAACTTTCTCAATTTCTAATAACTTTTATTCCATATGGTTTCATCTCGACCTTGACTCGAAAAAAATTGGCCATGCGAGAAACGGCTGGTTGATGCGAGTACCCTGGTAAAATATCACGTAATGACGTTGATAAATAGGGACATCGTTCGTCGCTGGCGACGAGGAAAGAAGGCAAGGTTGAGCGATCCCGATAATCCCTTGGGAGTTCCTCGGTAAAGGGGGTTCGCTCGACGAACGCAAATTTTGAAAAACATGGGCTTTGCAACAGTATTATATATCGAAGTCACTCTTTTAAAGAATATCATCTCACATACACGCATAGATGCACAAAAAGTATAACAATTAGGGCAAACGTCGAGTCACTTCATTTTAGACTTCGCGACTATGATAACTTCGTCACTTGGTCGTACTCGTTTTAATCGAGCAGTGCTTTTGTATAAAGGAACTCACGATGAAAGACAAATGATGGCAAGAAATACCAATTACACGATTCCATTCAGGAGTAGTGAAAAGAAGGAAGAACGAGAGAATCGAAAAAAAGGGAAGGAGATAAAGAGACTGTGCAAGCGCGTGAATGGTGGAAGGAATAATGGTAATACAAAAGGGGAGTGAAATAAAAACGTAAATAGAATAAAATGCAATTGAATTCCCCGACGCGGTAGGTAGCCGCGTTACTCTACCAAAGGGTACTAGCTCGAAGAGGCTCGTTCGGTTAAAGTCTTTCGATAATTTCACCATGAGTAATTCGATCGAGTTGAATTTTTACGTAAACCGAGTGTGGAAAGTACTTTCACAAATTAAAAAAATTTTTGGGCTTTTGGTGGATATAAAATGGGTAAAAGGGGAATTTTTTAAATAAATATTTTTGTCTAGCCACGAGGCTCTGCCCCCTGGTCCCTGAGTAAAAAATCTTAAAAGTATGATAGAAACAAAAGTTATAATGATTATTTTGTTTTAGTAGTAAATGATCGGCCACGAAACAATTCATCGCTAAAAAGGGTTAAAGAACGTTAATCCATTTCGTAATAAAGACGAGCTCGCACGTTCTCCGATATTTACCTACAATTAACCACAGCTCTGAATTTTCCGAAATCGTTCGATCGATCGTCCAATAAATTTGAAATATCTCCGAACATATTAATGACGAAACTAAAATACTCGTATGAATAAATAATACTGCTAAATAATTAATAAACCATTAATCGAAGCGTTCTGCACAAAAAGAAAAGAAATAAAACCAATTTTACGTCATTCGTTATGGGTTCTTAAAAAGAAAAAAGTTCTTTCACAGAGAAAAAAAAAAATAGAATGAAAAATGTTCGAAGGCATATTCTCGTTGCGTCGTCGAGTAGCGTTCCGTCGCTTAGGATTCGTCCGTTCGGCAATTCGAGGCAGCACACCTCGGGGAAATCTAAACGATCTCTCGAAGCGAGAGACGTTTGGCTATGAGATCCCGGAAAACCGGGGTACTTTTGACCGTCGAGGCGGGCAGATTGCATGCGCCCACCACAGAGTATATCTTCCTCTCTTACTCTCACCTTTCAGAGATACGCGACAAGCAGCCTAGTCGGCGTTAGACACACATACATACTCTCTTGTACGGACATGTAAGAGGAGGAGGAGGAGGAGAGTAATCTTCTCGTCGAGAGACCGTCTTTCCTCCGTGGATTTGCGTTTCGCTCCGTTTCTGGCAAACCGAGCAAGAAACGGGAACGGTAAGAGAACAGTTTCTCTCTTTCGGAGAGGACCGAAATGGAGTCTTGCGCTCGCGATGATTACGCGCGTGGAAGAAAGAAAGAGCTGAACAAAGAAAGCGAACGAAAGGAAGGAGGCCGACGACGGTGTTGGCCCGTAGACGTGGGAGGAGAGAGTGGAAGAGGGAAACAAGGAAACGGATAGAGAGACGGTGTGCAAGTAAAGAGAGAGAGAAGTCTTGGTGATATTGTCGCCTGGCTAAATGAAACCGCACGTGAAAAACCGACGAGAAAGAGCCGCAATACCTCTCCTCGTTCTCTTTGCACTAGCTCTCTTTATCTAAAAGAAACGAAAGAAGGTAGAAAAAAAAAAGAGGGAAAGAACAAGATTCCAGCGAGAAATTCAAATTCACAAGACACGTAGATATCTGTTCACTCTCGCACGATTCGTTCCCCGTTTTCTTAGATGAGACGAGTCGAGGGAAAGAAGGTCACGCTGTTGTATTCATATAGTTGTGTAAGCTAAAATGATTCTTTACCTATTGGTTTTATCGAGATACGGTTTAAATCGATTATGTTTTAAGTATTTGGTGAATAGAATTTTTTAATTACATTTAGTTAATACCTCTCATTGTTGTTAGAAAAAGCATTGATAAAGTGTGTTATTCTTGATCGAACTAATCCAAAATTTCAGTAAAAACAATAACGACATATGCACGATTTTAGAGTTACCACGAATCAACGAGTGGCCACAGATAAATCCACACCCGTGGTCACGGGAAAATTATTGCTATCACAAAAACAGCAGTAGATATTTCCAAACATTTTGTAAATTAGATATTACCATTGGAAATATTTTTAATTTACATAAATAATAGTATGATTATTTATTGGAGATGAGATCAATCAAAAGCATCAGATGCTTGCAACAAAATGTACTCAATTTCGAAATGATCGATAATTGATGAATGGTCCTGAACACACCTGCGAACACAGGACAATTATCGCTAAGGCTAACAACAAAAATTCTCAAACAGTCATAGGTCTTTCTACCATGATCAGCCCAACCAAAAATCTCACATCAACCAATTACAATGATACTTACAACAAAAAAGCCTCAATTTCTGGATTACCACACCTCAACCAGTCACGCGTATAAAAAGTGCAGGGAATAAAGAGTAGAGTAAAAAAAAAAAATTCGTAAAAGCTCGAAATTCACGACCCCTGTCCTCCATCTTCTCTCTCTCTCTCTTTTACTCGAGGGTAACGCAAAGAGTAAGAGAGAAAGAGCTCGCGCGGTTGACCATTCGCTATAAAAGAGCGCTCATTGCGGCAACGAAAACTGGAATCGTTAAACGCGCACACGCACGCGTGCACGCGGAATGCTCGCTCGGTCACGGGCAGACGGGTTGTTGGAGAGGGTGAGCTCAGCTACGATGAAGAGGAGTCAGAGGAGAAGGAGAGAGGCACGACGAAGAGGAGAAAGAGGAGGAGGAGGAGAGTGGCACGATCGATCGGATGACTCTCTCTCTCTCTTCCTCGTTGCCTCCGGTTCAAAGAAAAGCCGCCGCGCGGAATCGGGTACGGTAGGTAAAGCGTGTATACGCGCGACATCCGGCTAATCAGAAAATGTAGGAGCGCGGGAGACTAATAGAGAGTGAAAAGGCATCGAATAAACAAACAGCGAGTGCCGAGCTTCGAGAGGGGAGTCAAGAGAGAGAGAGAGAGGGGAGGGAAGAGCAAATATGGAGGAGCAAAAGAGAGAGAGATAGAATTGCAGGTGGAAGGGAAGAACGATAGAAAGAGAGGGAGAGACGAAAGAGGGTGGAGTGAACAGGAGAGACGGATAGATAAAGAGAGAGATATATAGAGAGACGGTGTAAACCGAGAACAGGCGAGCGAGCGAGACGGAGAGAGGGTGGCGAGGGTGAGATAGGGCTATTAGGGTTGGATGTAGGCGCCGCCCCGGCTATTAGAGGGTTGTTTCACCCCTACCTCAGCTGGCTGAAACGGCTGGCGCGGTATAGCGCGATGTGTGCGTCCCATCGTCCTCCTCGTTGTCCTTCCCCTCTCCTCTCTATTCCTATCTCTCTTCTTCTTCTTCTCCACCTCCTCCTCAACCCCTCTGCCACCTTCTCGACGACGACGATGGTGGCGGCGACGCGCGATCACGGCTACGCTTACTCCACGTACATTCCCGTTCTCTCGCACGTAGTGGGAGAATCGTGCGGACTGGCACATACATGTAACTATAGGCATATATGTAGTTCATGTGGATGGGTTTCTATGTATGTGTACCAATACATGGACATGTTGATATTATGTGAGAGCGAGTAGGTAGGTACTCGCGGAGAGACACGAACGTGTCGGCCGCGAAGCGTACGCGAATACGCGTGGTCGGGGCCGAGTTTCCACGGCAACGGCGCTGGCTCACGGCAAGAAGAGAGATAGATAGATGGAGAGAGAAGGAGAGATGCCTTTAATGGGGTATCCTTGCCAAAGGTACGACGTTTGCGAGCAGAAACCGTCGCAAATGCGGAAGAAGGACGAAATTTCTCGCAGGATCGTGCTTCTTCCGTCTCTTTTTCTTTGTTTTTCTCTACGTCTCTTTTCTTTCATTTAGGTAACATCTAGCTTGGTACCCAGAACGTAAAAGCTGTCGTTGATTCCGAACGGACACCGCTAGAGGATTCCCCGACTTCGTAGGCTGCTCGTTGACGCGGCCACATTGGAATGCTCGACGTGCTTACGCCCGGGGAGGAGTCTGCGGGACGAGCCAAGCGAGAAACGTGGAAGGGTTTCGCGTCTGGGTGAAGTAAAGAGAGCGTGTATATGTGTAGGTACTCCGACGACAGCTCGTCTAAATGCTAATAGCTTTATCGACTCCAAACTCGTCGAGTTTCGATTCTTCCCTCGTCTTTCCTCTTCGTTTCTAGTTCTCTGCATTCTATTCGTTTATATACCAGATGCTGACCTCCCAAGTACTACCCTTTAGTCTTCGTAGACTTCTTGGCTACTGAATCATGTATTCGAGTTCGTTTTGTGGTATTCTTGTGACGTTTTAACGTGTGATGGTTTTGGCTGATTGCTATACTGGTATAATTAATGGGATACTGACACATACGTTTATATTTAAGTTTCATCAGCCGCAACGATCAATGATTAGGGATGGTTTTTTACTTTTTTAATAGTTTTAATACGTTTCAAATTATTGACATTTATAAAAATGCAATTAAGCGAGAATTGGCTCTAAAGAGGGCCGATGGTCAGTTTTTTGCTCTGATCTTGGTGGTTCAATCGTGGCTTACTATTGGGAATTTCTGTAAAACGATCGACCGATTTGCCAAAAACTTATACCCTATACCTGTTAATTGCGATTTCCAAAAACAAATCTAGTTAATTATCATCCATGAATCATAAACTCTATGAAAACTCAGCGAATCATTCCAACATCCTTTCTTTTCCTACAAAACCCATCCTACTCGTCAAATCTCCGAACCCAACGAAACATACGTAACGCACAGTTTGTTTTCCTTTCACCGAGAAGCATCTCCTCGTCGACGATAGGATTCGCTCGATGGATCGCGTTATCGTTAACCCGGTAGAGAACGAGCAAACAGATAGATAGAGAGTGAGCGAGAGAAAGGTTGTGTACCGCCGTGATACTTGGAGAGCCGAGAGTGCGCGCGTAGGTCTTTGATCAGGATCTATTAAAAGGATTGGTCGTTCCATTGTGTACCTACTACTACGGTAGGTACTGCACGCTGGTATTAGCCAGGTATTTCGAATGAAATGCAACGGCTAGCCGACGCTAGCGAACGTCGACGGTTACGATATGCCGAGCCAATCACTCCGATAGATCTTGGTCCAGCGTTCTCGCTCGCTCGTTATCTTTCCACTGCATACCAACAACCCACTCTTCCCTTCCACCCCTCTCGAGAGACTATCTCTCTGAACACCAACGCGGTGCTGCTGACGCGGTGGAAACGAGCGACTCGCCCTTTCGAGAATATTCCCGCGAACACGTCATTTTTTTTTACTTTTGTGTCCGTGTTTCGATCTCGTCGAACTTTGAGAATACGCTGTGGTAACCAGACGATTGTCATAGGGATAGTCGGGAAGTGTTGTTTTATATTGTCTTCTTTAAGTTATTACAGTGAATTAAGTTTTATTAGATACTAGTATGTATTGGGTTGGTAAGAATTTTTTATATAAATTATATAGAAATATACATTTCAAAATAAAAAAATTAACATTGACAGAAGTCCTCAGTTTAATAGTTTCAAAGTCTTTGTGGAACAAACCGAGAGATGGACAGACAGCATAAATATCTTAATAACTTTTGGTTATTGGTTTAATTTTATAAAGGTTATAGAAAAAAACTGTGATTTTTCATTTTGAATGTTATATACAGGGTGATAGAAAAGGGTCCGTAAATTGAGGAGGTTATATAAATTAACTTTTATTATTTATGAGTGTTCGTTACCATAAGTGAGTCTCTTGATAACATATTGAATGTTAATAGAGGAATTAAAGAAATAATAGAGGAAAAAATCTTTCATGAATTGTCTAAGAAAGAAAAAATAAGATGGCTGCTGAAGCAAAAAGATTCGTCCCGTTTGAAGAATCGAGATACGCGCGACGATACACGTTAGCAAGAGGATCGTATGTACGCGAAGCGCGACGCCTGTCAGGAAAAGCGTCCGATCGATGACGACGCTCGATAATGAATGCTCGTTTTAACAGATCAAGCCGCTCGCGTTTCGCCGTCCGGGATCGCGCGCTCTTTGAATCCTCTGGCTCGACGTCCCAGCTGGGACCTTGCGATCGAGTAACTTTAATGGCTCCCGCTTCCACGCGCTATTCTCGACGTCATCGCAACGATATATTCCACGGTATCCGCCAATTTCCTCCTTTCCTACTCGTTGGATCGCAATTACGATGCGAACTCTCGAGAAACGTCGTTTCATCCCTCCCCTCTAACTCTCTCCCTCGTTTTTACTGGTGAAAAAAAAAAAAAAAAACTAAAGAGTCTCGTCTTCGAGGGAATTGTCGGAAAGAGATTGATCGCAAAGAAATTAATCTCACTGTGGGAATGAGTTAGAGAGAGATAGAGATCTCTCATCAACCAGAAACACTTAGGTGTTCACCATCTGTTTTTTTATCTCTCTATTTCTCTAAAGATCGTCGATGACGACACGTTCGAACTTCTTATTCGATTAGCACCAGATAGATATCATCGACACGTTCCACTTTTGTTCACTTACCCGACGTTAGTTTCCAGGGAGAAAGCCTACGCCTCTCGCCAAAGGAAGCCGGATAAAGCGCGACACTTGCGGAGCAAGCACTTTGCCGAGCGAATATCGTTCAAAATATGTTGCATCGCGTGCGTGTCCTGCATCGCTATGCCGTTCAACCGTCTGTCGTCGATACCTGAATCGATGACGATTTCGATTAATTCTCTGAAGTCCCTGCCTGAATTGGATGAGTTGTTGACACGTGAAATGGTGTGAACTCGTAAATCAAGTCTTCGAATCGATGTTTTGTTCTCTTTTTTTTGGGGGGGTCCTTTAAATTTAGTACCTACTAGTGAATATAGTTTTGATGGAAGATGGTACAACCCAGTTGTCACAAAGAACCACCAAAAATAGCCTTGACACGAAACACGAGTAAAATTAATTTTAAGTTCAACTCTAGAGTTTTGACATAACCATGCTAAAAAATCCTTGTATTATATAAACTAGTCTAGATAAGCAAACCAAGGTAGTACAAGTAGTCTCATCAACCAAAATTGCAACATCCCGTTATTCTTCAGCAACTAAAAAAAAAAATTGAAAGAAATCGTTTCGCGACGGTAAGCCGCGCGGATACAAATATTTGTATCGTTTATCGTCGTGCCGGCGTTAAGGCACGACTCGCCACGGGGCGAGTTTCTATGAGAGAGAGAAAGATAGGTAGAAAGAGACAGAATGGAAGGCGTGCGGTAGCCTCCCGAGCGGAGGAGCGGTCGCGTGCCCACGAGGGTCGTTCTAATTACCGATAATAGTCGGCCAAAGAGAGAACGAGAGTCGGTGTTAGAGAAAGAGAGAAAGATAGATAGAGGGAGAGAAAGAGAGGGAAAGGGAGAGATTACGAGTGCAGAAAAGGAAAGAGGAAAAACGCGGAAAGGGGTGCTGGTGGTGGTGCTGCTTCTCGATGGGTCCCATCGAAGAACCCTTCGGTTATTCTAAATAACAAAGGGCCGCCGGCACCCTCTCTACCGTATCCGCTTCCCCGGCAATCATTTACTCTTGCTGGAGGCCATCGCTCGTCACAATGGCCAAGTTATCCATCCACTCCGGCTACTTGCCCGGGAAACGACCACTGCCTCGGGCTCAGCCACTCTCGTCTTCGGCGCCTCTTCGCCTTCCAGCATCAAGGAGGACCTTCTTCCTCCACTCTTCAGACCTCCCACGCCACTCACTATTTTTCTCTCTCTCTCTTTTATTATCTTTTTCTCCCTCTTGGTCTTTAGTGCTTCGTTACTTTGTTGCTTGCTTACCCGATCGCTCTCTCGTTACTCCTCGCGCTTTTAATCGAGATCGTTTCCTACTCCAACGAATACCACCGACCTTCGACGCTTTCCGTCATTCAATTGGTCGCCTCTCTCACTCTTTTTTACCCCTCATCCACGTTCTCCTTTTTAGTTTGTAGTGCCTGCCGATCGTGCCTCGGGGCTAAAGATCGCTAATTCGTATCGTTATTGACGATAGTGAGGAGTTATGTGAGTCATCCTGTGTTGATTATATCGTGTTGCTTTTTTTTTGGGATGTACTAATGCGTAAATTGATATTTGGGTGAATTCATTTTGGGGGACATGGAGTATTTTTGTTGCCCTTTTTATTTGTGTTGATTATGAATTTGTTGTTATTGTGGGTGTGGTTGTATTGTATTACAGATAGATGTAGATATTCGCAGTGGCGGATCTTGATTTTGTGAGGCCTCTATTGACCCTACTTAGGAATAGGATGGTTCACTAAAATGAATAATGCAGAAAATCAGTGCACTGGAATAAAACTAGAGTATTCTGAAAATAAAAAATATATAGTCACAGAGATGAGACCCAATTGTTATCTTGATTAAAGTCCAAATAATTTGATCAAATGTTGGATAGTAGCAAATTATTATATAAATATTTTATCACCCAACAAATATGTACGATTACCCAAATATACTGAAGACAAATTCCCCCAAAAAGATATTATAAGAACCGATGAGAAGTCCGAGATAAACATCACAAATCCTAGGACGAAGAAAAGAGAAGGGTGAGGACTCGAGACGGAAACCCGATGCCGGCCAAGTACTCGGAGAGACTAGCCAGTGGTGGTTCGCGACAAGCGCTGCTTGTTTACGCACAACACTCGCTTATAGTTCGACGGCTTTGTTCTATTCCACGGCGTTGTCTACTGGGCGCGGTTGATGTTAGAAACCCTACGTTGTTTCTAAAGCTTCTTGAAACGGACGAGTTGCACCTACCCAAAGTCCTTCGGACGAAAGGCTGCTCCGTACACCAGCCGTCGCGAGCTTGGTACTATCGGACTTTGATCTTCGAATTCAGAATCTCTTCTTTTTTTTTTAGCTTCCTTTTTTGTTATTATCCACTTCTCTTACACCTGTCTCTTCGTCGATCGTACACGTATAGATTTATTAAATGTGCCGTTTATTTTGAAAATAGTATAAATCCATCTTTTATGATTCAAATTTTAAACGACACAAATTCACTATTTGTGATTATCTAAATCTGCGAATCAAAGTGCTTTTCACGTCCTGGAAGATTTAATTGTAATAAAATAATTATTTAACAATCGTCTAGTTTGCCGATGAAAAAGTTGAGTTTTCAATTTGACAACTTTTCAAACAGATTATTTACACGTGACACGTTTAATAGAATATTCTTTTTATTTCATACCCTTCCTCATTTTCATCTCACTATCGTGGTGCTTTAAAAAAGAACTCGTCCGTGAATCGACCCTTTTTCTCTCTCTCTCTTTCTGTTTGGGTCGGCTTAATGCGAAGTACTTGGATCGTATTGTCTCGAAGCGAAAACGCAGTTTACGCCGTTCTCGGGCCAGCCGAAATACACAAGGGCTAGTCGAAACCGCGTTCACCAGGCATCGATAGAGTACCAACGGTGGTAGAGTGCGGTTCATTCTAGCGCGAAACTGATCTCCCTCTCCTTCTCCCTCTCTATCTATCTCTCTCACACTCTGTGCACTGCGAATTACAGCAGTAAACTGCACTTTAGTACCCCGTGAAACGGCTTAAGCGATATCGTAGCGAAATCCAGTAAGCCCTTAAAACATTTACCGTTGCAACGAAGTGAACACGCGGATGAACGTAAATGCATATGCCCCGTATTGCCAACTCATAACCTTTCATACTGTCTGCTAATATACCTACTGATTCGAATGAATTTTTTGCCAAATGAAGAAGATTGGGAGTTTATCGCGAAATATTCACTTGTTACATAAACCAATCGTGTGTTCGTTTCTAGTTTTCAAACTTTATCTCTGTAACCTAACCTATTCATGCTAAAACACAATAACTGAAAGGCACCAAACTTTATTTTATAATATTAATTAGTGTTTTATCAACTATATGGTTTGTCTTTAGTTATCAAATTTCATTTATGTAACCTAACCTACCTCATAACCCAATAGTAGTTGAAAGTTATTAAAATGGCTTGTATTTTATCAATTGTGAAAATTTGTTTTTAACTTTAGTAACAACAATGGAGCTGTCACATAAATAAAGTTCGATTTGATATAACCCAACCTATCTGATGACTACATTAATTCAAATAAAACACATGGACAGATTTCTAAAACTCTTGTAAAAGTACAGACAAGGCGTATAAATTATGAAAACAAATACCCATGATCGTGACACGTAAGGAAAGAGTGGCACTCTCGGCAAGAGGAGCTCACCCTCGGGAGATTTTTCGCGCACGGATCGATCGGTGACTCGCGTGGCGTTATGGCGGACGATCGCGAAGGTACGTCGAGGAGAGCAGGAAAATACATACCGAAGGTGGAGCGATGGCTCGATTCCACTTCCAAAGGATGGTCGAGGTGGGATGAAGAGAGAGAAAGGGAGACATAGAGAGAGAGGGATGAAGAGAGAGGGAGCATTAAAAGGGCGAAAGAAGTCCCAGAAGGGATATTGTACCGGGCTTTACGCCGGGTTACAGATAGATGGATGGATGCTGTCGCACCTACGACACCCACGGCTCTCGTGGTTTTGCTTCGGTGAACCCACATGTCGTCGACGAGACTGGGAGAACTCGTGGTAGGGGGAAACGAGACACAGAGAGAAAGATAGAGAGAGAGGGAAAACGAAAGAGATGGAAACAGGACTCGCGCCCCAAATGGACCATGCTGCCATGAAACGTATAGTCTCGCTCTAATAGGAACCATCCGAGCGCCAAGTGGGCCTCGCGACCGCTTGTCACCCCGAAAAGCAACGAACGGGAACCAATGATTATGACCGACCTGACTCTCGCTCCACTCTTCTCTGCATGATCCATTAACTTCGAATCGTTCCTGTCTCTTCTAGCTAGCTACCTACATAGGATCCACTCCTTAAACCAAAACGTCGATGACCTTATCCGTTCGTTCTTTTTTTACCGCTATCCCTTGCTCCTGTTAAAGCTAGTCTTTTCATTGGACGATGCTAACGGTGTCTGTCACTTCTACGTGACAGATTGTCGTCCCTTGTTTGCTTCCTGGAAACGATAAGGTCTATGTTTTGTTCGATGTTTTACAGTGGTTTCTTGTAAGCTAGAGTCTTGATCGGGATTAATTAAGTCTCCGAGCGAGTTTAAACGATCATTGCCATTATCGTGTATCATATAGATTTATAGAACAATTAATCAGTTTTATTATTTGAAGTAAGTTAATAAACAATTCATTGATATATGTAATATATAGAGAGCGTATGATTGTGATTTCTCTACACACTTGGTTCAAACAATTTTATTAAATTTTTAATTCCCTATAAGAAAATAAGCTTTTAATCGTCAAATTTTGTAACAAAAACTGTTCCAAGCGAAAAGGGCTAATATATATATTTTAAATACACAAGATAAATTTAATATAACAATCCTTAAGCTTGCTCCGAGCTTCGAGGTTACGTTTTAATCAGATTGGCTTTGATCATTAATTGGGTTTGGTTAGTTCAGATGAGGTTATACTTTGATTAGATCGCTGGTGTTGATTAAATCCTAGTATTGTTTTGAAATATTAACGAGTATATAAATATATAATTAAGATAGGATATGCGAATTAAAAAATCACAATTCTTATCTGTTTGAAAATATGTTAGACCAAGGGAAAGTATAATCTTGAACCATTAAAAGAGAGAAATAGAGAGGGAAGAGATTAAATCATTGCCATCTTTCTCGTTTCTTCGCCGGTTCATTCGCCTGGCTGAATTATCTACGACGGATCCAGGTATCTGACGCCGCGTGGAAGGATTTTGCTTTGCTTCGCAGCCGGGAAACTCCGTTTACGGAATTAACCTCTCTACCCTCTTTTTAGCTTTCTCTCTTCCACTCACTTTTCCCTTTCGTCTCATAATGCTCGATTCGCGAATCGCCATATATACAAGCATAGTATACATATATGTACATAAATGTATGTATATGCATATCCACCACCGAATATCTGCCAGCCCTTTTTACATTGCTCCACGCATTGGTCGTCCATATAACGCAAAAATTTCGTGTTTATCGTGAGAACGCATAAAAGATACGATATGATGCGGACTTCACGTATTTTGGATATAGCCCTTGCATCCTGTACCCTTTATTTTGCCAATTCTATTTTCTTTTTTACGTATTTTTTTTTTTTTTTTAATCTTTATTCTCTGTAGCCTTTGAACCTAGCAGATCTGGTCGATCCTCGTCGATTTCAATCGATACGTCTCTCTCGTTCAAAATCGATCGGTAAAACTTCAAAAATGAAAGCTGGAAAATGAAAGAACCCCCCCAAAAAAAGAAGAAATTCATTTTACGAATCGCCATTGTCGATAATCGAAAATACGAATGCATCGCGTCGCATCGATACGATATTAATGGCTATCGTGTAACTCGTACGAACGTTTGTAACGTTTTCGACAATGGTGTACAGCAATTGGTGAACGTACGTTGTTTTAAAGCTTGTAACCAATCGCCGATAACACAATCACTTTGCACAAATTTTGCGAGGAGGATGAGAGGATTACCTGATTTGCAGGGGAAAAGGCTTTTTGAAAAAAAGCACAGTAAAAAAAAAACAATTATAAAAATAACAAGAATAAAGAAAGGAAGATGTTACGTAACGCTCGATCGTACGATACGAGCATGTTTCACTCGCTTTTGATCATTATCAACGGGATCCAATCATTTTTCTCGTCCGTTGGCTGCGAAAACGATGGCTGATGTGAGCTAGTTTTTTTTTTTTTACTTTTCCAAGCTGCCCGTTGGCCGACAACTTTCAAATTGCGAACGCAAAAACAGTGAAAGAAAAAGAGAGATAGAGGGTGAGAGAGGAACAAAATCGTACGCGTTTTCCTCGTTTGTGAAAAGAGATGTTGGTACACATGCGTGCGTAGGAGAGCACTCGAGAAGAGGTGCACGACTTAACAAGGTAAAATTCTCGTTTTTCGAAACGACGCGTTGCCATCTCGGAAAACGCAAAATCAGCTTTTTTCTAATGAAGCTAACTTCCAAAATCCCTCCTCCAGCCCTCCCCCTTCCAATTTATTTCCGCATTTGCCAATTATTGTCCTACGATGGTGATTTCGTCGTAACTATGATGCCATGTCTCTCGAAATTTTACATCACGAGAATTTCTACGTTGGAAATCCCAAAATGATTTTATTATTTCTGTTGTTTATGGAACTGGCATCGTCGGGATCCCTTTTGACGGGAATAGGTAGATGAAACGCACTTTTTATGAAGAAAAAAAGAGAGAAAGAACGATGTCATCTAGGATGAAAACCAATCTGGGAGGAGACTGTGTTTTCTTTCCCATACACAGACCATATTCGCACTCTTCCTCTTTCAAAACTATAAGGGAATCACTATCAGCTCCGTTTATAGCGTGTCTCGTCACGCGTGAGTACACATTCGAGCAAATTTGCCAAAATCAAATTTCTTTACTATCCCTTCTTCCAATTTTATTCCTTCATCTCTCTTTCTCCAATAAGAAATACATCTCTGGACTATTTCTACTCTGTTTGGTGTTATGATCATGAATAAAAAGAACCTCTCCCATGTTTTCCAAAAGATTTCACCTTTTCACCCCTTTTATCTTTTTTTTTATCCCATGACCAATAAATTGGCTCGACCCATAAAATATTCTTATTGATCTTTATTATCGGTAATGAAAATAACCTTGTCAGAAAAACTGTAGCATGAACCCTCCATCAACTTTTCAAAGAATTTACTGCTTGCCCCCCTTTCTAGATTTCCTTTTTCTCTCGCCAATAAGAAACCACGAGTATATCACCAACAAATTGGCTCGTCCCTTGGAATATTCCAATTCCTCTTTATCTCATGATTACGAGTAACGAGACGGTAACCCAGTCGATAAAACGAGAATATGTCCCCCCTTTCTCTTTTCGAAAAGAGTAGTATCCTGTGATCTACGGGCCATCCAAGAGCAAGAAGAGAATCAAATATTTTTCCAGGCTTGGACGTACGAGAGCACTTACGACTCTTTACGGTGCGAGTGACGACGAGAGAAGGAAAAAAGGGGGAAGAGAGAGAGAGAGCAGAGGTAGCAGGAGAAGCATCCGTGACGCGGGAAAAGGAGGCGGGAAAAGGAGGCGGGATGTGGCCGAGTTGGCGCCGACACCAAAAGAGAGAGATAGAAAGAAAGAGAGAAAGAGACACCATCGGCAGTCACCCCCCCAGTCACTGTGGTAGCCTGCTAGCAGCATCGCGGCAACGGAGCTGCTGTTGGACAAGCTGTACCCTTCACAAGCGAATTAGAATGAATCGACCCTCGTCCTCTTTCACCTCCTAGCAGTCCGCCGAGCTGTCTCTCCTCTTTTTCATTCCATTCTCCGTTTTTCCATGAAACCTTCTTCCTCACTCTCTCTCTGTTGAAGATTTGGTTTCCCAGTTCATCCTATCCTTTTCTTTACATACTCGTCTCCTCTCGGTGTCTTCAACATCTCTCGAGTTATATAAAGTTTTTACGATTTTTCGAGCCCCAGCAAGGAGTGCCAGTACTTCTCCACCCCCCCATAGGTTTATAAGAAAGAGAGAGAGAGAAACGTTGGCATTTCCCCTGCGACCCTGCAACGACGAGGACGTTCGACCTAGCCGAGGGATAATCCCGTGTATCTTTCGGATAAGAGACCTATAAATTTGTTTGTCCTGTCACCGAGCTCGCTTTCCCTCCAACAACGGCGCGAGCATTAAGGTGGCAAGCTCCAATCTGTTGCGGGTTTACCGTGCCCGCCGATATGGCTCCCGCGACGGATTCAAACCCACCCTCTTCTTTTTCCTCCCACTCTTCTTTCCTTTCCAAGAAGGTGGGACCACCTCCTTTAAGGGAGAGGGAACGAGTGAATCGTAGAACGCGAGTCTTCGACCCTAGACCGTATTCCCCCGGCTTACTCCGGATTCCGGGCAATTTCTCGATCCCCGCCATCTTGCCACGGCTTTGCAACGCTATACGCCACCTCCGAGTCTTATCGAACTTGAAAATAACGCGACTACGTCTTCTCCAAGTTCTTCCACTACCGCCACTATTCTTGTCGCGTGTTAGTTTTCGACGTATGCTCGATCGGCCGTTACTCTCTACATCTTTCGCATGCTGTAAGAATATTTTCTTATGTTTGCGCGAATTTTTTTTTCCTCATTTTTTTATTTTTTTTTTAGGAGCCACGACGATATCATTGTTTTGGTTGGGAAGAAATGATTTTTTTAAGGACAAATGTATAGTTTGATTTTTTTGGTTATGAATTTGATCGTAAAAAAAAAATTGTGTGAAGGAATTTTTGTACCTTCACTCTATCCAGAGTAGAATTATCCGATAAAAGTCCATGCCACAATATCAAATGGTCGATAAATACATTTTGATTAAAAATAATTTGCTGTAATAAAATTTTATCGTAATTAAAAATTAGACACAATATCAAACTTCGATTGAAATAAAATGAACTTTCCAATAATATTCGGAACGAGACGATCTAATTTTGTACACCCTTATAAATACGATCATATTCAATCGTAATATTGGATAAAAAAAATAATTACAATTACTAAAATCTTTTCTTACCCTAACAACCATCCCTCCAAAAGAAATATCTCGCAGTTACCATTTTATTGACACCATAGAGCACTTCGTTTTAATTTCCATCGTTCCAAACTTCCCGCTAATCTTTCTTCCAAATTTATCCAGAATGCTTGTTAAAATGTTACGGACGGACGTCAATGAATATATCCATTTATCTGAAGTAACGCGTTTCGATTAGTCTCCATTCTAAAATGGCAAAGCGACGTCATCGTTACGTGTAACACATAAACAAAAGCAACTATATACATATATACATACCTATATGTGTTTATCGCGTATCGTTTCGCGATCCGCACGCGCAACACTTTCTCGATGACAATACAAAGCGATAACTTGGTGAAAATAACGGGGCTCCGGGAAAGTTCGGAATGAAAACGGATATCGCAAAATGTAACTCGTTAAGTTAGTCCATCTCTATCTCTCTCTTTCTCACATTTACATATATAGAAACACTCTCACTCGTTTACCTGCCTCTCTCTCTCTCGCCGAAAATGTTATTATCGGCATGCGTTGCCGACGGGCGGTCTTGTTATTACCGCTATCGTTCCAATTCGTTGATAATGCTCGATGGAATATGTCGCTCGATATAACGTTGTGCGATATTAATCGCTTTTCGCTTCCACGGATATACGATATCCGGGCTATACGATGCGCTCGCGAGTTCACCGCTCGCGAGTTTGCGCGGCCGCGTGCTAGCTCATTCGACTCTCGACCGCGTAAAATCGCGAATGAAAAGCGGTTTTGCACAATTTCCGGTTCGTTTATCCCACCTCGACTCTTACTATAAAGTTATCGATGTTTGCTACGACCTGGGTATCACGGTAGTTATTTGGAAAAATAGAAATAAGATATATGAAATTGTTTGGTATCGAATGGTATGAGGAAAATAGAGGAGGCAAATAGAACTAATATAATATATTGGAAGGTTTGGTGTGGTATAATGATCGAGGGTCTCCAACCCTAATGCCTGCGGGCACTGCGGTGCCCGGTGACCGTTTTACGTGGTGAAAAAGTTAAGTTTTCAATAAAATGTTATGTAAAAATTGAAAGAAATTTTTAATTTTTATTGTGCTGTCAAAGATCACATTGACTTCGAGATTTATATTTGTAATATACATTAATAATGTATATTATTAAATACTTGTGTCCAACTATAAATTTACTTTAAGAAAAATAAATGGTGACCCCCGTTTGACCGATATTTTAGAATATGATCTTAGATTCAAAAAGGTTGGGGACATCTGGTATGAAGCATGGAGTGGAAAAGTTAGGAAAAACTGGAATACAAAAAATTTTTTTAGGAAAAATATTATAATAAAAAAAAAGAATTTAGGAAAACGAAAAATAATCCAAATATATCAAATAATAATAAAAAAAAGTTGCAGAAAAAAAGTAAGTATCGTCGAAGAAGGGTTCCTCTCGTGCCACTGATTTCCACGTTTTCGTAGAAGCACACGTCCCCTTCTCCGTGAGTACTTTCCGGGTAAACGAGCTTTCGATACTCGATGGCTAATTGCACGTGCAAACGTCGCGCCTTTAATGCACTCGGTTCTCTCCCCGCAACGATGTACTTTCAGCGAGTTGCTCCGCCAATTCGAAGCTCGATTCATTAATACCGGTCCTCCCTGGGGACCTTTCTGAGAGTAAGAAGAGTAGGATGAGAAGAGGAGTTGGGAAAAAGGAGGAAGAGGAGGAGGAGGAGGAAGTGGAAACGAGTACTAAAACGACCTCGTTAGAGAAAAGACAGTACGCCGAATGCGTTCGTGTCGTTGTCTGATTTTTTGCCGTTGTATCGGCTCTTCTCGTTATCAGAATCTATATCCCGGCTTTTTGTTTCCGTGTGTGTACGTGTATATGCAGTTTTACCCTATCTCCTCTTTGTTCAACCCTCCCCCACCTCGTTTCCTCTCATCCTATTTATTTGAGATTTTATTCATTCATTTTTCTCACAGATTCAACTATTATATATGTGGTACGATCTGACAAGCGAGGTTGCAGTCAATTTTGTTTCGTTAGACATCCGTGAGCCCAAAGAGTATATATGAATATAATCGTCGAAGGATTTGTTTTGTTTCCTCTGGTATCTTTTCGAACGAGAATAAGACGATTATCGCATACGAGCGTACCATTCTTGGGTATATAACAAAAAGAAACGGTAAAAGTAAATGATCGTTTCTTCGTTTGTACTCGGTATCGGAAATGATTCTCGCGATTTCCCTCGGAACCAATTTTCGTATTAACGATCGTGTCGGGGAGAGAAAGAAAGGGAAAGAGTAAAAAAAAAAGTACCTGCGTGTGTGTAGATAAAGGAACAATGAAATTTCAATGCGAGTAGAGTACGAGAGAGGAAAATTTTCCGTTTAAATAGTACACCGAGTTTTTAATGAGGGTAAGTAGTTCAAACGTTAGAGACAGTAAAACGCCTAACTTTTTTCTCCAAGCGGCTTCGTGAAATGGCGATAGTTTGCTCGATGAATTTATTAGGAATTTTACTTTAAAAAGACGATCGTTTTCTCCGTGGTCGTGAAATATCGTGCTTTTGTCCGTAGAGACGCGATGTAATTTAATTTTCGGACTAAATAACGAAAAGATAAATAGGCGTTCTACGGACGCGACCATGCGTTGTTATAAAATTAGAGGACTCGTGACTTTTTGATTAACGATGCTGCGATGTACCGAGAGATGGAAAAAAATCAGCCCTGATTGCGACTAAAATGTGGACGGTTATGATACGCCAATGCTAAAATTGCTTCCAGGCATGTTAACGCCATCGCGTGGTGCTGGTCCTGAATTGTATCTTCTGATGGTAACTGTAGTTCAATGCCGAACTGGACATATCTGAAATGATATTATATTAAATATAATTATTTGAAATAATTGTGAAATTGTTCTTCGAATATTTTTCTTTTCAAATAATAGTATCAGAAATAAAGGTCCGAAATAAATTATTTCAAATAGTTACTTCTTATTTTCATTTCAAATAAAACTAATCCAGATTTGATTCAATGGATGAATTATCATGTGTCAGGAAAAATGTGAAACACGCTTTTACCGCTTGTAGGTAATCTTTATACGATAAACACAGACGAGGTATAGGACATGGAACTTTGGGCAAGTTTTCCAAGGTTTCCAAAGAAAGATCCTGATGTATGCATCATGATTTTTGCGAAAATGGACACCACCGCCGATTTCAATGTTTAATGGCTCATTTTAAAGAAGAAAGCATGCAGAAGACTGTCCCGTTGTCCGTTTTTCGATATCGTTGCGGAGTGATGAGAAATAAATTTTTTAAGTGTCGGAGTATGGGTCGTTTTCGAGCTTAAAACTGCTGTATCTTTCGAACCAACCATCCTATCGAACCGCGACTTGCATTTTCGTAAAGAAGAGACTTTTCCCTTTCGAACGAGTATTTGATCGGGCAAATCTGAGATACTTCGATTTTTGACAAAAATCCTGACCTATGCATCATGATTTTTGCCAAAATGGTCACCACCGCCGATTTCAATGTTTAATGGCTCATTTTAAAGATAAAAGCATGCAGAATAATGTTCCGTTGTCCGTTTTTCGATATCGTTAAGCAATGATGAGAAAATTATCTTTTAAGTGTCGGAGTATGGGTTTTTTTCAAGATTCAAACTGCTGTATCTTTCCAACCAGTCATCCTATCGAAACGCGACTTGCATATTCGTAAAGAGGAGACTTTCCTCTTTCGAACGAGTATTTGATCGGGCGAATTCGAGATGCATCGATTTTTGACAAAAATCCTGATGTATGGATCAAGATTTAGAAAGAAGAAAGCATGCAAAATACTGTCCCGTTGTCCGTTTTTCGATATCGTTACGCAATGACGAGAAATTAATATTTGAAGTGTCGAAGTATGGACTATTTTCAAGGAGGGATGAGATTCTCGTCCTTTATCGCAACAGATCTATTGATGTTACCAACTTCGATTATTGGGTCGAATATGATTCTTAAATTCACCGCTCCATATGGTAGAGGGCGTAAGTAAACGTCTGTTGTTTTGCACGATCGGTATTTCAGTACATGGGACACGAAGTCCCATAAGATGATAGGTCTATCTTTATACCTCGTCTGTGCTTCAAAGCCCCTTTACGACAATAACATCCGATAATTTATCATCGGATAGTAACTTATATTTCAATGCATCCGGTAACCAATAACCTGTTGTAAATTCCATTGGTGACATCATGTGAGTTCTCAGGATAATGATGTCCATTATAATACCTGGCTAGCTAAAGATATAAAACTAAGGGAATTTTAATTATAAAAAAAAGAGTAAGTATATGCCGGTATTATATGCCCAGAAACTGTTATATGAAGTCTATGAGCCTTTCAATAAATTTCAGATTTATCTTTTCTAAATAAAACAGAATATCATTGAACGATAATACAACTTTTCTACCTACCAGCAATAATACAGGATACTAGCTTACCTTCGTCAGATAATAGACCCTTATTTTTCTATAAAAATCTGTCGATAATGTAAAAGTCTACCCTGTTGGCAAGACAGTCGAACTTGCGTTATAAGGGAAGTGTACAGAACTACCAAAGATGATAATGCATGGCTCGTTTATCAGCCGTCGAGGGAAGAGCATATCGTGGGTCGTTTGTTACAGATACTTTATTGTTCCATGTCCATTCGAGCAGATAGTCGTAATAGAGTACTGTAGATAATCAGCTTCAGCTCATCCGTTAACAAAGATTAGCGAAATACATTTTGTCATAAAATCTTCCTATCTTCTTAGGTTACTTTAAGTACTCTCGACCACATTGTATAACAAAACAATAAAATGTTGACGTAACAAAACAAAGATGTGCCCGATAAAATCGATTCTTGTCGCGAGAGGAATTAATCAAAAAGAGTTAGAGAAGGACCGAGACAGATCGTGTATAACTCAGAAGGAAGTAACCATGACTTACGTCATGCTCGATTGGAACTACTTCGACTGCAAAACTGTCCGTACATAATTCCTCGGATTAAAGGGACGCGTCCCAGAGGATAGAGCTAGGAGCGAAGTACCCCAGGAGGAAGAAATTCGAGAGGCTTACGTACGCTCTTCGGTCTCGTTCACGGTATCCTCCTCGGCAAAGGGTTCTTCTCGGTGTAAAGCCGAGAATCCCCGATATAAATGTCAACTTTGCCCTGACATCTCCCCCTCCCGTGATCGTTCCTGTAACCTTCCTTCGTTCTTTCCCCCCTCCTTTATTCTGTCATCGAGGTAGGGACCGACGACGACTCTTTCGTTTCCCTCGACGACGCTGTTACTCTTTCGGTGTCGCTTCTTCTTCTTCAACCCCTCTTTACTCGTTTCATCCGAAAATTTTCGGCCCTCTCTCCATCTCTTTCAAGTGGCTACATCTATACAAGGGGGAAGAGCTACGAGAAGGGGCCACTTCTCTATTGTGGCATTCCCCCTTCTCGATCTCTTTTTCACCTCTCCATCTTTCTCGTCTCTCCCTATTCTCGGCTTCGTCTCCTCCTGAAACAACAAACAAACTAGACGAAGGCGGAAACGCAAAGCACACCCCCAACCGGCCGACAGGCCCAGGCTAACGTAATCGCTGGCGATCTTTGAGCAGGAAGTGAGAAGGCAATTTGGGCGAACCGCACACCACCGGTTGTGGGGTTAGGTCCGGTGGATAACGAACGACTCGCCAGGAGGTAATTAACGGTGTTTTCCATCCCCCGGAGTAATGCTACTCGTTACGACTACCTTCCCACTCGTAGACTATCTCGCGAAAACGAGGGGCTCCTTCCGAGAGATCTTCCACGAGAACTTGTATAGCCAAGTATTTGTGTATGTGTGCGCCTTTGGACGAGTCCAAGAACTTTCGCGGGTTAAGCCTTTCCAACTACTTCCTACAGGGTTCTATTCTGCTAGTTTGTGATAGTAAAGAACAAGGTGTTTCCATTCCGTCATTAATATCGTATCAATCATTCACGATATCCCCACGATCCACATTACTCTTGCCAAACGAGACCGATCCCAAAAACTCGTTTCTCCTTTCAAGATCGTACATCCAAGAATTGCGGTTCGCTCCCCTAAAACGGTAAATGACCCGTTCCGCGGGTTAAGGCGAGAATCAAGGTCTTCGCGGTCAGCATCGTGAAGGAAGATTTTTCACGAGTATCCCCAGCTTCTACTATACACGTAGAACGTAGACGTTGGACCTGTGCTACCCGTGCGAGCTCGAAATCCTTAGGTAATTCAGACACATGTATGGATAAACGTATACGTGTAGATATCATTCTTTCATGTGTGTGGGTATTCACGTGGACACGCCTACCAAACGCCACGACTGCGGCGGAACGCGGCCAGAGAGTTGCCTCGCTCCGGTAAATAATGCAAGCCGGGGTAATGGCGCTATCTCTGCGCATCTTTTATTAAACGTTCGCTTCACCGCCCCCGAGCGGCCCACCTCTCGTCTCCTACCCATCCCACCCACCAGCCAGTCAAACCCCCACCTACGTTTCTTCCTTGCCGCCACGTTCACTATTCTCGCTCCTCCCCGCGCGATATCAACCTTTCGAATCTAGCACCCTAGCTGCTACAACACCACCGTGTCATACGACTGCTCTTTTCTCGATCTCCCGAGTCTTTCGGTGACCTGCCCATCCCCCTTTCCGTGTTTCACAACTTTTCTCTTTATCATTTTCGTGGAATTGGATTTGTATGCTTTCGAAATTATGTACATTTGTAACGATATTAGGTAGTACGTGATTAGCTGAACTTTCGAGGGGTGAAAATAGTTGATACTGAGTGAGTTGATGTGAGTTTATACATTTGTTTTTTGTATAATTAGAAGAAATCAATGTAAATCCTAGAGATTTGCAGGCTTAATTTTTCTTTTCTCATATCCAATAGTCAAATCCGAATGAATTTTCAAACCTTTCACCAAGTAATTCTATACTTCTTTTTTACCAATTCGTTCTTTGCCAAGTAACTTTAATTGATTTTTCATGTACTATTATATGCATGTACTCTTACTATACTACCGAATTATATATTTATGCTCAGTTCGACAAAGATAAAGCGTAGGGTAAAGAACATAACTTTATAAATGTAATTTAATGAGAAACAAAACAATATCAACTTACAAACTACATTGTGTGTAAAATATCATGTCCATACTTGGCATTGCATTCGATACAATGATATGTCATATCGAGTCACACAAAACATTGGTTCGATATTTGAATTCGCTGCAATGATATGTCGACTCACGCTCGATATTGGCCCCTAAAGGGTTAAACGAAGGATTTCAAGCTTGAAGTAAGTTTAACAACAGGAACGAAAGCCGGGACTGCTGATTTCCTTATCGAACTCTATAAAATGAGAGTCACGAACAAGGAAGGGGTGTGAAAGAGCGGATGTCGTCGATTTTCTCGCGGTGCTGATTTCAATTAGCATTATTATTAGAGCCCACGTCGAACTCGACGCCGATGAACGTCGTCGCCCTCCACCACGTCTCGTACAGAGACGTATCTATACATAGATATGCGTACATGAACGTGCGTACTGTGAATGGTTGAGTGCGAGAGAGACATCATCCACGGGCACGACTAAACGCGCAGGTCTCACGCGCGCACACAGAGAGGCACCCCCGAGCTGACGCTTTGCTAGGGGGTGTTTGAAAGCGGTGAAATCAATGCCTCTGTTTGCACTGTTGAGGTCGAACCGAATTCCGTTCCTGCCTGCCGCCACTGCCTACCGTCGCCGCGTGCTACTGCGTGTATATATACGTCTGCATAAGTATTAGTAGGGGGTGTGAGGCCGTCTACCGGCAGATACACGGCATAGCGTCAACGCGACGGTCCCAAGTAACTAAGGTGAATACCGACATACGATAGAACGCTACTTTATTGACATGTATAGAAAAAAACCTCATCGAGATGTCTTTGTGGATTTTTTTTTTATACAAAATTTTAATGAGCATGAAAGGTATAGAATAATAAAAACGAATACCTCGAGGCTACAGGGATCTGTTTTATCGACATATACAGAAATCGGTTCGAAATCGGATGGTCAGAAAATCCTGACAAATCCAATGGTGTACTCTTACGGAACGTTTACCTATTTTAATATTGCTCTTTTTTTAAACATGAACAAAAAAAATTGTTTACAGGAACATTTCACCTGATTCACTTACTTTCAAAAAAAGTTACAGCAAATCTACAACGATCGTGGACTAAGTGAGAAAGAAAGGAACTAGAGATAGAAAGACACAAGTGCAAGCGAGACATAGATAGAGAGAGAGAAGGAGATTGAATGGCACGGACGCAAAAGATAACGGGCCGCGGTCGATCGATCGATTCGCGGAGGCTTTTGTTCGTCTCCGAAGCCCCGGGGTCTGCTATCCGATTTAACTATGAGGCAGCCGGCAGCACTCGGTGTCGTTCGAAGGAGGTGGAGGAAATCGTCCCGGTAAGAAGCGCGATGGCTTTATCTCGCCTCGGCTTAAGCCAAAGTGCATCGGGTATACCGAGTATAGCGAGTGAGAACGGAGGGCTGTGTCTCCTCTGTCTAGGGTTGCTTTCAAGGACGAAGGGAAGGAAGGAACGAAGCAAAGGAGGTAGAACGTTGGGTTTACGCGAGTACGCTTAATATACGTGGTACAACGGTCGGTGAAGCTGCGGGGTCACGGGACACGACTACGACGGCTATTGAGCTATTACACGCTTAAACGGAGCCCTCGAACCACCCGCGGCTAAAATGCAAGAGAGATTTCTCCGATGGAGAGAGAGACAAGTGGAGAGGAGTTTCGGTGAACGGCTCGTTTGGGTGTTACCAAGAAGAAGGAAAAAGAGAAAGAGCAATGACCTTTTAGAAGGAAGAAGGATACTTTTAATTGCCGGATTATGAACGACAAGCTAATGTTCTCTCTTTCCCCTCAAGAGGAAATTGTCTTATCTACAGTGATTTTCTTCTCAGATTAGATGATTCCTTAAGTATTTAGATAAAGGCTCCAGATTCGGAGGACGAATCGGTGGGAGTTACGAAGGATTAACGAACGTTTCAAGCTCCTCCTCGCAAATGAACCCGCACACTCTCGTGTACTACTGCGATGAATTTACTCTGTGTTGGATAAGTACCGAGTGGAATCAGTGTAATGTAAATGTATATTAAGTATTAGTTTTATGAAATTGAGGATAGTTTTGAACACGATATTCCATCGTCAATTACCCCTGTCGAATTTTTCATCGATTTTCTTTCGTTCCTTGACTACAATTACCACGACGATTAAAATCACATATTAAATTTCACCGATACGTGTCCTCGGTAATATCGAATAATGATATTCTTCGTTAATTCGATAGCTTACGAAAAAAGGAAAGAAAAAATGTGTATACGAAGCCGGCTTTAATTGCACGAGCGTTAACGAGATCGCGATTATCTTTTCAACCGTTCCTGATTTAATTGAAAATATCGGTACTCGTCGAATCTACCGTCTGTCTGCCTTCTACCCGGAGACATTAATACGCGAAACGCGACGCAATTTTCTCCACTAATCGACGCGACGGCGAGCAATCGAGCGGGCTTTTAAACGGTCGACGGTATTAATGGCAATTTGGGAAAATGGTCCGCGCGTTTCGCTTTTCACGTTATTACTTAACCCAACTCCCCACCACTTCTACAACCTTCTCTCTACACTCTCGTCCCTTTTCTTCCGTTTTCAGCTGACTCTCAGGCTACTACTTCGAACGTTAGATCGCCGAGCTCGACGAGATATCGAGAAGATAATGAAAGAAAAGAGATAGAGAGTGGATCATCTCATGGTAGGCCGAATCGCGGTAGGTTACGCCACTGTCAGAGCCGTTAGGGAGTGCGAGTGTCGCGAGAGCGGGGCTTGGTTATTTCACGGTCCACTCGTTCCACTCGCACCCCTTACGGACGACTACGACGGGGGCCCCCTTTCCAAATCCACCCCTAAGAATTAATTCGAGAGAATCGTCCGGCGAGCGAGCGACACCCACCTCTACCTTTCTTCTTCTACACCACCACTACTGCCGTACCGTCACCTCCCCGTTTGCACGGATCAGTCGAGATTCACCTCCCCTCGAATCTTCCTGCTTCTTCTGCTTCTTTCGCACCACCGACAAACCTCCCCCTCCCCGCCCCTTAGGCTGCTTTTCGAGATAAAGAAAGAAAAGCTCACCACCAGTATCCATTGTTTCGAGATAAAACAAAACGCAACTTCTTCTAACGAAAGTTTATGGGATGGGTGACTCTCGTATAACACGGTGGTTAGTTTTTGTAAAATATGGAATATTAGTGTTATGTAATATTATCCCCTTGCCTTATAATGTCAAGAATTTGTTTTTTATTCTTTTGTATTTTTGAGCCTTCGTTAGTTTGTTTGGGCAAGCTTGTGAACTGTATTGTTTGAAACTACATTCGTTTCTTTTCCCAAATTTCTAATGTTAATTTTATTGGGTGTCAAATCAAATCATAAGTTAAGGGGGAAATGTACAAATTTTTCAATCGTGCTAAAGCGAAATTATCTATCAAAATTGTTTCTTTAAAAAAAGACAATATCATTCAAATTCGTGGGAAGTAAGAATTGAACTAAAAAAATATTTTTTTTTTAAAATCTTTTTAAGTTTGGACTCTCATCGTGACCCTCAATGTCTCTAATCGTATTATATGGGGATCTGGTGGAATAAGAACGTTTTGTTTAACTTTAACAGTGTTGGACCAAGACCGTGCTTTAGGAATGTCGTGTTATACGAGGGTCGCTTGTATAGAAGCCAGAAGTGCTGCCTTCGTTGACAGTGTACCAAGAGGATGATGAGCAGCAAAGAAGAGGAAGAAGAAAAAAGAAGGGTCTTTCTAAATTCAGCATCAAAGCACGGAGAGAGCGCGAGCAATTTTCCGTCGATCGAACTTGGCCAGCACGTAGAGCGGCGTCGAACAAGCCAGCCTTGTCCTCTTCGAGCCACGCGCGAGAACGCGTGTGCCGCTTCAAAGAGGAGACGCTACTACCGAGACGCTTCTTCTTCTTCTTCTTCGCCATCCGTTCGTCTAATGGTCGAGCACGTTTAGCGTATCTTTTTCTTCTTCCTGTCCCGTTCCTTGAAAGATGCTCGTGCTTCTCTCTCTTTTCGCGAGCCTAACTTTATCTAATGGTAAAAAAAAGTGTTGACCTTGGGACTAAGAAGGTTTTTTAAGATTTTGATCAATTTTTCGAAATAATTTTGTTTTAACTTCCTGAGCTCCAGAAATACTTTTTTTTTAAATTTCCTTTTGTGGCATACTAGTTGACAATGATTTAATATGGAAAAAATAATTTAAAAAAAATTTGAAAACCTCACTATGGATTGGTACTAACATGTCATTTGTAAAATTTTGTTACGTACTATGCATAGTACCAGAGAACTCAGGAGATTAAAGAGAAAAGCTAATATAACATTGTAAGTTGAGAACACGGGATATGACAATTACAAGGAACCTTGTAATATAATATTACAAAAAAAAAATATGAATTACCATATCATCCAACCCATGTGGACTCGATAACTGCTTGTATTCTCGTATTATACCATAGCAATTTCTATCAAAATCACGTAATGCTACTTAATGAAAAAGGCAGCTTCTCCTACTATCTCGAACCTTACGAATTTCCAAGCTCCTCTTTATCTATCTCTTTTTTACCAACTACGTACCAGCACAGCTGCAACTCGGATGTAACGAAGCTTCCCGATATCCCGGGTTCGAGTCGTTAAGTGGTCTCAGGGCAGGAACGTAAGTGGATGATCTAAGAGGGTTTTATACGATTTCAGATCGATTTTCCGCGTTCGTCGACCGGCCGAGCTGCTTCATCGTCACGGCGATTTAACGCGTAACGACGCGAATTTACAAGGCGTTCCTCCGCTATTTATTCATCGTCCGTCTCACTCACTCTCTTCTAAGCCGGTCGAACGAAGCGTCGAAAATCGGTCTTCCTCGTCCACGTGCCACGTATTCGTTGGCAAAGGTTTACGAGCGTAACGTATGGTAGGCATTTATTTTACAGAGGAACGCTCGTTGCGCCTCAACGCCGTTCGTTTTTGCACAATTTCAGCACAATAAATTTCTGTTGTATTGCGTGTGGCCGCGGGCTCGTGTCGATGTAACGTACAAACATAAGTACGTCTATGTTTATTTTCCATGTACCCACATGTATGTATGTATAGATGTCTCTAGTGTTTGGTGTGTGTGTGTGTGTTTTGCTAAATTCCATTTTGATTTCTCGCGCATTTGCACTCACATACTCGCAATATAATCACTCACACTTTCGTATACTCAAAACCCAGACGCGCGATTCTACTCACATACTCTCAGGCATACCTTAAAGCTACGAGCGTTTTGGATAGAATCTACTTATTCTTTCCTTGATGCAAAGAGAGAGAGAGGGAGAGACAGAGGTAATGGGTGTAAAGAAAATCACGATATCTTTGGTCACGAGTTCACGCTTCCCGCTGTCATTAGCCCCTCTCTCTCTTTTTCTCCTATTCGATAAAACAAACGGAATATATTACAAAGGTGAGAAAACGGCATCCTGATAGGAAGCCTAGGACTCGGTTTTTCGAGTTCGCTACGCGTGCGGATGCGCGTGAGGATGAGGATGCGCATGGTTGTGCGAAGAGAGTCCAAGGACCGAGGTGGAGGAAGGTGTCGAGGTTGGCGCGGAGACCGCTGCCGTGGCCGTTGGCGTCGTTGGTAAGTGATGTCCAAAGAATGTGGCACCTGGTGGCGCGTATGCCGTTGGTGGTGCCGCAGGGTGATGATAATAACCAGGTGGGGGTGGTGCCACGGCCGAGGGATGATGGACGTGAGCGTGAGTATGTGGATGAGGATGGGCGTGGGAGTGGGGTAATGGATGTTGATGAGGATGAGCCGCGAATAGGAAGGCCGGTGCGTACGGGGAGGGATGCGGTGGTGTCGTTGGTACCGTCGGACTGTTAACGTCCAAGCCCGGGTTCTGTTTCTTCCACTTGGTCCGTCGGTTTTGGAACCAAATCTTCACCTGAGTCTCGGTCAGGGATAGAGAAAGGGCTAGGTTGAGACGCTCGCACACGGAAAGATATCTCGTCGTCTTGAACTTGTTCTCCAGAGCGACCAGTTGTTCGTACGTGAAGGCAGTCCTAGCTCTCCTTGGTTTACCACCGGTACTACCACTACCACCACCACCACCGCCACCACCACTACCACCACCACTATTGCTAGAACCGTTCTGTGCGTTCTGTCCTTGGCCGTTCTGACTTTGACAGTTCTGCACTTGAACGCCGCTGGACGAGGAGGATGACGAGGATGAGGATTGCCTCTTCTTGCAACCGTTCGATGTATTATTGTTGTTGTGATTACTGTTGTTGTTGTTGGAACCCACGGAGGGTGGGTTCGTGACGTCGCGATTCACGTTGGACGGATCACGATCGACCACTCTCATCTCGATATCCTCGTCCTCGTCGTCCTCTTCCACGTCCTCTTCCGTTTCCTCCATCGCATTTTCCCCGTTACCTTCCTCATCCTCCTGACCGCTACCGCAAGCATACTCGCCACGTGAGTCTCCGTCTGAAATCAAGGAAGAAAAAAAGATTGTCGGTCGCGTCTCCTTTTACTTTGGGGTCTAATCCGCGTCAGGGGGGAAACGATACGGGGATAGCAATAAGCGCGAGTTCGCGCGAGCGTCACACGGCGAAGGTGTCGCGTGACGAAAATTTATTATACGTGGGGACAAAATTGCGTGGCCGTCGGCGACGCGGGTGTCGGCTTTCCTTCGTTGGAAACTGTAACGCGATACCACTTGTGATTTCTCTCACTCGGGCTCCCAGCCCCTATAAACCACCCACCCCCTGAGTGGTCTCTCGATCTTTCTCGTCTCTCTCTCCTCGATCTTGACGATACTTTTCGGAAGATACACGTTCTCCTAGAACGTGGTATCATTCTGTGTCTTCCGTGAAAGAGGCTATCAACGAAGCCACAGAGAACGGGAGAGAGAGAAAGCAATAGGATCGACCGAACGATCGTATAACGAGCGAGAAAAAAAGAGTAGGATAGATAGACCGACCGAGGGAGTGAGCAAGAGAGAGAGAAAGAGTGCGGCCGGCCAATCGTTCGCTCAATGAGAGAGGAGATTGGAGATTCAATCAGCACGCAGATGTCCCGGGGACAGATATTCCCTGGCTCTCTGGTCCGTGGAGGTTGGGGATGCCCCTGGGAGGAGGAAGAGGAGGAGGACGCTTGCGAGTGGGGTTGTTGGTCGAACGAGAGAGAGAAAGAGGAATCGAGCTGCGTGGGAGAGAAAGAAAAGGACGGATGGCGGTTTGAAAGAGACGGTAGAGAGAATATCGGAGCGTGCGGGTTGGTAGAGCTCTCTCTCTTTTACTCTTTCTCGTGAGTTAAACGGAGAAAGTGAGATAGATAGGCAGATAGGTGCCGGATAGAAGAGAGATAGGTATATGAGAGAGAGAGAGACTTTATCCGAATTGGCGTGGCTCGTGGCCCATAGCCCATAGCCCAGTACAGTGGCTGCCTGGGGGCTGAAAGTCCGTAGGGGGCGACGGATCGAGAAGGTTTACGCCGTAATGGGATTTGTATCTCGTTAACGCGCGATCGTTCTTGCCCCGTCGTACAGGCCGCCAACCGGCTATCTTCCTCTGTGTCTTCTTCTTCTTCCGCTTCTGGTTCTACTCTTACCCTGTATCATTTAGTCTTCCTTTTCTTCAGTCCTCCCTGTCTTTCTTCTTCCTTTCTTTCTTCCTGCTTTTTTTTCCTCTTGTCTTTTTCCTTTCTTTTAAGAACTTCTTCCTCTTATGAGACACCGATCGATCGCGTCTAATTAAATTGCGTAATTTATATCGTTGTTCGTCCCTCGAGCAAGCTTTTTCCTCTGTCTTTCTCTCTATTGCGCTTTTTCTTTTCTCGACTATTGGTTATCCGATTCTATTTCCTTCGTCAAAGGAGATATCTCTTTCTCTCTCTCTTACTATTTCTCTCTAGAGTCCTGGAGTTCGTATTCCTACTGCGAAGCAGCGTACTTCTTTCGTACATATTTACCGGGAAACGCGTTGCTGGTAACGAGCTTCGTAACTCGTTAACGCGTCCACGCGGCTCAACACCGAGCGAGAGAATTATGCAACTGCTTCGCCTTTCCTCCGTCCGTCTGTTCGTCTCTATGGATTCACCATTCTTTTTCTCGCTGTGTTTTATCGGTAAAAAATGCCAGCGCATCTGATCCGTCTGTCTGAGAAGAATTCTTCTTTTAATTTCCCTCTTCATCCTTCCGTATTTTCATTGGTTCTCTTGGGAAAATGGACATGGTTTCGTTTGATGTTAAGTTTTATCGTGAATTTTATTATTTAGAATCATTATATAAATTTGAAGAAATGAGTGATATGAATTGAAAATTGAATGTTTTGTTGCATCCATTTAAATTATATAACATAGGTCACTTTAATAAACATCAGTACGTATATATCTAACATAATTACGAGAATTAGTATTTCTATCCCCATTGAAAGTCAAGACGGAACAACAAAAAGAGAAATCCAGTGACGATTCAAATCACTGGCTCGTTAAGAGCCCCGGTACGACGATGAGAAGGAGGTGGAGTAGGAAGAAGAGAAAATCATTTCTATCGCTTAGCTCTTTTTCGAGCTCTCCCCGGGACAAGGGCGACAGAAGTGATCGGGGACGACGAGTTGCGCGTTCCCAGGGGATACGTTAAAGGGGGTACGCTTGGGAGTACGCTGAACCGCGTCTCGTGCCATCCGGGAATACTTATCTCGTCTCGGTTTTCCTCATTAAACACAATGTGCCGGTGTTTAACGACGGCGAAGCGCGAGCAAATATTCCCGGTGCGCGATTTTATCGTTCGCCGAGCACAAATGCCCAGGCAACGTCGATCATCGATTCGATTTTACCCAGCTTATTCGAGTCAACCTTATAATATATAACCAGTCCAAGTATATTTGCCTCGATAAGTCGATGGACCATTGCCGTTGGTTCGCGACGACACGACGAATCTCGCGAAAGAAGAAGAAAAAAAAAAATCGATTTTATCTTCCGATATGTATGTCTAGTTACGGTCAGATAGACTGTGATTAAAAAACTTTCACGGAAATGTAGCGGAAGGCAAATGGATTCCGAATTACGTGAACCGCTACGATGATGACTAGAAGGAGAAGCCTTCGTACAAACTAGGGAGTTTATATGTACGAGAAAGAGAGGGGATAGGTTGGAGAAGAAGAGAGCACCAAGTGGTAGGGGGTAGGATGCAGAGAGAGAGAGAGAGAGGAGTCATTGTGATGCAGAAGAGCCAATTTTCTGGGCGGCTTGGCGCGATGCGACGCGATACGGTGTGATGCCGGGCGATTATCATAACAACCGACGATATTATTCCGTCGGCGGATTCGGGGCCGGAAAACTCGACTCGCTCTCTCATAGCTCAAAACGGATTTTACCGATCGGCCTGGCTCTGATGCACTTTTAATGGGAAGCTCTGACCACCCTATAAGATGGATTGCTCGAGGATCGTGTAATCCCGATTTCATCGTACGATCGATCTCCTCTCATCCTCTATGCTTCTCCTATCATCTCTTATTCTCTTTCCTTTTCCTTCTTTCTATCAATTTTTCTTCGGAACATTTATTATTAAAGTGTTGTTTAAAAAAATAAAAAGATTCAAACGTGAATCAGTAAATTCGATTTAAACTCGGTTAAAAGGTCGATCGTTATTCTCCCTTTTCTCTCTTTCCAGATTGAATTAACACTTTTTAATATTCATAATTTAACTTCCAAGTCCTTTCTCTTTCGGATTAACCTTCACGGTTTCCATCTCTGTGTCCCTTCAATCTCCCTCATTAACATCCCACGTCAATGCCAGTATCTCGAGCCTCTCTCTCTCTCGAATCGCTTCTTACGCATGTACGAGCCCAAACGATCTCTTATTCTTCGGGATGGAAGATGGACAAGTTTAGGGCCGATCTGGCCCGTTGTCCCATGACGGGATAAAGGGACGATGATGGCGGGGGTTCAAGGACTGGTTAACGCAGATTAGCGGAGCAATTTGTCACGCTCCGACAGCCCTCCACCTCCGCTGTCTCTCTGTCTATCTCTCACTCGAGTCGTGCTTCACCCCCTTCTTCTACTTCTTCCACTTCCGATGCTTCTTCGTTTTCCCTTATCGGGCAAAAGGATACCTCTCTGGCGCTTATCTGTCCGCCAGACTCCATTAAATTCGAAAGTCAACTGTGAAATTGCCACCCTTCGAGACGGGTTCTTCTCTAACCCCCCACCCACCCTTTTAGAGCTAACCCGGCCAATGAACATTCGAGGATTCTTCCTTCGTATTTTCTTCGACACGAGTAACGCTTTCTAAGCGGATGTCCGTTGCTCGATTAACGTGCCTTCGGGTGAAAATAATTGAGACGTCGATCTTCGTGGATGCGAACCTTTCTCGGGGATGGAATCGAGTTTGGCTTTTCGGTAGATACGATGTAGGTACACGAAGTACAGCTGTGATGACTATAAAAAAAGTTTCGAAGAAATTTGTCAACCAAATTCGAGGATTCCTTAAGAAAGTAAACGATAAACCTGTCAAAGGACATGAAAGTTCGAAGAAGGGTCTCTTACGAGGGAATCTCTGTACATACGGCGACGCGTGCACAAATAGCCAAACGGTGGGAGCGAAAAATCGCGCGAGGAAACTCGTCCTTTCGGTCGTCTAAAGTTAGAACGAGGAAGAAGCATGAGAGGGCGTACAAGCGAGGCTGCTCCTCGTGTCGAATAGACGTGGAGAAAAATATGATCACCGGGGCGCCGTTCCGACGAAAACAGAGACTCATCAGACGATTCGATGACGATTCGAGAAAATAAGACTGAGAGTAATTTAAAGTATGGAGGAGGGAAGAATAAGCATGGGAGAGGAGGACAGGGGTAAGGCGTTGGTTTCCGTTCCGCGGTTGGCTTTGCCAAATAAATTCTGTGTAAACTATTTACGAGTGCACTGCCAGGCTGGTGTTGTAAATTCAAGGAACGTTTTCGCTCGTAAATTCGTTGCTCTACTTCTTCCAGTGTTTCACGTAGAAACGTCATACCCTTGAACTCTAATAACCCTAGCCGGTAATTTAAACAAGCAAGGACGCTTGTTTTTCAGAGAAAAGTAAAGCTTCCAACGTGATGAAAAAGGAAAAAAATGTAATTGGGATTGAAATAACCTGGACATTGATTAATCACCTTCGTGTACGCTGCCGGAGCGACGATGACGTCGATGCTGCACCCTATTATGGATAACCCGTCCACCAGTGAACTTGTTCGGATCAAGTATGTTCTCAACTGAGAATGCTAGGCACCTCTTGGCTGTGGGTGGCACGGTACTAGTTGCCGTCGTGTTCGTGATACTTCCGGTCGCCGTTCGCGAACTTGGGTTTCCGCCGGAACAAATGGTCATGACGGTGGAGCCAGTGGCGACGTGTCCGGCGATGTAGACCGACGGGGTGTTGTGCGGTGTCGTTTGGACCGTGTCGTGATGTCCGGTGACTGGTCCGGTTCCTTGAACGCAAGAGAAAGGGTGCGTAGTGCGGGTTCCGAAAGGGTTCAAGAAGAGTTGTTGGTCGGTACCCCTCGACGATGGCGCTGTCAGATCGACGGGACTGCTGGGATTACTTTCGGGTTCTTCCTCCCTGCAAACATCGACTTCTACATCCTCCTCTTCTCTGTTCTCTCTACTGTCTTCTTCTTCTTCCTCTTCCTGTTCCTCTTCCTCGTCTTCTTCATCACCGATACTCCTGTTTCTCCTCTCTATCGTCTTCCTGTCGTCGTCCATGTCCTCGTCGTCGTCCTCCTCTTCAACCTCCCGTTCCTTCCGACCATCATCTTCCTCATCGTCCTCCTCTTCCTCCATGTCCATATCCACGTCATTCTTTCTCTCCCTGTTTCTCGACCCGTCCATCTCTTCGCTCGATCTCGCGACGGCTCTCAAGATCGGCGAGATTGCGTTCGACAAGGAGCCTTGAGCCTGCTGATGAGCCGGAGGCGACGACGAAGGTGCCTGAGCCATCGTACCCGTCTGTTGCTGCTGCTGTTGCCTGACGTTCTCGTAACGGAGGAAAGGATCACCGGTGCGTACGTGTAGCAACACGTGCCTCCTTTCCTGCGAAGGCATCGAAAGTGCGACCCGCGTGTCTGCCTCCTCCCTAGGCAACACGACCGGTCCCAGAGGCGACACGATCCTACCCTCCTGCATCCTCCACATCACCCGTTACGAGATAGCAACTTGGTTCTTAACCGATTTCTCTCATGTTCGAGGAGGACGACGATTCTCCATGATTTCGCGGGTTACTTCACTGTAGCCGGGCGAACGTCACTGAACAACACTATCGTAGTGAATCCATCACAAAAACTGGGATCAACTCGCGATTACCCGAAGACACTAAGGACGTATATGTGTGTGTGTGTGTGTATATATATTTGTACGTCGAAGGAAACGAGCTGAACGAGCGAGGAGTAGTCGTTCTCTCGTGGTACTCGCCGTGGCCGATCAGCAGCGTCTTTACTTCGGCGAGGAGGCGATGCGCGGACCGTGGAAGCTGCGCCGAGAACTCCCACGTAGAACCATGGTGGCAGAATAGGTGGTATATATCGGCGTATTATTAGTACTCCCGAGGAAGCCGCCGCCGTCGTCGTCGTAGGAGCGACGAGAAAGCGGGGTGGTTGTTCCGCCTCGAGTGGGCGGAGCGTAGGCCGGCGCGCACCCGGAAAGCTTCTTCCTCGACCAATGGGCGTGCCGGTATTCGTTTGCGGGGGTTGCGCGGACGCACGTGCTCCTCGCACACGCACACAACCGAACCCGACGAGAGAGAAACGTCGCGTGCCGGAGACTCGAGCGCAGCACCCTCTTCGAGCTTTCACGCTCGAGCCTGAATGAACGAGTGCGAGTGGGAGAGAGAGAAAGAGAGGGGGTAGGAAGAGATATATAGATAGAGACAGGTAGATAGAGGTAGACGCATGCAGACGTTTCACGGTCCTCGCGAGTGTGAGCGAGCTTTCGCCAGATACTCGGATATGTACACAAGGCTATACCACCCCACCTCGCATTACCTCTCGAGCCACCACCACCAACCACCCCCATCTACCCCCTCACCGCGATCCGACTGGCTAAAGTGGTTTGTCTTTGATTTAACCACCGCCACCACCACTACCGTCACCACCACCACTAACGCACTCTCTCTCTCTCTCTCTTTGTCGTTGATAGAGGAATACTATTCTCTCCGTCTCTCTTTCGGTCTCTCTTGGCAGCCTTCACAACACACGCACTTTCGGTAACGTCGAGGATGCAGAGGAATCGCAGCCTGGCTAGCTGGCTAGCTGGCTAGCTGGCTGCTCGACCGTTGTATCCGTGATTGCGAGTTACACTAGGCTCTAGCAATGACGTCGCTGACGGTGGTAGTGTCGTTGCTGGTTGATCCTGGTGGTAGTGTCGTCGCGTTGGTATCCGTGCTGGAGGCGGCACCCATCATCTCTCTCTCTCTCTCGGTCACTCCGTTAGGTATAGTAATCACGTGAAGGTATAATCGTGGTATTCCGCTCTCGTTCTCTCTCACTCGCTCTTCCAGCCCCCACTTCTGAACTCCAATCAAAAGAGAGAGAGAGAGAGAGAGAGGCAACTAAACCAAAATCAACACAACGATGGATGGCCGAACGAAAGCGAGCCGCCACCGGCACAGCCACCGTTGCTGCCTGTCGCTGCTACCGCCGTCGCTCTTAACTCCAGCGCTCGGATATTGTTTACCCGACCATTTAGGTAATTGCTGGCCTACCGCCCTGCCAGCCAATCGAACGTAACCGATAGATGAGCCTGCAACACTGAGCTTGCACGCTCTCTCTCTCTCTTCCCCTTACCCATCAACCGACCTACCTCTTTACCTAGCTACCCCTCTCTCTCTGATTGCGTATATTCTACGTCTCGCTCTCCCCCCACCCCCTCTAAAATCTCTCGATTCGCTCTTGACATGTATATATCCAACGGAGTACCTCGTCATCGAATTAGCTCCGGGCAATCGTACAATGACGGTACCCATGTATATCTATCTATGTAGTACATCGACGCTGATCGATCCTTTTCACAAAAGTTTCTCAACGCTCTACCAATTCTTTCTCTTATCCATCGCTGACGATGACAAATGAGTGACTCGTTAAAATCACCAAGTCGAGATTCCCTATTCGAAAGTCCTCGTAAACGGTCAACGCGCAGAACTCGTTGTTATCTTTTTTTTTCCTGTATCGGGGTCGTCGAGAGAGAGAGGACGCTCGTTAAACGTCAAACGTGAAAAGACACGAGAGAAGGGTGCACGAGGGAAGAGGCGGGATTGCTGGGGGACAGGTCTGTGGCACAGGTGAATTTTCGAGCGTCGGATTAGGCCACCTGGCAAAAGCTCGCCGAGGATAGTCGAGCCGGGCGAGTGTTCCTAATAGTTCCGAAACGGTGCACCGCTAGTCGAAGGGGGTGGCCGGTCGCTTGCTAGGTGGCCGGCGGATACGTGAATGGATAGATAGCTAGCTCTAGCTACTGGATAGATAGAGACGAGAGGAAAAGAGAGAGAGAGAGGGAGGTGAAGGTGGGACGACGAGATCGAACAGACCAGCCGTGACCAATTTGCGCCCGTTCGTGCTCCCGATTCTGATCTCGATTCTACTCCTACATATACCATATATACACCTACATGGATTTCTAATACTTGCACCCTCGCGTATACGGGGATACGGACACCGAAAAAGGGAAGATCGAGCTTCTCCGTGCAACCAACACCCACTCCACCCCTCTGATCTCTTCTTCACCCGTCTCTACCTACCTTCCTCTTTACCCCTCACGACGACAGCCCTCCTACGAAAAGATATTCGTCACAGAAAGTCGCGCTGTGTAGCTCGGTGAGCCGGCCACCCCAAAAGTTTCACGCCTATCTGGACTGGCGGCAGCGCCTATTCGCGCCACGATAATTGGCCAATTAAAACCGGGCGACCGTTCGAGTTACCTGCCATCCGATAATTATACGATATCCTCGTGGTGGTTCGACCACGTATCCACGCGACCGTTGTGCTAGGGGTGGGGTTAGCGGGTGGGGGGTTGCTTGAATGTAGAGAGAGAGTATGAGAGCGAGGGATGCTGGAAGGAGGAAGAAGAGAAGACCAGTGGGATCGACCATTCCGATTACGTGGCTTCGAATTCAACGACTACGGTTATCCCACCCTCCTCGTTCACTCGCGATCCCTCCTCTCTTCCTCCTTCGTCTTCTTCTTTTTCTTCTTCTTCGTTCACCTCTCCATGCCTGTCTATCCTCCTCAACGTAAATCAATGCGGCCAGCGCGGCGCCCTCTCCTTAACCCTGTGACGCATGACCGGAATATTCCTCCGTATTTCTCGGTATCATTCTATTTCTCTTGTTTACTTCGATCTTTTTTAACATTTTCTTTTTTTAAACACCTGCTAAGAAAAATAACCATTTTTCCTTGAGGTTAATCTTGTCCGTAAAGTTTGTAGGTAATTTTTAAAAGTTTTTGTCCTACTCTATTGGTTCAGGAAAATGATTAAAATAGGTACTGGTGTACACGACGATAATACTTATCTATTTTTCAGCTTTTTTTAGACACTCCTTCCATTTCTCTCTGTCTCTAGAAACGATTCACTTTTCTTCCTGTTACTCTTTTTATAGCCATGGGATCGATCGTTTACCCTAATTAGAGCTCACGAAGGTCCTAACAAAGTAGAAGAAATCACGTGTAACGAGGGTGGAAATGAATTTCTCGTGGCTTCCGAGAGCCCTCGCGCGCGCGCGAACCTGTACGGACATTTTATTCGTCGCTCGTGGTTTTGCTGAATTTCCTTTTCGATCGTGGAGGGGTAGAGAGAGAGAGTGGGAGAGGGAGGATAGCGCGGTATAGGTCGAAAAGTAAATGGCTCGCAGACGTGGTGGCTCGGTAACGGCGCTTAATTAATCGTAAATCACGCGGCGGCTAACGTAAAGCGAGTTTACGCGCGACGAAAAGGATGCGTGCGCATAATGAGCGTGGCACATTATTAGCGAGCCGCTTGATCGTTTTAAACGTCGTCCTCTTCTACCACTGCCGTGCGAAACGACCGAGGTCTCGCGATCGTGGAAATTTGAAGAGTCGTCGTCACGATTTTCTACCGTCCTCGAACGTTTTGCAACCACGAGTATCTCACAGACATCGGAATGTTTTTCATATCTCTCGTTTTTTTGTCACGTGACGAAAGTTCACATTTTTGCATATGTATGCTTGATTGGTATGTATTAAGTCGAGTCATAAATTATTTCCATTTTTGGGGAAATCTAATACGAGATAAATCTAATATGTATCTGCAATATATTTTTATTATAATAAATCTGGTTAGGGACATCATCTATTTTATTTCACATAAATGTTTGCAGAGACTAATTAGCATGTACTCCATATTTGTAATTTCTTCTTCTTTTTTGTCATAATCAACGTGATTAGGAACGTCAACAGTTTTATTTTATTTAATAAAAATACTGTTCGAAATATCAATGTCACGATACTCTCATCGCTTTCTACTTCTAACTCTGCAAAATATAATATTACATAACGCTGTAACAATTTTAATTAACATAATTATAAATATGTTTAAATCTTTCCTTCCAAAATCGACTCGATCCTAGGTGACAAAATTCCGGTGACATTTCTCGATCGTAAAAGTAAAGTCAGAGATCGGAACGAATTTGAGTCAGCTCATAATCGGCTGCAAAACGAGACGAGAGTGGTCGCTTTTTGTAAAGTACGATTCTTCCTCCATTCTGGTGCATAGTCGAGAAGAACGAACATTTCCGCACGCGCACACTCCCGCTACGCCCACATATACCCTAGCACATTCACGAGCGTGCTCGTTTGTTCGCGCGAATGCTCTACTAATTCCCATTTATATCCCGGCAGTTTTCCTTCCCCCTTACCCGCCGTACTCGGCTGTACGCTCTCAACGGCCAATATAATGACGTGCCGTGTGTAATCGCATAAATGTTAATCGTTAGCGATTACACGTTAATATCGTTCCTATCGCACGCAATTACCGTCTCTTACGGGCTATTGAACGGCGATTACCAATAATTATTAAACTATACTCACGAATCTATCGATTAGTTTCTTTTTAGAATGAAATTCGAATGTTTCGAATATCTAGTTCGAAAAAACCAATATTCTATTCCAAATAAAAATAAACGATCTGTGGCAAAGATTTCCTCGGAATGAATAAATGGAATAAATTGGGTACATGAAAATCGAATTTTGGAGATCACTTCTTCACAAAGTTCGTATATACATGTATGTATACACATGTGTGTGTCTTTATATTATTGTAGACAACACTTAGACACACATATCTGTGTACCATACATATATGTCCATCAAACATTTGAATACATAATTATAATACACATGTACTGTGCAGATTTGTACATGTATTCTAATTCTCTGAAGGAAGAAAGAAACACAGTAGCCAAAGTAGGCGATTACACGGACGAATTCGCACGTGCTAGCATGACTATTATAGTCGTATACATATGTGCAGTCAGAGACACATTATATCGTATTAGATGCGGCAAAAGAGAGAGAGGGGGGATGGGGTGGGTGGTAGTCAGTTTGGGGGTGGATGGGGTAGAACGAAGGGTGGCACGGGTATCGCTTACGCGTTATTATTGCAGCGATACGACATGGCTATGGTGTCAGCCGTGACCTCCCATGGGGCCCTTCCATGATATCATATACAATGCCGGTACCAACTGTCACACCATAGCCGAGGAACGAACGTCGTCGGGGATATACCATGGAAGGAGAGAGAGTCGACTTGCTTGCAGGCTGGCCTAGCTCGTGCTTTATGGCGCGTCAAATTAAAAGATTCCCTCCTTCGCCATCCCTAACTGCGATCCGATCCACCCGAACGCCGAGTCGCACCTACGACCCTCTAGCTTTCTCTCTCTTACGCACGCCTGTTCCGTCTGATTATGCGTCATAAAAGGATGCTAAAGGAAACGGCGATTTGCGGACGAAGCACCGAACAGTGAGTTAATTTCGCGTGAAACGTGAACGATTCCCAGACGAGAATTTCATGACGGATCGGTGGATCTTGGTCTTTGATTTCCCTTTTTATTGTGATTTGTGTCGGTTAGGAATGAAGAAGTTTTTAAAGTGTTGGAGATGAAAATAAGTTATCAATGCTAAGCTATCATATTAATAGGTTGGTTAGAAAGTTTGTATTATCTGTAAGATATAATGAATATTTCCTAAAAAAGTAGGGTTAGGTATAACAATGCAGAGTGTCAGCATGCATGTTGTTACACAATGCTAATTGCCTAACAGAATAATTTATCAACGCTAAGCTGTTATTACATAAATTCAACATCACTTACGGAACAAAACGTTTGATCGTCTCTGGATTCAGCCTGTTACAAAGGGAACGCTTTGGGTAAAATATCTACACCCAGCGGAAAGACCATACAGAAGGGGGTTAATTTTGCGTGAAACGCGGAAATACGCGAGGACTCCTTTTGACTGTCGCCCTAGTGGATACGAGAAGAAAATATGAGAGGAAGCGAGTACCGAGCGGAAAGAGAGCCGAGCATGAAAAAGAGAGAGCCAGCTAAAGAGAGAGAAATGGAGAATGTATCGCGGATGTTGCACAAAGCTGGAGTGTCACCGATCGTAACTCTTCGACATCGAGCGAGCCACGTCCCGTCGCGTGTCTCGCAAAAGCGAGCGAAAGACGAGGAGAAGCGCCGGCTCGCTCGTTTGAATTCTCTACGACTACTAGTGCGTATTAAGCGGTCGCTCGGCTGCAATTTTCTGCGAAACTTACGATCCCGCTCTCTATCGCGGCTCGTTAGTAAAAATAATCTCCGGTGAGGGCTGAGACCGTCGATGTAGGAGGAGAAAGAGGAGGAAGAGAACGAAGTGCGACGCCGTCGTAAGATCTCCGTCGTGTAAACGAGACGACTCTATATAATTTTCTTACTCTCCTTCTTTCTCGCAATAGAGAAACCGCGAATAAACTTCTCACTCCCCCGTACGTCTCTCCCTCGTTCCCCGTGCGTCTCCTCCTCCCTTTCCTTCGATCCTCCGTACCATCGTTCTCTTCTTGCGATCTCCGAATCTTCACCCCACCATCCCCCATCATCCCGTTCGGTCGCCGTACATACACGCACACGTTTGTCCGCTGCTCTTTGGACGCTTTCGCCTTTTCAAAGTGTCAAGTGACAAACGGTCCCGCTAGCGAGTAGGCGTAGTCGTCGGGGTGGATATAATTTGTCAGGAAATCACCCAATTAGCCTCCCAGTTATGCGGCCCAACAGATTTAACCAATTAGTTTAGCTATGCGAGCCCTAATACATTTCCACGCCGCCGCCGGCGACTACCAGCCGCAGAGCCGCGTTCTCTACCCTCTCTGTTCTATACACGTAGTATACACATTACATTCTCTCTCTCTCTCTCTTGCTCTACTGTGTTCGATATTAGGCGGTTACAGTATATACCTATACGTGGTCTGGATGCGGTATAAAGTCCTCGACGATGACGAAGACGAGGTAGAGCGTTTCGTTTACGCGTTCTCGTCTTCGAGACACGCGTGCTACCGGAGAAAGAGAGAGAGAGAGGTATAGAGTCTATCTATAGACCATGCTCGTGCACGTTTCGATATGGTAGAGGGAGAACGCTCGTGTCAGATGATAGAAAGAGACAGAAGAAGAGGAGGGTAGGTGAGAGGAGAGAGAGAGCTGGACCGAGAGTCGAGAGACGAAGCAATTTGTCTCCCTAATGAGATGTCACCCCATCCATGCGCCCGCGCGAACCCGCGGCCAGTATAAGGAGGCGGTCCGAGACACGTCGGAACCGATCGACCAGAAATTGGCTGCCCCTCGTGAACGTTCTTCCCTTTTTTTTTCTATTTCTTCCTTTTTTCTGCTTCTTCTTTTTTGTATTCTCTCTTCTCTTTCGATACGAACGTCTTTTTACGGGCCACCGACTACGCGAATTTGCGCGAACGAATCGATTGTGCTCGCGTGTTATCGGCTTTAGTGCTATTCCTATAGTCTCGCGAGGTAATGTAATTGGACCGATTATTTGGGATGGTTTATTATTAGATTGTCTGGTACTTAGGGTGACCGTGTTTTAAAAAAAAATTTCGAATCTTTCTGCGGGAATTTTTTTTTGAGTTAATTTAATAAGTGTATGGAAAGAAGTTTTCCTTAACCTCTCGAGAGATAATCACACAAGGGTGAATGCACCAGTAACTGAACAGTCTAATCTTTTTTTAATTATTTTTATTAATTCACTAAATGTCAGATCAGAAAGAAACATACTTTGAATGAATTAATTTAATATTCGAAAAAAGGAAGATATTTCGTAGAAACGAATTAAGATTGATCCTAGAATTATCTACATAACAAAATAATAGTCCGTTTCAAAAGATGCAAATCGGGTTACGATAGTAATAGGACTCATCGTAACGACGAGAGATAATTAAAGACGTCTGCTAAATCGTCGCTTCCTCGTAAATACCGTCTTTCGATGTGGCCGGTTATCGAGAAACGCTTTAATCGTCGGAACACGCTCGAGTGCTCCGGATTGAGCAAGGCTATATGTGGAACTGTTCCTCGGAAGAGTAACAGAGACAGAGAGAGGGAGAGAGAAGGAAGACGGTCAATGGGAGCGAGCCGAAATACAGGATCGCTTCGGTCGATCCTAATTGAATCGTCCTTTGGCCTCTAAGCGATCGCAATTCCGCCCACCGTTTGCCAGAATGAGAGAGAGATAGATGTTCGACCCTCACTTGGATCCACCCCCTTTCGGCTTTCTATTACGTTCGGCCTTCTCCGTAGAAATTTTTCCTTCGACATGATCGACTAGAGGGAGAATATTTTTCAAAGTATTTCCATAATTAGAAGGAAACCGATTTTATCCTACGACAGGCTTCAACAGAGATATAAATTGACCGAAAAATGAACGATCTCTCGTTCTATGTGGTATTCCACGAAAGAGTGATACGCCTGACTGAGCTGGAAACACATTTGTTCGCTTCCAGGCGGGAATAGTTTTTAGGTTATGTCGTTTTTGGAGATTGTCGGGTTTTTAGATATTATTTGGAGTGGGGAGATGTGAAGGAGAGGACGTTCTTAACCTGTTTTTCCGTCACTGGTGTTTGGGTTTTATGAAAATATTAATAAATCAGTGTTGTTAGTAAAATTGAAAGCAATTAGAACCCAGTTGTTATTAATACAGTTAACACATATTAATAAATTTGATAAAAGATATTTCTTTTTATTTACTAACAAAATGATCACGAATCGATGGAACAAAAATTAATGGGTGACGCGCATCAGATGATGATTTTTGGAAAACACCGAGTAAATGAGGTTTCGAGAAAAACGGATTTGGAAGTCACGCGACGCAGCCCGGCTAGCGATCGCGTACGCGTTCCGCTTCGCACGCTCGCGCACGCTTGTTTGCGATATCGGCTGCATAAAGCCGATAACTCCGCATTGTTCGTCAAATTTTAACCTTCCCGAGATCATGAAAAAGCGAATATCGGTTTTGCTCTTTTCCGAAATACCGTTTTCCATATCGCTTCTGCTTCAGCCATAACCTCATTCTTTTCCCTCCCTCTATCTATCTCTCTCTGGAAAATTTCTCTTAACAGAACATTCGAAATAACGTTTCGGCATGTACTTTTTTGAAATGAATAATTATGAAAGATAAATGTGAATAGAGAGTTTTATGGGATAAAAATTGAAAGATTACAAAGCTTTAAGCTCTTTAGATACGATATTTTCAATCGACGGCAATTGAAACAAATAAATTGATGAATATTGTGAATATTTGAAAAAAATAATAGCCACATACTTTTTGTCGACGTGTTAAATTGAAACCGTATATACATGTGTCACATAATTGAAGAGGTTGAGGAACTCTCGATTTGAATAATATAAAGATCATGGTTTGACCAAAACAGAAGTAAAATTCGACTGGGAATTTTTCTAAGTATCGTTCATTAAAATTCACAATAATTATCAGCTACAAATAACGAACTCTTCCGTAACCACCAATAGAAATCCCACATTTACAAGCAACATCTGTCACAAGAAATCAAAAAATAAATAACTAAAAAAAAAACTGTTTCATATTAACAATTATCCCAGATAATAAAACAAAATTGAAAGTGGATTGAAACGTTCGAAAAAGCGTTAAAAAAACCCAGCATAAACGTCATCAACAGATACCTTCCTCTTCCCGTGCCACAAACAAGCCCCCATATATATTCCAAAAATAACATCAAACTAAATTTTCCCCAGTCCCGATTAAAAAAAAAAGAGAGAAAAAGCAAGAGAGGCACTTTCCCTGACTGGAAGTATCAAAAACGTCGATTCCGTTGGCGCGTGTCCGCTTGGCACGAGGCGATCGGTCGGCCGCTTTCCCCTTTGTTTTCGAATCGGCCTGGTTTGCGGACGCGGGGTATTAAATTAATGTAGTCGACTCCGTAGCCGGCGATTAAACAAAGGGTGAAAATCGAGCACCCTCGTAACCACCCTCACCACCTTCCTCCCCCCCGTTCCTTCGGTATGACGAAGAGAGGAACGTATAGCATAGTCTACAAAAGAGAACGAAGAGAATAAGAAATATACGTCAAAAGGGTTCGTCGTACCTGTAGTCAACGCAGATTTACGCGTCGGCACCGTCCTATTACCTCGACGAGCGAGCAGCACCATGGAGAGTATAATGTACTCTCGTAGAACAGACACATACACATTGTCACATAATACAAGAGAGAGAGAGCTGGGATCGTTGGCATGGTACAGCATAGTGTGGGGTGGCCGGCCGGGCTTCGTCCGTTGAATGCGGTTTAATATTAATGGGAACCGATGATAAGCAGCGCAAACAAGCGTCGAGTCTCCCGGGAGAGATCTACCTTCTGTTACTCGCGTGCAGCGGGCCCACACATACACGCATAGATAACTACGAGTATTCTACCAACACAGTGGACTGATATGACGCAGTGTGTATAAGAGAAAGAGAGAGAGAGAGAGAATGAGCAAATGAGAGAACCTCTCAGGCATTGCGGCAGGGTAGGGCACACGAAACCGTCTTTACACGAGAAGAAGGGCCCCTTTACGTCCTTCGCGCTGATCATTTAGGCGCGCGCGAGCACCCGTGCCTACCCCTAACTGCTACCACCTAGCGGGACGAATGCGCATAAACGACGGGGAGGGGAGTCGATCGTTTGCCAGTACTTACTTTGAATGTTATCCGGAAAAGGGGTGGGGTGAGGTTAAAGGGGTGGGCTTTTGGAGAAGCCACGGGTTTCCATGTCTCTCTCTCTCTTGCATACATACACATAGACGTACACACGTGTATGTACACTTTACCGATGGATGGATTTCTCTTCTAACGTCGAGTTACGTTCTCCGTGTACCCACTCATTCCAATCCGTGGCTTCGACCGCCGAGCGAGTGTTTGCACGGCAAATTAGAAAACGATCGACGAGCGACTCGCCAAAGGGAATCGCGTGGGGGCTATACGCCGAAGGAGGGTCGCTCGTTACACTCTCCTGTTTCTGCTTCCTACTCTCTCAGCCGACGTCCAGGAACACTTTGCGCGAAAGACCTTACTGGGATGCTAGTGTGCTAGGTAAACCTGTGTATGTGTGTTTCTTTACTTACGTCTCGTTCCGATCGACTTGCCACGATTTTTTCCAAAGATTTAGATGGAACGAGTGAGTGGGGGGTAAGGGAGTAGTAGTAAATTTCGGTTTAAAATCGAAAAAGTCGAGCATGAATTTTTCACTAGCGACGAATTTTCGAATGGAGAGAATACCAAGGTAGGTTAAAAAAAATGGGAGAAACGAAAAGACCGAAAAAGCGTGTATGGCGTCGCGTATGGTGGGAGAGGAAGACTAGAGAGAAAGAGGAGGAGAGTGAGAAGCGTTGGTACAGCGAGGCTCATATCGTATTAATAGGCAATCCGGGCAGCCGAGGGGTGTCATAAACTCAAACCCCTAATACTCGCCTAAACTACCTCGGTTAAATAATGGAATCCCTATTCCCACTCGTCCTCCTTCTCTTCCAACCACCCACTCTACCCCCTACACAGTTCCATCTCTCTTGCTCCCTCTCAACGATTCATCCCTCTCCTTTGGCCCCAGAGTTTCTCTCAGCGTCCAAAATTTCCTCGTTTCTCGATTATGTCGACCTCCCACCGCGAGGACATCCTGGAGGACGTTCGACGGAACGTCCACTAGTATTGGGAGAGGGGGGGTGTCTGTCTCGTTGAGAAGACCGAACGATGATCCACGTAAATTAGTGCAGACGTACGTCGTCGAACGATCTTTGTCGCGTTACTGTCAATGCTTCTAATGCTAATCTGGGTCGTTGCTGGATTATATCTACTTGTGTGGATTATCTTTGATGATTTTGTAGTGTCTAAATTTCTAAATTTTATTGCTAATATCTGCTAGTGGCTATGTGGGGTAAAATTGGCGTTAAATGTACTACTTCAAGAACTATCTGCAACATACTTTACAAATATACTTGCACAAGACTCCTAATTGATTTCAACGCAAACGTACGGACGAAACAAGTAATACACGGTTAGTTATAGAACAAATAAGCATCGCCATGACATTCGAGAGTTGAAGATAAGCACTTATATTAGGCAACTTTGCCATATAAAGACAGCTCGTAAATTTCTTTTATAACAAATTTATCGAGAAAGTCGTTAGAAGAAAAAATTTGCGATAAAATCGTGCGGTTAGTTTTCCCAATGAAATTTCTGCTCGTTTCGAACAAGTTAACGATCCGTCTTTCGAGATATCGCAATTATGTATGAAATTTTTTTGCGAGATAAAAGCAAGTAGACGATCGAACGAGAGCTCGTAAAGTTCTCGTATTTTGAGTTTTGCTTCTAAATCGACGAGCGTTGATACGTATGTTCGTTAATAAAATGTAGACGATATATCGTCTGTAACGTTCGAGAAGAGAGCACAACGCTTTCGACGCGTTAGGAATTTTTACCTTTGGTTTGAATAAAAATGTAAATGAAAAAAAAAGAGTGATAAAAAATACTTAAACATTTAACTAGAAGTTGAAAAAAACCAAAGGCAACACCGTTGCACTAAACAAGATGAATGAAAAATTTCTCCTCGGTTGTCGTTTCTTTCCTTTTTTTTTTTTGTGTTTTTCTTCTTTTTCTTTTCTCTCTCTCTCTCTCGCTCTTTGACACGCTGCTCGCGACTCTCGACGCCCGACTACTGCTTCCGTATGCATGCGACTCCTCCTCTGTAGCGAGACTAAAGACTCTTTGGTCGCGGTGCTTGTATTAAAAGTTCAAAAGCTTAATTAAGTTGTTTGCACGGGAATTCGGTACGCGGCGGCCGCGGCCACTTCGAGTGCCCTGTTCCTACCTGCAGTCGATTTCTAACGCGCGAATATTTGAAACTATCTCTTTTTCTCTATGTTATCTTACTCATTTTTTTGTTGTCTCGGCCTCAAGAGACGGGTCTTTGTTTTTTACGATGCAAGAGTTGGTTATACAAAACGAAACAACGATGTTCTTTTTTTTTAAATCAAAGAAAAAAGAGTTACATTAGTGCGAAATTGTACTCTCTAGAGATTTGGTCGAATTATGGGATAGTTATGGTCAACATCAGTGGTTTATTACATTTTCTAAGTGTGTTTAGTGATATGTTATTAATATTATAAGTACATAATGTAGTAAAATGTTAAACAGCTTTACTACTGTGTCTTTTTGAGATTACTTTACAACATTTCGAATCAGATATGTTTTAATTAATTTTTCTTGATCCGTAAACATGAATTTAATAAAAAATATCACTACATATATGTAGGGACTATAGCAAATAGTTTGTTTGCATCAAGTAAATAGAAAAATCTGACGGTCGTTTCCCATATTCCCAGATTTTTCCAATGCTTACAAAAATCATAAATTTTCAAGTAATATATCATACAGGCTAATACGATAACAAACTAAAGATAAACATTGTTTAATACAACTTGAACTATTATCGACTAAGAATACTTCTTTCAATATTTGCTAAATAAATTTCCATAATTTTCCTAACTTGTGTACATACCTACTTAAAGTTTTACCACTCACTATGAAACACTCTATATATTACATCCATAAGTCTCAAAAACAAAACTTTCTATCAAATTAGTTTACCAAATACCAACGTCATTTCTTCGGAGCTTAAAAAAAGAAACTCAAATCGATTCTAATCGACAAGCTGGGTGCCTCTCAAGAATACAAGATTACTTTCCGAAGCGTAGATCGCGATTTTCGAAGCGAGAGCACCCGGATTCCTTCCACTCCCTTTTTATACGCGTATACATAGATAGATACATATATACACTAAGCGAGTAATCGTTAGGACGTAGTGGAGACCAGATAAGAGCATCGCTTGTCTCCCTCTTACTCTCTCTCTCTTTCAGTAGCCTTATCCCAGCTTCGAAAAAGCATAGAATCCAAGAGGATTCCCTTGGCATCGTCTTATCCGCGTAGACTTCTGCGCGAGTAGAGAGAGGCTGGTTGATCCTCGATGAACCGTAACCGGTCAAGATCGACTATCTCTCTCTTGCTTTCTCACATATACACTCTTCCATCCTTCCTAGCATACTCCGAGTCGAATCCCAGGACCCTTCATCTACATGCCGTCGATCTAAATCGGCTTAGAACGGAGTACTGCTTTAACGTGAACCTTAATGGACGGAAATAACGAGCGTTACAAGGAGAGAAACGCGAAAGGAGTTATCGCGAGGCATGGAGAGATACCAGGTACTATGCGCCGGTCTAACCGGATCGATCACTACTTTCGTGAAGAGATTCTTAGAAATTCGAACAGGATGTTTTAACTTGTCACTTTTGAAATTTAATCGATTAGGTTTCTACGAGATTGAGATTAACTCATTGCCTAATAATATCGAGTAGGACTCGTGGTGTGGATATCACAAATAGGTAAAGCACGAGTCGTACATGGTTCAATTTTAATGAATTTTTTTTTTATACTTTTGGATTTTTCAGTCTTTGTTAGTCTCTGTTTGGACAAGAATGTGAAGTTTATTACTTGTTACTCAATGTCTAAGTTTAATTTCATTGTGTGTCAAATTAAATCATAGATTTAAATGTCTCCTCATCGGTCAGTGATATTTTAATCGAAAAATAAAACAAATTGCTAAATTATTGACCAACAATGTGTTAACAAAAGACAACAAAATAGAATAAATCTTGGCACATAGTTTCATTCCCCAAATGATTTCAAAAGATAAAATAAAACACGCGTCGTCGTTGAAGATAAACGACGGACGGACGACAAATAAAACATATTTTTGGTTGACGCTCGTTTCACGAGCCCGAGAACGATATCCTCTCTATCAAAATATCATCGAGACGATCAGAATCACAAACGTCGTAACGTCGTTCGATTTACGAAGAACACACTCATTCCCTCTCTCTCTCTTACACTCTATCTATCCATTTATCTCTCTCTCTCTTTCTCAGGTTTGCTCCGATTTCCGAAAGAGCCCGGTCGTAAGGCGGACGAAAGTAACGGCATGGAAAAGTAGTCGGAAATCGTAAAGTGCTCGACACCTCGATCCTCCTGGACAAATAAGACGGCACGAGTGGGAGGAGGAGGAAAAGAAGACGAGGAATAAGAAAGAAAGAGAGAAAAAAGAAGGATGAGATACAGCGAAACGGATGGATGGCACAGTGGTTCCGAGTTGACTACCATTCAAGTTCTCGAAGGAGGAGCAAGATAGATAGAGAGGGAAGTTGGGGGGGTGGGGCTGAGAGAGGGAACGTGGCTCGTGAACTCGTGGAAGCAGCTAAATAATAATTCTCACTTAACTAACTCGGTTAACTAGCTTCGTCGGAGCTAATAATAAAGGCGTCGTCGTGGAGCATGCTCGTAAGAGGAGAAGTAGGAGGAGGTGGAGGAGGAAAAGAAGGAGATGGAAGGGGGATGGTTTTCGTGAGGGCATCACGGCGTTGACGAGGAGGGACGGACGCCCGCGGAGCGCGTCGAGGTCTGAAGTCAATTTGTCGGGGAATGCGTTGGCAACACGTGCGCCGACTATTCGCTTCTCTTACCAACGTCCATCTTTCTTCTCCTAGCCTATCTCTTTCTTACATCCTTGAGAAAAGAAAAAAAAAGAGAGAAAACAAAGACAGAGAAGTCGAGTAGAAAGAAAAATGCGGATGGTTAGCGAAGCAAGGATTCCTCAGACTAGACTTCTCGTCTCCGATCAACCCAAACGTCCTCTCCACCATTTCCTTTTCTTCCTAACGACTAAACTCTGTGTCTTCAAAAAATGATTACCAGGAGACAGGGAGTATCATCGATCACCGAGCAACGAGCTTATTCTTCCGTCTTGACTTTTGTCCTTCATCTTAGCAGCTAATACGAGGAGCTGACTAACTTTCTTCAAGAACGCCCATCATGATTTTAGAGAAGAAGGGAGAGAGGGTACTACGCGTGACCCTGCTACCGGACTATCCGGTTGTCCTGGGCCAACGGTCCACAGGCCGCCACCGTCGTTGCCACTACGTAGGTATCCACTTATAAACACGACCCTACTTACTCTTTCCGTAGTCCTGGCCTCGTAGGATTCGCGTCAGAGCGGTAAAAGGGTAGATAGATACACGGCACGGTATTAGTAGGTATTAGGTGTTGGCCTGAGAACTGGTGCACGTGTTGGCGAGGAATCCCATCCCTCCTGCGAGTTCGGATAATTCTTTAAGTGCTTCCTTCCCCCCTCCGGACCCCCTTACTACCACCTACCCTCCACCTTCTCCTACTCATCTTCCTTCTCTGTCTACGTCTCCTCCTCCGCTACCCTCTGTCTCCATCTACAGCTTGCTCCCTCTTCCTTTCTATCTCTCTCTCTGTTCTTCTTCTTCCTTGAAGCGTCACACTTACCCGCCGGCCGATCCTCGATCTAAACCTCCTCCCTTTTCATCTATCTCTCTCTTTCTCATCTGCCTCTTCACCTCGGCCATGATGCGCTCGCGGTGCCACTTTGAGATCTATATACGCCCACTTTTTCTTTCTCTCGGTCTCTCGCTTTCTGTCTTTTTTTTTTTGCTTTGCTTCCACCCTTTGTCGTCTTACCACCGCAACGCGACGTTTCGATCGCATTTTTTCAAGCCGACCCTATCATCGAGGATTGTGCGATATCGGTAAAGTAATTGGGTCGACATTATTTTTTAGTATATGAACAATATATTTGTCTATAGTACTTTCTTCAGACTCTACTAGTTTTTTATGGTTAAAGTTAAGGTCAAAGATTTGTGTTAGGGGCCAGAAATTATTCGATTAGAACGCAGGCTGTTTAAAGCTGGCATCTAAATAAGAAGCTATTTGATTTCATCTATAAAATTGTTTTAATCTAAATCGATAAAATCAGCTGAGATTTAAATCAATGATTCTGCATGCCCATGTTATTCTTAAATTAATAACTATCGACTATTAAAACAGCAATATCTTTTTATAGATTCATACCTTTGATATTTCATCACGTGACCTTCATAACCAAAATGGCGTCCCAACAAACTTACTCCTAATTGCTCGAACGATTATCTTCAAAACTAAAAAAATTATGAACCCAATTTTCATAGAACATCTCGTAAGATAATTTTCTGGAGCAGACGAATAAAGAAGGACTCGCAAGTTTGTCGGCAAGGACATCCAGGAGAGCCATTAAAAGGGGTGAACACTGGTGAGGCTCCGTGCGGAAAAGTCAACGAACCGTTCGAAGGTTTCCGAACATCTGGATGAAATTAAGCCGAACGGTTCCTTCCGCAGACGCGCTGTCTCCGCTCGTCTCCTCTACCACCGCACGGCCAAGAGAGAATTACGTTCTCTTCTTCTTTGTATTTCGCGGCGATGCCCTTCGACGCGACTAGTTAAGGTACTAATTAGTAATTAAGTAGAGCGAAACTAGTTAAGGAACTTGCCCGTGTTATTACCAGCTGCCATTCTTGTCCTGGGTTATTCGAATTCTTCGAGAAACGTGGACTTCAACGTGGGAATTGAGATTATTTTCATTTTATTATGAAATATATCAATGTAATCGAATATATTGATTTTGCTAACCCCTTGTGAACATATTTGTTAAAAAAAATTATGGAAGTTCACTATACCGAAGTGCAAACTGAAGTCGACATCCTATCGCCGTCATGTCTTACCATACTTAATTTTTAAGAAGAGATTAGGTAATTTCTTAGTCAAATGAATAGTAATAATAAATAAAATCATTTGAAAAGCATAAAGAACAATTAAATAATAATAATATCATTATGACAAATTCGAGCTAAACGAATACGCGCGTGTCGATATCCTTGGAGAGGTTATAAAGGGTAGATTTGTTTGCGATTTAATGCCGAGTACGTATTTGTTGTTCGTGATTCCAGATAATAGTCATTGCAGAAAATCTCGTTCGACAATTAATGATTGGAATTGTAATATAAACATTATTTTGTAAATGGCATATTCAATTGTTCTCGTATCTGTATGCCAGTTAATTTGGTCGTTTGACATAGCTTTAATGTTTACAATTAGGAAAAAAATTAGGAAAAAAGGAAATTAAATATTTTTTCCTCCGGCATGAGCAGTTTCTGTAAGACATGTGCGATAAAGAATAATAATAGATGTTAAAAAAATAATAATAGGCAAAGTGTTAGTCAATATTAACAAAACATACAACATGATTGTAAATAATTCTTACATCAAAAATCAACATTTTAACAGATATTTCGAAATTGATCTACATGCAATCATACAACCAAGCATTTAACAAACGATTAAGCTTCGTTTAACTCCAAAATGATCATATTGACCTTCATGTAATATTACGTTTTCGAATTATCTCATTCTTCTTTTTCAAACCCCGACTTATTTAACTTGCGTGCTCAAACAGCGATACGTTCCATCATCATCGTCATTACCACCAATCTCGTTTCCAGCTCGTATAAAAATTCGATAATAAACAATAGCTTATAAATTAGAATGCGACTCTCGGTAACTGCGACTCGTTTCCTTTTCAAGCGAATTTTAATTCGTTGGCACGGTAAAAAAACGGTAAAATGCGAATTCTCAGAGAACAATCGACAGCCGGGGTTTTTTGAATCTAAGGGGGTCGACAGGAATAAACTCGGCGATGGTGTACACAACAACGAGAGCGAAGGTATGAATGGAGGATGAGGAAACTGTGATGGAGGAGATGGAAAATGTAGGATGGAGTCGTCGAAAGGTCTGTTCGAAAATTTCCTGTAGCGGAGATGGTATCCGTTAACCCGCGGCCCGCGAATAAAAATGGTTGGTTCGCGATCGAGAACAATCGTTCTCGCGAGCGTATCTCGGCAACCGAGGGAAAACCGCTCGGCAACGTTTCGACGCTGCAAAACGATGGGAGGATGAGGAAAAAGTGAAGTCGACATCTATGTGTGTATGTGTGTAGTAGAAAAAGGGTGAACGCGCTACGAAATGTATAGGTAATTATTTTTCTCGCGCGTTCGCTTATATCGACGAGGCACGCGAGAGAGGTAAAAGGGGGTGTAAAAAAAGAGAGAGAGAGAAAAAAAAATACAGAAAAACAGAGAGGTAGAGAAAGATAGATCTCGCGACTGCGTTTCTCGAGCGAATAGCTGACTCGAACGAACGTGTCCGATAGAGAGAAAGAAAGAAAAGAGGGGGTTTGGAAAAAGAGAAAGAGGTGGTAGGGTGAGAAGAAAAGAAAAGGAGAACGAGAGAGAGAGTGTCGTTACTAGCTGGTAGCTGGGCGTGGAAACTAAAGCCAGGTTATGTCGTGGGTATACATTTTCCACGGGTTCGTATCCAGGGTGGCGAGGAAGAAGAGGAGAAGGAGGAGCTGGTGCAGAGGATGGTGGAGAAAGAGGAGAAAGGAAAGGCGGGGGGGAGAAACGTATAACGCGACAATTGCCGGATGCGGCGATTCGCGCGAATCGCGTGCGGGGACTTAGCTGCCGTGTACCAGTCTCTCTCTTTCTAGCGGGGTAGACCGGGTGAAAACGGGGTAGTACTACGGGCGTTTGTATAGATACGGCCCTGCGGCGGTGGTTTGTAATATTATGATAACCCTCCCTGGCTGCCTCCTCCTCTTTCACCTCTCTACCCCTCTCTACCAGCCAGACCGCCAGCCAGCCTGCCACGTTCTCTCTCTCACGCTTTAGCAGGCTCGTTTCCCTCCTATAACGGGGCAGGCTGCGCGCCCACCCTCTTTCAGCGGCCATGTTGCCGGGAAATATGATTATTGTTATTATTTGCACCCTCCTTCGGCCGTATCCTCCTGACTCCTCATCTCCTCGTGGCAACTCGTCCTCCCTCCCTGTCTCTCCCATCCCACTCTTCCACCTGATACCATCCTCCCTCTCTCGACATGCGAATCTCCTCCACTCTCTCGTTCTCTTTTGCTCTCTGTCGGTGTTCTCGACTCACCCATCCGACTTGATTCTCTCCTCCTCATCCTACTGCTCCTTCTCCGCTTTCCCGTCCTCGCTCGTCGACGAATTGAGAGGAAACGAACGAGAACAGGGCCGAAGCAACCACCCGTCAACCGACTCTCTCTCTCTCTCTATCTATGTCTCTCTAACGTTCTCTTTCGCGGCCGCTCGCAAAACTTTACAACGCAGAATGCCATCTCCTCCGTCGTACTTTTCAGCTCAACCTACCCCCCTTTCCCTCCTTCTTTTTTCTTCTTTTCCCGAACCACCCCCGTCTCTTCGACGCTTCTCGCACCCATCCTTGCCTTCTTTTTTTCTTTTCTCCAATTTTTATCTCTCGTTCTTCTCTCTCTCTTTTTTTTCTCTCCACCCGCAGTCCCTGCGGAAACGTTTCATCGACCGAGTTCTCGGCCACGGTTCGTCCTTTCCTTTTTTCCTTCTTTTCTTCCTTCCTCCCTCCCCCTTTAACCAATTTTCTCACCGATATACCATCATCTCCTACGATTAATTTCGTCCAATGTTCACTTTCTTCTATATCAAACGAATTCTAATTTCCTAACGGGATTCGGAAACAAGTTTCGAATCTGATCGGCAGAAAGAACGTGAAACAAAATTTGTCCTTAATGAAAATGCCAAAGTTAGCACGGTGTTAACCCGATTCGCTATGGCGAATCGGTGACTCCTCGTTGCGGAGGTACGCGTAATTCTCTGTAAACTCGACTAATCGTGTTATTCGAGCTCCTCACGAGAGCGAGCTACGCTCATCGCTGTATCACGTAGAGAGGACGACAGCAGACATACACAGGCGAGCATACATGTACACGGTTCATGAACACGTTAAGGATGAAAAGGAAGAAACTTGGAGACATAAGAGAGTGCAACGGAGAGAGAGAGACGGTGGTCTCCTTTCGTGGTAGTCTAGCAAGAGTCGCGGTAATAAATGGGCAACACGAGCGCTTATAAGGGGTAGGTAATCTAAAGCTTTCGAGGTAGAGACGCGTCGGAGAAAGAGCCGAGCGGAAAAGGAGCTCGCGAGGGGGTTTAAAGGGGAGGAAATGTGGAAGGATAAAGAGGGAGAGAGAAGTGGGGTGGTGGTAGAAGTGGTGGGATCCAAGGGTGGTTACGGCGAGGGTGTGAGATAAGGTATAAGGTGGGTAAGATGGCGGACAATTTGCCGCTCGACTACTCTTGCCCGCACCCCTCCACCCTCGACGATATCCCCGCCACGGTGGCCTATGTACCGGGTAATAGATGTTCCTCCTTCGCGACCGAGAGAAAGCTGCCTCCTCCTTCCACCATCTCCTCCTCCTCTATCTCTTCGTCCATCTATTTATCTCCATCGTACTCCCCGCCTTTCCCACCCCCTCTCTCTCTCTCTAATACATTCTCTCTGTCTTTCTTCACTCAGGACAATTTTCCGTCGCATCCTCTCTAGCTCACCCGCGCGCATTTACTCACCCACACAGCCATATGTATAGATACGGTGCCATAGGAGATATATATATACGTACGTGTACACGTGAGAATGCTCGTGGAACTCGAACACCCCGAAACGTTGCGGACGCGTTCACGTACATGGAAAACCCGGTGCCGCGGTATTCCCGTCTGTGGTACGTAGGTATTTAAACGCTCTCCACACCGTCACCTGCCGCCGCACCACCCTCTCTCTTTCCCCACTACAAAACCTTCCCTCGTTTATTCTCTCTCTCTCTCTCTCTAGCCCTCTCCCTTCTACCGCGAAGCAGCAACACGCCCTCTCTTCCATACCGGCAGACCGCACCAACGTACTCCTCTCTCTCTTAGCATTCCATCCGCCATCTTCTCACTTAATAAAATAATTACCCGGGGCCAATTAAGCGTCCCCCCCCCCTCCTTCCTCGCTCTTCCCTTACTCTATCTCTCTCTCTCTCTTTCCTTCTACCTTGTAAACCCCTCGCACTTTTGCCCGGAGAGATGGTAAGCGTTTCACCCGGATTATCCGTGCGACGTAACTCGACCGTCGTCTCTATGTATATACGGCACGCTATTTTATTACGAATCTTGCGTTAAACGGAAGAGACCTCTCCAACCGGTTCATGAAAATTGTCTATGGGTTATTTTTTCGAGGGATAAGTTCGAAGGTGGATCAGTCTCTCAGGAATTGCGCCCGATCGAAGCTCATTTATTATTTTGAGAGAATGCTTCCTCAGTGGGAATGCCAAGATGGTGAACTTGAGACCTCGATGAAGGAGTTGGTATCGATTAAGGCGAGGTATTTAGGTTCTTGTTTTAGTTTGGTAATTATGTTTTAATGGTACTTGGTAGTTGTGTCAGGGAATTTTTTGTATTTCTTTGATTTGTAATAAGGTTTGAGATATTTAATGATCATAGTGTTTATTATTTTTTAGAAAGTTTGTAAAGAAGAAGTGCTGACACCTTCTGGACTTCATTCTTGTACGAACGATGTATTCAGCGTAAATCCATTACCGAATGCTATTGTTGAAACGTTTTGGTAAATTTCTTATTGCGGGTAATATGGTTTGGTTAGCTAGAGATGATAATTTTACTTTTGTGGGATCTAGGTTACCGAGAGAGTTCTACATTATCCTTCGATAAGGATAAGCCCATTTTCAAGAAGAAAGCAAGATGAGTAAAGTTTTTTTAAAAATTGCTCGCAATTTGCTCATCATGATTATAAAATTGCTCTAGCGGTAGCAATTATTAAAAAAAAGTTATTAAACAATTTCGTAACAAACACTATTTGCACGATTTCTAAGTTATCCGTGTACGAACGGGATCTTTTCTGGGCTCAACAAATTGCGATCAATTTGCTCATCACTGCCCCAACTTTTTTATTTGCGTTTTATTAACGTTTTTTGAATTATCGGAAGCTATAACAACAATGATGCTGAGATGATACGGAAAAAGCCGCCATACCGAGGTGTTCTCTGGACTTTCCCCTTTCGAATGAGCCATCGATCATGCCATTCGGCCGAAGATTGGAGGGTCTAGACTAAAATTTCCAAAGGGTCGATCCCAAAAATGTGTGTCGGTAAAAAATGTCATTGCCGGTAAAAGAAGGAAATGTCGGTAAAAAATGTCATTGCCGGTAAAAGAAGGAAATGTCGGTAAAAAATGTCATTGCCGGTAAAAGAAGGAAATGTCGGTAAAAAATGTCATTGCCGGTAAAAGAAGGAAATGTCGGTAAAAAATGTCATTGCCGGTAAAAGAAGGAAATGTCGGTAAAAAATGTCTTTGTCGGTAAAAGAAGGAAATGTCGGTAAAAAATCAAAGTCATGTCGGTAAAGAATCATTCTTTACCGACATTTCCTTCTTTTACCGACAAAGACATTTTTTACCGACATTTCCTTCTTTTACCGGCAATGACATTTTTTACCGACATTTCCTTCTTTTACCGGCAATGACATTTTTTACCGACATTTCCTTCTTTTACCGGCAATGACATTTTTTACCGACATTTCCTTCTTTTACCGGCAATGACATTTTTTACCGACACACATTTTTGGGATCGACCCTTTGGAAATTTTAGTCTAGAACCTCCAATCTTCGGCTGAATGGCATGATCGATGGCTCGTTCGAAAGGGGATGGTCCAGGGTACACCATAGGATAGGGGATTTTTCCGAATAATTCAAAAAACGTTAATAAAACGCAAATAAAAAGGTGGGGCAGTAATGAGCAAATTGATCGCAATTTGTTGAGCCCAGAAAAGATCCCGTTCGTACACGGATAATTTAGAAATCGTCAAAATAGTGTTTGTTACTAAATTGTTTAATAACTTTTTTTTAATAATTGCTACCGTTAGAGCAATTTTATAATCTTGATGAGCAAATTGCGAGCAATTTTTTGAGATATAATTCATTAAGATTGGTTCAAGTCCAGGGCTAACTTTACTCATCTAAGAAAGCATGCAGAATACTGTCCCGTTGTCCGTTTTTCGATATCGTTTAGCAATGATGAGAAATTAATCTTTTAAGTGTCGGAGTATGGATCTTTTTCAAGCTTCAAACTTCTGTATCTTTCGAACCAGCCATCCTATCGAAACGCGACTTGCATATTCGTAAAGAGGAGACTTTACTCTTTCGAACGAGCATTTGATCGGGCAAATTCGAGATGCATCGATTTTTGACAAAAATCCTGATGTATAGATCAAGATTTAGAAAGAAGAAAGCATGCAAAATACTGTCCCGTTGCCCGTTTTTCAATATCGTTGCCGAGTGTTGAAAAATAAATTTTTTAAGTGTCGGAGTATGGGTCGTTTTCAAGAGAAAAATTGCTGTAACTTTTTAACCAGCCATCCTATCGAACCGCGACTTGCATATTCGCAAAGAAGAGACTTTCCTCTTTCGAACGAGTATTTGATCGGGCAAATTCGAGATACTTCGATTTTTGACAAAAATCCTGACCTATGCATCATGATTTTTGCCAAAATGGTCACCACCGCCGATTTCAGTGTTTAATGGCTCATTTTAAAGATAAAAGCATGTAGAATAATGTTCCGTTGTCCGTTTTTCGATATCGTTAAGCAATGATGAGAAAATTATCTTTTAAGTGTCGGAGTATGGGTTTTTTCCAAGCTTCAAACTGCTGTATCTTTCCAACCAGCCATCCTATCGAAACGCGACTTGCATATTCGTAAATTAGAGACTTTTCTCTTTCGAACGAGTATTTGATCGGGCAAATCTGAGATGCATCGATTTTTGACAAAAATCCTGATGTATGCATCATGATTTAGAAAGAAGAAAGCATGCAGAATACTGTCCCGTTGTCCGTTTTTCGATATCGTTACGCAATGATGAGAAATTAATATTTGAAGTGTCGAAGTATGGACTATTTTCAAGGAGGGATGAGATTCTCGTCCTTTATCGCAACAGATCTATTGATGTTACCAACTTCGATTATTGAGTCGAATATGATTCCTAAATTCACCGCTCCATTTGGTAGAGGGCGTAAGTAAACGTCTGTTGTTTTGCACGATCGGTATTTCAGTACATGGGACACGAAGTCCCATAAGATGATAGGTCTATCCTTATACCTCGTCTGTGAAAATTTCAAACTTTTGCGCGGGTAAATCATTAAAGGAACCTAACCTCTATTCAGTGATTCTTCGGCGAGAACTTTCAAAATGGTCGTACCCTTCTCTCGTGTGCCTCTTAGTATATTAAGGAAAGATCACTTGTCATTCGCCCGATTCGCCGTTTCTCTTAATGCTGATCGTTTAACACAAGTTAGGAGCTCTCACTCGCATCGACCGGACGATGGACATTTTAACAGAAACGGAAAACACTTCCTAACCTATACGTTAGTCATATCGGGGTTCGGTTATTTCTTGTACAAAAAGAAAAATGATTTGTACGAACGATTCAGGGATCTCAACTTCGGGATGCCCATTGTCAGGGCGGCGACGATGTTTCCACCGAGTGTCGTCGATCATAGGGACAGATATAATTTTATAGCGGACGTAGTGGAGATATCGGCACCCTCGGTGGTATACATAGAGATCAAGGATGAGAGAAGGTATGTTCGGATCATATTAGAGTCTCATGACAGCATTTGTTTTATGTGTTTAAATATTGTATCATTTTTTTTATGTAGTTATTAATAAAAAGATAGATTAGACATGTTCACAGGAAGGCCGATCACACAGAGTAATGGCTCAGGATTTATTGTTTCTTCCGATGGCTTGATATTAACCAATGCTCATGTTGTAATTAAGAAACGTGATACAACTGTGAAGGCAGGTATTATTCTCCTCTGAGAGGTAATGGTGTTACTAGAATACATCTTTCTATTTCTTACAAAATATGTAAATGTATTTTATGTAGGTTCGACTCCACGATGGAACTGTATACAATGGAGTGGTGGAGGATGTTGATATGCAAAGCGATCTTGCAACCGTAAGAATTAACAAGGTAATAGGTTTGGCACTTTTAAACTTATCTAACTTCAATGATTAATAGCTGCTTTATGCTTGCAGACAAACTTACCAGTAATGAAATTGGGTAGTTCAGCTAATATCAGGCCAGGAGAATTTGTTGTTGCTATAGGGTCGCCTTTGGCATTAAGTAACACGATAACTAGTGGAATAGTGAGCAGTGCGCACAGACCGAGCGAAGAACTTGGCCTTCATAATAAAAATATGGGGTATATTCAGACCGATGCTGCGATTACTGTTAGTTCTAATGAAATGAATAGAAAAATTAACTACTTAATATCTTTATGATAAGAAATTTTTTCTAGTTTGGAAATTCTGGCGGACCATTGGTCAATTTGGCCGGTGAGGCGATCGGGATAAACGCTATGAAAGTAACCGCGGGTATATCTTTCGCGATACCTATAGATTATGCCAAAGAGTTCCTAAAGAAAGCTGAAATACGCAGGAAGAACAAAGGTAACATAAATACCCAAAAAATTATTATTATTTTTATAATGTTCCTTCTAATCAAAAATATTTATGCCAACAGGCAAACTTCCTGGTACAATGGATGGACCAAGAAGAAGGTACATGGGTATAACGATGCTCACTATTACACCCGACATCCTATACGAATTACAACAAAAAAGTGGCACTATGTTGCACATGATCAAGCATGGCGTCTTCGTATGGAGAGTAGTAGTTGGCTCTCCAGCTTACAAGTAAATTATATCTATCAGACTCTCTATTAACCCCCTCTTTCTTCTTAACATTAATTTCAATTTTCTTTATCAACACAGCGGTGGTTTACAAGCAGGGGATATAATTACGCACGTCAACGATGAGCCGGTATTAGCCGCCGTGAATATGTACAAAGCATTGGAAGGTGTTGGTCCATTAAAACTAATGGTCGTAAGACAAAGAGATATTCTCCAGCTAACAATCGATCCCGAAGAATGAAGTACGAACTTTCAACACGATCGAAATTCCTCAATGATCTATTTCGGTCAATTAAAAAACAATATTCAAGAAGGAACGGTGGAAGGTGTACGTGCAAATCGACCAATCAGAAAAAAAAAAGATTCTTTACCATCTGGCAATAATTTTTCACGAACCTGCATTATTTCTCTCCCGCTGTTTCGAATATAAGAAAGAGCGATGGAAACGTCGAAGCGCTAAAGCCGACCAGTCACCGTAAGGTCATTTGGTGTTTATGCGTTCGTACATACACGCCGGGTGTGGTCTCCCTTGACTGGACGGCATTACGTTCGCGTTGTTTACGACATAAGGCGACCTCCACAAATATGTGACCGGATCTACGCTATGGGACGTGGGTGTGTGCACTCTGCGAGACCTCCTCGTGATTTTTAAATCGAATCATTTTACCGTCCTCGGACTTGTGCATCTCGTTGGAATGTTAAGCGATCCTGGGACGACTGGATCCACGTTTGCACGTACTGCTGAGAAAGGGGGGAGAGTATTGTGTCCTTGAAAGCTTGTAGCTTCTTTAAGAATTTAATATTATTTATATGTTATCGATTCGTACAAATATATAATAATTAATGTTAATATTTCTTCGTGAAGATCCTGTAGCTTGGAAGAATATTAATAGTTTTCTTCGAAGCCGTACGAGTACCTTAACCGTCCTGTTTTTCTAACTCCGAACATTATCTGTTCTTGCCAGGCTGTTCCTTAATCTTCCCTTTATCGTTAGCTTCCTTAAAAAAAGCGTCGGCGTTATTCTCTGATTATCCACGCATTTGACTTCGACTATCCTCGCCTACGAGTCTACCATCCCGGTTTCTTCCCACGTTACGCACACCATAAGACGCTCGCAAACAAATAGACACCCGTGAAATGGCTTCGCTGCTGCTTGTCCCCTCCCGCAAGAAAGAGAGGGTATGAACGAGATACACGGCCGATTGTCTCCACCTACACACTCTTGCTCGCGTTCACGAGCTTTTCCAACGACGAACGACCCTGTAAAGATACCCTTTAAAGGATCGAATCCGCTACCACGTGCACGAAACGAACTAGCTGATTTTTCCCTTAGGATCGGTTCGATGACCTCCGGTGGAATCATTAAACGTCCTCGTAAAGGGATGCGGACGCTCTTCGACGGACGATAGCGAAATCTTTCGAGTGTGTTTAGATACGTTGGATAGCTATCTATTACGTGTCTGAGTACCTGAAGATAAGTGTTGTTACGATGAGATATTTTATTTATATGGAATTATATGTTTTAATAAATATGTTGATATATCAATTGTTTATTCGAAGACTAGTGTAAGTATATCTTTTTGTTTTATTTCGAAATGTTAAATACTGGTTTTAGGGTTTCGTATTTGTTTATCGAGTAATTAATAAAATGAAGTTAAAGTAAAATTTTAGCAACCTTGGTTAAAAAAGATACGTTTTGTTGATAAAATTAGCAATAGAACTCTATCGGTAAATACGGTATTTATTAGGACATCAACAGGTACATCCTCAAAATACAAGTACTTACCTAAGCTTGTTATATAAGGTCTTCACTAATTTCTACACTGTGTATTTAAAATACCGTGTTATACGAGGATTTAACTAATTTTTAACCTATGTATTAAAAATACCGTGTTATCTAAAAACTGACATAATTCTAAAACCGTGTTATATGAGAGCTCCCATTAGTTATGAAATCATGGAGTTACTAAAACCGTCTCCTCAAATTATCGCGTTATAGAAGGATTATACCCTTAGCTACTTTATCCTCACCAAAAATGTAAGCCCCTCGGTAAGATAGCGAATCGTCCCGGTTGGATAACATAAATCCAGCTTAATTCGTGCGAAGATTGGTCACGCCCAAGCGTACTTAGATCGGACGATCCTCGTGATACCTTGCAAGCGAAGTACAAGTGCTACGTCCGGGTCAGGAACGGTGAATAACGTCAAGGACGAGAGGGTCGCGTGATTTTATTACGGTTAGGGCGAAAGATTCTCGACCGTCTGCGGTCGTGAGAAGAAAAAAAAAAAAAAGAGGGAAAGAAGGTCCTGGTAGCTAAACGATTTCAGTTTACACGAGCACCGATACAGCCATTCTTATACCGCCCCGATCAAGGATAAACGAATTATTTTCATTCTTGTTTGGGGCTGCTACTATCTCTTTGCTTTAGTAACTCAATGTTTTTTTGGTGGAACTCAGATTTTTTCGTTCATTCGACCAAAGGTATGATGTGATATTTTTTTTTGTTAAGTTTAACAAACTTCAACAGAGCTTGATTTATGAATTATTAGTTAATGGAGTTTGTAAATAATTCCTTGTCATGATTTGTGAATAAATTTGTAAAGTCAAAGAATTTTTGAAATATTTGTAAATTCCCATATTACATCGTTTTACTTTACAATTTCTAATCTCAATCTCCGTCCATTAAATTCTATGATTAAAAAAGTTGTTAAGTAATTAAAAATACTCTAAAAATATTTGTAGCCTCAACTGACGTAGAGTTACGCCTCCATGAACTTCCAACACCGTCCTCAACCCTACAAACTTCGAATTCGAAAATGTAGCAATCTCGTTTCCCGAAAAAAAAAAGTATGAACTCAGAAACAAAAATAACAAAAAAAGGAACACAGAGAAAGAATTTTACGAAGGCGAATCGAGATGAGAAGCGAAACAGGATCAAACTCTAGAAAAAGCTTGTTCCGCCTCGGGTATGACTCGAGTTCTCAGACCTCTCGTTATGTATCGACACTTTGCACAGCTTCGAACTTTCGTTACCGACGATTGCACCGGTGATGGCCCATAAAAGATGGACGTACGAACGTCCAGCTTCTCGATAAAAAGAAAAAAAAAAGCCAAGACACTGAAGAAAACAAAAAGAAAAGTCACACCCGACGTTAATCAAGGTCATCAAACGACCTCGGGAAAGCTGGACACTGAAACGGAACTCGAAAAAATAAAAAAACAGACAGACTTTGTCTCGTTCTCACGTTTCTCCTTCTTCTCCCCCAAGTACAGAAATAATCACGTTGAGGCCTCGCAATGATTATGTCCTTAAAAAAAAGAAATATTTTACAACCATTATCGCAACGATGCATTAATATCATAAATGGTCGACAAATTGGGTGACGGAAGAAAATCCAAGTGGATCCCGTTCGATATCAATTAAGAGACGATCTCGGTTAAACAACCAGTTAAACGAGGTTAGCTTCTTAACGCGTGATACAAGTATTATACTAAATTATGTAACAACTCGAGAGTTTCACCGTACTACGCTCATAATTATTCCTTTAATGTACCTTCGTTAGGCTTCTTGTCGTTAAATTAATCGCCGTTATTGCTGGTTACTGTTTCCCGAATGGATTTACATTGAAGTTCACGCGATAACGTTCAATTAGGATCGAACGTACGAGTGGTACGATCGGTATACTCGATTTTATCTCTTTTCTTCTTCTTCCTCCACTTCTTCTCGTGGTATCGCTGGCGGCAAAAGGCGACAAAGAAAATCTATATACGATTCTTGCTTGTAAAAGAAAGAAAGAGAGAAAAAGACAGGATCTTCGATCCCGGATGGAGGGATCCCAAGAGGAAGAATTCGGTGAACGGATCTTGTTCTCTACGTCCTTCGAACGGATCCCCCTGGTTCCTGGTTCGAAGTCACCATACTAGAGTAGGTACTTCTTGCTTCTCGGCAACGTATATAAGTCAAAACCAGATCGGGAGCAAGGTGCATAATCCGAACAGTCCTTCGACGAAGAAGGAGGTTCAACGAAGAGAAGCCCCGAGTTGTTACACGATGCAGCCACTGGTGAGTCCCTTGCTGAGAACCTTATTAAGATAACGGCCTAATTAATACTCTCGTAATATGATTAGCTGGGTAACCGATCCCACGTGAGTTGGCTTTAATCTACCGACTGTTTAGACGTTGTGCTTGAAATTGTTTTAATTTTTTTTTAAATTAGGTAGAAAGTGAGGTAGATCTTCTCTTTTATATCTGGAATAATAGATACTCTTTTAGAAATTTGAAAATTATCAAGAACAGGTTTATACCCTTGGCTTATAATTTAATTCGACATTCGATCAAATTGATATTAGAAATTTAGAAATAGTCAATCACAAGACTAATGAACACTAAAAAGTAAATAAATAAATTTGTAATAATTGAACCATGAGTTTGACTCGTGCTATTTATCCTCGTCTTGTAAATTATACCACGATATTATAAGGCAAAGGGTTAATATTGAATGAATTTCTTTGATTATTTTTTTCGTTATATCTCCGAATATTCTGATAGTTGATCAACAACTTCTAATTAGACGGGACTCTCTTCTGCAATTAGCAACATCGAAGTCCCGTCTCTCGTGTTTCTCCGTGTATAAATATCGCCATGTTTCTAGTATGAATCTATATGACGAAGCAAATACTACGGGGTAAACTGTAAATCGTGGCAAAATCCAGGCAACCGAGCTTCGGTTATTCCAATCACGAGTGCGGCTATCCGCAGTGTGTAAATATGAGTAGGTACATGGAGATCGCAAAACTTTGACCGCTGATTACGTGTCTCTCTCTTACTCTTTACGGTCTCTTCCTTCTAGACTGCCCTACTCTACCACAACGTTGGTTTAAAGCTCGTAAAGTGATTCGTCCTTTGTCGATATATTCCTTGTATAAAATTAATTAATCGTGTTAGGATTAGCAATTATTTTCAAAGTGTTTGAAGTAAGATTTAATTTCAATGTTTAAGGCAATTTAATTTATCGTTTGAGAAGATATTTAACATCGTTAAATTAAATTCAATACTTTGTGTAACACTCTGTTGATAAAACAATAATTTAAAAGCCAATTTTTGTTTATAAATTGCATCAAGTTTGAAAGCTTCTGTAACTTTTGTAAATTAAATTAAATACTTTGTGTAACATTCTGTTGATAAAAAAATAATTTAAAAACAAATTTTTGTTTATAAATTGTATCAAGTTTGAAAGCTTTTGTAACAATTAAAGAAGCTTTCATTATATTTCGCATAGTATTTTGATATATTTATGAATCTGCAATACGGGATAATTATTTGAAAAATCCACAGTCGGGACCGTTTTGTCGGGAAGAAAATCGTTTTTCCCTTAACCACGTATCTCCATTTTTTTCTTTTCGATTATTCCCTCCTCTCTCTTTTTCGTTCTCGGTACGCGAACATTTATGCGGGTCTTATTGGGTCGTAAAGAGCGCCGAATCTCCGGAGACTCATGCAAGTATAAACTCACCCCGAGCGGCGTGCGTTCGTAGGTAGCCTCGTCGGTGCTGTCGACGCTCGGACCAAAAATTCGTTACTCTTTCTCTCTTATTTCTATCTCTTTCTCTCTCATCGAGTTACCTACCCAGCAAGAATCTGAAAGTCTTTCTCTTTCACTCTCGCTATCTCGGACCTCTCGACGAAAGGAATTCTAAAAAGCTGAGCACGGCTCAACGGCACTCGAGGACGTTCTTCTTTCTTCGAGAAAAGTGGAAGACCCAGTGGCCGAGCAAATAAATCTATTCTCTTTCGAAATCGGTGTCGAGAGAATGAGTGTGAGGAAAAGAGTTTAAGAAATCATTACTTAAATCTTTAGTAAATCGAACCGATATCTTAGTTAGATTTCCATTTTGTTCATTTCACGTTGGTCCACTTAAATGTAGCCATCTAAATATTTCTTTTATTTCTGATGACATAACATTATGTAATTAAAAAAAAAATACATATTGGGTTGGTAAGAAAGTAATTTCGGTTTTCACAAATTTGTTTTCAATTATAATCATATAAAAAGAGAAATAACAGAATCATACACCAAGAAAATGATCACGCGACTACGAAAGATCTATTACCGTCCACGCGTTAAGAGATCGAGTAGAAGAGTGTAGAGTATATAGAAGCAGTACTCTAAACGAAATGAATAAATTTCCAGATTCTATTCCTCGCGATCCTCGGCACGGTCTCGTGCTCCCAGCTGACTCTGGTGCCGTATGCCTATCTGGCGGATCCACTTCCGGTGTACCATCAGTCTCAGAACACGAGAACCGGGGAGCACGCGTACAGTTACTCCGGTGGACCCTCAGCGAAGGAGGAAGTCAAAGGTCCTGATGGAGTCACGAGGGGATCTTACAGCTACGTAGACGCTCACGGAATCTTGCAATCGGTTTTTTACGTTGCTGACGAGGGTGGCTTCCGCGTAGCAGCGACAAATCTACCAACGGATAGCGATCTGCCAAGTGAACCAGCTGAGATTCTTTTGGCTAAGAGGGCACTCTTCGAAGAGCAGGCAAAATCAGTGTCTCGACGAAAGCGTAGCTTGAACGAAGAAGAATCAACGAGAAAAGAAAAGAAAGAAGAGCAGAGCCCAACAGAGGAAGAACAATCGAAACAAGAGAACAATGATGGCCGACCATACGGAGCCCTAGCAACTTTCCTTCTCCCAGGATCAGTACCAACAGCTACGTCTCATCAGAGTCACGTCCAAATCCATCAAAATCTTCGTACAGAACCTATCGAACCTGCTAATGCGGTTACCGTAGAAACAGCTCCTGTTCTACCTTTGGCTAGTGTACCCATTTCCACGTCTCATCAAAGCCGCGTTCAAATACACAATACACCGGCTAAACTGGAGACAATTGATGTGGTCGCCACACCGATAGCTGCCACCGTACCTGTCATAGCCAGAGATTATCATCAGAATCGTATACTGATTCATAGAAATCTTGGATTGGAGGGAGAGACACGCAAGGACGCTGTCAAGATCGAAACTCCGACTATCCTTGGTTTTCACGCGCTCGTTTCCGAGCCGGTCGCAATCTTGGAGCATCGACCTTCCTACTTCACGGCCATTTCCTCTCAGAGTACAGCGCAGATTCATAGGAGTGACAAACTTGCGATTCCTACAAGCTTCTACGAGTTCCCTGCGTTCGTTCACTCCGTTCCATTGGCCAGCTCGTCTCAATATCGTTCGCAGATTCACTCTAGCCAGAGAATCGAGTCTTCTGATGGTGGAAACTTGGAAACTGGGAAGACAGAGTAAGAAGAGGGTTCAACACGACTAGAATCGACTTAATGGTGAAAACTTCCATTTTCTTCGGCCAACCTTTTGGGAATATCTTCTTTTTCTATTTATTTTATCGATCGAGGTACTTCTCGTCAATCATTGCTGCATCATCGTGGGGGGAGAGCTCGAGAGTTTCGATCAGTTACGATCGATAGTTCGCTCTTCTATTCTCTGTCATTTAGTTTTTTAATATCTATGTAGTATTTAGTAACGTCGATGTCATCGAATCATTGTAAAAGCTTCACGATATTCCTATCGACGATAAATCATTTCGCTCTTCATTAAAATTCTAGTTTGGTTCCTTTTTTTTATTTAACCTTCGCCACGATACTTCATTATGAACAGTGATATTTTTTGTCATTTAGAAATTTATGAAATCATACCATCGATTTGCTATTTCTGTTAATTTTAATAAATGTATTACTTCTCTGACCTAACAAACTTCGTATACTAAAGTAGTAAAGTTTGTGCTTGCGTAAGCAAACGAAAAAAAATGATCTCGACGAAAAAATGTGTACCAAACTCTTGTCATAAATTATACCATTTTTTTCAACATATTTTACATAGAGGATAACCTCGAATTACCCAAGACAAACTTCCCGATCGATCGACATAAAAAAACTGTCGTCGTATCGATTACAGAGTATCTCAAAACATCAGAGTGTGACAGTCGTCGACCTCGATTTTAATTTGACGAGTTATTCTCGTATCTGTCTTTCACTCTTTCTCCTTTTCGTGACGGATCGAAGGAAAGACATGACGCCGGAATTAAAACGAAGTCGGGATTATATTCTCAAACTCGATTTAACACGGAAGAAGCTAAAAGAAGAGGTGGAGGTGAACGTTCTTGCAGCAGGTGAAGAACTACAGAGAGGTTTCGTGACCTCGAACGTTGCTGGCCTTCGCTTTCCTTCGTAATAATGTGCCTTCGAAAAAAAAAAAGAATCCTCGTTTTCCACTTTTTGTATTACGAAGTATCGAAGTATTTAATTTGCTCGTATCATGCTGCTACCCGAAAGGGGCGGGTTTCTTTAACGTACTAACTCTACGAGTTCATACCTTTGCCTATTCTTGAACAACTAAGAAGAAGCTCGTTTTCTCGAATGATTTGTCGAGACGATCGCCAGAGGATACAACTTTGAGAGTAATTTGGATCGTTAGGTATCTAGGGGTCTGGGATGAATCGAGATATTAAACTCTCCTCGCAAAGATATCGTGTATCGGGGGTAACGAGGGAGAAGATTAACTTTCTCACGTTCCTTGAGAAAGAGACGAGACTTTGCGTAACCTCTTCGATTACTTGGCGTTAGTTGTTGCTGTTAGCAATGTATTAGCCCTGTCGCATATTTTCTATATTCATTTTTTCTATATTTCTATTAAGAAGTATCATATCATGCGATAAAAATAAATATAGTTTTACTGCCGGTAGTTCTAGTGTTAAATAGAAATTACAACAAAATGTATATTTTTAAAAAAGAATGGAACGATCAGAATTTAACAGAAAACCTATCAAACCATACAGGAATAATCAATATTTCGAATATCCATCACGTATATTTTTCAACAACTCCGATTCGTCCTGGCGAAAGAAAATCATTTTCTCGATGTTCGATCGAAACAAATCGTATAAATTAGAATACGGTGAACGGATTTATCGATAGAAATAAATCGAATGGGGGAAATGGGGTTTAAAGTCGAATAATATCGTGGTCCCTAGCCGCCATATTTCTCTTAGGACACTCGTAAAGAATCGATTTATCCGGTTTCCTTCTCCTGGGGGCGAGGTAGGTAGATAGGATACCTTTTGTCGGGTCGATCTAATCTCCGAGTCCGGACGGTCGCGACAAGTGTCCTGTCGGGTCGACGAACCCGTGAGCTAAGATTAGATGCGCTACGAAAGCACCGTGGAATATCTCCTAATACGCGTCTAAAGTTCGCGCTCGCTCGACGATCGCGTTTCCCCCTTGTGAACCCCCTACTCCTCGTTCTCCCTTGGTATCCTTTTCTTACTCATTTTCTATCTCTCTCTATCTTTTTACGACATTACTCGTTTCACGAGCCACCAAGGAAGGCCTCCACCTTCTTATTTTCGCGCGAGTTGCATATGCTTGCTCTCGGAGCGTGGGTGTCCATAACGGATGGCCCGCAGAAACAGTCCACAGATTGTACCGGATCGGTGCATTATGGCGGCTACGACCGCCATAATTCCCTCTCCTATGTCAATGTTGATCTCTTGTAACCACCTCGCTGTCGTTTTCTTGGGACAAAAAGGAGCGAAGAGTTTTGTTTCTTTTACTTGGTCACGACGATGTTGCCATTCTTCTTGGGACGCTCATTAATCAAAGATCACTAAGGAGTTGTGTAATAGTTTTTTTTGGCTTTTGTATTTTTTAGTTGATAACTAATAATACATTTCGTCAATTTTGAAACCTTGTAGATATAAACAATATCTTTTCTTTTTATAATGAATCATACAACTATGTGACTCTCAGTCACTTATGAGAATAAAAGGAATGATTAAAATGTTATTGTTTATAGTTTAATTATTAATTTATGGTAAAAAGCCCTAAAAAACTTGGAAATGCAATATGAAATAATAAAAAAACATTTCAAATGTGATTCAAAGTCACATCGTGGTCCGATTAGAGTTAAAATAACATATTATTTCAAATGAAGTGGTATAGTATCGGGAAAATGTCGCCCCAGCTATGACAGTCCAGTACAAAGGGTTAATAATCTGTCTCCAACTCGGACATTGGTATAATGTTAAATAAAGTACGTTTCCCGTTAAAAATGATTTCTTCTTTCAAAGCAATGATATATAGAGACGATGGTTTTTACGGGAAATTGCTCCACACGGTTGGTGTAACTACCGAGAAGATAAATCAACTTGTACTCTGTTGGAGTAGAAAAAAAAAAAGGAACTTCATTCCCGAAGTACGTATTCGTGTCTCTCGAAACAAACAATATAAATTCCATGCGAAGCAACTATTCGCGTTATCTCGTAAGTGCCCCCCACCCCTGTTTCTCTTCTTTCACACCATGCGTAAATTATACACCACATTATCCCCCATTTCCAAAAGAAATTTACAATCTTTGCATTCCGGTCTATTATTCCCACATCAAGGTTGAGCACATTTTATTTGAAATACTCAATTATTTCAAATACTTCATTATCTTTATGTTACAAATAACATAAGAAAATTATGTTTATTTTGCGTGTACAGTAGTCCTTCAATAATCCAGCAGATTAGTAGAGGTTCATTTTAATAGTAAAACCTATGTTTATTGTAGAAATATATTAAATTAAAAATTAGACTTAGAATTAGATTTATTATTATTTATTATTATTAGAATTAGAATTAGATTTATTAGAAAATTAAAATAAAAAAAATTACACACACCTCCATCCTCGAACGAGATAAATTTACTTAAGACTTCGTAACTTTCTTCCCCGTGTGGGTTATTACGTAAAAGAAAAATAATAGAATGCTCGAAGGATCTGTTTTGCAAAAAAAAGGAGAGCTTTTACGATTTCGTGATCCTGGCGTAAGCGTAGCTCGGATTCTCCCTCTCTCTCTCGCTTTTACTCAGTTCTTGCAGGTACCGTTGTTTATGCGGTCATGCAAGATAAAGCGGCGGAGACTCGGCTTAGACGTACGAAGGTAGAAAGGAACGACGACGATTCGCCCGTGCGATAATAGAAACGTCCAGCGTCCTTCTGATAAAAGGTCTGCATATGTTACACTCTGTACTCGGCGTATGCGTTAGCGCATGCGACGCAGATAAGGACGAGGATAATGATTCCCGCGACGTTTCAGTGGTGCGAAACCACCTTCCGACTATTCTCTCTCTCTCTCTTTCTATATCTGTCTGTTTCTCTCTCTTTGTTCACCGAGATCACAAATTCACACAGTTTATACGAAACTTCGAAGTTGCCGACGTCAGAAATGCACCTAACGGAAAATACATATACTTCCCTATGCAAATTCTATTTCTAACACTGTCGATGTTCTAGTATAAAGTAGAGGTACTCGGTCTTTTTATCGGTATTCAACGATACCTATTCCGTTGTTACGGAAGTTAAGTTCAATGTCAGGTTTCTAGATCTTCGAGCAGTGTTACAGACAATTTCTGTACACCTTGTATGAAAGTTATCGAGGGACACGATTTAGCAAAAGGGTATCAATTTCTTGCCTTTGAATTTAACTGTAATAAAATGAAATGTATATCTAGTATTTTTTGTAATTATTGGTAACCAGTTTTTCAGTCTAGGAGGATACCTTTTTTTATATATTACATAGTATTGTAAACACTTTATATTTGCTTGTAAACTTTGTCATATTTTTAAAAAGTTTCATTTGCTTCAGCAACTAATTTTCCTTCTATCCAGACAAAGAGGCATATCCTTCACCTTAACCCAAAAACCCCAAATATCGATGTACATTCTCGTTACAGCAAATGATCAGTCCATGGTAGATAATCAAGGGACACGTTTTAACAAGAAGATATCAGTTGCTTAAAGTCGTCTCATTATCCTTCGAGGATGTGACTACTCGAAAGAATGGATGAAGAAAAAAGAAATGAGAGTCACCTTATCGAAGTTCTCGATTGATCTTAATTAATTAGTTCGTTCGTCGTCCACGGATGGGAGCTAGTGGAGGCTCGAAAGGGTTCGTTCGCAAAGTTCGCGTTAAGCTCCCGAGGCATTGCTCCGAGTTCCTCTCGGGCAATCAGCAAATGGAATCGTTAGTTAGCTCGTGTAATCTTCGATCGGACGTTAGTTCTTCCTTGTAGTACACGCTCTCGCGGAACAATCGTGATTCACGATCGCGTTCGAGGCCGGGGCACAAAACTAGTCGTGGATTCACGCTGTTTATCGCGACTTCTCGGACCGAGAGCTCGCTCGCTTTGGATCGGGCCGGCTAATTAGCATATTATTTATCGGGTACTCTACCACCCCCCACCACTTCTCTACTACCACGCAATTACGCGCACGTGTTCCCGCGTCTTTCTCTGTAATTTAACCGGATTGATCGTTTAGGTTATAATTTCTACTAATTGTTTTGTTCGTTAATACTTCAGGATTTGTTATGCGTATGGACGTTATGGTTTTTAAGTAACATGGACGTTATGGTTTTTAAGTAACATGGACGTTTAATGACGTTAATATTAATAATTAGATAATTTACTTATTATTTAAATCGTTTTATCAAATTGTGGTTATAGTTTATTATTAATAATGAATGGTGAACGTTATCGAAGCCAATGTATTTGTTATTTTGTTTATATTGGAAAATACATGAAAATTATATTATTAATTAATGATAAGTCAATATTTTATACACCTCTCGCTATTCTTGTTCCGTAACTGTCTCTAAAAATTGTAATTCTTTATTTTTCATAATTTTTGCTAATAAAATAATATTACTGTATTATGATAATAAAGTACATGTAGAATATTCTACCAGTATCATAATTTTTCTGAACATTTCTAACTATCCCCGTAATTGTGAAGGTACTCTTTATAAGAAGGTACACGGAGAAAATCACCGGGGGTGCTAAATTAGTTCATAAATTCTCAATCGGATATAATTCCAGTCATAACTGCCTCATAAAAATCTGCTCGTGCCGACGACACGCGACACGGGTTATTCGATTAAAGAATTTCCCTTTCTTTCTTTTTTCTTTGTTCCCCATAATCGACGACCCGTCTAAATGAATATACGATGATTCTTCTTCTTCTTCTTCGTGTAATACGTTGTTCCGTAAAAGGATCCAATTCGTCGACTCGTTTTCGATCTTGTCGGCATCTTCTTACTCACGAAATCGTCTCTCACGAAGGATCGTGGATGGAAGGGCGGTTTCTTGGGTCGGCGATTCCTTCAAACGTGCAAAAAGAAGAATTCACGTTTCCGTAAAAGGCAAGGTTTTGCCTTCGAGCACCGAATTCTCGATAAACTTACACGAACTGGTCTCGATCGATGTTCTCTTCACGATTTGTTGTGTACGGTTCGATGAACTCGAACACCTTCAACCATCGATCATTATCATAAAACACGATTTCTTACATTAATTCAAGGATAGAAAACTTAAATTGTCGAGTCAATGAAATAAAAATTAATATTTTTGCTAAATTGTGATATAAATTTCAAGCTTGATAATATTTTAAAGTAGGAGTATTCAAGCTGGTCGCAAAACAAATATTTATTTCAAGTAAAAGCTAAACCTTTTGATTAATTTCTTGCCAATTAATAAAAAAATCTCAGTGAAAAAAAATTGTATCGATATGTCTCTATTGCAAATAAGAACAAACCAAAGAAGTAAAAAAAGTAAAGTTATCGATCGAATTCCATTTCTCGTGCTCGCGAATCCTTCCTCTCTCTTTCTCCGACTAAACAGATTTACAGCCACGTCGACGCGTAGGCACGAAGGGTGCGCAAAGGGCTCGAAGATTTCGTGCGAGCATTTTCATAAATTATGGCGTCACGGTGTATTATTTATGTAACACTTTAACGAGCAGCAGCACCGTAATTTTGCGGGCCGCCAATTTTTCTTTTACGATACCTGTACGTCCGACTCGGTGCCGATTCGCCTGGTCCATCCACGATGGTCCAGCTATGATCTTTCGTGCCGACTCTGACTACACGTATATACATACATATATATTGCATTTGTACATGTATACGCAATGCATAAGTTACGTCTATATATCGCAGAGAGAAAAAGACATTAAAGGATCCGCGCGGAACACGGATCATATACACCGGCTGTGTGCAACGAGAAAGAAGAAGATTTTACGAGTAGAGTACTAACCTCGGCATCGACGATAAAGACGTCGAGCCCTTTGCAGGTCCTTCTTACAGGTAACATACCTACCTCTAATTCTAGAGACTTAAACTCGAATTACAGAGATTTTGCTTTATTTTTAAACGGATATTATCGATTTTACAAGAAATGATGTTAATATTTTACTGGCTAGTTGGGTTGGATAAGACCAAATGTCTGTGGGTTTGAGTAGTCTTTATAATTTTAGTTACACTATCTTATCAAACAATTATTTTAATTTTTCATAAGAAAGTTATTTCATTTTTTTTATATACAGGGTGACCTATTTAAATCGATTAACTTAAATATCTTCTAAACTGTTTTTTTCGTATTAAATCAAAATCGTGTGAAAACAGAATAGGGTGTATAAAACTATGATAAATCCTCTAAAATTATATCCAACGTTTTAACATCTCACCAAAAAAGGAACATTAACTACTCGTCCTCTTCGCTCACAGCATGAACGTAAAGAGAATGGAGTCAACCTGCTCGCGAGCTATCGTGAGACCAATAAACGAGTCGTTCTCTCTTTGTCTCTCTCCCTGGTAAGAGAATCACTTGGCTCAAGAGTCGCGTTTAGTGCCAATGTCAAAACCAACGCGATCTCGCCTACACGTGCTCGTTAGAACACGAAGGAGAAAAGAAATTTCACTCTACGTAAGTTGTACTTACTTGCTAACACGCACACATAGCAGAAGATACGACGAGGTCTGAGTAATTCCAATGGAATTGATGAACTCGTTACGTCCCTCTCTTGCTTTACCACCGTAGGATTAACTGCTGGCCAGTTTTCTAAGGCTCCCTCCGAGAGGGTGCGACCTCTCCTTCTAATATACGCAACGCGATATGGAAATATTTTCTTAGCGCGATATTCTCCCCCCTTCCCTCTTACGAAACGGGATACGCTTCGTATATGCTATGCTCAAGGGCTGATTTAATACCCTACGACATCTTCATACCGCACGCGGCCTTCTATAAATGTTTTCCCCTTTCGATACTACATCGTTCTGCCTTAGGTTTTTATACCCCTTTTGAATTTATTCCGAGAGCGTTTACCTATTTCAATCAATTCTGATGTAAGGAAGGAATTCGTTTTATATCGAGTTACTCGATCTTGGATGAAATTTTTGTATATGATATTTTAATAATTAGAATGTTCGAATCGGTATAACATTAGTGTAACATACTATTGAACAAATTAGTATGCACGTTAAATCAAAATAGCGATTTTTGTCAGTTTGTACTCGTGCGAATTTTCAATTTAAAAAAAAATAGTGTCATTTTACTGTAAATCTGTAGGTGAGTGAATTTTATATGATAGCATTGATTTTCCGAAAAAGACGTGTCTTTTTTATTACCCTAAACCAGTCCCTTTCCACAAGAATTAAAAATTTGTATCATCTTGGGCCATAAATAGTTAAAGATCTTCACCAACTGTTATTAATTTTGCTTAGAATAATTATCTTACACCGTTAACGTCTCGATAACGTAATTACAATTTTTTTATACGACTTCGCTTCTATCTTAGAAATCGAAAAAAAAGGCTTCGCTTTTTAAAAGGATCGAAAAGATCGACGTCTCGCTCTATGTAGACCTATAAACATTGATTTATCTGCGTGGAAATCGAACTCTGGCTGATTTGTGGCCTTGGGCGGCCCTGAGGGAGCAGCTACGTAGGGCCCCGCGTAGGGCCGAGCGTACACGTCATCCTGGTGGGGCATCGCGAATGGCTCGTGCTGCTGGTGCAGGTAGTGCAACGAGAGACGAAGAGAGAGATTCACCTGGGGATCCTATATAAGTGGATGCGACCGAGAGCTCACACTCTCATATACGTTAGCTAAGCCCGTGGGGTATTATATTCTACGTACACGCGAGATAGAAAAAAGGAACGAGAGGGTGGAAGTAAAGAAAAAGAGGAAATACGAGAGGGAGAGAGAAAACGACTCGGTTTCATCCATCTACCGAAACGATCATGATTACCGTGAGTGAATTTTCTTATCGTATGATCTCGACGAGATTTAGTAATTTTTTTTTTTTCTGCTTCCGATAAATTAATCCTATTTTTCGACCAAATTTTCCATTTTACTTTCCTGATTCTTCTTTAGATATTTTATTAAATGAAAAGAAAGATAAGATACGTGGTTCTTCTATTTTTTTTTTTTAATAAGGGATGGTAACGTGGATACTATAATTTGTACGTTTGGTTAACCTTTTTCATAGTACAAAATCGAAATTACTTTCTTGCCAACCCAATAGAAAAGATAAAATAACGTAGAATTACGTCAGCAACATCTAACCAAGAGATTTGAGTTGTATCAAAGAAAAAAAAGGTTATCCTTACGATATTGAGCTACATTTAAAAATATTTTATTTACCAAAGAGAATTGAATTATTTTCGAGATCGAGTATCAACGTCGGTCGATTGAATTAAACTCAGGGAAAAAGGTGAACGCGTTCATTTCGGAAACGAGTTAGTCAGCTTTTCTAGAAGTTGTTTGCAGCTTCACCGGCAAGAGAGAAGCCGCCTTAATTGCTCCGCGAAAATCAGCTCGACGAAGTTTCCGAACTCGAAGGGACTCGTAGGAAAGCTACGACCTTTTGTGATTTCCCGTACGTGCCGTGTACGAAGGGCTTCCCTCTCACTTGCTCCCACTTTGCTACAAGGTTACCTATCTTCTTCGATCGATCGAAGCTCTATAGACTTTCGAAGATTTCGTTATTGACGTCACTCATTTTGGAACGTGACTCCGAATTTCCTCGTTATAAACATTTTCAACTCGACACGTCAATTTAGTGAATTATAGAACACGAGGAAGACGTGAGATAGAAGTATCTTAAATTCTCAGGTTATAACGTAGTAACTTAAATTGTATTTATAATATAGTTACGAGGATAATATAAAATAAAGTTTATAATATTTTAAATAAGTTATTATAAAAATAAAAATATATTTCATGGCTGAATGTATATGAAATATTGTAAAGATATTGCATATAATATGTGTACCTAATATATGTAACAAATTAATATTTGAATAGTAAAATAGTATTTATTATTAATAAAAATACTTCAAGTCAATTTACTTTCTATTTCGATAGACAATCATCCTGTTCAGCGTATTACTCGGCTCTTCTCTGAGCACACCGATAGCGAATGTCTGGCTCAGCCCCATAGGACCCGTCTCGCCGTTACGACAATATCACGTGCAAGATGGATCAGGATCTTATCGATATTCATTCACGGGACCGCATCACGCTAAGACCGAGTCTAATCTGAACGGGATTACGCAGGGTGGTAAGTGATTTATGTTTTATAATAATTAATAAAATGAACTTCATGTAATTTATGTAATATTAAATCCTATTAAATCTTGTTTTTTGCTTGAAACCTAATATTATATATTTAAAACAAATAGGTTTTGAAATTTTTATAAGGGCAGTTCAATATTTTATAAATTATAATAACGTTTAAAAAAAATTGAAGAATGTTTCTCTTTGATCGAATCTTATATCATCGCATGCAGACCTTGATTAACAAGAAAAAGAATGAATGTATGTCAAGACTATTCATACATTACATTTATCAAAGATGCCACACATCTATTAAAGCGTACGGCCGAGTAGTGGCCTGATAAAGTAGGGTTAACTGATATCTCGTTTACCCGGAAAAAGAATGTTTCTCAAAATATCTTTTCGTGGAATTAAATTGTAATAGAAGTTGGTCAAAATGATTCCTTGGTAAACCTAATTTCCTCATACTCGAATTAAAAGAATTTTGAAGCTTATCTTACGTCTCGAAGAAAGTGAGTCTCGTTATGAGGTCACGATGGTCAATGGCCGACAGAGTAGGTGCAAAAATATCATCGTTTCAATTCACCGGATGGTAATAACATAATCGATCCGTAAAAGGAACGCATTCTTCTCTGAAATCGTGACAAGACTGCCTACACGTTCGAGAACGAGTAGATTCGTCATCGTCAATGGCGCAAGACACGCCTATGCGCGAGATCATGTTTTAATGTACCAAGAAAAAAAGTAATTTTTCTTTCCTTTTTTAAGGTTACTCCTACGTAGACGCTAATGGGATTCTGCAAACCGTCTCTTACACCGCGGACGATCAGAATGGTTTCAGGGTTAGCGCCAGTAATCTTCCTCAAGCGCCTAAGGACGATCGAGTGCAGGTCCAAGATACCCCGGAAGTGGCTGCTGCTAAGCGTAACCACCTGGAGGAGCTACGGAAATCGCAGCTGAACGATCAACCTAACTGGCAGGAACAAAATATACTATCCTACAAGATCTTACCACCGTACGTCAGTTACGCACAGATACAACCAAACGAGAACAAGATCGTTGAACGAGAAATTCAGGTAAGATGCACCTTTCCAGGCCAGTGGTTCTCAAACTATCCTGGGGCTATTCAAGATCTAAAGGGGTTATCAATCATATAAATTCGATTATTCAAATGAATTCTGTTCCTGTGTTCATTGTATATATTTAAGTAAACGTTATGAACTTAAAGATTTTAACATAGGAATTTAAAAGATTAAATTTTAAATTGATATAATTAACAATTGAATTAATTTAATATTGTTTCCTTTGTTAATTTAAATAATGATCTTTTTTTTTTTAAATATTTATACAGAAGGACCCCCATATTCGCGGATAGTAGCTAACCCTTTGATCATTTGATTGATATAATATTTTAATTGATGAAATTATTATGTTTAATCAATTTCATCTCATATATTTAGTTTGAGAACCACTGATCAAAGCCATTCGAGCGAACCATCACAAAGTATTCGATTTATTTATTAAAATATCTACGTTTATCCGACAGAGTACGAAAAATCCATTCCTGCTCTCTCGAACGGAAGCAGAGAGCATTCAAGTACCAAAGCCGGATCCTACACTTTCGAAAGCATCGCCAAGCCCATCCAGCCATCGGGACACTTCACAGAAGGGCGGAGGACAGTTGGATAATCCCAACGCGCTACAGATCGGAAAATTACTCGAAATGCCAAACGTTCATAGGACTGTGGCATTACCAGCCCCATACGTGTTTCCTGTTTTGCCGTACAGGCTACTTCACAGCTCGCTTCATCATACTCAAGATTCCTTGGGTCAATATGATTATAGTTACACCGGTGATTCCAGTGCTAAAACGGAATCTAGATCGTTGGACGGTACCACGCGGGGTGCTTACAGTTATATAGACCCTAATGGCATTTTACAACAGGTTCATTATATTGCCGATCATAACGGCTTCAGAGTATTGGCTACCAACCTACCGGAAGCGAAGTAAAATTGAAGAGATTTTATTTTCTCTCGACCAAAAGGAAAATCGTATCGAAGATCCTTTTTTTTTTTTTTATTTAATCGATCGTTTTTCCTTTAAACGTATACGTGGACAAGCTGGGTCCTTGTTGGTTACAAATTTATTTTGCAAAACATTCGTGTCGAGTATTTGTTTACAGAATATTGAATTTAATAGTATAAACGTTTTGATGAGAGGCAAATTTATTTGACGTTTTTACAAAAACCTGGTAACGAATGAAAAATTCTGACATGCGATTCTATATGATGAAATAAATGCAAACAGAATGCAGGGCAAATTTATACCTGCGAGGACCCGGCTTTAGGTACTCTTGCCACGGCTTAATTCTGGACCCTCCAAATTTCCCCTTAAATGCCAGGTATTCCTGGCAACCTTTGTTGCTTCGAGAAAAGGTGGGGGGGCAGGAGGGGAAGTCATATTCGAAGAGTGTTGGATGCAAAATCTGTAGTACTTTGTTAGAATTCTAAGCTACGCGACGCGAAAACTCTCGCTGTGCGTTAAACTATACGTTCGGACATTTATAAATCATTACGCTTGCGACGATTTTGGAATTTGGAGAAAAATCATTTTTCGACCTAATGTAAGACCATGTTATTTTATCTTCACAAATACATTTAAGAGAAGTAATGTAAAGATGATTCAAAGTTTTTATAAATCCTTTCCATTGAAGTTTCTCAAAAATTCTAAATATAAATCAATAAAATCAGAAAGTCACGTCCGTTGCAATTTTTACAAATAAATGAAGTGATCCGTTAAGACAATTGAGTAAGTTAAACATTTATCCGTGGTATCGAATTTTTGATTCACAAACACGCTGTAGTATTTTACACGCATCGCGAAACAACATAGATAAATATAACAACTGTTGAACGTCGAGAAATACCGGAGAATGAAACGAGTTATTTATAGCTCGTTGCATTAACGTGAATTCTGAGGATTATAGTAACGTAATGGATAATGTTGGATCTTGTGCATACAAACAAATTAAAAATTGTTTAAGTAACCAACAACGTGAAACACGAGTCTTGATAACGTAACTCGTTCAGAACTGTGATAAACTGTTTATTATATTCGTGGGGTCATAAACTTTCAGTAGATAAGAACTTGTTTAATTAATTCGTATTTAAAAACCAACGTAATTTTTATACAACTTTTTACACAATTTTTTCAAACTGACATATCACACTTGATCTTCGTAGCTTATACCACAATCTTTTACCCATTACAACAACGCACTATTTTTTTATTCTATTTTTAACAAGCGGTCCAATTTTCTTGTTCTTTCATAAACTGAAATCTGTGCTCCAATAAATGATTAAATTTCATGTTGCCGTGTCAGTCGCTACATTCGTTCTGAACTCCATAGAAAGAAGAAGGTCAGAAGGCTATATATAACCTGCCCCTTCTTTTACCAATCCGCACGCCTTGAAAAGTGTTACGCAACGGTGGCACGTGGTGCTCTCAAGCGGTATCCTATTGAACCCATACAATCATAATAACCCACATGGCGAAACTGATGGATTAGAAGTGTTGCGTCTGGTTTAGTGCCAGTAGAGATGGACAACAGAAAATTTGGTGTGATTTTGATGTGTCCTCTGTTGGCCGATTCGTGAAAGTCTCCAGAGGATTCAAGAGGGAGTACAGAAGCGCCACGTGGGAAAGAAATTTTTAAACGCCACAATTTTCATACATCACTGTCTGTTTGGTCCAGTGAGGTCTTCGCTTCTGCAGCGTCGAGGTAATGTATCTGTGTATTTATATTGGTGATGTAAGGTTGTTTACTTATCCTGTTAACACTGGCTTGTTTGATAACATTGATTAGTAGTTGTATTTTTTATGGTGGCTTTTATGTATTGTGTGTTGTATACATGGATATGTTCGTGTTAGTATTTTATGTACGTTGTCAAACATTGACTATAGTGAAGATTAATTTATTAGAATGTAAAATTGAATGAAATGGTTTCATTGTAAAGAGGATTTGTATTCGAAATAGTGATATCTACTTGTTTGATATGTATTAAGGGCGCCGTCAATCGTGATGGTGACTCATACAAACTTATAAGAAACCTTCTGACGTACGCATGGCGAGATGCCGATCGCATGCGACGCTGTTTATACGAATTCTGACCAACTAAGCTACTTATATTTTGTTATTTCTTTCACTATACTGACATTTTTATACAGTGTTTCTGGAGTATTGTTAAATTGTTTATTTCTAAACTCGAAGAATTGTTTGTTATTTAATTATTTGATCTAACATGTAAGTGGAGTAGATTAGATACAAAATTTTAGATGAATTAGACTGAAAAATATTTCGATTTAGCAGGCGTAAGAAGGCACGCGAACCGTTATTATCCATGAGCTAGCTGGGACCAAAGCCATAATGGAGTTCACTTCTAGAATACAGCAAAACAGAAGTTCGGAGCCACCGAGCCTCGCAGCAAGGATAGCATATCATTTTAAATTAGGAATTGGTGAGTGAAGATACATTTTCTTTCACATGATTACCTATCTAAAAGTAATAAAAAAATAATTGAAAAAAGTTTTCAAATTTATTTTTTAATGATAAAAGAAATGTGTCCTGCAAAATTTTAAACACGTTCCTAAATACATGTTACAGCTATCAGTACCGTAGTTGGAATTGGCGTTTGTCTCGTTTGGACTTCAACAGGCTATGACTATTTATTAAAACTTAATATAATCGAGAATCGAGAGCAGGTATGCTGGGTGGGTTCTTTGCTACCACTTGGAGCAATTCTAGGAAGTTTGCCAGTTGGAATACTTGCCGATAAATATGGCAGAAAGTATATCGCTTGGATATCATCGATGCCATTGCTTATCAGCTGGTTCATCATTTGCTTTGTGAAAAATACAGTTGTGTAAGTTGTTAAGACAATTTTTCAAATACTTTCATCTCTAAATTATTACAGCAGCTAGGAGTTCTTTAAGTAAGAAGAAGAGTTATTTAACTATCGTTATTTTTTAGGATCTATGCAGCACGTTTCTTTGCAGGTATAGGCTGTGGCGCAGCATCGATCGTAGTGCCAATGTATTTTTACGAAATCAGCAACAATACTAATCAACGACAGATAGTACACCGTGTACAATTGTGTCTCAACTTTGGAGTTTTATGGGCGTATGCCATATGTAAGTAACATTACCTCAAATAATTTTTTTGCGAAATCGACAGTGCGTCCTACATAATCTAATAAGGAAACCTTTCTGACCGCCAGATTTGTTATTCCGTGACACCGTGGATTCCGATATTAAGCCATTAGAGGAACCAAAAATATTGTTAACGGGATTCGTATCACTTTGTTCCATGGCTATACTTCTGTTACCCGAATCGCCTATGTGGCTCGAGGATCGTGGACGAAAGGAAGAAGCTGAACAAGCGATTCAAAAATTGACTGGGACTCATATCCAGTTAGACATAAGGGAGCCGGTAAAGGTCGTTGGTAATTCTGGATTACGCCTGTCTGCTTTTAGAACCATTAGTAACAAAAGAGACGTTATCCTGATTCTAAGTACGTGCACAATTTTTTCTCTTTCTTATGAAATGTTCGTTTATTGACGAAGTACTTTTGACATTTTTTTTTTTACTCATTTTATCAAGGTTTAATTACACTTCAACAATTCATTGGAATGGGCCCACTAACGTTCTATTTGATGGACAATTTCCAACTTACCGTACATGAAAAAATTGAGACTTGGGTTTTCTACTTTATCGTCTTTCTGCCGATGTTAATAGCGGCTTGTTTCAACAAAGTGCTGCACCAGTGCATGGGAGAGAAGTTGGTACTTGGCATCACCAACCTCCTAATGGCTGTATCTGCGTTTTTTATATCTGGTTTTGCTATGATCACGGTATCTTCGGTAAGTCTACGTAATACATACTGACTCCCTTTCATCCACACATTTTTCTTATTTTGGAAATTCTAACAATGAAAACGCAGATGGAATAAAATGTAATACAAAAATATGTAATTTTTTAAACACAGGAGTTCAGGGACGGAGCCTTGACTTATATAATACCCGCGATGTTACTGATGATCTACCTAACCGCATTCCAAATCGGTTTGGGTCCTTTACCTTGGATTATGATCGGCAAAATGTTTCCGTCCAACAGCAGGAAAATGATGTACAACTTGGCGGTTACCTACACTTGGATATTACTCTTTATCACGACGCTGACTTATGCACATATGGTGGATTCCATGGGATTCCCTGGCATCATGTTCATGTACGTGTGTATCAATTTGATCACTATGTTTGTCTTGTGCTGCATTCCGAGAAGAGTCAAAGAAATCCAGGAAGACATTCTGGAGAATTTGGACGAGGTGCATACGAATATTGTACCGTCAAGTTTATAGCTTTAGCGTATGACACTTGCCAGGCATCATTTCAATAACTCAAAAGTGTACCTAATTTGTATAACTGAGATCTATATGTTAATATTTGTATGTTATTATATTTTGTTACGACTATTTAAGGTATTGGTACACTTGTGCTTCTAATACCATCGATATTAGCTAAAACTCTATAATGTTTAAATATAACAAAATTTTTTTTATATTTTTGATGACTATCGTTTAAAATAATAGTATACTATTACGATTTTATGAGATGTAAGTACACGTCTTTGTTTACCCATGTGCTTGAAACGCTGATGTCACAAAAAATTGTGATTTGTTTCATTTTTAAATATTATTAAGTATTCATAAAGACGATCAATGTTATTTTACAACCGCGAATAAACTTAAGAAACCAATGTAAGTTATCGAAAGATTTTGCCAAATTAAAATTGTAACAAAAATTGTTACGAAAAAATAAAAACCGACTTCGAATATAGTAAAACTGAAAAAGGTAATATTAGATCAAAGCCACTGTGAGAAAGCGCTAAAAAGAATTTTTGATTCACAAACACTCTATGGAATTTTACACGCATCGCGAAACAACCTAGATAAATTTAACAACCGTTGAACGTCGAGAAATACCAGAGAATGAAATGAATTCATGAATTCTGAGAATTTAGTAATGTAATAGATAATGTTGGACATCGTGCATACAAACAAATTAAAAATTGTTTAAGTAACCAACAACGTGAAACACGAGTGTTGATAACGTAACTCATTCAGAACGTGGGATCACAAACTCTTTCAGTAGATTAGAACTTAGGTAATTAATTGGTATTTAAAAACCAACGTAATTTGTATACAATTTTTTTACACAATTTCTTCAAACTAACATATCACACTTGATCTTTCTAGCTTATACCACAATCTTTAATAAAACAAGTAGTCAATATCACCGATTAACCAAGTTTTGTCTCAAACTTCGAAAGAGATTACTAAAAGATCGTCCTGAATCAAATTAAAAAAATAATCCTTCACAGAACTACACAAATAAACTATTTCAATTCCCCATTACAACAACGCACTAATTCTTTGTTGTTTTTCTAACAAGCGGTCAAATTTTCTTGTTCTTTCATAAATTAGATAATTAAACGTTGAACTCTGTACACCAATAAGTGATTAAATTCCACGTTGCCGCGTCAGTCGCTACATTCGTTCTGAACTTCATGGAAAGAAGAAGGTCCGGAGGCTATATATAACCTGCCCCTTCTCTTACCTATCCACACGCCTTGACAAGTGTTACACAACGACGGCACATGGTGCTCTCAAGCGGTGTCCTATTGAACCCACACAATCATAGTAACCCACATGGCGAAACTAGCTGGATTAAAAGTGTTGCGTCTGGTTCAGTGTTAGTATAGATGGACGACAGAAAATTCGGCGTGGTTGTGATGTGTCCTCTGTAGGCCGATACGTGAAAGTCCCCAGAGGAGCCAAGAGGGAGAACAGAAGCGCCACGCGGAAAAGAAATTTTTGTACGCAATACGTTTCGTACGGCGTCAGTTCGGAGCCACGCAGTGACGTCTTCGCTTCTGTAGCGCGGAGGTAATGTGTTTGTGTATTTATGTAGACAGATGTAAGGTTGTTTACTTATCCTGATAAGTAAATTTGCTATGTGCTTTTATGTATTGTGTGTTGTGTACATAGATATGTTCGTGTTAATATTTAATATGCGTTGTCAAATATTAGTTATAGTGAAGATTAATTTGTTAGAATTGAGAATTGAATGAAAATGTTTCATTGTAAAGTGGATTCGTATTGGAAACAGTGACATCTACTCGTTTGATCTGTATTAAGGGCGCAGACGCCGTCAATGGTGAGGGTGACTCATACAAACTTATAGGAAATCTTCTGACGTACGCATGGCGAAATGCCGAACGCATGCGACGCTGTTTGTACGAGTTCTGACCACCTAAGCTACTCATATTTTTTTTATTTCTTTTACAATACTAACATTTTTTTACAGTGTTTCTGTAGTATTGTCAAATTGTTTGTTTCTAAATTCAAAGAATTCAGGAAATCTTGTACATGAAACTTTTTCGTTATTATGATGAAAAATGAAGATATCTGTGATAATAATATCACTCGAGTAAAAGTAGGGTAAAGAGTAAAGGTCGCGAAGCTACACGCACGATGAATTAGACTGAAAAATATTTCTATTTAGCAGGCGTAAGAAGACACGCGAACCATTATTATCCATGAGTTAGCCGGGACAATAAACTATAATGGAGACCACTTCAACGATACAGCAAGACAGAAGTTCGGAACGACCGAGTCTTAGAGCAAGGATCGAATATCGTTTCAAATTAGGAATTGGTGAGTGAAGATATATTTTTTTTCACATGTTTTTATGTTTAAACATGTTTTTAAATACATGTTACAGCCATTAGTGCCATAGCTGGAATTGGCGTTTGTCTCTCCTGGTCATCAACAGGTCTTCCCTACTTAAGAAAACTTAATATAATAGAGGATGACCAGCAAGCATCCTTGGTGGTTTCTTTGCTACCACTTGGAGCTATTCTAGGTAGTTTGCCAGTCGGAATACTTGCCGATAAATATGGCAGAAAGATTGTTGCTTGGATATCAGCGATGGCATTACTGCTCAGCTGGTTGATCATTTGCTTTGTGAGAAACATAGCTGTGTAAGTTGTTAAGACAATTTTTCAAATACTTTCATCTCTAAATTATTATTGCAACTTCTTTAAGTAAGAAGTAGTCATTTAAGTATCGTTATTTTTTAGGATTTATGCAGCACGTTTCTTTGCTGGTATTGGCTGTGGCGTAGCATCGATCGTAGCACCAATGTATTTTTACGAGATTACCAATCATTCTAGTCAACGACGGATAGTACACCGTGTACATTGGTGCCTCAACTTTGGAATTCTGTGGCCATATGTCATACGTAAGTACCTCTACCGAATCAACAATGCATCTTTCATAATCTAATAATGAAACTTGTGTAATCGCCAGATATGTTATTCTTTAACTACATGGATCCCAATGGCAAAACATTCAAGGAACCAAAAATATTGTTAACGCTATTGGTGTCACTTTATTCCATGGCTATACTTCTGTTACCCGAATCACCCATGTGGCTCGAGGATCGTGGAAGAAAGGAAGAAGCTGAACAAGCGATTCAAAAAATGACAGGGACTTATATCAAGCTGGACATAAGGGAACCCGTACAGGTCGTTGGTAATTCTGGATTACGCCTGTCTGCTTTTAGAACCATTAGCAACAAAAGAGACGTTATCCTGATTCTAAGTACGTGCACAATTTTTTCTCATTTTTTATGAAACGTTCGTTTTTTTGCTAATACCAAAGACTTTTGACCTGTTTTTTTACTCATTTCATTAAGGTTTAATCACATTTCAACAATTCAGCGGTATCGGCCCATTGATGTTATTTTTGATGGACCTTGACGATGATATCCTATATGATAGTAATGCGTTTTGGTCATACAACTGCATCGCCTTCGTGCCGATGATAATAGCAGCTTGTTGCAATATAAAGCTACACCAGTGGATAGGGGAGAAGTTTATAATTATTATCACCACCTTTCTAATGGCCCTCTGTGCATTCTTCTCCTTCATTATGACTATTATCGTGCGAAGTCTGGTAAACCTACGTGATGAACACTGACTTCCCTTCATCTATACATTTTTCTTTATTTCGGAAACTTCAATTTTACCAGTCAATCAAACACGGAGAAGAAATACTAGACAAAAATATTCTAATTAACAAAAAAAATAAATAAATAAAACGAAAGAAAGATGCTATTATGAAGGGGTCAGATTTATGACAATTCAGATGATATAAAATGTAATAAAAAAATAAGCAATTTTTTAAAAACAGGATTTCAAGGACGGTTTCTTGTCTGCCCTGATACCCATGGTATCAACGACGGTCTACCTAACCGCATTCCACATCGGTTTGGGTCCTATACCTTGGATTATGATCGGCAAAATGTTTCCGTCCAACAGCAGGAAAATGATGTACAACTTGGCGGTTACCTACACTTGGATATTACTTTTTATCTTGACGCAGTCTTATGTATATATGATGGATTCTATGGGACTCCCTGGCATCTTGTTAATGTACGTAATATTTAATGCGGTCATCATGTTGTTATCCATGTGCTTCGTACCGAGAAGAGTTAGGAAAATTCAGGAAGACATTCTGGAGAATTTGGACGAGGTGCATACGAGCATCGCGCCGTCAAGTTTATAGCGTTAACGTATGATACTCGCGAGGCATCATTTCAATGACTTAAAAGTGTACCTAATTCGTATAATTGAGATCTATATGTAATACTCGTATGTTAAAATACATAGGTACATATAGATCTCAATTTGCATATTCCGTTACGACTATTTAAGGTATTGTTACAGTTGTGCTTCTAATACTATCGATATTACTTGAAATTCTTTAGTTTTTAAATATAAACAAAGTTGTCTTCTTATTTTTTATGTGACTATCGTTTAAAATGAATGTATTCTAGTACGATTATAAGAGGCCTTTGTGTACTCATGCGCTTGAAACGTTATCGATGTTCAGGAAAATTGTGATTAGTTATATTTTAAAATATTATTAAGTTTTCATAAGAACGATTAATGTTATTTTACAACCGCGAATAAATTTAAGAAACCTATGTAAGTTATCGAAAGATTTTGCCAAATAAAAACTGTACAAATAAAACGATACACTCTTTAACGATACTTTATTTCTAAATATTATTGTCCTGCGCATGTACGTACCTTGAATTTCTTCTCATAAAGATAATAGACAGGATTCAGCAACAGCGTTGGCGGCATAGGCGTAGAAAATACAAACCTGACGTAAGATCAACGGATTTGTCTGGTTTTATTCGCACGTATTCACATTATTTTATTTTTTTTTTCATTCGTTCGTAACGTTATTTATACGATATTATCACATAATACATCAATCGAGCAAATCATTATTCGCTGACTTTTAACATTCGCTCCCGCTCATCACACGCACGGATCGAATGGAGAAGAGAGAAGAGATTCTTCCAAATATCCAACGAAGACATCTCTCTTTCTCTCTTTTCATTCTTTTGTTTCTCTTTCTCTTTTCTTCGCACAAGGCCTAGACTACGCTACGTTTTTCTTTGTCGTGGAGAAATGAATCCATCTGTATGCTATGGAAATAGACGCATTGCAGTCTTTTGTCGAAAAAACGCGTTTGGAATACTTTATAACTCACGATTAACCCTTTTGGTAATTGTTGGCGCTAATGGCGTTAAAAGTTACATCATTTAACATTAGAACTACCGAAGCTATAAAAAAGACAAATTATATGTCTTGTTAGACCATTTTTCGAATAACATAATCATTTTTGTAAATATTTTTTATTAATGATAGGGAATAGAACAGTTTTTTAAGCACTTGTCAAGTAGATAATGCCATAGAAATACCTGTATATTTCACGTCGGTAGTTCTAGTATTAAAAAGAGTTAATAAAAATTCCAATTAGATGAGAGCAAACGCACTGCGATTTTTGTGTTCGTTGTGAAACGATAATAGAAAACATTTTTTCTCGATAAAGTGTATATTTTATTTAAAAACTCAATTGAATCATCTGAGAATTGATTACTCTTATATATTCAATATATCAACAAATCTTTAGCCCGGTTTAACGCAAATAGATCTAGAAAAATTCTCATCCCGAACAATTTTTTACAATTACCACGAGCTATAAAAAATCCCAGTGCGTGATGGGAACTCGTCCGTTTAAAACGCCAAAGAAAAAACGTACCGCGGCCTTGGCCTAAAAGGACACACACCAGGAAAAAAAAAGAAAAATCGACCAACAAAACGATCGGCGGAGGAGGAAGAGGAGCATGGCATAGGGGAACACACGATTTGCACGAGTTTTTTTCTTAACGAACACCGTTTAAGAGACGTATAGAAGATATTAACGTACGTGTGGACTTATTAGCTTGCCTTAAACGTTATCTCACTGTGTGTATACACGAAATATCTTAACAGTAGTATATATGTACAATGCGCGTACGCGATCAACGTCTCCGTAGTATCTTCGAGGACGAATGATGATAATGACGATGGTAACGATGTCTGATAACGATGATAATGATGATAATAATAACAATAATAATAATAATACTTACGACAATTAAAAGGAAACACGTTCTCCATCTCCCCTCCCCTTTCTCATTTCCCCACCCTCTCGATAGTATACATATATATAGCATATATATATCCATACTTGTGTGCGTGTGTAGTGTAACAATACTAATTTTTCACAATTTTCGTCAGTTATTCCGAATTTCTTGGGGGGAGTGAGAGAGAGAGAGAAAGAGAGAAAGATAGAGATAGAAAGATAGGCCAGAAAGAGAAGGGATTTCTTTTTGGAAGCGAAGCGAGCTGTCTCAACAGGACATTGAGCATATCCTGATCGTCGATGTTCTGCGGTCAAAGGTGACGCGGTGCGCACCAGCTCCGACCGGCTAGAGTCATCTGGACTCGCTCGTCGAATGTACAGTCGGTTCTGATCCGGGATCCGGGTCGGAGTCGTCCATGGAAACACCCTGCTGCGGCACGCGCATTGTACAACTTGGACTTCTCTCGCTTCTGCGGGAATCGAAATAAAAAGAATTGCGCTCGATTAGAGAGAAATCAGCTTGTTTTTCTCCTGCTTCGAGTGTGGGTCTTCGAGACGTAATCGATCTTACAAAGAGGGATCGAGGGTTTGAGGAGAAAGAGAAAAAGAGAGAGAGATAGATAGAGAAAGATAGATATAAAGAGACAGAAGCGTTGTTCTTTTTTTCTCTCTTAGCTCCTGGACCGTGTATCTTGTGTATGAGTGAGAATGTCCATATGTCATTTTTGTAAGTGTCTTTCGAGAGGAGGAGCAAATCGTTATTGGAACTCGTCGAATAACGATTAACTTCTTTTTACGGAACGAGAGAGAGGGAGTGAGAAAGAAGAGACAGATAGAGAGAGTGACTTATTGACGCGATCGAGATGTTTCTTTTTTGTTCTTTTCTCTAGATGATTTCGTTTATCAATTTTTTGTTTTTATAGTCTCTCGAGTAGGCTACCAATGTGGCCAATTTTGGGGTTAAACGAGTGGGGTGGAGGTGGATTGTGAAGGGGTAGACTGACGAGGCTATAGATGTCGAAGGGGCATGATCTCGACGTCGAGGGTGCGTGATATCAATTCTTTAATAAAACGCGCCTTGTAACTTTGTTCCTCCCACCTCATCGCCAATTGGCTGCCGTCGCTACCGCGCCGTAACGTGTTGGCTCGCCGTTTGCAGAAGCACCTGCAGATTATTCGCTTGAACGCCGAACGGAAGTCCTTGCTGAAGAGAGCGTAGATGCAAGGATTTATCGCGGAGTTGCAGTAGCCAAGCCAGAACAGCACGCTGAAGACGGTTGGGTGGATGCAGTTAGGGCAGAACGCTCGTAGCAAGTACATCGTGAAAAAGGGCAGCCAGCAGAGTATGAAACCACCGACGATGATGCCAAGGGTCTTCGCGGCCTTCGTCTCCATACGAAACCTCTTCACCTGCGACAGACGTCTTTTCTTTCCGCTTTTCAAACTCACACCCTCCGTATGCTTCGACAAAGATTAATGGATTCTTTTTTTTTTTTTATGTGTGTTTTTTTATTTAGTTCTTTCTCAATCTCCTCTCCTTTGTTAGAATATTAGGATTATATGTGATTATTGTTCCCAAAATGTGTAAGTTGTACGAACACTAAAAGTGTCAATAGATCATAGTCTATAGGTATTACCCAGATTTTGAATTCTTACAAATTTGTAGCCTCTTCGAAATAGTTTATTTCTTTCATTAATTATGAAAGACTTTTAACATTTTTAATAAAGTAAAATTGAGTAGTTTGGATTGATTTGATCAAGTTTAGGATGGTCCATATTTATCGTACTTAAACTATGATACCGGCCTAAGTAATCTTGTAGGAACTACGTCGATACCTGTGCTTTTAAATTCCGTTTCCCCATCTTCGTCACCCTTGGCTTCTCTTCTTGACCAGGAGCTAGCTCTCGTAATGACATCTCGTCGCCTGTCAACTGACTCTCGCAGCTACTCCTTCTGCTTGGCCTCCTCATGCTGCCTACTCTGTTTATACCACCGACCTATCGCAAAGGTCAGAGTAAGAGAGCACGGTTTCAATTCCATTTGCGCGGAATTTGAATGTAAATTAAAGTGTACTTTCATGTATGAGATTAAATAGAAACGTGGTATATGAACGAAATATGAAAAAAAAATATTTGTCTGACGTTCTTGAGAGTAAAGTAAACGATATTGATTTTTTTTTTTTTCAATTTAGCAGAAACGAACGATACATTTTTCATTTGCTAATTGGTATTATTATTTTATGCTCTTGTAGTTTAGCCAATAAAAGTATTAATTGAATGAAAAATTAGAAACAGAACGATGTGCCATGATAAAGTGAATTTTTGGTTTTAAACGAACATACAATTGTTTCAAAAGACGTGATTAAATCATTTAGGAATTTGTCTGATCTAGATTTAGCAATCCACAAACGTGTACGAGATTAAATAGAAATATGGTATATGAACGGAATATTTAAAAAAAGAGGATGTGAAGTATTAATCTCGACGCTTTTAAGACAAAAGTAAACGATATTGAGTTTTTTTTTTTAAGTTAGCAAGAAAGAATACTACATTTTTCATTCCCTAATAAGTATTATTATCTTCTACTCTTGTAAGTTTCTACTTTGAAAATTCGTAGTTCGTTAACGAAATAAATCATTGTGTTTGCGAATCGCTGATTAAACGTCGGTCGGGGTCTATCTCAGAGAGATCTTCCGTATTTAAGTTAAATCGCAAATTAACTCGAGATCTCGCTTACCTTAAGATGCGTACTTCTCGAACTTGGACAGAGCTGAGAGTGCGTTTGCCCGTTGGTATAGTGCACGGAAACCTGGGAGCACCTCGATGGTGTCCTTTCGAGTGTGTTACACTTTGTGTTTAAAGTTTCTGTACTCGGATACGACACCGAGATCTTGATCTTCTCTTTCCTGACGGAACTACGACTAGAATAATCCGGACTTCTCGGGCTACCGTTATTGCTAGAACCGTTGTGGACGCTACCCCGTCCTCGATGTATCCTTAATGTCAGTCTCTGTTCGTCGAATCTGTAATATGATAGTCACCAAATTTTAGAATTCGTTTCTTGGATAAACTGATTCGAATTCTAGCCAGTAAAGTTAACCAGAAAGGGGTTGGTCAGGATTTTTGTCAAAAATCGATACATCTTGAAAACGACCCATACTCCGACACTTAAAAAATTTATTTTTCAACACTCCGCAACGATATCGAAAAACGGACAACGGGACAGTATTCTGCATACTTTCTTCTTTCTAAATCTTGATCCATACATCAGGATTTTTGTGAAAAATCGATGCATCTCGAATTTGCCCGATCAAATACTCTTTCGAAAGAGGAAAGTCTCTTCTTTACAAATATGCAAGTCGCGTTTCGATAGGATGGCTGGTTGGAAAGATACAGCAGTTTTAAGCTTGTAAAAGACCCATACTCCGACACTTAAAAAATTAATTTCTCATCATTGCTTAACGATATCGAAAAACGGACAACGGAACATTATTCTGCATGCTTTTATCTTTAAAATGAGCCATTAAACATTGAAATCGGCGGTGGTGACCATTTTGGCAAAAATCATGATGCATAGGTCAGGATTTTTGTCAAAAATCGATGTATCTCGGATTTGCCCGATCAAATACTCGTTCGAAAGATGGAAGTCTCCTCTTTACGAATATGCAAGTCGCGGCTCGATAGGATGGCTGGTTAAAAAGTTACAGCAATTTTTCTCTTGAAAACGACCCATACTCCGACACTTAAAAAATTTATTTTTCAACACTCCGCAACGATATCGAAAAACGGACAACGGGACAGTATTTTGCATGCTTTATTCTTTAAAATGGGCCATTAAACATTGAAATCGGCGGTGGTGACCATTTTCGTAAAAATCATGATGCAAAAATAGGATTTTTCCTTGGAAAACTAGCCCCATGGCGTGAGAAAACTTACCCCGCAACGGGGCAAGTTGTCCTAAAAATGAATGAATTTCCAAATCAAAAATTCTCCCTGTTCGTGTCAATCATTGTATAGTTTACCCTATATCTCTCGGGACATAACGGTAACAAATAGGTAACTTCATCGAGAGTACCAGCAGCACTAATTAATCTAATGAAAATTCATTACCTGGATCCAAGCATTTTGGAGCCTTTCGTGGTACGAAAGCCCTGATTGATGGCTCTCGTTGTGGATACGGCCGCGTTGTAGATTCTCCAATAGAAAAAGAGCATTACTAACATCGGTATGTAGAAGGAGCCTAGTGCACTGTAACGTGATAAAAAATGAGGATGATAACACTATACTTTACGATTAAAGCTAATGAAAGGAGGGATGCACGTTTATATACCTGCACAGTACGGGTCTCGTGCACGGAAAAACAAATAGCAATAAAAGTACAACGGGTTATATTTGCAATGAAACTAGATGGGAGATTATACGAGACAACTAGAATACCACCATTAACTCACACCACCTTTTCATGAATCATTCGAACCATTTGTTAAATCGAATGTATTAATAAAGTAAATACCGATGATATTGTTAAAAAAATATACTATAAAAATAAATAACTAAATATTTATTAATTAATTCTAAAATAATGAGAAAAGGCCCATGACTTATAGTCTGGAGGGTATAACACAAACAGCGAAGGGTTAAATAGATAAAACGGCGAAAAAAGCGATGAATAATTCGGCCTTCGCAATTTTTCCTTCCGTGGGACGAAGGCGGAAGGATAATAAATATATCGAGAGACTCGCCTGTAAACGACGTATCCAGCATCATTGGTCAACTCGCAGATCCAAGGACAGGGTTTTACCGGCACGATGATGGTGGTGCTGTTGAAGGGGCCGTTCTGTGCAAACGTCACGTTGTGCGTGGGATGTGACTAGAGTAAGAGATAGATAGATGATAGCTTAATGCCTGGATAGATAGATGAAAAAAATATAACAGATCAAAAAGAAAGACCCGTTAAAGAAACTAGCAAATTATGTTCTCTTGATTCGCATACCCTTTGGTCCTTCCAACCCACCAGAGGTGGGAAGCAGATGACGAAGCTCAAAACCCAGACGGTGGCGACCAGTAGTCTCGCTCTTTTCGGTGACATTAACTGTATTGAAAAAATGATCGATTAATAAAGATGATCTTCCGAACGTGTTAACTTATTGAGTTACTTTTTTTACATTTATTGGTTATTTACGCTCCAATAAAGGAAAATATAATTGGTTTCAGCAATAACAAGTTGGCTACACTTATTGTCATAATGTAATAAAAATTCTGTATGATTTTTTATTTTTAATTTATTGTATTTTTAGGAATATAACAAAATGATGCTCGAGTTCCTACCAGGGAATGATTTACAATTATTTGTAGACAATAGACACCTTCAACTACTTTGCCTAGTATCAAATTTAAATACATAATAATTACAAGTTTGTATAGTCTTACAGACCAGTCGACTCGATAATACATTTAATAATAAGTATTATTTCTAGTACATGACAAAGAAAATGGCACAGTCAATTTTATAAACCCCTATATGCCTTTGAATAAAATAGATAATCCAGGATCGAGTGGAAATACGTGCACATACTAGAATGTACCTCGGCTAATAAACGGCCATTTGAGGTATTCCAAGCGTTCGAACGATATACTGGTGATTACTTGCCTGGGGATAACTGACGGGTCTGGTCACCGCCAGATATCTGTCGAGACTGATGGCACAAAGGTTTAGTATCGACGCGGTGCACATCCAAACGTCGACGGCTAGCCAAACCGAACACCATAGATCACCGAATATCCAGACCTTCGGAGGGGAAAAAAGAATGAAAAAATAACGCAAAAAGAGAAAGATAGGAGAATAGTTTCGCATGAACGAAACGATTATTATTTTCGTATATGAAGATGAAAGATATTCTGATGGGACAACGCGACTCCGTGGTGCGGCTCGTTTTTCCTCCCTCTTCGACTGTATGTAAACGCTCGTGCGGAACAACAAAGTATCGAGCGCGTTCGGGCTTACTTTAATTCGGCTTTGCCTTAATTCGGGCTCTGCTTTCGTCTACAGCTTGCATATTTATGCGAACACCGTGATATCCCCTTTGAAAAACGGGAATGTGCAAATTCGTTCTCTCTCTCTTTCTTTTTGTTCATTTTTGTTTGTTAAACGTAGCGATTAAAAAATTATTATTCATCGTACGAAATGTGATATACAGACGTCAAAGGAAATTTGATAAATATGTAATGCTTGTTAATAAACCAATCGTAGAATTTGCAGAATAAAAATAAGTTTACGGTATTTATAGTATTTGGAAAATTTGTGTTTTGTTTTCATTGCAAATTTAATTTTCTTATATCCGAGAATTGTGGAAAATTTTGAATTTTGCGGTATCACCGAAGATCGTAATACGAGCGATAGCCATTTGACCTATTCGAAATCGATGACGTAGCAAATGCGTCATTCAATAGTTATCAAAAAGCCAACATACGGTGTACCAGGTGCATCTTGGAAAGAAATTTATATTATCAGTCGATATTCAAAAGACATATTACTTTTAAGTAACGAATGAGCCGTTTATTATAATAGTTTATAAATGAATCCACAAAGTATACTAATAGTAATAGTTTGGCCATCGGTATTGATCCTTTTTGTTAAAACGTCAATTTCACTCACATTTTTTCCACAACGTCCATAAATTAAAGGGTTAATGCAATTCTAAAAAAAATTGAATTATTATGCATTTTAAGTACCTAATGTCATTATGCCATACCACAGCACGATGTGGCAGCATGTGCGGCGGATATGGCAACACCGCAAAATGTGACACCTCTTATTAAAAATTATGTGATGTCAACAACCGGACCGGTAGTATGCCACCGTCGCTTTACATCACTTTCATAATAAACGGCCCAAACGAGGACCACACTGATCACACGCATGGCATCAGATGATACATTTTAAATAAGAGAAAACGAATATAAATAATTTAAATTAAGTTAAATATAAATAGGCCTGTCAAAAATGTCGTCCGTACAAAAAAATAATGTTACATTATTACTACTGTAGAGTTGGAACAAAAAATATAGCCGAATAAAAGACCTCCTCCTTTTTTTATTAAGAAAAAAAAACGACACAAACCCCATATTCCAATAAAACAATACTAATAATAATTCAAATCTAAACGAAACTAACGAATCGCGATAGAAATCGTCGAAGGATTAATGGAAGAGCAGTTTCTAAGCTCGTTATCTCGGTCTGGAGGCGGCTTAATACGCACGTGCTCACGCTTCCGAGGGATCGATAGAGCGAGTGGGAGTGAGTGAGTAGAATACTACTACTACTACTACTACTATGAGAGAGAGAGAGAGAGTGTATCAAGAGGTTCACCCTCGAGCTTATCGCGATGCCCGCTCGATCTCGATCTTGTTATCTGCGAAGCGTGCGGTTAGGACAAGGCGAGAACGCGCCGTAACGCATTAACAGTGCGACTGGATCGATCTCAATGTGTGCGCGTGGTCCACGGATGCTGTTGCCGTTCCTGCTGGCGAATAGCCTCGCGTACGATGTACATATACGCTAGCTATTCGAACGCGACAGCCGAAGGGCTACCACGGCTCGTTCCATGGCTCGTTTTGCAGCTATGCGCTCCAGCATAATGGCGTATCGTGTACGTAACGATGTATGGCCTTTACGCGATGGTCAGCCTCTCTCTCTCTCCCATTCGTGCACCCCTTCGCTCTTGAGTAGAATTCACTAGCCATGAAACCACTCTCGTGTGTGCGCGCACACGTAGGCGGGACATCGACAACCACCTGTTTCGAATTACGTTTCTACCCTAATATCGATATTCGGACGAATGGATCGACTTCTCAAAATAGGGATCGATGAATGTGTTGTTCGTTGTAAAAGTGGTGTAATTCTATATTTGTAAAATATGTATTTTATTATTCAAGGGGTTAGAGTCAATTATGACGCCAAAACAAAAACGTTTTTTTATGGCTGGTTTATTTATTTGTAGAAATTTTAGGGATGAAAACAGAATTTTCTTTTACACATCCGCCGTTTTGTAAGAAATCAAAATTAGCCTAAACCCTTCGTCCACTTAGAAGCTAGTGCTGTTAACTACCGATCCTATTAAAATTTGTTATTACAGATGATCCAGTCTTGAGCAGTCTCCAGTCTTTATGTTTTAACGACATCTTGGAGATCGCTTATAATTCAGAATGCATTGTATTACACCCTATGTCACTCTGACAATGAATCTAATAGTACCTCAAATGTTGAAATCCGTCAAACCGTTTAGACCACAGAGCATGCCAAATAGACATACATACATACAAAAATACACCCTTTCGGCAACCGGATAAAAAACTTACCTTGAAGACTTCCCAAGTAGCGCTAAACGGTAGAACCGCCAATCCAACCATTAGATCAGCGACCGCGAGGCTAACGATGAACATATTCGTCACGTTCCTGAGCTTGCTCGTGTGACAGACGGCGAGTATAACGAGGACATTGCCGAGTACGACCATCACGTTGACGATCGCCAGAGTGATCAGGGTGATCAGAATCCACGGGCCGGACCACTCGACGCCCTCGTACAAAGCAGCGCATGCACTGGCGTTCAATTCGCGCATCTTAACTCGACTCGGCCGGCAGGACACGAGCAGAATCTTCTTTCTTCGCGATACGATGACAAAAATAACGTGAACGATGATGGTGACGATTCGAGGGACCTTCGAAAATTCTACCAGCCCTCGAGACGCCACCGTGAAGCTCCATTTTCTTAAGAAAATTTTAATCTCTTACACTTTTTCCTATCTATCTATCTCTCACTCAAAGTCACGTGAGTTCACGGAAAGACACTCCATAGCTTTTTTTCGTCGACAGCTTCTCGATCTTCCCGATCGACAAATTGCTGATACCCCTCTTCTACGTCGTAGATATAGAAGACACGCGACGATAAGACTCGACTCCAGATTATCCGGGCAGTTTGACGCACGGAGCTTCTTCTTTTCGTATCGACGAACTGGATAACTTTTTTTCCAAGAACACGTCGTCGATTTGTCCAAATCGATCCACCACCCAGTCGGTTAGTCGTTTCTTTCTATGGAGGAAGAGGATCACAAATCCACCTTCCTTCTTACGCTACTTTCCCTTCGTAGTGGTATTAACGCGTCAATCGAGTTCACTCGGATAGATAGGGTCGATCTATCGTGTTATACTCGTTTCATGAACTCTGACACGTGTAAATCGTTCCTTCCTCACTGTCTAGATATTAACCATCATTGTCGAATCGATATCATCGTTCGTGAAAAACGTCGAATCAGTTAACACTGTCCACGACACGATTTTTAAAAAAAACAGTAATTTTTCGCGAACACTTTTAAATTCACGGGTCTCGAAAAAAGATTTTTGTATGTAACGACTAGAGTATGTATACGACGTTCGATATTCCGTTTTCTAGAACTCAACGGAGTTCCGGGAGGGTGGTACCCAAGGGATCACGAAGATTTCATCGAAGATTATTTTTACAGGAGGAGAAGTCCCGCGCCGACACCGTTCGATCCATCATCATCGTACTCAAACCCTAGCGAGCAACCCCTGAGTCCTCTTTGTTTCTTCTTTCTCTTGCCACCCCTCGTTCTATACCTCTCCCAGGCACCCTTTTACTAACACGAAACTCGCGAGTTCGCGATCACGAGACCGAATCTTTCCACATTTTTCCGTCTTCCGGGACTCTCGCGTGCTGAGAGTCCTCGAAAAAAGGGTCCCTCGCGTGAAACAGAAGACTGTGCGTGGGAGTTATCGATTTTGCTGTCTCTTCTTTCCACAAATTTTTATCTCTCAAAGGTGGAAAGGGCTCGAGTCGATATTTTCGAGCTTTTCGAAACCCTTTTTTCCCGCCTTTTTCTTCTTTATCCTCTCTGTCTTCTTCTATCTTATACAATAGAAGAAGAAAACTAATCCTTTCCAAGTTCCCGTTCACCTAAGGAACAACGTCACGTTCTATCGCGAAACGTGGAAGAAGCTCCAGGAGCTTTTCGCAGCTCAAATGGAATTCGGTGGAGTCTCTAGGAGAGAGAGAGAAGAGGTGGTGGTTTTCTCTCTGTGTTCTTGAAAGATGGACTCCGCCTTAGGACGAATCGAACGGCGAAGAAATAAGAAGGCTAGCCTCCTACTGTAAGCACCTCTTCCTTCTTCGCCTCCTACTTTTCTCCTTCTCGAAATGTCGTCGACAACGTCGACTACTCCAGTTGAGTCTTCTCTCTCTCTTTCTCTCTCCCTTTTCTTGCTTTAATGTCGCTCGATCTTCCACGCGAACGGACACGTCCTTCTCTAGTGCTTCTCCTCGTTCTCGAGGATCGCTTGCTCGACCGATCGTCCTGTTACCTTCGAGCCAGCCCACCTCGAGTCTCTCTTTCTTCCTCTCCTTTAGGATCCATGATAGAAGAGTTGGCCCTCTCGATCGGAGCTGAGTAAGTTAAATTAGTGATCAAAATTGTTGAGAATCGTTCGACTTGCGGGATGACAAAGTGAATATGAAATTAAATCATGTTTCGTGTTTGTATGAAATGAATGCTTGAAAGAAGTAGGTATAAAAATAATAGAGATATTAGAAATAATCATTATTTATTTGTTTAATTTTACTATTTATATTGGAGAAGTGGAATAATATAAATTAACAAAAGCAAAAACTTCGATATTTCAAAAAGTAGATAAATAAATGTATGGATAACTAAAAATAAATAAGAAAAAGAAGTAGATGTGACTTAGATATCGTTACGTGTGTCTGCCGGGTGAATATTTAAAAACATAAAAATATTCATAATATTAAGATATATATTTAATAACCCCCAATTTTTTCTGCTAGTGTCACGTGAAATAAATTACAAACATTAACTTATATTGGAAAAAAAAAATATAAATGAAAAAAAACACGTCATCAATTCCTCTTCCTTTTATTCCATTTAAAGAACCATTTGCTATGAAATATTTCGCAAGAATACGCATTTTACCTATTTCCACTTCCCACCAGTGGATCGAATAACTGTCCCCGAACGAAAACGTCGAAGATTTTTCTTCCTTCTCTCCCTTTTAGCAGCCTTTATAAAAGTTCTACGCGTAAAACGCAGACGCGGCTAGACGATTCTACGAGTCAAAATCACAGCCAAGTTTGTAAAGGTGCTCGACGAGTTCGCGAATCCCTTTTTTTTTTTCTTTGTCGATTTTTTTCTTTTCTCCTTTCCTTCTTCAGTCTCGTTCTCCCTCTTCCTCCTCCTCCTCCGTCCCTTCCTCGCAATCCTCCTCGCGACTCGCGTTGATGGGGCAAACTGTCTTCCTACACTCGACACACTCTCGGTACCTGAGCAGTCTAAAACGCGTTTCCTTCCTGATACGCTTCGCTCGCATTATTTCGACCGATCCTTCTCCCCTCGGCCGCTCTTCCCTCCTAGGAGATCCTTTCGAACCGTACGAAGTGCATTTCCAGTTGCTCGTGCTCGTCTACCATCTATGCACCACTTTCGTCGATCATTTCTCGCTGGGTGATCGCCTGGAACGAGAAACAAATGGAAATGTGGTAGAGTATATTCTGTTTTTGGCTTGTGTACATTGATGATAATATAAAGTATTTTTATTTTATATTTATGTTATATTTATATTATGTTTATTACCTACTAGACTTTGGATGTTTATGCGTGACAAATATTTATGGAGCATATGATATTTATGCACGAAAAAATATGTAAATATACCCAACACATTTATGAATAAATTTATAAATAGATGACACATCGGAGTATTGTGCCTTGAACTCATTACTTTATCTGTTTAAAGTTTTCAGCTACTTGGACTGAATTAGTCGAATATCGTAATTAATTACATACAAAATGTCTTTAACTTATAAAAATGTAAAAACTTTCAAATTGTCGAATAAGTTGAAACATTTCTCGAGTATTTTAAATTATTTGACAACTGTCTACTTTTAAATTAGGAACTGACGTTCGATAAATAAGCAGTTTGAGATGTTCTCAAACGTACCACTTTAAGGGATTTATGTACGTAGGTGTTCCGACGTGAAACTTTGAAATTGATTCCGACTCTGAAAGGAACTATTTGCTTATCTATTTATGCGCGATACTTTTTTCCCTTTTATGATTAATAAAAAATATTCCGGAAATTCAACAATTCGCCATTTCGCATTAAAAAAACTTCTCTTTTTTATCATAATGTAAAAAAGAATGATCTACTCCATAAAACAAATTCATTTCATTTGAAAAAAATATTACAATTCGGTCTGAACAAAACCGCAATCGCAAATTCACCCACCCACGTTTCAAATTTCCTTTACTCTCGATAAAAAAAAAAAGGGAGATATAGTTCAGCCATTTTACGCCGTCCAAACTCCCCGCGAAACTCAAATAATAATACTCAAAGCGATTTCTCGAAAGTTCACCTCGGGCTTTCCTTCGAAACTTTCAAACATTGGAAAAAAGCGCCTTTCTTTCTTTCCTTCGACGATATCGATTTGTGGTCGTGCTCAAGAAACTCTACGGAGATCTGATTTTAAACGGATTCGAGAATACCGCCGTCACCGTACCGAGTCATCGGGGTTTAATTAACGGACCAACCGCAAAGACGTTAATTTCGGTAAATCATTTCGAAGGTACTGAGAGTACATCGACGAAATCGTTCGTATTCCCATAATTGTTTTAACGATTTATCCCCCCCATCTCTCCCGAAGCTGCAGAAGATACGATTTAACCTGCAATTAAACTGTGCTAACCCAATAAACTTCTTTTTCCTTAAAATCGTCGATAAAAAGGCTACGCGAGTCATCCCTCCTTCTCCCTTTTTCTTTCTAGAGATGGCAGGGATCTTCTCATCCCGAGATTCAACACGAAGTGCCACAGACAGTCCTTCAAGATTGCTGAAGCCTACTTTTCGGAACTGTGTAGCTTAAAGAGGTGTCATCTCTTGCCTCCTTTAACCCTTTCGCGGTTCGTATTACTTTAGACATTTCATTTTTAGTAATAAACAGAAGCTTTAACATATTTTTAATTGAATAGAAAACTTTCCTATAATTTTATATACATACTAGCTAATTACTTTTAATTTGTATACAACGAAAATACAAATGAGTATTTTATCGAATGCTGAAAGTTAAATGTCGAGTCCGACTGGACATAGGAACCCTTTGTACTCGATTATACCATTTTACTTCATATTACATATTACTCGACACCGAATACCAAGAAGTTAAACACTATTTACATCCCTATCTCTTGTCAGTTCCTCTTTCTTTTACTATATCTTTAGTTTATCCAACATTCTTACGAACATAAACGAACTAATCAATCTATCATACCAGCAATTTCTTTGAACGAAGAAAACTCTCTTTTTAAAACACCAAAGAGAAACGTTACAATGGTAAAGAACCGTATCGGAAAAAGAAAAAGTTGTATAAAACTAAAAGAGAGAGCACAGTATCGAAGTCGTTGGTATTATAAAGTGAGCCTTAGGGACGCACGTTTGTACGCAAAATACAATTTCATGATGCGACCGTAAACGACGTGCACCGCAGGAAATTAGAAACGTGCGCGTAAAGTGAAAAGCCGGTGTGGGAAGGAGATGAAGCCTGCTACTGGAAAGAGAAACGAGATTTTATATGCGACGTGCTTTCTGTGCTTGTGTTCGTTCGATTTCTCTCGTGTGGGTGTCAGTCGACTGGATCTTAACTGAAAAGGTTTTAATATAAACGTCGAAGTAAAACCACGCGTATCGCGCACGGTGATCGGTCTGTGTCAACACGTGGCAGGGAATCCACTGGCATTGGAGGGTTAGAAGAGAGTTCAGTTTTAGGAAGGGTCTGTTACTTCTCGAGGGGGAATCAAAATGGCTCGTCTCTGAATATCCGTCTAAGGACGTACCCATCACGTATGCATGTACGACGCCTCTGCGAAAAGCCGAGTTACGCCCTGCAGCCATCACCGGTCGATCTGTGTGGGACTCTGTGTAACTATGCGTGACTATGTACGACTATGTGTATACCTAACTATACGTGTGTGTATATATGTATTTTCCGATTTTAGCCAGAGTAACGAGCTTGCTTTGTAGTATCGGAAATGTTTCAAAAAAATCTTTAACGAGATCGTGTCCTTGAACGAGTTATTTTTACGTGCTGGTCCCATTAAATATAATTTGAGTTTCTCCGAGGTTAAGGATGGGGGTTGTCGATAGTCGATCTTTTATCTAGTCGAGGACACTTGCCTCTAAGTTTTTTTTATGAGTTGGGAATAAATTTCTATTTTATAGAAAATTTTATTTCTGACTCTTATAATTCTTAACAACAAACAAATCTTAATTGCAAATCTAAATTGCTCGTACGTTACATGTACGACCCTACAAAAAAACCCAGTTGTTACGAACATTTTGTTGAAATTCATACGCGTAAAAAAATTCCTATCTTCACAAAAATTGTAAATGGGATGCATAGTATCCTGTTACTAAAGGATCCAAATTGCTGTAACATTTTTAAAAAGAATCATATTCGTAGAAACATTCCATTTTCATCAAAATTGTAATGAAATACGTGATCTTACTTATAGTTAATAATACTCCAATCTCCACAGAACCATTTTTTTAACACATAAAAGGCCAACTTGCTCGAAGCTATCATTCCTAAAATAATATATTTGCATTTTCTTACTTTAATTTATTTTGATTAAGAAAAAAAAAGTTGAAAAATCTCAACCATCGTCTTTAAAACCTCCACCCACGTGTCAACGTGTCTAGTCTTATTATTTAAGCTAGAAAATCTCGTGGCCCTGTATCCGCATTAATACTTGTTCATATGCTACGCTTACTAACGTGTATACTCATAGCGTGTATGGATTTTCAGTCGCGCTAATGTTTGCGGAAGGTGGGATGCCAGCCCCCGAGAGCTCACGGCTTCTATACTGTGAAAAATGTATGCGGAGAGAGAAAAAAAAAATAAAAGACGAGTAACTTATTTCGAAGATCGTGCAACCTGCGACTTCTTGGCTTGGTACACATACATATATGTATATCCGTAAGATGAATCAATAAAAACTATTACTTAAAATAACTCGTTACTTATTGGTTATATAAAAAAACGTTGATATTAAATGAATATGAGATATAAACGAATGAAATTACATCCGTGAGAATTTTTATTAATTCACTCTGTATAAAAAGTACCTCGGCTAAATAACCTCATTTAAATATTTGTTTAACTTATTATCGTATTTAACAACTTTTTGAATTAAAGTTACACTGTTCTAAGAGACGCATGTAACGGGTAGAGAAAAATTTATTTCTCAAAACCATTTTTTACTTTCAGATGCTCGAGTTAGGTGAAACACTCTATACATAAAGCAATATCTCTTTTTTAATATACCCACACACGTACAACTCCTACTCTTTATTTTTTTATCGGACCACGACGCCAGGGACGAAAGCGACGATTTATTTTACTCTTATTTCGTTTCCTGTTAAATCGCTTCCACCGTGATGATCACGCTTGGAATTATCCATCCAACGATACTTTTCAATCGTCGGTTGCGATCTCGAAGCAGAAAAAGTTGATAAAAGGACGAGGAACAGGATGCTTTTCGTCCCGTTATCCATCACGCACTACGTACGATCACATGTTTTTCATATATGTACAGGGTGTTCCAAAAGTGTAACTTACCCGAATAAAACTGTAATAAACTATAATTTTCGATGAAATAAAAAAGAATTTCGTATCACCATAATTGTATGGATATATTTATCATAATTCCTTTTAATTTTACAAAATAGATAATAGCTTTAGTAACACCCTGTACTGTATATTTCTAAACATGAAAAATTAGTCTTATTAGAAGCAAACCTTTTGAGAAACCCTGTACATATGTATTTCCTTATCCCTTGTAATGCCGTTTCTCTTTCAAGCCAGACTTTATTTATCCCTTTGCAAATAAATAAGAGATATTTAATATTAAAGACGGATTCCGTGTACGCTCTACTCGAGGCTATTTAATGATCTCGAGCGGGTAATTTAATTTCGAATTTTCGTTCCTCTCGTCGTCGGGGGTAGGGAGAGAAATTGGGAGGGGGTTGGAATAAAACGAAGAAAAAGAGTACGGTAGAGTTTATAGCAGGAGCAAAGTACCAACTTGATTGGTCACGAGTTATATCGCCCACGTCGTATAACATGATTTCAACGTAATTTGACATTTAAATGGTATGTATATGTGATGGCTCTATTTACTACATGTATATATACCTACGTATACATATGTATACATATATGTATAGCTTCGAGAGGAGATATCTTCCATAAGATTTTGACATAATCTGCCCCACGGGAGCGTATAGTATTTCGCGGGTAAACTATTTCGTCGTGTTCTAGATTACATTGCACGCAAATAACGTAACTTCCGCGGTAATTTAACCGTTCAAGCTGCATATTAAACCGTGTCACGATATCGTTCAGGTTATTTCGGCTGAAATCGAGAAAAATGGAAAGGGTTTGCGGGATCGTGTCTTGAAGGGTAAACTCGATCAATATGAACTACCACAAACCTAATCAGAAATAAAATTCTATTCTTTTTGTATCCATAATTAAATGAAAGAGATAAAATATGTTTTAAATATTGTGAACTCGTGGCAATTGGAGAGTCATGAGTAATGTGGACCCTGGGGAATTTATATTAATATTTATCTTGGGTATAATAATCACACGTAAGTTATTCACACAGGTCACGAATACTCACACTTGGTACGTAATCTCCCAAACTCTAGGATTTCACAAATGCAACACTGTCAAGGCATTAGTTATATTTGGGCAGCGAAAATCAATTGAAGCATTTCTGATGAGAACAGGTTTAAACAATGATAGACAAGAAACTCGTAAACCTAGCCAATTAGAAGTTAGGACAGTGGTCCACATTAGCTGCGTGGGTTATATTTACCCAACGTATTCAACGTTACAGACTTGGGGTTTGTCGAATTCTCTATGGGAAGAACGACGTATAATACATTTTATATGCTTCTAAACGTTCAAGAGCAATCAAAAATATTAGTAAATACTAAACTATATTTTTATAAATTAAAACTAAAGTAGCAATTGGCTTGACTGTATGATACACAGTTCGAAAACCGTGGTGTAACTACTCCTGTAATAAAAGTTTGACATTCGATAAAATTTGCTACGAACGAATTTTATGTTCCGAAAGAAAATTCTTCGTGATTCCACTCGATTTCCTTTTATTTTCAGGGCATAGCGAAGTAGGTTGTGACCCGATTAGTCGATTAGCGAGACGTCGCCGAACATTTGGTGTCGCAAGGGAAAGAATGTCGTGGGGCAAGCGAAACGAGCTTTTCGAAGGTTTCGATCTCGGTATGGACACAAAACTGGAAGTTCCTTCTCATTCGAGGACACGCAGGGTTTCCTAATGCTCTATGTCGTGTTCGTCACTGATGAAAATATATTTTATGGAATAGATTCGAAATGAATTTGAAAAGAACAAGAGAATTCGAACTATGATGAGAAAGAGAGCGGATTAATTTCACGGGTTTGTTTCTCTCTTTCTCTCTCGTGCTCTCGAAGAGAAACGCATTTTCGAGAAGAGGATATATCTTTTTTGAGCTCGTCCTTGAGTAGTACACGAGACCCGAATGGATTTGCAAAAGCGCGAAGCGGCAGCTTCGTGTCGCCTGGGACCGCGTCGTCGTCGCGGGGATTATTTAATTTAAAGCTAAACTTCGTTGAGGCAAGCTTGACGAAAAAGTGAGAACGTTCGCCGAGTTGGTAGTTGCGTTGATGACAAAGAAGAGAGCGAGATAGGAGATTGTATAAAGCAAAAATTCATTCGTCCTACCTCTAAGACAATTATTAAATCATACAAACTACGAGAATATAAACGAACGATGGATCAAAAGTAAACTTCAATAAAGTATACCGATATCGTAGTTTTCGTATATCCAAAAGCCTCGACTGTAATGCAGTTTTCCTATCGTTGAGATACTAATTTGTTGAAAATCAGGATTTCCCTGAGCTTAAAAACACACTTTAAATGTCCTCTCTCGTTTGACGATGTAGTATCCAGTCGTATTTTTGTTTCTCCGTCGGATGCGACCGCGACTACGTTCGCCGACTTTTCCGAAATTTGATTTCCCCTAAAGGCTGGTACAAACTAGTCACGTGACAGAGAATATCTAGTCAAGTCTGGAGGCTTCGTCGAGCGACCGTATCTCAACAAACTCCGTTGTCCCGCGACTGTTCTGATACAGAAATCGCGTGTCTCGTGTCTCCCATTCGAAATGGGGAACTTTATATGATGTTACGCAGAATTTCATTGTTTGGATGTGTCATGAGAGAGTACTATATTGTAAATAAGTAAAACGTGTTATTGGGAATCAGAAAATTTACGAATTATTCGTCAACTAGTGTCAAAAATGTATCACTTAAAGCGATTGTTTTTTATTATAGTTAGTCTGAAGCAAGGAAGAAGAATACTAAAAGATGGAACTAGGTTTATTTTGTTCATTTTCGATAGAACCAAACGGCAAATTACATTTGTAACTTTGGATTGTTCGTCCACAAAGTGAGAAATGTAAATCATCTTTTACGTTCACCTAAAGAGACACTATGGCAAAGATATTGGACAGATATTTATTCTGAAAATAAATATCGTATTCCGTTAGACAACTTTCTTCAGCTCGAAGAAAAACACAGAACTAAATTTAGAAAGAAATATTTGAATAACAGGAAAGATGTCCTGATTTGAAAATAAGGTATCTCGTAAACAATCGCTGTACATTGTCAACCAATTTTAGTCTGTCCCAGCCCGAAGAAAACCAAACTCCCAGACCCTTTACCGACATCGCGGAAAAATTTTCTTAAGAATCCTTTCATCGAGTTTTTCTTTGTCACCCCCTCCCCCTACTACCGGCAACGACCAAGGATCATCCTGCGACGTTTGTTTTTCATGAATTCTGGAGATCCTAAAATAACTGGAGCTCGTAGAAAAATATTAGTATCGCGCAAACCTCTTTAACTTCGGGAGAAACAGAAGGAAGAAGAAACGAGCAACGAACCTTCTTCCCTATCTTTCATATCTCTCTTTTCTCCCGCTTTTACTTTTATATCCTTTCGATATATCGGAAGAAATTTTCTTTTCCTATCGGAATTTCTCGAAATTGCGATTTCATAGTTCGAAAAATAAATTCCTCTCTCAATCTTTTTCTTTTTCCATACACGGTAGAATTCCATTGTGAACACTTTCGGGAAGCTCACTAGGGGACTTTTGGAATTATTTCTATCAATAGACCAGAACCTCATTCTCTCTATCTATTTTTATATATATATAAGTATATATATATATATATATCTTTCTCTTTCCTTCACAAAAGCCAAGCAACCATTGAAAACATCCAATCTGATTCCGTATAGACTTGTAATGATATCATACCACCACCGCGGTCTGTACCACCGTTCAATGAGAATTTTAAGCTATATCTAGAAAGGGTATCAATATCGTAGAATACATACGTATCGAGAGATCGATACAACCCATACGCGATGGCTTTAACCGAAAACATAACGCCCATCATCGAAAACTATTCAGCCGTTCGTTGAATGGGTACGCGCGAGCGCAATTCTCGCGAACATTTTCCACACGGCTATTTTATTAATACCCCACCGGGATCTACGTTCCCGCGCCTTTTTAATCGAATTGGTATACACGAAACGTGTACATATGCATACACGTGGAATAAAGAAACTTTAAAGCTTTTTACGTATCGCGACAACAATCCTGATCGATTTGTTCCTTTTTTTTTTTTTATCTCCTTTCACAATCTTTCCTCTGATCCATTTTGAAAGGAAGAAAAACGAAAGAAAAATATTCTTCGATCTAGTAATGAAATTTCTTGCAAGAAGAGATCTCTCTCTCTTTCTTTAGCTCGTTTATAAATTTACATCGACTTCGGGATTTTCGATTCCCGCTCGTGGAAATGTTTTCCAAGTGAATTCACGACGACAAACTCGAATCCTCTTAAGGAACGCGCCCGTGTTCTATTAAAGGAAGCAGGGAGAGAGAGAGAGAATGAAGGAATCCTTGATGTAACGGCAGGAGCACGACGACGATAAGTGGAAAATGTAAAAGGAGCAGGAAGCTGCTTCGAAGGTTTACAAATGCTGGTGACAATAAACGCCGAAGCGTTCCCATCCCTCTCTTCTACCTTTACTTCGAAGAATGAAAGGGAATAGAAGCGATGGGAAAAGGAATACTACCTAGGAAGATAGAGAATGTCATGAGAGAGAAAGCTGGACTCATCTTCGGGAAGATTATTCGCCAGCGTCGCGTCGGTGCGACGAAGCTCGCAATTAAATCGCTTAATCGATCGGATTAACTCTCCTCTTATTCGCTCTTCGGCTCCTCGTACGCTTCGTTACGCTTCTTATCTCCTAAAAGCATTAACGCTTTTATCGACGGAAGAGATTCCGATCGTGCCGTTCAAAACCCCCCCTCTCTAAACCCTGTGTGTCGCAGGGAACGATTCGAGATAGATAATACTACCTCGGACGATAGAACGACTAACCAAGCGCGATAGAAATGATATTTTCGCTTGGGATATTATACCTTGGGAAGCATTTTTTTACTCGTTCTAGAAGACAGAACTTCCATGAAACAAGTTTTATGGATACGTAAGTCGACAGAGAAGCCGGCCATGGCGCGAAGTCTTAACATTGTACGCGAGAGAGGGAGAAGATGGTCATCTTTCTTGAAGGAAGAAAAAAAAAAAGAAAGAGAACTTTACGAAGAAAGCTCACAGCTTCCTTCTCCATCAACCGCCCACAGCTTTTTTTTCATCTCGCTCTTCGCTATAAATTTTTATCATCTCCCATTGCGATCTCGTGAAATTAATCGAGATTGTTTTGAATTTGTTATGCATTGTTGCAATATGTATGCACAGTTTTAATTAAAATTAAAATCATGTAACATTTTTACATGTTTAAATGCTGCAGTGTTTCACACGCAGTTGGTTTTCAATTTTACATTTTATGTTTAAAACGTTCATCGATATTTACGGCGATTTAATCACTTGTCGTAAAGAGTGCTTTAGTATGATAACAATTGTAAACATTATTAGGTAGCAACATTTGGTTTCGATTACCATGACTGTAGGAAAACCTCGCGCCCTTTTTGTTAAGTTTAGTTTTTACCTAGTGGTTTTATCGGGCTTTAGCAAACTCGTTGCAATAATTTTCATTTAAAATACCGAATATACCAGTATCGATACGCATACCTGGATAATATGATTTCTCGTAAATGTTTCCGCTCGGGGCCATGTGGATTTATTTGATACGCAAACCCTATTACAGTGATTTATACGTAAAATAAAATAACATGAGACAATTCGTCTTTTATCGACGAGTATAAACAATATTTACATAAAAATTATTATTATTACAAAAATTAATGCTCTCCTTTCTTCATTGTTCCTCTGTATCCCATGATGACAAAATATTACATTTCGATCTAATTTACATTACGAATGAAGACTATCAACTTACAAATGTCCACATCAATTTGATGCACATGTCAAAAAACACAAGGAAAATTTCCCAACGACAAGATTAGAAAATTCGCCGATCAAGCTTTTAAAAAGCGCAAGTTGGCGGTAACGGCGACGACGTCTTTAAAGAATAATTTATGATCTAGAATAAGAGAAACGGACCGGATCGGAGACCCGTAAGATTTTATCGCGTCTCCTCGTCCCCCGTTAATGTCCCTTCCGTCGAATGAAACGACGACTATCGCGCTTGCGTTTCGCTTCATTAATCTTTCGCTAACACCCCCGTGCGTTTACTCTCCTCGTTCCAGCAACCCTATAGCTCACACCCACCTAACCACCCACCCCGAAACCTGGCCACCCTTTTTGCCAACCGATCGTCGCGTCATCGGATTCCTTTGCGTGCCAAAAATGTGTTAACTCGCTAAACAACATTGGGTCTACCAAAAAAGAAATTAAACAACCTAAACACAATTCCATCCAAAAGTATTAAAATTACCCAGATCCTCCCATCGAACAAAACCCACCTGTAATCTTAGTAGCGGTGTAACGTGACATCCCAGCTTCTCATAAACGATATCCTCTTCCCAACGAAAGAACTACCCCTCATCGGTTAAGATAAAAACCCATGGGAAAGGACACTTTCACGAGATAAAGGATCATCAGTGATTTTTTTTTTCCCTTGCGATCGAAATAAATCACGAGGAAATTCTCACGCAAGAGCGAGGGTTGCTGATAGTTTAACCGGTGAAAAAGAGATAGATAAATATATATATATACGTGTATATATATGTATATATAACTGAAATGACTCTGTGTTGACGCGCGTCCCGTGGGAGAAAAGTCGCGAGCGTAACCCGCCGAAAAGCGGAATCGTTCCGGCCACGGCGCGAGTGACGAGCGCACTGAGAGATCCGGGCGTCCCGTACCGACTGCAGCCGCATGCGCGACAGGAATTCACATCATCCACCTCCTTCTTCACCAATACTACCATAACCTACTCCTCGTTCTCTTCCCAGTAACGTCGAACAACGCGCACCCACACACGAAAAGAGACACGGGACGCACGGAGAGAGCTTTCTCTCTACCAAGCGTGTACGCGAAACTCCACGCAATCCACGCGAACGCCACCCCGTTCGTTTCTACCCACGTTATAGCTCTATCTATCTATCTATCTCTCTCTTGGTTTTCCATTCTGCCCTTCGCCCTTATAACTCGTGACGTTACTTCTCGATCGTCCGAGGGATCACACGCGTTCTTTCTATTTTCCTGCGTTCGATAATGAAAGTTTTGTTATGAAGGTGATGCCGGGCCCCGAGTACCGTTATTTTTCTTTTGACAGGAATTATTGTCTGGTAGTACAATCGCTTCTTTTTTTTTTTTAATTAATGTTATAGTTATCGATGGTCGCGTCGTGGGTGTAGAATGTACACCTAGATTGTAAAGGAATAACTTTGTCAGGTATGGTCGAAGTGTTTCGAATTGTTTTAGAATTTTATTTAATAGGTGATGATAAATTTATTGGTAACAATGATTAGTAGGTCATTTTTATTGAATAATGTAGAAGGAATTTTTCAATATGGTCGTCATGGGGAGGTCGAAGATATAAGGGGTTACTTGTAGAAATATTTTAAGTACAATGGGAATTGTTAATATAAATTTGTTGGTCGAAGATATGCAGTTTTATTGAAATTTCGAGCTAGTGGTAAGTCGTGTAGAAAATTATTCATTTAACTTTGACAATATTCTATTTTAATATTTTGAAAGCAACAGTTTATTCGTAGTGATAAATATTTTTGAAGAAGTATGTTCAAGATTCTAGTAAGTAAGCGTGAAACAAACTGAAAATAATTATTTTCATTTTCTTTGTTGAATTAATATTTTTGTTTATCTGTACTTCGTGAGATTCTTGTGTCCCTCTTGTGATAAATGATTGATTAATTATTAAGCAAATTGATATGCCCGTATGTTGACAATGAATGAGACAATATAGAACGTAGATTAGATAATTGAGAGATAATTGAATGTATTGTATCGGGGTGTCAAGGTTCTATGAGTCAAGGGACCCTTTTATGTATCTTAATTTAACTTGGACCGTTTACTAATACAAAGAACACCAGCTTCGCTTATTCTAAGGTCCATTTATTAAAGCAAAGAATAGCTCTAACGCGTTTCACATATGTATGCTATACGTTAGGTAATAAGTAGTAATGAACAGTTACGGGTCAGCCATCATATAGCACGCAACAAGCTAAAGCATTTTTATTAAGTAAAAAGATTCATCCTTTATAAACTTTAAGAATCATCTATTTCTTCTATTCCTCCTATCTAATAGCCACGTTTATATTTTAACTCTTTATCCTATGAGATTCGACATCAAATACCATCGCACCAACTCATTTTATTAATATTTAAATCTTAACCAGATTTGTATGTGGTAACTGAAAAATGAATGGATTGTCCCACATAAAAGAAGTGTTTTGTTTCAGCAACTATAGCATTGTGGAAAATTCTGGCAGTTTTCCAGTAATTTATGGATCAATACCTACTAACCCTGTTAAAATCAAAATTTTAGGAACCTAGGAGAAAAAAGGGGGTGGGACGGTCATATTTAGCAAATTTTGATCTAACAAAGCCATTGAACCTAATATTATAATATAAATATTTCAAGAATCTCTAAGTTGTATATTTTTTTAGAAAAACCTGTGTGACAGGCGGACGGACCGACACCAGAGTAATCTTATAAGGATTCCGTTTTTTCAAGTACAAACTACGTGGACTATAAAAAAAAAGTTAAATAAACCATCATCAACAGACAATTTATATCATAAAAAAAACGAGACAACGATGGTCCATATATTTGTCAACGATCAGTGTAAAAGACATGTTCATCGACATCGTGAAATATCACGAATAAAGTCTATCATACTCGCGCGAGATGGAACGAATCGATTCCTAAATCATTCCCTGACGAATGCCAGCCAACCGCACCCGGCATCATCTACTCTCGTCATTACCATCACCAGCTCGAACCTTAATTTCGAGGCTCGTCAAATGAATTAAACGACGGCGGTGATCGGTGAATATCGTAGGACCGTATGCTCTTCGTCGACAAATTGAACGATTAAACGTTCGACTAAAATTACAAATTATTATCTCTCTCTCTCTCTTCTTCTATCTTTTTACTTATAAATCTATTCCTCTATCTCTCTCTCACCTACGAAATCGTATCGGTTCACCGAATTTCATTGAATATAACCACGTGGATAAGTGCGTGGGCGTCGCTCGAATTAAATGGCGCACATGAAAAATATTCATTTCTATCCACGAATACACCGTGTGCACACCGCATATCGTATTTCCCCATCGATCATTATCGAAAATATGCAAACTGCAAATATTCCCTTTAGCAAATGTGTAAAGTAGCGTCATACATTAGTCGATACATGTAATTACGTCGTCCTTAAACAACGAATGAATTTGAGATTGGATGGAGAAAAAAAAAAAGACAAAATTGGAACACTGACGTCACAGCTATACCAACGAACTTTTTCAATATCGCCCTTTTTCGAGGAAATTGTTGGACGTCGATTACGTCAACAAGGATTCAAAATCTTGAGTGCTGCACTTCGGATAGCAATTATTCCTAACCAACGTTTAGAGGATATCGCAAGTTCGTTCGTTGTTCGTTCGAAGCCTCGGATGCTAGCTCGACTAGTCTGCTAAACTAAACTTCCGCCATAACCACTCACTCTACTCTGTTCCTTGAGTGTAGGGCAGGCAGAACCATAGGACAGATACGTATATCCAAATAGATGTCTTTCCAAGTCGTTTTAACATTCCCGAGCAATTGATGTCTATTTTATCAAATATCGAGAGAGAGAGAGGGGTGGTGGGAGAGATGATAACTTTAATAATGCATCAGACCAAAGAGAGTAGAGAGTGAGAGAGAGAAATTTGAGGAATTAGATGATTGAATAATTTCATAGATTGGACCATTTCGATAGCTACTCTACAGGTCGATCGCGATACTTACCGCGCTTCGATGGGTTTCTACTTAACTAAATTGAAATTAATCGAACGCTCTCATGATGTAGCTACGCTATTCGCGTACATATACATACAGGGTGTACGCGAGGTTGGTAACCTTGAAAATTTTGGAAAAAAGGACCTTAAGAAAAAAATAATATTTGCAAAGCATTCGACTTGTGATACCATTTACATTGTATTAAAAATACTTGTTATATAATAACAGATAAAGAAGATATTAATGTGGCTACATTTAGGTGGAACACCCTGTATATATAGCCACACACACACACTTTAAAGCATAAATTTTTAAACGAAACTCGAGATAGTTCGAGAAATGTTTCTGTTCGATCGAAAAAACTTGTCTCATCGTCCTGGTCGTCGTCATCGCATCGGACGATAAAATTTGGGACGAGCCTAACGAGCGGAAGTATTAAAACGGACAAACTCGCGGCGAGTGGTTTAAAATATGCACACACTTGAGCACCGTGCGCGAGCGCCTCGTCGGTCGGCTCGCCTCCCGTATATATTGCGCGCACCCCCGGCATGCAGTATGCATAAGTTAAAGTGCAGCGAACAAGGCCAAGTACTTAACAAGGCATTATTAACTTCGAAATGTCTGCAGAGAACTTTGAGCTGGGAGATACGACCTCAAGATTTTCACAGCATATAGGACCCATGGGCGACAGCTGAGAGACGTCTGGAAAATATTCTTCATTGATTTATATTTCTAATAGGATTGTTGGGTAGTTTTTCTGAAGCTTCTTCTTGAGTCTAGAACTATTTTATAGAATCATATTTATTCTAACCAAGCAACGACTTCTGTATATATTTAAAAGTTACATTTTTTTATTCGATAAAAAAACATCGGATACCAAATAAATGTAAAATAAATATTTTAAAAACACTTTTCCATGTCGTTTTTTTTTTACATTGCTCTAATTTGGTACATTTCAACTTTCCTATACATTTTCCTGAATCAATGAAATACCTACGAAAATCGAGGACGACCTGAATTGTATAAATATCACTAACTCGAGTGACGTTTTAGAAAATTATTAAAAATGGCTGCTATGGGTAAACATCCCAAGAGTTCAAGAACTGAAGTTAGTTTCAAGAAGTCTACTTGTACTCCATTCACAATATAATCCCAGCAATCACAATCCTCACAAACAGCAAACTTGGGCCACTTACATCGGTCCTCTTGACGGTATTAGAACGTGCATTCGATCGGAACTACTCGATCGGGCAGAAAACGATTTAATAAAACCTGTCGACACTTATCTTGACCCCTCGATCATTCTATCATCCAGAACTTTTTCCGAGCACTAAAGATATCCTCGAGCGAATCCGATTAATGTGGTCCACGAGTTATTACATATATCAGCGATAAGGCGTGGGCACGAGACCTAGGGCGAGAGAGGGGATAAAAAAAAGGGAGGGTCGAGAAAGAAAGAAAGAGGAAGGGAACAATGGAACGAGCTAGCTAGCAAAGGGACGGAGAGAAAAGCAGGAAGAGCGTTTGTTATATTGCGAAACACCGTTCGGTCTTCTTCCCCTTTTTCTTCGCGCAAAATTAGAATCATAATTGACAAACCCATAGAGTCTCTTGGGCATGACGTATAATAAAAGTGATCCGCCCTATGAATAAAGAAGGTAAAGAGAACGAGAAAGGAAGAAGGAAAAGAGACAAAACAAAATAACGAAAAAAAGAAGAAAGAAAGCCACGATGAAGTGAGAAATCAAAACGCCCCCTCTCGCGCCATTGTATATGCCGAACAAAACGAAGGGACACGGTTACAGCCTATTTATCATCATAAAAGAACAGGGGCTAGTTGAAAGAACGAAGGCCTTCTTCGCGGAACATTAATCGAGACGAATATCTAGTACGGGCTAAGCGATCGCAGGTATACAGGAAGACACCGAGCCGCAACGTCGACGTTTTCTTATTCGAGACTAGCTCTACAAGTGGTTGATACGCGCGTATGTATTCCAACGTGGAAATGTACGTAGGTACCTACCTACATACGTATACGTACGTATATGTATATAAGTATGTAATACCATGTACGATATACTAGAGAACGAAATTGCAGAATTTCTCGAAGCGACGTAAGTTATCTGCCGGCATCCACTTGCGGCCGTCTTTATTTGATTTACGAGAAATTACTTTCCGCTTCCTTCTTTCGCGATTTTTTTTTCTTCGTTGCATCAACGAAACAACCTCGTTTCGCATTTTATGCTGATCGAGAAATAATTGAATAAAATAATGTTAGCAGTAAGAACAATTATGATACCAATCGTAATAGTAATACTTATAGGAAAATTAGTAATGCTGATTAGTGATGCACTAATAGGCTAGTAACATTCTACTAATATACTAATAGGATTCTAATAGTACACTAATGTTAAAATAGTATTTTGATAATACTAGTAATGCTATTAAGTCATCAATATGGTATAGGTACTCTATGCTCTAATACAAGCACCTACCGGCAATAACGAGACTAATGCCACAAGTATTACCTGGCACTCATCGCCATGAACGAGACCAAAGAAAACCTAACCTCTCTCTACATTATCCAGCATCAAAAGAAGGCGAGAATGCTTATTTAATTACGGCCGGCACACGATCGATGAGCACCTATTTGTATTTGCCGAGAGCAAGCATTGGTGAGGAAGTAAGCAAACAGGCTCCGGGGATAGAACTCGTACGATCGACTCGCCACGCTCGCGAGAGAAAGATAGTAGGCCCTCCTCCTCGATCTGATTTATGGCTACTGTCCGACGAAAGATCCACCAAGTGGAAAGAGAATAAGAGAAAGAAAGAGAGAGAGACTATCCTTCCTCTGGCAATCTCTTTCGTCTTATCCGCAAACAGGCGGATGTGTGTTCAGACTAATTTCACGTGGACCGAGAGACAGGGAAGAGTATTAGGACATCCACGCTTTGCTTCGAATAAACGAGAAATGTGTCTCCTCGATTCTCCCTCTCTCTTTCTCATTCACGTCCAGTCGACGTCCTTAGACACAGAAAAAAAAGGGAAAAAGAATGATTTGCGGTACGACTAGGTACGACCGGTAGGTTTGCCTTCGCAATGGTCGATCCTCCTATCTCTTCCTACCAGGAAGCTTTCCAAATGATCAGGAATGATCGATGATACGAAAAATCGTGACGTTTATCCTACCACCTTAAAGGTTCTCACTCTCTTTCTACTGTTGAATCGGGGAAAAAAGATCTTTCGAGAAATAACCTTTCTCGTCGTTAACTCCTCTCTCTCTCGAAAAGTTTCCACGATATAAAGTTTGAGAAGGTAAGGAGTTTCTAGTTGCAGTAGAAATCCACGTTCTTTTCTCGATAGGTCATAGGTCCTAGATAGTGGTAGTAACAACGCAACTAAACGCAACACGCGCTGTTGTTATATCTGTGTATATATCTGCTATTGTATATAATATATATATCCTTCGGCATTGTTCAACGCCCACACGAATCTCATCGTGCGTCTCTCTCACGCTTCACCACACGCATTGTTTCGAGAAGGTGTGGATTTCTCTATAGAGACTGATTTAATTACTACCGATCGACGGACGGGGCCACCACCTCGTTCTCCCTCGATTCCAGCGAATTCGTGCATCGAAGGCGACGCACGTTGGTCCACTTTTAACTCTAACCCCAATGGTTCTCTCTTTCTCTCAGTTGTTACCGTTTTACCCAGTGACAAATATTGACACTCGGACGGCTCATATCGAGAGAAAGAGAGAGAATCACGTCGACTATCTCCAGTCAATTGGGTTAATTGAATTGTAAGCGAAGTTGGAAGTGCGTTTCGATTTGAGAGCACACAATTGCACGCATACGTTGGTTTATATATCACTTGTAGGACCCGAAGGACGTAATGGCATGGTCTCATTAGTCAAAACTAGTCTTACCAAAGCCCTTTCGACGATACGAGTTTTCACTTGTCGATTCTAGAAGGAACTAGGAAATGTTTGTTGGAATCAGTAACGACTGACAAAAGATAAAATATAGAGACGAGGGTGGATCTCTCGGAAGACTGCCATTAGGGAAGAGCGAACAGGCCAAGGATTCTGGCCACTGTTCGTATGAGAAGACTTCTACTTCAAAGCGATGCTTTTGCAAGAAGATCCTTCTGTAGCTCTAAATGCCAGGATCGATTGCCTTGCGGCGAGAAATGATAATTGATATTTTCAAATATATAACTTTTATTTTATTTCCCCTTGGTCATTAGTAGTTGAATCTATGTTCCAATTTAACCCTTTGCCATTTTTACAAAAAAATGATAAGGATTAAATTATAAGAAATTTTAGTAGACACTGAAACATTTCTAGTTAATACTAGATTTGTTGGAAAGAATTTGTGGATCTCAGAATCGGCTAGCCGGAATTAGTATAGACGAAAAAGCTTTCGTAGAGTTAGTTTCGGCTGACGAGATCAGGTTTTAAAGGTAAGTGCAGCAAATAGAGCCCAAGCGGCTAATATGGACCACTGTGCTAACACCTAATTAGCTTGGTGCACGAATTTCTTGCCAATTTGTGAAGTCCCATCATTTTGGGGATCTTCGAACGTGCCTACGGTGCATTACCTGTCTAATGTGAGCACGTGTGCCAACAAATGTGAATACCTTAAGGCTAGTAGAGACTAGGGTGTAATACAAACTGGTTATCATTGGTTATTTTTAGTCCTGGTTAAGTTTACGAGTCGTACGCTAGATATCGATGTTCAAACGCTTTACATTACCTTACATTACGTTACTCTTATAGTTTATCCCCCCATAACTCGAACTTTCGATCGATATTCCTTCACCCTCGATGAAGTTCCCAAGTAGTTTAACATGCAAGCGTGAAAATTCCGAAAGTAAATGCGCGAACGAGCGTCAAGTTCCCAGAGAACCTCCTACGAGCATGTAGACGGGCTTACCTACGCATCGGAGTTTATAAGGGTAGTAGCTAATCGAAAATTAATCGAGGTTATTAATCTCGAACAACTTCGATACCCGCTAACGCTACTTTTACTATTTTTCTTGATCTCAGGAAATCGTAATTTATCGTAAGACGTTTCCCGATAAAATAGAAACGTTCGCAAAAGTTTCGAAAGGATTTATTTAATTATATCACTTCTTCTCACTGATTTCTACTCAACGAGAAAACTTGCTTCGATTTTTCTCTCGTGATCTTTAGTTTCGTTTGTACTTTCAAAGAAAAGGAAGTAGAGAGAAAGAGACAAGAACGTTCACACTGAACGAAGCGAATGGTAAACGGAGAACGGTAGAAATTGAATTGCAAGGAGGTGCAAAAAGGCTCTGACTGCTTGCCGTTCTAGCTGCCATCACCGTTCCTAGTGCTGCTGCTGCTGTTCGAGTGGGTACTTCGAAGGGACGTCTTAAAATTTTCCACGTAAGGAAAGGGCTCGTTTTACGATAAAGATTTCACCCAGACCAGGAGAAAACTTCTACACTCTTGTCAGCTTCCTTCTCGTATCTCGTTACCGAAAGACGTCAGATATATGTATGTACCCTAGTAAAGATGCGTCTTTCAATCTCGGCGAATTGCATCCCTTCGTGCATCTCTTGCTTCGAAATAAAAAAAAAAAGAAAATGACGTAGTAAAATCTTGTCATCGATCTCCGTACGACCGGCTAATACAATCGAATGAAGTCGTAAAACTTTGTGAACGAATTTTATTTTATACGGTAATGCTGACTACAAAAGTTTAAACGATACTGAAATGAAAAAGATTGAATTAATTCATTCTTTGTTGGAATGAATTCTTTCCAATTTCACATGGTCTACCATTTTATGTTATACAAATTTTGTTTAATGAATTCAAATTTTTGTAATGTTCTAAATCAATCGACGAAACTACTAATCATATTCTATAATTACAGAATAAAATAACTTGACAAAATTAAATTATTAAATATTTCAACAAACCCAATAACTTGGATTACTTTCATCATTGATACCACATATCCACGATAATAAAAATTATTGAAAGCCATTATTCCTGGCAACCACTGAATAAATCCCCCTAAAAATTTTGCATTATCGTGTCTCCTTAAATTCTATACTTTCGCGTCAAACGCAATCGATGAAAAGAGTGCTTCGGAAATGGGAAAAAGAAATGTACCTACCTACCAACCACCCAACCAACGATATATATATATATATACACATATATAAGTATATATGTATATACATATTCGAAAGAAATTCACGTGGCTCGGCGAAGCGCGAGTCGTGATATCGCAATTTATACGATTTCTTCCCCCAATAACTTTTCGTTTTCCATTCGGCGCGCGTGCCTGCATAATGTTTCACTGGTTGCACACAGTGAGTGCAATCTGCACAGTCAGCGTGTTACCGACTTTAATAAGCCTCATTGACATTCAGTCGGTGGAACGCGCCCCCTTTCTCGCTCCTCCCTCCACCTCAGTCCTCGTTTCTTCCCCACCCTCTCGATGCTTCTCGACAATTACTAGCATCACGGAAAAGCAACGTACTCCTGGATAAATATTAATTTTCTGTTATTCTCTTCCTTCTCTCTTCCTTCTTTTTTTCTATACCAACACACGATCATCGACTTCATTAAACGATGCATTTAATTGACCAAATCCTGAGCCTTTATTTAAATCTTATCTTTATACCGTTGACAGATTCTCGTTGACTTTTCTAGCCATCTTTGTACCGATTCGACTTAACGATCGTTGCTTCGTATTCACTTTTTTGCCAATTAGTTGAATGATAGAGAGGAACGATACTTATGGGTAAGAAATATTAAATTTGAATTTTTAGTTATCCTTATTAATACATGATTGGCGTATGTTTGGTCGTCTTAACCCCTTATAATATCGAGTGAGACGATATTATCAGACAAGGCCAATGTTCCTGTTTTAATAGGATAATTAACTCTGAGAATTAAGTTGCTTAAAATATTATAACGTTTGTTTACGTATGTTAAGAAATAGAACGAGAGTATATTTTTGTTATAATAAAATCTTTTAGTTGTCTCAGTTTTTTTTCATTTTTCTCTTTTATTGAATATTTGACATGACACTTATCGCGAGTCCCGAAGAATATGAGGCAGCACCGTATGACGAAGCTTAACGTAACCAACCATAATCATGTTGGAGAAATGGACGGGTAGATGAAAGTGTCGACCATGTGGAAAGTGCGCTAACGATTTTGGATTCGCGGTAAGGGGACATCGATGTCGGCTAATTGCCTGGACGAACGTGTTTCGCGCGAAGCGATTATCATCGCCGATTAGACGATCTATACGACTACGTGTAGCCTCGATGGACCAATTATAGCACAAACGAAAAAAAGAATTTTTATAATAAAATTTTGTTTCATCGGTTCATCAACAATAGTAAAATTAGTAGACATAAATTGACATCATCAGCTATGAATATACTAAATTAAATTGATAACATTATCAATTCTTACACCATACTATTACTTCCACTAATACAAAAACACCTCTACTCCAATTTCGAAAATATTTCTCTCGTTCGATCTCACACATTTCAAGTACCAATCACCGATCAAATTTTCACCTAGGGAAACTCAAGAAGCACCATACACTAAACCGACAAACGTTCTCCTTCTTGAAATTTGAAATTCGCAGGTAAACGTTGGCACGAGCTCGTCGAAAAACGGCATCGAACTGCGTTCGAGGTGACACGTTCCTAAATCGTTTCCTTTTACGCCTTAAAAGGTGATCGTGGGCGTTTCGAAAGGTCTCGAGCGACCTGAAATTGGCAAGTCGAAGGTGGTTCAACGTGAGAGAGAAAAAAAAAAGCTAAGAAAGATGGATAGGCGACTGGTAAAGGAAAGGGACCGTGTTAAAACCGCGAAAATCCACCCACGTATACTCGACGTAGTGTAGGCGACCGCAACGCAACCGTACAATTATTTTCCGCGTTTAACGTGCAGCAATCCGACTCCCTCGATCGTATCAAGGATGGTAATTCACTAGAACGACGCACTGTCGTCGTTATCCTTTGAGAATTCACCTTTGATCCTTGCGTGTAGGTGTCGATCTGCTTACGATCGAAAAGGTCAACGACGATTTAATCGACTTCGATCAAATTGAAAACACATGCCATGCATGATCCACCTACACTTATCTCCTGATTTACACTGTACCTTTTTTTACACGATTTCACTTTTATACGGTTTTTGTAAATAATTGTATCAACAATAGCTCAGTAAGCTTGATCTTCGGGCGGTAGGTGTAGCCATTTCCAAGAATAATCTAAATAATCTTTAAACATAGTTTTTTTGAGATTAATTTTGATTCCACGGAACAATCAAGGGTTAATAGATTATCGATCAATTACCAATGCGACAGACTCTATAGAAGAAGCAGAGAAATCTGAATCTCGGCTCGTTCGCTTGATAAAATTACGAAATGGCTCGTCGTGTACCTCGATTAACCTTTCATGATGCATTCCTATCTTGATCGGCTATAAATGTATGGAATGGTGTTCTCTTTAAGCTTGGATCGATCGTAGATATACTCACCGTGTTCTATTACTCGTCTCTCTGTCTCTCTTTCTTTCCCTCAATTTCTATTTCTTTCTTTTCATCGTCCCTTTCTTTCCTTTTCAAGTTGGAGTACGTGTACGATGAAAATAGGTAAGGTTTGTCTCAAATATTCATTCTTACATATCGCCGACTGATTGAGGAGGGTCTAAGAAAAGAAATAAACGTGATGCTCAGATCCGTGGATACAATTCTTTTAAGATATTCATAGGATCTTGAAGATACGTCCTGGAGGCTAAAGAAGATAGAAAGAGAGAGAGTGGAGACATCTTCGATATATGCATAAATTACGTATTCGGGTCAAGCGTTGTGTATTTGTGTGTCCGTTGTATGTAATATATACTCCTATACATATACATAAACATATACGTAGACACAGAGACAGACTTAGGTTATATACCAAAATCGATATCTATTTTGTCAAATCCCAAGGGATTTTGCCAAACGCCGAACGATGCCAATTGTCTGATTTTTACCATTTCACTGCATAAAACAGACTAAAATGGTAAAATCGAACGATGATTTGTTTTTGATTTTTGCAACGTTGGACTTTTCTATTGAATTGTGAAAATCAAGCAAAACTGTGTACCATCGTCTGGCATCTAGCCAAATCCCTTAGTATTTGATAAAGATACTAATTTTGCTCTTGTACTCGATAAGAACTACGGCTTAAAATAACTTGTTACCTATTGGTTACCTATAAAGGAATATTTTAAACGAATACGGCAAGGTTTCTCGACACAACCAATAAGTAACGAGTTATTTTAGATGATATTTCTTATCAACTCACCCAGTACACTGTCAGAGAATTAATCTACGTGGAAACGTCCACGACGACTGTTCGTCGATCGTGAGATTCTGCTTACGAATGGTCACGTTAATTAAAGCCTCGATGCAATTTCATAATCCTCGAGCTTGGGATAATCCGCGATTTAAGCTGGGCGAATCGAACTTTGTTGCTCGTCCAGTATTAAGACTCTTCTTACTCTCACAATTACACACATATACAGTAAACGGAAACGTAAGTTTTGTCAGCGTTAAACGTTCTAATCCTATGGGACAGAACTTGTCGTTTCTTTCAAGAAACAGATTAGAGTTCGATGTTAAATAAACAATAGAAGATGGCACATTTATTCGAGGAACAAATCGAGAAACGCTGGAGGAGTTAGTAAGAATCGATGAAACTGTTTTCTACGAGTCGTCGACGTCAACATGTTTGATGTTAGCCGACAGGGATATCTAGGGTGTTCCTAGGCACGATTTTTGAGACACTAGCAACATCCTCTACGTGATCCACCGGTTAGAACAATGGAGTCCTCTAGGCATCTCTAGTCCGCTCGTGTGCACCTCACCGAAGTCTGCTTTGTGCGCGAAACAATGCTTCTTCTACTGAAAGAAACCACCACTCTCCCATCCCCCCTCTTACTCTCAACCACTACTACCCTCTCACACTCTCGTATTTTCTCTCCATCTCCCTCTCTCTAACTATTACCACGAAACTCAATCCTTCGGTTAGCCTTTGGCCACAGACTTTCGTGTTCCACCAAGAGTTCGTGCCCCTTTCGACTAACGATTCATACTCGAAAATTACACCCTAACGTGGGTGGAATACGAGAGAATAAAAAGAAGAAGAAACAAACGAGGACTTTGTTGATTACCAGCCAAATTACTTAGATGTATATGGTAGCTGGTACTACGTACACGGTAGTCTATAAGTCACGGGACACTAAACTGTGATTTAAGAGTCCATAAAAAAGGAAATCAGCGTTTAAGCTTGAAATTTAATCATAGTTCATTTACGTGTAATATTTTCATAAACTATGACGAAGAGAGTATAGGTCTTTGTTGTAACGAATAATACGCGTTGAGACAATTAAGTATACGGTATTTGGGTTATGCGAGCTCCGGTACTTACATCGCCATTATCTCTGTACGAGTACTTTGTAGTTAAGTTTTTCTTGCTCTTTAATTATCATACAATTAGAACAATTTACCATTGTTCTATCCATCGTAAAATAAATTAGATCTAACTACGGAACGGTTTCGCGAACGAGCGTCGAATGAATGGACTCGGGAAAACTGGAGAGGAAATAAAAGGAAAACCCATACGCCACGATATTTAAAGAGCTTCGAGGGCCGGTAAGCTCCTCCTATGATTGGGGAATATAAATAAATTAGTAGTACAGGAATAAGAAGAAGAAAAAGTGAAGGAACAAAATAATTTTTTGAGAAATAAGTCCTAAGTAATTTCTCGTTCCGGCTTTTACCCCTTATACGGTCTATAGCGCTTGAACTCTCGCTCTCGAAAAAAAGTGTGGTACCCTTTGACGAGGCTAAATGCAAGGAGGAAGAGGTGGATGATCGTATTATAAAGAGCGAATGAAAAAGAGTGGAAAGCGAGTTTTTTGCCTGGAATGTTGGATTACTCACGATCGATCCTTTCAAATTAATAGAAAATTTAATTTGATTAACGAAGCGAACAATTTTTCTTCTAGCAACCTCATTGAAAATCGATGAAAATTTTCAAAGCTTCTTTATAGAAACGTATACCATAATTTGTTATTATAATTTATAAATTACTATAGATATTCCAACTAATGACTATTGGGTTGCCAAGAACACCTAACTTCTAACAGATAGGTGCCAACCCAATATTTCTTTAAAAACACTATTTTTACATATTTCAACATTATTTACTCTTCGCACGGAGCCAGATTTTTGCAAACACTCGGTATATCGCGAACAGATTCGAAAATGGTTTTTTGGAGCCTTCGAGGACCGTGGAATTTCGACGATATCGTATTTGCACGAGCGTCAACGGAATTAAGCCGCAACGAATGAACGAGCCAACGGCTCGACGCTTCTGTTCGCTGCAGTTTCGTCCGAGGTCGTCCCCCGTAGCATTAATAATTAGCCTAATGACAACCCCCTTCTCTCACTTCCCCCCCTCTTAGTCCTCCCTCCCCCTTGACTATTCCCCTGCCCCTCTTCGTCCCGTTTGCACCGGATGTGGCGCTTACATGGCAAACAACGACGAATTCGCCTGCCTTCGGTCGCGTTATTTCCGACGAATTACGGTGTTTGATCGCATCCTGGCCACGTTTGCGAAGGAGAACCGCGAATCGTTGCGACTTTACCTCGATTATCCCCCTTTTACGTGATTTCCACGCGCCATTTCTCTCGACGATTTGGTTATTATTTTCATTAAAATAATTTCAAACGTGATAAACTTTTGTGTATAATAAATAATGGAAAGAAATTTAACTCTCATATTAGAACAAAATTCTTTCTTTATATTTCGGCAATTACTAACGTTTCTGTTTTTTCTTTTAAAAACATCTTTTATTAATAAATAATACTATACAAGCCGAATAAAATAACTTAATATAATATTATTTGTATATAAATCGAGAGTGCGTTAATCAAGCAAAGATTTTAATGGCAGCTTTCGACCACCTACCGTAAATCTAAAAGCAGTCTCGTATCGTCATTCTGGCGCGTTAATCAACAAAACGATCATTATCTTGCCGTCAATTATCACGCAAGTATCGTCGGTAGGTATAACGCATAATCAGAATGCATAATCCGCTTAATTACTTTGCGATCCCGGGGTAACGCCACCCACTTCTATTTGAACAACGCTTTCCTACTATCGAAATAATGCCATCCGACTAATTGTCACGTTATTGTAATATCACGATTTTTAAAATAGCTCCTACTTTTTCCAGTAAAAAAAGTGACACACCCATTTATGCGAAAAATCTCTATTTTCGAGTTCAACGAAATCCTGATCGTAGATAGAGCACGAAAAGGACGACATTATACATATACTACAAACCGCAGGAACGTGTAAAGGAAAGGGTTGAAGGGCTCGCCCGTCCCAAGGATTCGAATCAATCTGTCTCTGTTTTCTCCCACTTGCAGCCTTAATATCCCCAGGAATTACTGTCACACGCTCTTCGTATCGTCCGTAACATTATCAGAAGTCTGGTCTCTCGAAAACGATCTAAACGAACCAACGACCGTCCGTTCGTCCCTTTCAAATGGAACTACTTCCAAAGAAAACACAATCGCGGATAACAAGAAGATGTGGGCGAGAATTGTGAATGGTCTGTAGATCTCTCCCTCTACCCCTCCTATCTCCCTCTCTCATTCTTTGTCCGTTTAAACGGGAACATTAAGGAACACAAAGTGAAAATGAACTCGGTTGGACATTTTCACGGCTATCATTAAGGCATTTTGTTCGAGGGTAGGAGTGTGAGCCAGGAATTTCATGGTGAATTAATTTCTCCTCCTCTTTTCTCTTTTTATTATTCTTCCTATCGTTAGCGAGGGAGAGAGAGAGAGCATTGGCAATCGGTATAAGGATGAGTCTGGAAAGCATCGAGAGACTTACCGTGAAAAGCTTTCATTAAAATCGGATCTCACGGACTACGTAGGGGATAATCCTTTAGCGAGCGTGAGCAAACCGAGCCCTCTTCGTTCGTACCTCTTAAACTAGAACTCAACCGGAAACTACTACGAAATAAACCAGTTTCCGGTTCAAGGAACTGTCTTAAACAATTTTATATCGAACTTTCCTCCAAGTTGACACGTAGCGGTAACACTTTCCTAGTCAGTTTCAAACCCCCCACTTCTGCCTCTCTCTCTCTCAAAGAGGGAAACTAATTGCTTATAAAATGGCCTTCCACCATCTTGGCCTTGCAAAGTCGCGTGCTAAGAACACTCGAGCTTCGAAACCTCCCTCATCGTCCTCATGACTTGGCAGATCCGACAAACCCCACTTAACCCGGCCATCTACCTACCTTAGTAGGTTCCTACCGAACAATTCTCTTAGCTCGATCTTTTATTAGAACATCATCTGAATGTATCTAACCGTTCACACGTACCGGATACCAATTAAACGGTTGGTAGAAACACGTGGTAGTTATCTTTAACCCTAATCAGGCCACGATGTGACTTTGAGTCACATTTGACATTTTTTTATTATTTCATATTGCATTTCCAAAAGTTTTTTTTGGCTTTTACATTAAATTAACAATTGACACTAATAATAATAATTTAAAGTTCGTCTACACTATTAATCGAATGTTTCTAGAGTTAATCCAACTTGCCCCACTGCGGGGGAAAGTTGTCTCACACCATGGGGCTAGTTTTCCAAGGTTTCCAAGGAAAAATCCTAATGTATGCATCATGATTTTTACGAAAATGGTCACCACCGCCGATTTCAATGTTTAATGGCTCATTTTAAAGAAGAAAGCATGCAGAATACTGTCCCGTTGTCCGTTTTTCGATATCGTTAAGCAATGATGAGAAATTAATTTTTAAAGTGTCGGAGTATGGGTCGTTTTCAAGAGAAAAATTGCTGTAACTTTTTAACCAGTCATCCTATCGAAGCCACACTGTCATATTCGTAAATTAGAGACTTTCCCCTTTCGAACGAGTATTTGATCGGGCAAATCCGAGATACTTCGATTTTTGACAAAAATCCTGACCTATGCATCATGATTTTTGCCAAAATGGTCACCACCGCCGATTTCAATGTTTAATGGCTCATTTTAAAGATAAAAGCATGCAGAATAATGTTCCGTTGTCCGTTTTTCGATATCGTTAAGCAATGATGAGAAATTAATCTTTTAAGTGTCGGAGTATGGGTCTTTTACAAGCTTAAAACTGCTGTATCTTTCCAACCAGCCATCCTATCGAAGCGCGACTTGCATATTCGTAAAGAGGAGACTTTCCTCTTTCGGACGAGTATTTGATCGGGCAAATTCGAGATGCATCGATTTTTGACAAAAATCCTGATAGTATGGATCAAGATTTAGAAAGAAGAAAGCATGCAGAATACTGTCCCGGTGTCCGTTTTTCGATATCGTTGCGGAGTGTTGAAAAATAAATTTTTTAAGTGTCGGGGTATGGGTCGTTTTCAAAAGAAAAATTGCTGTAACTTTTTAACCAGTTATCCTATCGAAGCCACACTGCCATATTCGTAAATTAGAGACTTTCCCCTTTCGAACGAGTATTTGATCGGGCTCAATCTCAAACTAATGATAAAAACAAACGTTACAGCAAAAAAATGAGGATGGGGCCACGCATATCACATTAATAAAGTGTAGCTAGTATATATTATTGTATTAAATCCTGATTGGATATATGCACATTCGTAGCAGTTCATATCTGTTGAAGTTACCCTACATATCATTATATGACAATCCTACCAGAGAAATTCAATTTCCTTAATTTAGAGAAATTCCCTTAATATCAATAAGCACAAGTATTAATTCGAATATTTCGTTCTGACGTCAGAAAGATCGATAACGATAATCAGCATGTAAGTTCTTAGATTGACCAAGTTCTCTTCGGTGGAGTTAGAATCGAAATACGAGAAGTCGAGCAGCAAGTTGGGAGATAAGATCATATTCGGCGAACGATTCGAGTATCGTTCCGGATATCCGTAAATTCGTGTCTTGAGCCAGCAACCACCTCCTCCCACCTCCTCCTCCATCCCTCTTATACCAGTCTCCATTCTCTTTGGACGATTCAGAGCGGTTAGGAACAAGCCACGATACAAGGGGCATAATTGTCCGCGAGTACGCCGTCGGCTAAATTGGTGCGAACTATCGATTAGTCGTCGAGAAAGACAGAACGAGCGACACGGTTGGCTTGGTGATGGAAAGGGAGAAAGAGACAAGGACGAAGAGAGCTACAATTTCGAAGACTTATCGGATTATTATCGGTTTTCTTAACGTTGATTGTCTTTCTCAAGTTAAGGACAATTCCATGAAGAAGAGAGAAAAAGACCACGAAGCCTTCTCGAATCAATTTATTCCTTGTATCGCCGGTCTTCTAACTTCTTTTACATCCCTGTCACGAAATTTCCCTTCGTCGAAGTACGTGCAAAGGATGAGCTGCAACGAGTTCGATACAGTTAAAGAAAGAAGAAAGAAAATAAAAAAAAAGAAATACGACAATTCGTTAAAAACTCCTCTTTGTGGAAATTTAACTAAATCCTGTGCGAATGCAGTGGAATTCTACGAAACGTCGTGTTAGATAGTAGATATCTTACCATGGGAAATGAGGAGAACAAAGCAAATATGAAAAATCAAATAAGTAGAAACGCAAGCTGCACAAAGAATTCCCGTTTTTCTCTTTGTACAATCGGCGGCATAGATGGCTCCGCAGTATGAAGTTGGCGATAATTAAATTATATGAGAATTTCTATAGTATTTCTATTATTACTAACTTCATACTGGGAAGTCATATATGCCGCCGACTGTACACCTCTAACATATAAATGCCAAATTAATTTTTAAGGATAAATAGGGTGTTCCAAAAGCAAAACTACAAGAGAATTCGAAAATATCTTTAGCCAGTTAATCAATTAGTATAGACGAGTCAAATTGACATCAATTTTCTCTGTATTTAAAACATTATTTATAATAACTATACACTGGACCAGACTTTTGGAACACTCTGTACATAAAAATTTCTTTTCTTACCCATAACAGCAAACCGGCGAGACGCGTATATCTTATCGATTCGCGATTTCTGTCGCGAATACGTTTTAATTTATGTACTGTGACATTCTCCATAAGAATTTCGATTAAAACGCAAATCGAGGGGGAAAGCAGGCAGGCAGGTATGCGGTACCAGGGATCGACGAATGCCCAATTACGTATTTCTCTGTCTAGCTCTCTCTCTCTCTCACATTCGAAACGATCGGGGTACAATAGACAAGAACCCAGCGATTTCGAGCGACCCGAATACCTTCGACGAGGGTTGCCCATTTCCGGGCTACTTCCTACGAATAATCGGAAATTTCCATAAATCTGTAAGCTCGGTAAGGGCTCAGCTTCGCGTGTTCTGCCTTAAAGGCCAATAACATGTTCTGAGAAATATTGCAAGATACGTGGACGATGAGAAACATTTAATGGCGACTTGTGGGCGTTTCCATCTAATTTTGTTGTTCTTTCTACATATACAGTTAGATTGCATTAGTCATTGTGTCGCTATTATTAAATTAATGTGAACTTTAAGTTAACACATAGGTCACCACACACGTAGTTTTATGTCATAGGTAGTTGCTAACTCGAAAAAAAAAAATATTAATCTAACAATAGTATTCCTTGTGAGATGTGAACGAAAGTACAACGTGTGAAACTGACAGGAGTATTCCCACCAGGCCCCTATTAACGTTTCTATTTATGCAAACGTATGTATAAACTACGATGAAGACACGAGATAACAGGGTAGATGATCTATCTCTATGTATAAACAAAATGGTCGATTTTGACGTTAATGGCTTGAATCTTACGATAGAATTACAATTCTCTAAGTATCCTCAATTACCCGGTTTGCTGTTCGGAGGTATAACTTGGCAAATAGGTACGAGCGATCGAGCTTTCTCTTTCTATCTCTCGTCTCTACATGCTATTAGAGATACGTTCTCCAATAACAGTGGTGACAGAGATGTCGAGAGAAAGAGAGAGAGAGAGATAGCAAGATCCAACAGTGTATTCGACAAATAAGCTGGTATCTCTCATAGAAATGTCATAGTTCACGTCGGGTCGACATATCCACTCGGAAGACGAAACGACCTTCGCGATACCGCGAACTCGTCCTTCCTGACGTCTCCTGAAAAGAAAAAAAGTAAAGAAAAAGGAAAGAAGGAGAAAATTCCGTTTATTTTCTACCTTTGTCCTTTTCTCTCACTCTCTCTCTCTCTCTCTTTGCCCACCAAATCTTCGCACTCGTGCACCGAGATCTTAAAATCCTCCTGAACGAGTACACGCTCTCGTAATACTTTCTCTAGGATATCTCATTTACGATATGTCGGTATTACGCGGTATTCCTTTCAGAAAGGCGAAAGAATTCGCCGAGAGATTGCTACGAAGAAGAAGAAAAGAACTGACAAAAGGGCAAGCCGATACAATTTCTGATAAAAATCATAACCAATAAAAAACTAAAGTAACAACCCTGTTTAAACAACGTCCGTAACGATGCACGCTATGACGTTATGATCAATATTTTACAACGGAATACAATGTTTACGAATATTCAAGAAAATTTCAAATTACAATAGTCAAATTTCTATAAAATATATATTTGATTCAAATGTACATATACGTAGATATTATATAATACCAAAATGCGAGTATGTTCTCTCGTGCCCACTCTATACCCACATAGATATGTATATTTCCAGAATAGGTGCATACGTATTCTCAAAATGTATATATAAATACATGAGAATCGAGTATTCGTAAATCTGCATTGCAAAATTGCGAACGTGTAAATCACAAACGCGACGGAGGGGTTGGGGGGCAGGGGCAAAGGGTAAAATGGTGGGTGGGAAGGGGCATGATGGGGAGAGTTTCTCGCAAAACGATTGCGAAAGCATCGCCTGGGACTACCGAATTGCAATTTATTGCATCGGACGATTGGAATTTTTATCCCCCCCGGCTGAGACTCCCCAAGCTTCATACGTGCTCCGCCTGGTGAAAACTGGATTCCGGACACCGACATTTCCACTCTTTTTTTTTCCTGTTTCCGCGGCGTCTCCAGGAATGAAAAATAAAAAAAAAGAGAGAGAGTAAAAAGGATGGACGAAAAAATGTACTCTGTTCATCGGAATGAAATAAACGCAGGTTCTCTTTATGACGCTCGTAAAACGCGGAAACTGTTACACGAGCTTTCGTTTTGCCATCAAAAAAGATTTCTTTTTACCTTGGTCCGTTGCCTTTTTCTTCGCGAAACTTCATTTTTAATTATTCCGCTTCGTTTACGTTAAAACTCGCTGGACATATGATCCTGTAATATATTTTTATATTTCAATAAGACGAGGAGATGTTTGTAAAATATAAATCATTTACTATCTATCAATATTATGTAACTATATTATGTAACTTCTCAAAATTTTTAGCAATCGCCTAAACACGATGCAACTCCAAATTAATAAGTATAATAAGTAATAACAAAAATTTCTCTCTTTTCACACGTCAGAATGATTTTTGGTTCTCATTTAAATCCATCTACACCCAATCTCCCTCCAACTTTTTATCCGATCTGTACCTGTAGCTATTTATCATAAGTTAAAAATGTTTACTCGTTCGAAAGAAAGAACTGGTAAGAAGAAGAAGAAAAAAAACAAGGAATGAAACAAAACTACCTGTCGACGATAGGCTGAAATCAGGCGGAACAGCACAATGACGACGATAACGATAATAACGGTGAACGACGGAGAGATAAAGGAAGGTTCGCCTCTTCGAAGAAGCGGAACGTCGAAGAGGGAGAAAAAAGAAAGAAAGAGGGCCTGGCTTGTTATTATATATCCTCACAGACGGATTTCGAGAAAACATAGTACTTCTCTCTCTCTCTCTCTGTCGTCAAAGACGAGCCTCGATGTTAACGGCAATTTATATAAATCTATTTTCGCTCTACTGGTTGCTGAGAAGCAGAATGGGGAGAATAAAAATCGATCGGGGGACTTCCGCGAGAAAAGAGTCGAAATAAAGACGAGACGACGAGATAAAGGACACGGTTCCAAACTATAAAGACTATAGAGAAAAGAGAGAGACCGGATTTGATTTTAGTGCCGTGGGACTTCGCACGAGTGGTCGAACTCCGCTCTGTCCGATCGCAGGCGTGCTCGTTTCACTGCAATTTTATAGATATCGTGCCAGTTGGTCCGTTGTGTATACGAGAGTGAAAAGAGACGGTTGAATTCCGTCGTGATTTGATAAGAGATTTAGATAAACGACACGTGTGGTTGATCTGTACCGTAAGGGAGATAGTAATAATATTAGCACAATGAAAACCAAATTTGTTTTTTAATAATTATTGAAGTTTAAAATAGTTTGAAACGATTCAATCAATCATCGTCAAACCACATTCGACATTTAGCTACAAAGTATTAAGCCTAGAACACTTTGTCGACCACATAATTAAAGTGAATTCAAAGATTCATCTTTATATTAAATAAATAACTAGTAATTATTTGACGAAATTTAAATTTTAGTAAAAATGTGAGTAGGTACTACAAGTAGCATGGAAATAAAAATTTAAATGTTAATACACTACTAAAAACAATAAACAGTTGTTTTCATAACGAAGAAGAGAAAAATGTCGACATCTTGAAACTCTATAAAATAACAACTATAAACGGAAACTCGACCCGCCTTTTAAAAATTTATTTATTCTACTTACTAAACATAAAAAACTGTGCAGGTGGTAAGTTTAATGAGATAATTCGTAGAAGTTTCAACGACGTCGTAACAATTTCCTTTCTTCGTGATCATCGTACGAACGAGGACAGTTTGCTAATGATTTACAGAAAAACGTTCTAAAAGCTTTTGGCGACATGGCAAAAAGATTCGCCTGCCCGGGTACCTAGCTAAGGTACTTACAATAGTGTTTACGTAGCTACTTTATAGGGCGGTCCATTGCTAGGCAGCAGCCACTGTTCCTTCCATATTACGCAAGTTTCTACCCTCTCTCTCTCTCTCTAGACGAATATGTGTACGCCACCCTATTAAAGCAGCACGTGTACACAGCGGACGACTATTATGGCCGAACGACGATATCGCGACTAGTTAATTCTTAGTTGAGTTAGCTAAGTTCAGCTAGAAATTATTCACATAGATCAATACGATGAAATTTAATAAAAAAATTCTAATTTACAATTTTGTAAAGTCTGTAATTTCATTTTCTTATAATTTCAAATGGTTAAATCAAGTTTAATTTTTCAACTTATCAATAATTTTTCATAATTACAAATTTGATCATATTTTACAACCGAATAAAAATAAATTATTGCCAAGGGAGTACCAATGCACCTACATTCAATTCCTACGCCTTCGATCGGCCCTCGATTCCTCCGAGCGTCGTCTTCCAGTTCTCAGACAGCGATGCCAATCGCAGGTTCCCTTTTATTTCGGTCGACTCGCGCGCTGCATTTTACCGCCATTCGCAATCCCTCGGCCGACAAACGAGGAGACGAGAAACTTGTCCCGGTAGCTGGAAAATTACGGTGGCTTATTTATCGCGGACTTTAAGCACGGCTACGCCATATTCGACGTTTCTCTCTTTTTTTTTCTTTTTTTTTTATCATCGTGAAACGAATGAAAATAATTTCAAGAGAAAGTTGAAGCTATATAATTTCGTTAAACTCTTTAGCGAGGTGCAAATATGAATCACTATAATTTTTGTATGATATTTTCTTGCCGTTATAAAAAATGAGCCATTTATTATGACTGTGATGTAACTGCATTTGGGGGGGGATGAGTGAAATCTTTTTTTTTATAAAAGGTGTATCTATATAATGCGTCATATAACCGCTAAAAAGAAAGAATCGATGGAGTTAAGGATTTTAATCGGGAAAAACACCAAACAGTTGTATAAAATGAAATGCAAAGGTATATATCTTAGAGTATCGCGTGTCACGTTGATTCCCCGAGCGGGATCCGATAGGTTTGGCACCGATAATTAAATAGAACGCTCAATTACGAAAGGTGAAGCACTTGGCGAGAACCTCTAATACGAATTAATCCCAGCACGCTTCGAATCGATTCCCTTATCGGTAGCGAATCTCCTATTTCCTCACAATGTTTCTACGCATTTTCCTATGAAATATTTTATACGATATAATTTAAGCGTAATATTTTAACCAATCTCACCCCTACCACTATTTCCTTAAATTGCAAGTTTCTATATTAAAATAGCAAAATCAGACAATAATTTCCCATCCAAGGTATTATTCATTGAAATTAATTTTATCACATTCCTATGACATATATACAGACATAGGGTAACGGTCACCAAGGTAAAAAAGAGCGAATTCCAAGCAACGAGAAGATGAAATACTACGTATCGCATATCACGAAGTTTTCTCGCTCGGACCAAGCACCAAAGAAATATTCTAGAGAGTACTGTAAACAACGATACTCGATGCTCTTCGTAATTGAATTGACGTGTACGGACTTCGAACAAAAATTGATACCGAAGAAGATCGCCGGTGCAGCATATTTTGTCTTTCTTTTTTTTTTAATAAAAACAGTCTACTTGTGCAATGGGCTATCTCATGCAAGAGACAGCGATGGTTTATCGGCACAAACTGTCGAACAGATGTGAAAATCGTTTAACAGGTAGATATATATCGTATGAAGCCATCCACGCGAGGCACTCCCGTCGTTTCACACATTCGCCCGAGGGATAGTCGATCCTGTTTGCCCTTTTCAACGTTCCCGCAATCCTATCCAGCATGTTGTGCACGGTTTTCGCGAAAGAGAAGAAATAAGAACGAACGAATATGGAACAGCGGGTCGAGGTTTGGCCAGGACGAGAGGTCGCAGCTGACAAAACGTTGCAGCTGCAAAATCCACGCGTAGACGTTATACTTGTATCGGTTATATGGTAGGCGATGCACCAAGAGACTATTTCGTGTGCGTAATCAAGCAGTCTTTCCTTTCCTTGTTCACCACCTGTAAAATTATTGTCCCGTATATACACGTGGTTCGTGTACTCAAGAAGGGTCAACATTTTTGCCGCCTACCAAACGGGTCGACCGTGCTAGTATTGTCCATTTTAATGTTACGGAGTAAGATAGAGAAACGGTACAATAGTATTACGGTCTTTGGCACGCGTCGATGTTAGCATGTATACCTCGTACATCCTATAACGACGCACGTGTAAGAACGAGCGCTCGTGCGTACGATCGACCACGTGCCACGATGAAAATCTTCGAAAATTCGATTTCCCATGATGACAGAGATCGTTGGGATATACCCGACCGTTTCTTTTTTTGCTTTTTCTTTTTAATATCACGTCGAACGAGACAGGAAATACCGAGGTATCACAAATCGATGGTCGGACTACCTCGGCGAATGTCGGAACGTACTATCGCGTTCTATCATGATATGATGTCAACTTGGCATATTCCAATTGGATATGTATATATACGAGTTTGAGATCGGGTGGAAAAATGTCAATTTTGAATTTTTTTTTTAGTAAAATAAACTTGCTGAAAAGCTTCTACCATGCTATCTTTACGTAACGTGCGATTCCAATCGATTTTTTTTTATTCGTAAGTCTAAGAAATGATGTATAGAAATGGGAAATTTTCTAAATTAAGTATGGTAGTGGATCTATAATGATGTGGAGGTTCTCACAGAAGCTAGAGTAATTGATTTTATAACAAATTTAAAGAACTGACTTTACCGAATACTTAGTTTTTAATAAAATCATCTTTTATTTACTTACTTAAACAGTCACATACTTTTTATTTCGCAAAAAAAAAAAAATATCAGAAATGTAAATTTTCTTCGAAGCTCTTAAACATTTGAGCAGCAGTGTATGTATATGCGTGCGTAGATATGGAAATCGCGATGAACGACACAGGTAAACGGAGAGAAAGTCGGCATAGCCTCTTCGCTCTTTCACATTCCCCTCTTTTTACTCCCTTTTTGATACTATTCCCTCGTCAAGGTAAACGTACCTATAAGTTTACAGACGGATGAGTTTGATTTATGTTTCCAATTGGATCCGCGGCCTCCTCGACTCGAAAGGTAAAATAAAAACGCTTATCGGGAAAACTTGTTTTCTTTCGTCATCGAGTTTTCTTCTTCTTGTTCGCGATGGTGCTCGCGCGATCATCCCCCTTTCATCGGTAGAATGGATAGAAAAATAATTACAGGCTCGTCTAGACGGTCCCTTTTCGTCCTTTTCTCTCTCTCTCTCTTTTCCTCACCATGAGACACCTTTTATATTTTTTCCTTTTTCCGCCCTAAGAACCAAGTATAAAGAAAAAAGTAGAGAGAAAGAAATGAAGTGAAAGGTAAAAATAAAGAAAGAACGGAAGATGGGGATGAAAAAAAGGTTAGAAAATTCGTTTCTCTCGAAGGATCAACTACGAAGACTGCAATACAAAGAGGCCTCTTTAACTTAGTACACGATGCTCAGAGAGAAAGAGTGAGAGAGAAAGACAAGTTTATGACTATCACGATTAAGGGTTACCATGGGACAGCTTGCTGTCGGTGGTGTGCGAGGAGAACTGTAATTTGTTCTGCCGCCCTGAGCAAAACGAGTCTCGTCTGGCATTTGGCTAAAAAACAAGGACTCTTCTTGTTTCGTACCCTTACACATAATATATATCGTATATACATATACATACACACGTATAACTAGATAGGTCGTCGTCTTTACGGCGACGTTTACATTTCGTTCAACATATTTCACCACAAGTTTCTCGGTGTAACGTGTCGCCTATATTCCTTACGGTCCGTCATGCTCTGCATTAACATCGTCAAACTTTTATTACTCCGATTAGGAATTATTTATGACGGATGGAACGCGGCTCAGATCATTAGCGTGCGATAAAAGATTCAAGGATGTAATTAACTTGGTGATGTGAATCGAAATTACAGTGAATACTGTATGGATATATGCATGTATATGAGTGTGTCCAAGAGTATGTGTGCATGGCTATTTTATATGAGATATTATCACGGTACTGAATAAGCGTAGGAAAAGGAGAGTAAGGAGCAGCCGGCGTTTGAAGAAGCGAGAGAAAAATTACTCTCGAAAAAAAAGGATAAACGTGGAATTCTCGACGCATGGAAAGTCAAGTCCGCACTGAAGCGCATCAGCCTTGTGTAAAGAGCGCGATGATACTTCTCGTTTCTCTCTCTCTCTTTTCTCCTACTTCGTATTCCTGCTGAAACTGGAACGACGTGACTCGAGCTATCTACGAAATTGGACTAATAGTACGAAGATGCTACTTTTCTCTTCATTTTCCTACTTTTTACTTCCTATCTCCATTCCTACTCTTTCTCGTTTCTTCTCTCTCTCTCTTCACTCGCGTAATTTAACGTTAGCTTCTCGGTCGATGAAACTTCGTAAAATTCCAAGCTCGAATGAAGAAGAAAGAACGAGGGCATTTGTTAAAAAATGTTTCAATTTCTAAAAGAATCGCAGTGCCGCTGTATCGAGAGCCATTTAACACATCGATGACCGCTGACGTAGTTTTACGTTAGTGTTAAATCTCCAACTGGTTGCTGCTGACGTATTTCTGCGTCATTTGAACATCTGTAGCTGGTTGCAGCTGATATTATTCTACGTCGCCTATTATTTGTTTGAGAATAATGAATCTGAAGAATTTATCATTTGTTCGATTGAATTTTGTTTTTTCAATTTAAACATTTGTGTTAAAAATAAAGAAAACTGCTATACATGATAATTCAGCGACAACTTGTACTATCTTAAATTTATGTAATCGTCTGCTAAATTATACTATCAATATACTAACAGGAATATTAAAATGGCAGTACTTGGAAAAGCGTTGATTCGAACATTACCAAAATCGATGACTTCGTTTCTCGCGGAAAACAAACCTTCCGTTAATTATTCAACGCTGCAAACGAGTTAGTACTCATTAGGAAAACTTCCTGAAACCGTTCTCGCGTTGAACATTTAAAGGTACACGAAGAGGTCCAAGAAAAATTGCCTTCACCACGAACGTCTTTCGTTCGGTTAATCTGTTTTTTTTTCTAAAAGACATAATCATGTTTACGTTGCAAACTCGAAGCGAAAATAGCACGAGAGTACGCGATTTTCTCAAGGAGAAGACGATGGCAAGCTGTAAACTGCGAACGGTGTTTCGTTCGAGAAGATAAAACAGAAATAAAAGAAAAAAAGTATGAATGAATTTGACCTACGTGCGATACTAACGCTTCAAGTTTCTCTCCTGTTTTTCTTTTCTTTCCTTCGATTAATTTATTCGTCGTACGTATCCCACGAGCTTTATACCGGTCCGAGTACGCTCGCCACGAAAGGAAGTACCCACGAGATTCTCTACTATCTTTCTCTTTTTCACATAGCACTTGGCTCTTTTTCCTTCTCATCGACGCGGCATCGACTCTTCCAGTGGACGAACACCTCCGAAGAAAAATGTCTCTGGCCGCCCCCACTTGCTCGCTGGATCTCTCCAAATCGATCGTATCGGACGTTCTAAATCCGCTCGAGTGTGCACACGAGTGTGCACTTGCATCGTGTCGCACGGCATTATATCAGATTTTTCGCTGAATCGGAATTTATCCATCGTTCGGTATCGCGCTACGTGCGTCGAGCGATCTATAAAGCACGGGGAATATACCTTGGAAAAGGTACTCGACTTTAGCGATATGAATTTCGGATAGGAGATATAGAAATAGAGTCTCCTCTTTATCAAACGTAGAATCGAACATTCGATCATTGAAAAGAACGATCGCTCGTCGCGTCCTCGTTCGAATTGCACTTCGATCTGCTTATAAATACAAACGGTCACCCTAAATCGTACCCCACCCTTTTGCAATTTGCCGCACGAGCGAATGCTATTCGATCCAATTCGTAAATTCGTATTACATCGAGAGAGGCAAGCGAACGAGCTTAGAACGCGAGGAATTTTCACGTTTTCGAAACGGTCAAAATGTAAGAAAATGAAAACGTCCGCTTTATATACTCACACGAGTCGCAAAGTACGTGGTAAAATGTTCAAGTTTACGAGACATACCGAGTGTTGTTTTTTCTCCTTTTTGTATTTTTTACACCCTTATCCCTCTCTCTTCCCGTTACCTTTACGCGGTGGTAACGAATGAGGCAAAGTTGAAGGAGAAAGAAGAAAAGTAAACGATGGCGAAAGCAAAAATCGACGAGATAGAGACAAGGAGAGAGAGATGGAAAAAGTTTTCGGTAAATATAAGTACTTGAACGTAAATTCGTCCGCTCGTTAGTTAATTACATTATTCATTTAGATATTACAAATTTACTTTTAACTCGCACTCTTCGGCATACACATTTTCTAGTAAATTACCGGTAACCCACTTATAACACGCAAATTCATACCGTATTAAACGATATCTTGTTCGGTAATATTCTTTTAGAAACATCTGGTTCCGTGTGCACGCGAGCGACAACTGAATCAACGGTACACAGCTTTGAGGTACAGACCCTATTAAATCTAATCTAAAGTCTCATGTTTTACAAGGTTCTGCCAGAATTCTCGGATCGTATCTAACAAAACTATATTCTCTAAATACAAATGTATAAAACGGTATCGTCTAACACGATATTTATATGTAAGACACTAGTAAAACACGATATTTATACAGGTATCACTAATATAACATGGTATTTTTATGAGTATCCCAAGTATAAACGGTATTCGAACGGAATTTTTAACAATATTCTCGGTATTCTTCTACAACCCGATATTTACCTAACCAACCCTTATATAACACTGTAATAATATACATACTTGTACACTTATCTCATACTAAATTATAAATAAATTTTTCTCTTTCACTTTTTTTCTCATGCCAAGCATTCGCCCATTCCATATAAAGGTATTGGGGATCGTCCATACACGGGACTACGAAGGAGAATGCCAAGGCGTCCTCTCCTCGCGTCAGACACGTGGGTGGTAAACGATGTAGGAGGTAGACGAACCTATCTCGTCGCAAGAGTCTTTCGAACGGAAGCGACGAAGAGGAGAAAGAGGTGGTAACGTAGCGCCTTTCCGAGAAAAACCGGATTCGCCGAGTTGAAAATCGCGTTCTATGGCACGTAAACGACGTTAACGAGAGTACGCACGCACACCTTCCTACTTCTTCGCCGATCGCGATATCGAATCTTATACGAGGTGCGTCTCTACTTTGCTTCTTCCATTTTACACGACGCTTATCGCAGCACCGTTGTTTTAATCTCTCGAAAAACGGAACGAATTGATATTCCGAGAGATAGAAAATGTCAAATAGAACGTACTACTTTAAATTTCAACTCGACGTTTATCGTACACCTGCTTGTTTCACGTCGGAACGCAATTACTTTTTTTCTTACCGGCGTGTTAAAAATTCATGAGTTAAATTAAGTTACTTACACAAAACAAGATATCGTAACGAGCTCGTGGTCTCTTCTGTAAATTATCTAACAAAAAATGATTTCGAGTAGGCCGATGACGTAAACTCGTTAATCAATTTTCTCTCCATCGTGTCACACGGTTCTCTTCGTACTTTAACCTGAATCTCTATCAAAATTGTATTAAAAAAAAGCTCAATGACCGATCGATGAACGGTAACGAGCATCACGATCGAATGAAAGGAAAAGAGAAAGAGAAAATAAATGACGCTCGTACATATAGATTTTTCGCGAGCTTTTTGAATACGAGAGCGCGCACGATGTACACGGGACGAGAGTAGAGCATTTATCCGAACGAGCTCGTCCCTCGCAACTTTCTACCTTTGATACCATCTGCGAGAATGGCCGATTCAAAAGGGAATACCTCGGTCGGTGGCTTTGTGCCGCATCCGTCGTGTCTGTCGCCGCGTGGAAGCTGCGGAATGCATGGAGCGACGAGTTAGCGAGCAAGAGAGAGAGAAAGAGAGTGGGAGATAGGCATCCCGTGTAGTACGGTACTGCTTTCGCTCAATGGAGATCGCAGATGAAACCGGAAGAAAGCTCTCGATGTGATAAGTCCTTCTACAGCCACCTATACATAGATACTGTTATGTGGCTACGTGTATGCTCGTAAATATACAGGGTGGGTCATTTAACCGATTCCATCAATTTTACTAACGTAGATGACATCCGGGGATTCGAAACGATCTTATCGTAAAATTTATTATTATGTATCAAATTTATTCGAAAGTTAACCTAAAATTGTAAAAAATTTATTTTTTCTTAATTTTCATCATATTGTAAATATTATTGCTGATTTTTTACAAATAAATTATGGCCTTCCATTTCCAAACTTTGTTGGTCTTACTATCGCTGTTGGTAAGTTAAAGAAACTTTATAGATGAAATCAAATAACTTGAGATTTGATTAATACTAATTTACAACGTCAAAAACACGTATTTCCAACCAACAATTTCTGATTCAACAACATAGTTTCTTACTTTCGATCTCACAAACAAGCCAAGGAACAACTCGTAGTAAAGAATGTTAAAAAATGTAACAAATGCCACGATATTTACGATTAAAGTGAATCTTTTAAACCGTAGGATACTTCTTAAAGTCTCTCAAGAGTACACATACATTCTCTCGTAAGGTTACTTCCCCCTATAAAAACTGCCATAGGAAGTTGTATAAGACGTTTACACGAGCCATATCTTTGGCGTATGTGTAAGTGTGTCGCCGGTGTAATCTCATTACAGAAGAAACGACGATATCGCGAGTCCCGAAACGAGATGCAGAACTTAAGCTCGTCGAAAGTTTAACCGCCTTAATCGTCGAAGCTTTGCTACCGAGAAAAAACTTTGAACGTGCTGCTCCTGGCACCGTTCCTCCTCCCCCCACTCTTCCTCATCTTCTTCTTCTATGTCCACTTAAGAGTTACAAAGTGAGGAAAAAGCAAGACGAGCGAACGTCTATCGTTTGAATACATAATGCGGATACTAAACTCTGTGTCTCGTTTAGAAAACCTCAAAATATTACAATAATAATTATCGATCGATTCTTTGGCCTGCCCTTTAGGCTTCTCCTAGTGAAAAAAAGCGAAGCTTTAATGACATGTCGGGTAATATCGTATAATTTATGTTCCCCTAAGAAGTTTAAACTACTTTCTAAGTATTAAATGCAATTATAAGTGTCAAGTGATACTACCAAGCCATTCCAACATTAAAGTGAATATAGGTATACATTTTGCTACTTTTAATTGCACCGATAAAAAATGTTTGCAAAAAAATTAATACTATCAGCAGGCACTATTTAATATATTCTAACAGAGTTTAGGTTGTTTCCTAAAAACGGTCGACGGTAAGTTTCGTACTTATTAGTTTTCACCGGTTAACGTCCGATAATGAACGCTTACAACATTATCGGTCGAAGAGTAATTAATAATTAATGAAAGTGAGGTAATGTAGGGAAAAGAGGAAGGAAGAACGACGAAAATAAGTGGCTGAATATGAAAGCTAATGAGAGGACAATGCAATGTGGCTGAGTTAGAGGGTCTCTTTAAAAAGAGAACAGAGAAGAGAAGAATGCAAGAGAGAAAGAGAGAGTTAAGTTACCGTAAAAGCGTTTCGGCGTCCATTATTTCGTGCTTATTTATGTCGATAAAAGTGCCCACCGTTCTTACATTATACAATCCCGTGAAAGTATTAATTATGCTGTCGCGAATAGATTAATCGTCCCGTTATTGTGCTGCCCACTCCGTTAACGTTCCTTCGAGAGCTAGAGCAGCACATTATTAATATATATCTACTATAGTATAACGGTTAATAGACCACGGAAGTTTACTTCGGTGCGAACGGGTGTGTGTTCGTGTCACCTGTCGATTCTAGCTTGATGAAGATACTTATAAACGTACGTGCATGTTTACAACTATATATATACGTACACATATAGAAGCATATTTAAATATTTAAAAATAGAAACTCACTCGGCACGGCTCGATAAGGAAACGATCTTAGAGCACCGATTCTTTTCTCGTCTCGACCTTCGAAACTGATTCTCGGTAACCTCGAGTTTGTCGAACGATCGTTTGATACTCCGAGCGTTAGACAAGAAAAAGAGTGGGGGAAAAATAGGACACGTTTGTGTCCACGACAGCTCGACAGACAACTCGACGATTATACTTAACAAATTCTTTTGAAGTATCACCGATGTAACCCCAACCCGAAGAAAATATTGAACATGCGTAGATTCGTGCGCGTTAAAGACTGATAAAAATCAATGCCAACGCTTTTGACGACCTAATGCCAAGTTTAACGACACTTCGTGGAAAGAACGTTGAAATTTGAATATGCAAATGAAAATATGCCAACCTGGAAATTATGTTAATCTGGTTTTCCATTATAGACGCTCTAACGCGAGGAAAACAAAGCGCCACCAACTCTACTCGGCTCTATTCGGTCTAACTCGGTTCATCTCGGCCAGGTTGATTATCCAACATGAAATACATGATGTAACGTGAAAGTAATGACGATGATCCTTACGATGAACTTCTTTTTACTATATTGTTCTACGAATCTCGATGCTCTACCTTCGATCAAGGACAATAACGTAATTGTAATTTATTGGACAGTGTTACGAGCTCATTAGCGACATAAAAACTTCGTTAGAAGTGAACTCTAAAAATGTAAACCTCGATGATGTAACGCAAGCACGTGAATAGTCACACATACACACAAACTATTATCTTTTTCACGAATTTTTCGAGAATACCCGAAAACCCTGACAGATTTAAAAGGAACCTAACACGCGAGCACGTCGTTAACGAGAAAGAGAGAAGGGTGGAGACACGGTGGCAAGGACGAGCGCGCGTCCACGCGTGTTTATGTGTTGTGCTTTTGATCGTGTAAAAATAATTTATGAACGCGTGGAACGAAGGTAACGGCCTTCGAACCGATCGGTTCGTGACCCATAGCAGTGTTTCTCAATCTTTGTTCTAGGTCCACCAGAAAATCACCGAAATTTCGTAACCCCCTTGAAAATATTATATCGTTAATTACGATATAATATTTCTTCAAAACTTTTATTCTATCATGGTCCACCATAAAGATTCCTAAATTTCAAAAAAATATTTTATTGTTATTTAGTTAATATCAGTCGATAATGAATGTATCATGAAAGAATGAATGATTTCTTAATAATATCGACGAAATCGGTCCAACGTTGAGGATCACTGCCATTTCCAAGAGTGAGAGTGTCATAAGAAAAAAAAAATAAACACGATCTAATAAACACTTTTTTGTATTTCTCTTGTTTCCTTTTGTTTTTCTAACCACACGCGTGTATACCAGCATCTGTTTCCAATAAAATCCGAAACGGCGGAAGTCCAGCGAGCGCGACCGTGCACGAAACCGAGAAAACGAGCGTAAAGTCGACGGTGTACCACGAACTCCGGTAAATTCCACGTTTAAATGAAACCAGAGCAGAAACTGGCCGATTTAACGGCTGGCCGAGATAATAGTTCGTGGGCGCAGTAAAAAGACGTTCTGCGATTTACGAGCCGAACAGGTACGGAACGAAGTAAAAGCGATGATCCCTGACTCATGAAAATCGTCTTAAAAGTTTCGTCGAAAGGTCGACCAGGAAAAGTAGAATGGCGAGGAGGGAGAAAGGAAAAGGGGAGAGGGTGTGGAAAAATCTTGAAAGGAAACGAGCGGAGTTCCACGGAATTCCAAGTTTGACGGTGCACGGAAATCGATGACCGTCCTGAAGTGACATATCCATCGGATTGCGGTAGGTCGGACACGTTTCTAACCAATATCGAGGGTGTCCGTACGGCATACCAAGGATCCGTTTTGTCGAGGTCCTAGCTACTTGCCGAGGATCTCAATTTCTATCTGTGTCTGTTTAAACACGATAACGTGAATGTAATTCAAAATTGTGTTTGTATTTAGATTTCTTATTTGAGAAACATTATTTTATAGACGTATTTAATATTAATTTTCTAATCAATTTAAACAGAGTTGCGAAAACTTTTCAAAGTAATCTTTTTATATCCTACCTTTTACCTCGATATCGCATATACAACACCTGTTTAATATTAATTCTCTAATTAAGAATCTAATCAACCTAAGCATTAATTAGAACATTTAAAAAATAAATAATTTTGCATTTTCCATGCTAATTTAATACTATCACCGTATATATAACACCTGTGTAATGTTAATTTTATAATTATAATCCAAATCAACCTATACATTGTTTAGAAAATTCAAGTAGACTATATTACAATTTCCTTGCTAATTCGCTACTTTCATCGTATAGATACCTAACAAGTATTTAACTTTAACCACGTAATCATCGATCTAATCTCCAAACTCGCTAATAAATATAATTGCTAATCTATTCACCCGGTCTCTATCTCTCGCATACTCCTTTTAATTCACATAAATCTCGGCAGAGCAGAATGCCGGTATTTCCAACCCACGAAGCCTTTACCTACTTTCGAGTTTCTCCGCTCTCTTCCTCGTTCCTACGTTCACGAGTGGCACGTAGACCTGCGAAGGCAGCTCGTAGTCGCGTTCTTGATCGGTCACCGTGGTATTTAAATTATTTAAGAGCCACCCTGTCCCCGCACATTCTCTCTCTCTCTTTCCCCCCTTCTCCCACCAGCTGCTGCTGCCGATTAATTAATGGACGACGGTGCTTGGCGAAAGCGTAGCGTGGAAATTAGCAAACTCGAGATAAGCGGCTAATTTGTCGTAGCTAGTCGGCCCTACCTCGTCTTTGTCTTTCTTATCTTCGAGTTTGCAATTCTCTTTCCTACTTCTTCTTCTATCCTTTTTTTTGGCAGCAACCCGTAAACTCCTTTCCGACTTTCCAACTAGATGGGACGTTCGAGATCGTCCAATCGTTCTCGCATTCGTTTAAATCGATTCTCCGCGTTCTCTGTTCAGAAAAGAAATAGGCTGTCGTGAGAGAGAAGGCAGATCGATCCAGTGACAATTTAAGAAAAGGGAATAAATCGAGACCGGAAGTACATCAATGCGAGAGGTGGTCGGTTGGCAGTGAAAGGTCCTTCGGGCAGCCCGTATCACCACCCATTGTGCGAACAAAACGACGTGGATCATTATCTCGTAAATTCTAATCCTCCCTCTACCATCTCTTGGCCGTTCGCTTATTGTTCCACCCACGCGTTTACGTAAATTCTCGTCGTCCAGGACACTCCCCTCTCCTTCCCAAACGTTCCCTTCCACGAAGGAAAAAAAAAAAATACCCTTCCTTTGGTACCCGCGACCCTTCTTCTCATCTTCTGCTTATTCGCTCGACGATGACGAAACCGTGGAATGAGGAAATTTCGCGTGGGCGACGGAATCGTTTCGACTTCGTTTTTTTGAAGGACAAGGAAAATAAAAAAAAAATGAAACGGGAAATGGAAACGAATCGATCAATTTTTTGTTCGATCCTTCAACCATTAGCCTAACTCTAATCGCGGAGAGGAAACTTTTACGTTTCGTAGATCGATGGTAGTCAATTAATCGCCAGCCTCGTTACGTTCTCACTTATCGTAGAATTCACGAAGAGATCTCTCGTTAATTTCACGAGGCAAAGAAAATTACGTAACTCGGCGAAATCGTCGAAGAACTCGTACAACATTCATTCTTCTAATCTTCCCAAGTCGAATTTTCCTCGACTATGTTCATAATGACTTGACTTAAGGAAAAGCGAGATTCCTTTTAGTTAGGAGCCGATAGTCAAAGTTTTCCAGCTCCCACCACCCAAAGAAAATCTCGAGCATTGGAAATATTTCTTTAGTCGTCCTCCCGGTAGATGAACGTGGAATGCCAGACTCGAGGAAAATATAGAATATTTTTCGTCCCTCTTTGCGAGATATCGTTTACTTTTTTATTCCCCGACCACCCCCCTCATACCAACCCCGTTCCTCCGTTTTCACCGAGGACTCGTTTCGAGTATCTTTTAATTCACTCGGGTAGATCGTTATATTTGCGAATACACGCGCAAGTTTCGACCGAGTTCTCTTTCAATTCGGAAAACGGAAAAGCCTCGGGATATTTCTACGTACGGAGAGTATAACGGGTAAGCCCTTCGTCTCTCTCTCTCTCTCTCACGTCACGCTACGAGATTTTCTATCTTTCTACCCTCTGGAAGGATTGAAAAGGTCCTCCGCTTCATCTTTACGTCGTCCTCGGCGAACCTTCGCTAAAATTGCTTCTCTCTCTCTCTCTCTTTTTCTTTCACCTTTTTTTTTCTCTCTTCTCTTTCTTACCCTTTTATTCGAACCGTACCTACACGAAGAAGAAGTGCCCGTTGCTTTTGTTCCCTTCTGCTTTTAAGTTCGCCGATGATGTTCGAGAATACAAATGAAACTCGCTCGCTCGCGGCCATCTACGCGTGACACGCTCCGTGCGGAAGATGGGAGAAAGGGTGGCAAGGGGTCGAAAAGTGGGGAGGAGAAAGAAATTCGGAAGTGCAACTGGCGTTGGGCGGACTTATAAAAAAGAAAAGGTGGAACGAGAGAAAAATATCGAAGTCGATGGAACGGATGCGGTCGTGCTGAGAATGAAATGAAACTCGGACGAGCGCCGCCGTCGTCAGGAATCGAGTGCATCGCCTGTAAGAAGAAATCCCGATATCGTACCACTATCAAACGGGGGGAATAAGAGAAGGAAATAAAATGCTCGATCTGTTAGAGACTTGTAAAAACAAAAAAAAACAAACAAAATGGGAAATACGACGATAAAAATTAGTCTGGGCAAGGTTCTCTCCTTCTACTAGGTCCTACTATTTTGAAACTAGACCGAACGAAAATGATTAATTACTCGCTGTACGTAATCCTATAACATTCGCGATTAATTTTATGTCGAGCCATAGAACCGTTCAGACGGTAAAGTGAATATAGATATTTATCCGTTTATCTATGTTAAAAATCCCTGACATTATTTTACATACATATATCTATACAAACTTTTCAAATTTTATAAACCTAATTCTATTTTTACGCAATAGATACGTTCTGAAAAAAAACCCGTGTAAAATCATCGCGCAGATAAATAGGAAAAATAATATCAAGCATCGTTTTACTTCAACGAAACGAGTTTCATACCTCACTGTTATCAACGTAACTGATTTTAATTAAAAAGGAAATATATTAAATACGCCCGACTTGAGTTACACGAAGTACACGTTGTAGGTACACGTGATCACGGTCTTTAGAAGATCGCCTATCGCTCTCGAATGAGAAAAAAAAACGGTTTTTTACGTTCACTTTTTTCAAAGGTAACTACCGACGAGACGATAAGAGTCGATAAGATTCGCTGAGAGTGGAAAAAGCAGCGAAGTGTAGAAAAAAAAAATAAGGAGAGAAAGGCGTGAGAGAAAGCTCGACGAATGCGTGACCATACGTGACGTTGTCCGTGCACGATTTTCCACGTGATAGTCGCCGATAAGTCCGACTACAACACGTCCCCCTTTCCACTTATTATCGTCGTCGATCTGCGACCCCTTCGACTTTTCCTTCTTTCTCCTCGTCTTTAAAAATAACGTCGACTTCGCTTCAAGGCTTTGCCCTTCGCGCATCAACCCCGAGCCACGAATACAAGAACTTTTCCATTAACGAAAGGCTCTAATGATCAACCAACGAAATTGGCCGTCCGTCGAGACTTTTACTCGTCCGATATCATCTCCTTCTTCTTTGGCCCTTTAAAGCCCCTTCAACCACCCCTCTGGTCCTCTCTTTTCTCTTCGTTGTCTCGACCGACTTCGGGGTTCCTCCTCGCTAAACATCGAAATTGAGACGACTTTAAGCCCGGATAATGCGCCATACCGGTAAATTCGTTTTTCCATTCTCACGCAATCCCTTCCGAGAATGAAGCTCTCGAAATTACGTGATAACGTCGATTTAATAAAGTAGGTACGCGTTACTCGATTTACCTCGCGCGAGTAACATAATCGAGTTTAACGTTAATGGAGAATTATTATATAATAGATGTTCCCCGTTTAGTTTATCGATTTTATTATTCGTTAAATTTTACCTCGCACATCGGAATATAATACAAAAGGAGGAGAGAGAGAGAGAGATTTGTCGTTGATCAACTATTGTTTAATGCATACGTGTGTCTCCGCTATAACTAAATTAACGCTACTGCAATCCGTTTAATACAATCGACGATTGTTAGTAATAGCTGTACGAGGTCCTCCATTTTCCAGCGAAATATTATTAACACATTGTCGAGTACAGCGATTTAGTTCTACGTCATTATACAGTCTGTAGCTGATTATCATCGATGACGTAGTCTTCTATGTCTTTTATTATTGTTTTTCAAGAACAAATATATTTTACGCATTCAGATATGTTTTTTAATAGATTCTAAGATCGTTATTTTCTGAATTCACATTTTTATCTATAAACAAGTGAAAATTTTAATAACTTATTTCAGGGCTATTTTAAATGTATAATAAGGTTAAATGATATATTGTCAATATTTTGTATGACCTCCTCTTCCTATTTTAATACCAAAATCTAGCGGTATTCAGCTATGACTCTCGCAACAGAGCCATCGCGGTCTCGAATGTGTTAGAATTTTGATTACGTTCTCTAATTATTCCTGGTAAACAATAATAATTGCTTTACGTGCTCGACTTTTATCCAATAGTACAAGCACGACAACGAACGTGACGTAAATAATACGACGAGTACGCGATGTGGATCTCCATCGTTCCTTCGAAATTAGGGCATTTTTATCAAGGTCAGCGGACGCTTGCGTGAGCTTAATAATACTATACTACTTCGTCTATATTGGAGTAACGCGTTGATTCGACGAAAAAAAAATGAATTTTCCCTCTCGAAGGCTCACCTCGACATTCTTCGGGCCGGAACGCGATCTTTAGGTATAGACGTGCGGTCTTATAAACCGTTTTACTTTTCTGATTAGTGAGATTAAAAATTACTTAGTAATATAAATTTTTCAGATTACCAATAAACAATAATAAAATTGATTTATTATTTATTTATTGGAATGACTCTTTAAATATTTGAATGCCAACAAAAAAGACGTCCATACTTACAACTTAAAAAAAAGAGAACAGAAAAACAAATGCAAAGAGAGGGAGAAAAGAAATAAGACGAAATTTATACTTCGACTCTCGTTTGTTTACGCAATACCAAGGATATAGTCGTCGTCCTCATCGAACGAGAAACAAAGGTAAAATTAGCGGTGCATCGATTGTTCGTGTAGAGTAGGCAGCCATTGCTTTAGATATACGGAGTGTCCCTAAAGTTACCGTACGTTACTTCATTATTATCGATTAGGGTGAAATGATCGAATTGAAGTCCATTTTTTTTTTAAATTACATATACTTAGCACCGAGTAACTTTTATTATAGTACCTACAGGCTGTCTCTAAAGTTACCATTAAGTAAATTATTGATCCATTCATCGATTACAATAAATATTCAAATTGTTATCTCTGCTCTATCAAAGTGTCACTAAAATAAAAATGGATCGACACAATTATTGTATTAACATAATTTTATCTACGTTTCTATACAATACTATTTTTTATAATTCCTCTTATCTTGCACCATAACCTTAGGGATACCCTGTATACTATATATACGTGGATATTTAATAGTTACGCCTATGTAAGTGCACGCATACACCCAGTACCCCCTTTCTCCATCCGTAAGCTCGCGTTAGAGATATCAGAACGATGACACGATTGATAAATTTCGAGGTGAAACAAAGCAGCTTCGTATCGTCGCTTTATGAATAGAGACATGTGTAAACTCGAACGACCATACTACGAACTTTTTTATATCCCCCTGACGTCTATTTATACAATTCGGTCGTGGACAGTGTCGTAGATCAATCACGTAATCACGATGCTTCTTTTGCACGAGCGGCGGAGGAGCTCTAAAAATAACAAATTAGCTTCGCGACCGAGGACTTCGATCCGTTCTCTCTTTCTCTCTCTAATACGTCTATGCGATAGTGTAAAGTCGAGGCCACGAATTTCTTCCTTCGTGAAAATCCTGTTTCTTTTCTTTCTATCCTACTCTTTTTTGTCTTTCTCTCTCTTGAACGTCGAGATTAAGAGGACAGGCTTTATCACCGTCGTCCCGGAAAAAAAAAAAGAAATTTTTTAGCACGAAGAAGCCCTTGGCTTGTCTCGAGGGAAGGATCGATAACGCAAACTAACTCGCCTCCGTGAGAGTTTATCAATGGAAATGAAAGGAGACAAGAAATCCCCCCACCGCCACTCGTCCTCTCTCACGTCCTAATATCAAACCTTACGAATTTTCGAGGAGAAAACCTCACTGACCTTTGGACTTTCCAAGTCTCGCAGTCAGTAGAAACTCACGGACGGACACGAGGGCAGACAAACTGGCTTACAGTAGTAATGGTCAATGATACGCCAACGCCCGACAGAATACACACGATATGACATTTCTTTACTCATTCTCGTTACCCAGGAAATTAAACTCGCGGTATCCGTAATAAAAAAAAAGGCACGTGTATATGTGTTGCAGCAAATTTGAAAAATCTTGATTTCTTTGATTTTGTTATTTTACTAAGCAAAATCAGTGGTTTGTTAAAATCCATGCACACATTGTTATTAACATTATATAAAATTAGTCTACTAAAATGCTCACTGCCCGAAAACTATTGAATCGAGAACACTCGAGAATTTTAATAAATCACTGGTTTATAACAAATCAAAATTTGATCAAATCTCAAAGAATATTAAAAAATGTACTCATCTTTCAATTCCACTGCATCACACGGTACACCAAAAAAAGATACCCAAGCACACGTGGGCGTGTGAAATCGTCGATGGACGATTTTTATTAATCACGGAGAAGGATATTAATACCAGAAATAACGCGGGGGAGATCGATGGTACGTGATCGAAATTCTATATAACGCGAGGAATCGTAGTTCGTTCGTTCTACTCGTTTATCTTTCATGTCTCTCCATTAGTATCATCGCGCTTTTCACACGCCCACCTTTTAGGAAGGTCTCGAGTTCGTTAAAGTCACACTCGGTCTATTCTTATCTCTCTTTCTCTATCTCTCTTTCTTTTTAGTCTCTCGTTCACTCCCTACCACCGTTCATAATACTTCAAAGAAAGGTCGACTCATCCCCGTAGAGCTATGTAGACGGCATACGGAGGACGATATCGTTCTCGAAAATGATATCTCTTGGCAGGGACCGCCAACGAGAAGTTTTCGTGCAACGTGCGAGATCGCATGTACCCCTTTTACCGTTCGGAAATACTTCGTTTCCGTCGTCGTCGTCGTCTCGCTTCGTGATCGAATACACCCCCGGAGAAAAGCAGTCGGTCCTATTTTCTACGATCATATGTAGGTATGTATATCTACCTACGTATACACATATGTATATATCTTGGTACATGGACACATATATAAGGACTTGTATGTGAGAAAGTAGTACGAGTACGTGAAGTATCCGTTCGTGAGTCATGTTCGACCTATCTCAGCAGCTTTTGTCTCTGATCTCACACGATAGATACCCCTTCCGCGTCCGGACATCACGCGATTCTGATTTCGAGCATACCTTTCGTACGAGGTCGCCCGGGTCAAATAATTTGCGTCCCTTAAATTAACGATCTTCGACTATTAAATCGAGTTTGCAGTTAGCATTCCGTTAGAAGATCTTGTACTTTTGGAGAATATGTGAAATTTTATTGAGATTTCAATCAATGTTCAAATGTATTGTAATTGATTGGGTATATGTTATAGAGATGTATGTAGCTATATTTTGTTGAAATACTATTTGGTAAATTATATTGTACAATTATGTAAATAATAAAGAATATGTATAATATAAATGTGCGTATTATATTTTATATAATACATTTTCTTGTATAAAATTTAATATATTTATATATACATTATATGGTTATATTTCAATTTAACAGAACGTATCTAACATGAAGTCACAAAAAAATAAGAACATTTTCCGTAATGTGGGTCTTTAACAAAAAAAAGAGGAAATTCAGTCCGTGCGAAATTGGCCAAGTAGTCTGAAGGCATTCCTCGAAGTCTAGTCACGATCGAAAGCAAATGCAACGATGCCACGTCTCCCACGAAAGCCAGACAAAAAGGAAAAGAAGGAACACTCGTTTTCGCTTGTAACTCTTGTTAGTGCCCACGTAGTTGCATTTAAAAACGTGCATACTACCGTAAGGCCGAAGATTACACGCCTGGTAATTACGAAGAACGCGTGTAAACGTGTTGAAAAGCACGTTGGAAGTTTTACACGAGCCGGGTAAATCTCCCTTCCGGTGGTCCATTATTCGATGGTTAGTTGTGTAGGTCTATACACTTGAACGTTCACGCGCGTACACGTCGCGTACATATACATTACTTATAGTAACTATACAGTGCATGTAGTACAATTACCACATATATTTCGAACCAACAATAGAATACACATTACACACCAACCACATACACGCATTTCGCTTATCCACACCCACATACTTAGAGAACACTCGCATAAACATGTAAGTAAACACGCAAAAATCGCGTTACACTACATAACGCAAACAAACACATTTACAAATGTTCTACGTGTACTCCACATGCAACTCACTCGTGCATGCAAGTACGACAAACGTACGTACACACCTATCTACGATGAGAAAAGTAAAACGGTGTTGCATCGTACAGGATTTAAGCACCCTACGTGTTCCCAACGCGCACACCGATGTCGATGAATGTTCCTAACCTACGACACGTGTTTTAGATGCCAACGGAAACCACGAGAACAAGAAAGAAAGAAAAACAGAGTGAGAGAGAGAGAAAGCGAAGTGTGCTGGAGATATACAAAAGGACAGTAGTAGGTACTCTCTTCTCTGGAAGGACGAGAAAGTGAACGAGGGGTTGAGAAGATAAAATGGAAGAGAGAAAAGAAAAAAAAGTGGAACGTAGGAAATCCGTATAAAACACGACGAAAGGGTTGAAACCCTCAACATTTTTTCCACGTAAGCCACCAACCCCTTCTCCTAAGCATTCATCAGTCTTAAATCAATCCTCATTTTGTTTATTCCCTCCACATATAATTAATATTTAAAAAAAACCAAACGACGTTACACGACTTCTGCTTTTTACGTTCTCTTCCCACGTTCCTTCTATTCCAGCATTTCGACTCTTTGTTAAAAATATCCTAATCTATTAGGGATTCAGAATATTTCAAATTCTGTTGGACATCTTGATTATCAGAAAACAAAGCTAAATTAATGCATGGTTGAAAAGTATCTTAGCTACAAAGTCCGCCTTGATACATGGCATCTCTATAACCCAAATGGGTTAATAAAATAGCACGAGAAATGAGTCAAAGGCACGAATCCCGTGGAAAGTTTCGAAGACAAGGAATTACAAAGGACGAGCTTAAAGAGATCACGGACTTGGCTTAAAGAAAAATCATTCGGGATGGTTCCCATCCACCCTCATCACCCACTCACAGTGCGACGCGCGAAAGGGGCATCGCCGTAATTACAGCAACGCCCGGCCGTCGTTTGTTTCGAAAAGAATACTTCCATCAGGAGATTAAAAAAGTCGACGCCGGACTTCGCGTGGCAGGCACAATACGCTTTACTTGTGTACCGAGTACTATTACTAGGACTACAATCCCTATTATAAATTTCATCGTTTTATTGCACTCTGGTAATACAGGAATTGTCGAGATGGAAGAAAGGTATCTAGTGAAAAGCGAGAATATGTTGGATCATTATTATAATTGGAAGAATTCTTTATCGGGGGGCATAGCAAAGATATCAATTTGCTCGAGAGTCTAATTTTCTAAAAGAGGAACATAAAGGGGAGAAGAAATAAAATTGTAGTCGTAGATATTTTTTTTCTTACGACGAGAAAACGGGCCTTTCAGAACTTTTCAAGGAAATTCAATAAATTTGTCTTTCTCTCTCCCACTCTCATGGCATTGGGATGGCCTCCATACGAGAGCACGATACCGAAAACATTTTCACACGGACGACAATACGAATGGTTTCGCGAGGCTGGAAGAAAGCTCGCGATTTGAATATCTAAATCCTTTCGAAATCACTTTCGTAAGGTTCTCGCCTTGCTGTCAACTTTATGTCGTACCTATGAAGATACGACGGCTGTGCTGGTATTACGTAAAAAAAAAGAAAAGTAAGATTACTGATAACGTGTTTATGTAAATTTGATTTATGCATAACTCTGTGCGTGTATACACCCATCTATATACGGGTACAAAAATGACGATCCATCGGGGCCGAGGGAAGGATAAATAATGTAAAGTACGATGTAGGCTAGAGTGCTGCGAGAACTCGCGAGAAATTCGTCCTACCTAGGCAAGAGTCACTCGTGAATTGATGTTAACGTTCGCAAATAGATTCTATTTTGTAGTCTAGCAGGATGAATCGTGCGAGAGGTATGATCGAATTCCTTAAACGCCTGTATGCTTTCGATTTTACATATTTTCTCTTCTATACATTTTCACGACGAACGTGACGAGTATGCGAGAATTTGTCTCCCCCTTTTATTTTAAGAAAAAAGAAAGACACGCAAACAAGGCGCCGTCTTATCGCACGATCCATCCCACCGACTTAATTTCGTTCCACTTAAGTAGCCACTCGACTTTTTCGACGTTCGTCCGTCATCAAGAGAGTACGCGAGACCATAATGCTCGAGACTAATGCTCGTCCTTTAAACCCTCGTTTTCTCTTGAAACGGGCGACCTTTTATCCTTCGACGATCTCTCCTTACATTACCTTTAGACGAAAGGATCGACTAATTTCTAAGTTCGTGAGGATAATAAGGTTAATCGAAAAGATGCAACGAAGAAAGACAGACATTTTATGTGAGAAGGAGAGATAAATTCTTAGGTAAATACTTATTAGTGATAAATGTACTATTAACATGTAGCACAAAAATCATCAGAAATGAAACCATCAATGATAATCAAATTTTAATATGGATCAGGGCATATCGAGAATGGTCCCAAATAGTCCACACCTAACACATTCAATGCACATACTATTTTAAGTACAATAATTACATATAGTCACATTCGATACCATATGTGCACAGAATTGACACGCGACCCACTGCAGCTATGTTCGAGAATTCTGGCATTTCACAAATGTAACACTATGACGACATAGGCTATATTTTGGACGTGACAGTCACCTGCAACATTTCCGATTGGAAGGTAATTGAACCGTGGTGGTTGGCAAGAAACTAATACACCTAACCAATTAGAAGCTAGGACATTGATCCATATTAGTCACGTGAGCTATATTTACTGCACTACTCCGCAGTAGGGGTAAATGGTACCGAATACCGCAGTACTCGAAATTCTTGAGCATTTCAGTAAATAGATGGAATATTTATTACTCGTACGTAATAGATAAAAAAAAGCAATTTTAGGAATTTAAATATCGAGATACGCACATCCGTAATATTAATCGAGAAACTCGTAAAAAAATAGCATTACTATTCAACAATCAAGTTAACGATATTATCGGTACGGACTCGTATAATACTACAAACGAAGCTTCAAGTACAAGAGCTTCTCTTGACAAAGATTTACTTCGCTTTGTCACTGGAAGAACTCTCTTTCCCCGACCCATCCTATCCCATCCCATCGTTTCCCATCTTGTAGCCGCTTCTGTCCTTTCTCTTCCATTATCCGCGGGAAGCCGATAACTCGGCTACTTTGAAAATCTTTTTAACGTCTCTCTCCCCCTCTCTCTTTCATGCTCGGGCAGCGGTAACGAGATATAACACCGTCGAGATATTTTAAAATACGTTTATCCCGAGCATAGTCCCGATGCATCGTCCGCATAGATATGTATATAGGTACTACCAACCACCGCTTGGACATTTTTATTATGGAAAACTTTTTGTCTCGGTTAAAACGTGAAAGTCCTTGCGGAATGAAATTATTCCAGATTGGGGGGGAAGAGTAGACGGGGGACGTACCCATACGATTAGAGGTAGGTACAATTAAAAAAATAAAACTCGGAAAAGGGAAGTACGTGGAAAAGGAATATGAAATTGAATCAAATGTATCGATTTGAAAAATATGGTGAATGGATCATAAAGAAAACAGTAATGCCAAAAGAGAATAAGAAAAGTTGATGAAGTTAAATCAAAGAAGTTTAATTAAAATATAAAACTTGATTAAAGGAAGCACGCGCAGCGGGATGTAAAATCTAATAACATCAATCCTTCATACGTACGATGAATATAGGAAGTGCTTTTACACTAATTAAAAGTGAACAACTTTTCTCTAAATTAACAAAGTTGAAAATTATGAAAAGACAACACTTGCTGGAGTGATACAAAAATACAATTCTTTCTTGCTAAAATGCTAAAAGTTAATCAATTCTTAAAATTAAAATACATATATAAGTACCGTAAAAGGATAAATAAATACGTATAGAAAAGCTCAAAAAGCGACGTCCCTCGACCAAAGGGACAAAAATTCTAAAAGGAACGCGTACCAGATCAAAGACGGTGTTCCCTATTCGCAGGAAAAGAAGGCAAATTTCAGTAGATGTCCTATCGAGTCTCACGATGGTAACGGCCGACCGTTACAGACTCGTGCAAAGAGATCGCGCGTTCAAAGAGGGTTAATTTCCGTGCGAATGATTTCGACTTGCGACCGCCTAAACAACGATGAACCAGAAGAAGGAGGTGGGGTGGGAGGGGAAGAGGGTGGAGTCACGTTGGAGGAGCCACGTCGACGATCGTCCCATTGTTTTCGCCGACAATGGGATACGAAACGGGCAGAAGGAAGCTTCCGTTGCGCTTTCAGATTCCGATCATTAAATTGGACGGCATTGTACGGCCGCTAAAATCGAGAGACAATGAACTTATGCGCTTTCTCGACTTTTCAACTGAACAATAAAAGAGACGGTATTCTCTCCCCTCTCTATCAGACCACTGAACTTATATACATGTACGATACTGTCTCCTTTCCTCCCCAATTTTTGTTTTGCCTCTCGAAAAACTATCGACTGCCTCGACATAAATCGAATGAGGTTTGCCCGAATCTTTTTAGTCCGAAGAAATGAAATCATTCTTTTACTTTGGACAAATGGATTACGGTATGAAAGGGGTTAACATGTTTGTGTTCGAGGGGTTACAAAGGGGAGAGATGGTTAAGGAGACATTTAATTGTGTTAACACGTTCCCTACCACCAGCCTAGTTTTGTATATTTTACTATGTATATTTGTATATTTACTATGATCTTTTGTATGATTGTTATTATATAAATTATATAAAAATTGCCTACAATTATTCTTTTATAATTACATAACTCCATGTGTTCTTACGAATATTCTTCTTATTATTTTTATTTACAACTACCCAATAACTTTCTTGCGATGTCGGATTAATCGAAAGACGTCGTAACCACACTTTCAACGCGTGTACCTGCACGGAAAATGAACGATCCAACATGTAATATAATCGTATACCGTGAAACGTTTATCACCAGACGTGAAGTTATTCGGGCATTTCCCGTATCTTGGCAGGCAGAGTTTCCCTGACGAGATGAGGGTGATCGTTTACAGAAATATCTTCGGAGACGAAGTTAATACTCCTCGCTCTAAATTGGTTAGCGGAGGTGGTCGACCCCAAATCCGACGCCCGCATTATTTCACGCCTTCGTGTAGGTAAAATCGTAATAAAGTTTGCGAACGTGTCATTGGCTACTACGAACGAACGCATCGTGCTCGGTGACGCATCGATTGCACGACGTTTATTACTGTCCCATGCGACGAGAGTGGGTACGAGAGGGAGAGAAAAGAAATAAACGTGTTGGTTATCGACTAAACTATCCTTGCTCGACTGGAATGAGAAGAAAAAGGAAGGGATAAAAACGAGGAAGAAGAAAGCATGCAATTCTTGTCGAATATAGTGGATTCCGCTTATTCGAGTCACCGTGTTAAACGAGCTAGCCGTTTGTTTTAGTGAAAGCCCAAAGAACAGAATTTAATTGCAAAAAATAGTTATATTTCGCATGATTGCGAAAATCGTTTGACGTTAGAATTGCCAAAGTTGTCAAATAAAATTATTTTTATAGACATGTTTTATTTCTTAGATAAATTTTTTTATAAACGATATTAAATAAAAATGTGGGTTCATATAAAATTGGTTCGACATTGAACGTGTTAAGATCGGTAATTCTAGTGTTAATTGGACCAAAGAGCGTTAATCAAGATATATCCCTAATAAATCCATAATCCACTGTACACTAATTACCCACGTTCTCGCTTGAAAGATAACAAAGACCGATATGCACCGTTCCCATACACTGTCGTTAACAACGTGGCTCCTGTCACGATTCTAACGAAATTTTCATACACCTAACTCCCCTCAAACGAAAAATTATCATTTTTATGTTAGCCGAGACGAAAAGACACGCGCTTCTGCAACATTCTCGGTCAAGTCAGTACCGGCAAAGCCAAGTCGACGCTTCCATAACGAATTTAATTAGACGGAAGCAGAGAACGAGTTCGCTGGGGCCAACGAGGCACATATATACACACATAGTAAAGATACACACGGGCCGTGCTTTGTAATTATTTTCCAAGTGCTTTGGGGTTAATGTATCATCATCTTCCTTCCTTCCTTCAGACACACCCCCCTCCCATCCCTCACACCGTTGCTGCCACGACAAAAGATGAACTTTACTCCTGCACCCGCGAAGAGAATTTCCTTTCGCTCGGTTACACCCGCCTAATTAAATGCTTGTTAAGTCATTTTTTTACGCGACAACTCAAACTTATATACGAAATATATTTATTGTATATTTGGTTACCGATTTCTTCTTATCTTTCACCCACCATCGTGGTTACTCACTTTGCGTACGATATATTTGATATCTAACCTTATAAAAAATGAAGAGAATCACGTGGATGGTCCGACGATGGAATTTTTCCTGCTACCAGTGACAGGTCAGCTCTGATTATCCAGTCGATCCTTCTTGTCCTCTTCACAAAAAAAAAAAGAATGCACTTTTTTTTTAACTTGTCCGTTACAATGTTTCTTTTTTATTGTTATAATTGTTTAATGTTCGGTTAAAAGTTCAGAACATTGTTTTCCATTTTTTTATGAAAGGATCGTTAATTAATTAAAAAGGTAATCGCGTGTAGAGAAAAGCGCGAAAAAGTAGGAGCGAGTTGCGCGGATGGACGAAACACATCAAGTGAACCGCTCGCAACGACGGCCGGCGTCGTACTGCCATCGGCCGACACCGTCAAGGGGGTTTTATCGACGGCGCGACACACCGGCCGCTTTCCTTCCGCCGGCGAAAATTCCCTTTTCCGTTCGGTCTATAGCGGGACGAATTCTCTCGGTACTCTCGTCACTCTCGAAACGCATCATCGATCGGAATGATCATTATTTTTAGGTAAAATATGTAAATGTTTAAAATATCATCTAATACTTCTCCTAAATAATGTCGTAACATAGTAAATATTATTTTGTCTTTTTCTATAAAAAAAAAATTAAAATACATGTTGTTTACCATTTTCCTCTTTTTAAAATTTATACAAGTCGACCAACAATCTTGCAGAACTAATACCAAGACACAAAATATATCGAAATTTGTTTTTCCTGCCTATCCTGACCTCAGATACTCGGTACCAAAAAAATTTTTTCTGCGTCCGTGCAGCAACATGACGAAACGTCCAAAAAATGTCTCTCCTTTCATAATTCTGTTAATTTCGCCGGTCGATCGATTAGCACGGCATACAAACATAGGTAGTATACTTTTGTTTATCGACATCAAAGGGGGTTCCTATGCGAGCAATGTTATCGCGAGGGATTCGAAAAAAAACCTCTCCCCACCCCCGTTTGATCACATTGTTTACCCCGACAGAGGTACGCGTCACGCTGCCGTCGCGACGCTTTTCTGCAAAAGACACGTGCACACACGCTCTCTCATACATTTATCCATAGAAACACACATCAGCTACGTGTCGGCGACATCAAAGGAATCGAAACCATTTTCGTGGATTTCGTACGAAATATATATCGGTTAAATGAATTCTCTTCACCCACGCCGGGTTCTGTCGTCAGTCTTTTTCCTGCCAACGAACGTGACCCGAAACGAACCAAGTCGTTCGAGATTCGTCGAAGATTCATCCGAGAGAAAGATAACACCGATTTACCGAGGTAATATTCATTCCTTTGTTTATTTATTAAGATTTTGCGGTCCTCTTTATTACAAACATTTAATTTCATTAATTTGTTATTATCGCAACAATTTGCGTTATATTAAATAAATAACAAACTTTTATACGATTATGTATAATTAGTAGATAAATTTGTTATTTAGTAGGGGAGACCGGGGCTAGTTGTCCCAATTTTAGGTTTTTTGTTTCTACAGATTTCTGTAGCTTATATTTTCGAATTTTTTGGGGACCATCATAAACTTCAACTTCTTAGCAATACATAGAAATCTTTCCGCTTGCATTGAGAAGTTTTTAACACGTTTTTTTTTCAATTTCAAGCAAACGAGTTTTTTGGGACAACTTGCCCCGCAGCGGGGTAAGTTGTCTCACGCCATGGGGCAAGTTTTCCAAGGTTTCCAAGGAAAAATCCTGATGTATGCATCATGATTTTTGCGAAAATGGACACCACCGCCGATTTCAATGTTTAATGGCTCATTTGAAAGAGAAAAGCATGCAGAATACTATCCCGTTGTCCGTTTTTCGATATCGTTAAGCAATGATGAGAAATTAATTTTTTAAGTGTCGGAATATGGGTCGTTTTCAAGCTTAAAACTGCTGTATCTTTCCAACCAGCCATCCTATCGAAGCGCGACTTGCATATTCGTAAAGAAGAGACTTTCCCCTTTCGAACGAGTATTTGATCGGGCAAATCCGAGATACATCGATTTTTGACAAAAATCCTGACCTATGCATCATGATTTTTGCCAAAATGGTCACCACCGCCGATTTCAATGTTTAATGGCTCATTTTAAAGATAAAAGCATGCAGAATAATGTTCCGTTGTCCGTTTTTCGATATCGTTAAGCAATGATGAGAAATTAATCTTTTAAGTGTCGGAGTATGGGTCTTTTACAAGCTTAAAACTGCTGTATCTTTCCAACCAGCCATCCTATCGAAGCGCGACTTGCATATTCGTAAAGAGGAGACTTTCCTCTTTCGAACGAGTATTTGATCGGGCAAATTCGAGATGCATCGATTTTTGACAAAAATCCTGATAGTATGGATCAAGATTTAGAAAGAAGAAAGCATGCAGAATACTGTCCCGGTGTCCGTTTTTCGATATCGTTGCGGAGTGTTGAAAAATAAATTTTTTAAGTGTCGGGGTATGGGTCGTTTTCAAGAGAAAAATTGCTGTAACTTTTTAACCAGTCATCCTATCGAAACGCGACTTTCATATTCGTAAATTAGAGACTTTTGTCTTTCGAACGAGTATTTGATCGGGCAAATTCGAGATGCATCGATTTTTGACAAAAATCCTGATGTTTGCATCATGAACAAAAACCTGAATTCTGTCGAAAACTAATGATAAAAGCAAACGTTACAGCAAAAAAAGAGGATGGGGCTAGTTGTCTCAGATCTCATTGTCGGGACAACTTACCTCGACGTGTGAGGCAACTTGCCCCATTTTCATAGGTTTGTTTCTCGGGTAATAGTTCAGTCAGATCAAGGCGTTTTTTTAAAATTCTGGCAAGGAAATGAAGCTGACCAAATTCTCTTTCTATTACATGTGCGAACTCGTGTGCAATCGATTTTCATTAGTGCCTAGAGATGCTTAAGTAATGTACCCAAAGTAGAATTGAACTTATCAAAATATAAATTCGTCTCTTGAAGTAACCAGGGAAGACTAAACACAACGACCACCACTACACTTCTTTTACTCGCTAAGACCTGTACACCATGCACCGGACGCGTTTCCCCTTCCATCCTAAGATACCAAAACTACGACTGGGACAACTTGCCCCTGGGACTTTTAGCCCCGGTCTCCCCTACTCAATAAAGATACCAGTAGGCCACCATTTTGATACCCTAGCCTTAAATCATCCATAAAATCATCATAATTCGTAAATCGTTTCTAATCAAACTCGCAATTGTATAAAAAAAAAACGATAACACGAATCAGCATTTTTTACGAACACTTTCACGAGGAATTAAGCTAGAGAAAGGGATATACCGGAAACGTCGATCGAATTTGTGAGGGAAATGCGAAGCCTCCGTAGCAGGGATTCACGCGATTCTTCTCTAATGAAAGAAATGAGGGATCGAACGATCGAAGCGTCCTCACTCCGACTCGGAAGAATGAGTGAACGAGTGAGAGAGAAAGAACACGTTCGTCGTGGGTGGAACGAAAACGAATTAACGATACCATTTCGCGGTCCGCTCCCTTTTTATCGAGCACCGACAGGAATACGTAGCTTTCCGCGAGGTCGGAGGCATTTTCCCACGCATATCGCGTTATAGGTCGTAGGTCGGCCTGGTATATCGAGACTGAAGGAATAAAAGGCATCGTTTCGAAGATCAATCATATATCGGGAATGAGAGAAAGAAAGAAAGAAAGAGATATCACAATTTTTCTTTGGTCGGTAGCACCAAAAGATTTTCCGTATGTCTGACTACCTAGATCTTCCTTACCAAATGACATCCATTACTGAATATTATATGGAGTACAAAAGACGTACTCGGCTGAAGAATTCAGCTGGAAAGAAATTTCTACACGTGTAAAATTTAAAAAAAAAAAAGAGAGAGAAATATATTCTGCATTTTTTTATTCTATTTTGTTAACAGATGATATCTATTTGAATATTATACTAAAATATTAGAGATTAGATTGAAAAGAAATTTTAACGAATAAGATTCCAAATGAAAAAATATATATAAATGAAGATTGGAAAAAAGGGTGGATAAATATGCGATTAATGAGGGAAGAATATATGGAAAGCGGCAGCAACAGTTGGACTCGCAAAAAAGCTGAAAGAAATTAATGAGTACGTACTCCTACGTCATAAAGTCAATGACACACGACTCGCAAAGACGAGCACACGACGACAGTTGCGTCTCGTTAGATGGAGAGAGATAGTTTTCGGTTAATTACGGACTTTTAATTAATTAACGTCTCTAAGTTGGCTTTCATCGATGCGAGCTAGAAATCTCATCTTGAATTTGCGCCTCGACGAATTTTCTACCTTTCTAACGTTTCTCTCTCTCTCTTCCTCTCTTTCTATGCATTATATATCGGGCTCGCTCGCTCTCTTTGTAATAAGCTGCCGCCTCGTTATATGGTTTCGCGATAAAAGTTTAGCGAAATGCACCACGACTAACCTCAAAGAGATGGGGCTTTGTAGGAGAACGCGATCAGCTACGCGAGATTCTACGTTTATTAATTTTCCAACGAATTTCGAGAGGAAACTCGACTCGACTCGTTGTCGTCGGTTCACCGGATCGTAGGTGTCCAAAATTGCTAAAACTACCACAAAATGTACCGATCGCCTTTACCACTTTATCGCCTTGATTCATTAATGTTTTCCTAGAAATAATTACGAGTGAATTAACAGTAATTATGGAGTATCAATTATTTATGACCCGTTAATTTGTATTAACGAAATTTAATTGAACATTTTCTCATACAAACATTTATTTCAAATGAAATAAAAAATTCGAAATATTTCCGTTTCTAAACGATGACCCGCCATCTCACGAAAAAAAAAGAATGAAATAATTCCTGATTTATGCTCTACGTTAAACGTTACACATACAGGTAATAAAAAAAAATCGTTTGCATTTAATAACTTACCACATTGTTATGACAAATATATCCCCGCGGGCAGGTACGGGAGATACCTCATCCACTTCGAGTAATGAAACGACGACGGGCAGCGCGTTCGCGCGCGGCGCTTCGATTAACTTTTTTTCCTTCTACTCGATCGCAGCTATATTCCTTCTACCATCGCGTAGTCCCACCCTCGCGAGCGCTGTTAAACGATTTTCCTTGATAATTAAAAGAATCCGCGGTGGTACGAATGTCTCGATCGATACCCGCGCAATTTCGATTTGTTATCGATACGCAATTTTCGCGATGGGTAAAAACGCGATCAAGTTTTTATAATAACTTCTCGGAGGCGATATTTCACTATGTAGGTAACAAGACCTCGAGATAATTACGTGTAAAAAAAATATAAATCGATTTCTCGCGTACAACAAGAAACTTTTGCTAATAATTCTTATCATGAATAAATCAGCAAAAAAAAGAGTTTTCCCGAAAAATAAGAACGAAAGAATAATGTCTCGCTTCGAATTGAAACCAATCGAAAGTTTCGATTTTTCGATCGAGAGTGGATCAATCCTAAGTCCTTTTGTCCTACACTGGAACGTAAAGTTAACGTAATAAAAGTTTGCGTATAACTTGGTTGGGAAGGAGGTATTACATCGATAACGAAAGTACATAACGAAATATTTCCGCATATTATTGAACGCGTCGTGATATCGGCCAAGTGCATCTCTCTCTCTCTCTCTCTTTGCGATCGACGATAACAAATGTTTGTCCACCGCAAGACGGAAGATTGACAAGTAGGTACTTCAAACTAGGGTAGGCATATATGTAGAGAAGTACAGATATACGGGGTGGATCATTTAATCCGAATGTCTCTATTATTACATAGAACGGTATCTCTTAGGAAAAGATTTGCCTTACGTAAATCAAATACCCCCAGAATTTATATACATAATAAAAAAAAGTATAATAACAATCAAAAATTAGTTAATGATATTAAAATAATAATTATAAAGAAATTACCAACGTATAATTCAAATTGTAATAAGAATTATTACGATCTAAAAAAATAATATTTCAAAGTAATACTTGTCCTCTATCTTCTTCAAACAGAAAATACCTACAGTTTCCCTTAATATAATAACCGACTTTGATATAACGAAAACGTTTGTACAAAAAATACATACAAACATATAAATTTCTGAAACATTACCAGACATATACGCTGGCAAAAAACGAGAAAAGTCTATATTATAAGGTAACGTGTACATACACCGTACGGTTGGCTACATAACGTAATTATAATATTAATAACATCTCCATGTACGTTCAACAATGGACTAAGGTTAGCAAAGCCGGTACGAAGTACCTCGACGAATTTTCCCCGACACCCTGTGTTTATATATGATATCGTCCGTACGAAATCGATATCTCTCTCTCTCTCTCTCTGGTGGTAGTCGTCTTCGTGCTCGTTTGGGCCGAGATAACAGCCTGGTATTACGTATTCATGAATCGAGAGCGATGCATGAACTTTACTTCTCCGTATGTTGTCGACGAGCCGAAAATGCACGGCGGTGTTTCTGCAACGAAAACGATAGCGTTTCCACCGCGGCCACGTTATTTGCGATATCGTCGAGGCACAGCGGATATTAAGGAGAGAGAAAGAGAGCTATATTACCCGTTCCGACCAGCAGGCACACACAAACGAGAGATACGTATCATTAAATGCGAATGTGGCCCGATAACTTTGACAATTAAAATCTGGGTCGTTGGCCGCTTTCCCACCTAACGGACAACGAGAGCCAATTGCGTCTTTTCTCTAGCCCCGATTACGACCTTCCGTATTTTACTACGGCCGAGATTTCTTTTCAGAAAGATTTACGATCGTTTTAATGTCGAATTATTCGAGAAAAGAGCGTGTCTCGAATAATTTATGTGTTATGGATAAATTATGTTCTCGATATAAATACTAAATGATTTCTAAAATGTTTACAAAAGTAGTGCAATGTAAAAAAAGAGATATGAAAAAGTGTTTTTATAAAATTTTGTTTACGATATTAGCAATATTTGAAACATGTAGGTATTTTTAATTATTTATTGATTAGGATCTATTGAGTTCTTTATAAAATGTATTCCAAATTTATTCTATTTTATATCGCGATACCGATCACAAAAGTTAATATTTATTCATTCCAAACTCCAATCACGGACTAAAATCGAGAGATTCGAGTAAATCGACGGGTTAAAAATAAAAAAAAATCTAGGACCATTTTTCCAATCGGTCCTTGAAAGGTACCAGCTAGCGACAACCCCTAGTTTCCTTTTTTTAGGTAGAGACCAGAATCGAAACGCTGAGCTCGCGTTTAATTCGATCGACGAAAAAGTAGAATCGTTCGATAGTGTGCTCGGTCCAAAGTGTCGAGGAAAAAAGGGTCGCAGCAGGTGTCTTTGGCTAGTTCGAACGTTGCTTCTGCCTGAACGATCAGTTGGGCTAGGGCAGTTCTTTTCTTCGATGGTAAGGTCAAGCTACGTGAAACGACTCCTTTTTCGTGTGATTTTCAATGTTTTTTTTATCTAATCACCTTCACGTTCGGTAATGTCGTTAATTATCCCGTTTCTTTCTTGGTAACGAGCCTCTTATGTAATATCATCGTGCAGTTTTCACAAGAACGACGAAGAAGAGCCGCGTTACCATCGTTATTAACCACCCTTCGTTTCGATGCGAACGCGCGCGAGCTCATTGTTTTCTCCGTATTCATTAATTAGAATATCGAGACAATGCTTCGATTAGCAACCGTGCAAATTAATTTCACGTCACCGAGCTCCCTTTTAATTCGGGCTGCCATTTCCAACGGCTCGGCGCGTTATCGAAATTATCGCGACTATAACGACGTCGAACGACCGTTCTTTTTTCTTCCTCCCCACCCTTGCAGCCTTTTTTTTCTTTGTTTCATTCCTTTCTTTCTTTTCCATCGTGAATGAAACAGCATTGCCGAGCGTTTTTCGCATTATTACCCTCGTACTCGGCGCTTTGTTCTCTATTATATCTACGAGTCGCGTTTCGCTCTTTTTTTTTTGTATAACGAACTAAACGAATTAAAGGCGACAAAGTTGTCCAAAGGAAAATAGGTTTTTTTTTGTTCATTTCGCGTAACGACAATGTTGTTTACGAAATATTTTAAATGTGTTAAACAACGAGTGACGGGGTCATTAGTGAAAAGAAGTAAGGATTTAAATTATAAATAATTATAGATATATGTACACTTTTATGAAATTGGAATATAAAACTGTTCTTTAATATGAAATTTATGGATTGTTCATTATGAAAGTGTTAATTGACTTTCAAAGTAATATTCCAGTATTTAAAAATTTGTATGATAAATTAAATCTGTTTAAAAATAATATTTAATGAATTTAACAAAATATATTAAATTATCACTAAAATAATTAACTCCACTGCATTCCCTCTATAAATGAAGTTACACCACATACCTATATAACAAATAGCTCATAAATCACAAATAAGTAATAAATAAAATGTTACAATATAATGAATTAGGAAAATTCATTATACAGAACAAATCATATTTGTTAAAAAAAGTTTCAGAATCTCGCGATAACGTAATTCTAGAATACAAACTCTCTCTTTCCCTTTCTTCGATCTTGCGTCCAGGGTAAAGGGCGATTGTAAAGTGGGATTTTAGGCTTCCGAATGGCGAACTTCGTGGAAAAGCGAATCACAAAGCTATCCTACATATTACTATCTGTCGAAAGTAACGAGTCTGTCATTGCCGTTCGTGAAAATCGCTTTTCGTACTCTCTATGTCTCTCTTGCGCTGGTCGACGTTTCACTAGTACAACCTCGATTTCTTTTTACCTACGTACATATGTACGTGTATACGGTACACACACATATACACATATACCCATATGTATGTAGTTCGACTAGTATACTCTCGCGTGTAAAGCGCGCATCGCTCGAATTCACACGTATTTCAGTGAACGAAATCATTGAATCGCTCTTACGAATCCAACTCGAAAGGCTTCATCTCGTTGCTCGTTCACACACACACACGCACATATACAAATATACGCAGAAATACACGTACGTGTACTCGTAAGCACGTTCGACCGGATAGCTAAAGATGAAACGGCCACGAGATAACTCGGCACTCTTGTTTGCTATGATTTTCAACCGTAAATTCATTCGGTCCTGGGGATTCGCGCAAAGTTGGCGTTTCGAGAGTTTCGTAGCCAACGATTATGGACGATGTTCATATCGGGCATAAAGAATTGCCTTACCGGTTTTAGTTTTACCAAAAAATTTTCAATTTCGATATTTTTGCTAATAAATACTGATAATACCGATAAGAATAACAAAATTTCCCCAACTCTTTGCACTCACGGTGACGTAAGATTATATATTGAACATTTTTTCCTTGACTGCCCAGATCTTTACCTACGAGCCTCGATGACTGTCTTAATAAAGAGGAAAATATACATCGTGTTCTTGATTTTCTTAAATCTACTAGTCTGTGCACTAAAATATAAATTAACAATAAATTATGTAAAAGAGTAGTAAACCCTGCTCATGTTCATTGTGTGTCGATGCGACCTCTATAAATAAATAAAAAAATTTAGGGCGCCGTTTTTAACATAAAAGAAAAACCAATCAAAAATATGAAAAAGATGAAGAATATTGCAATCCCAATGCCTGCACGACCGTACATAGCTTTAAGCTTTTAATACGCACCGATCGAACGTCCGAACTTCGGTAATCTTATCACGATCCCCCTTTTATTTTTGACAAAATATTTGAAAAATATTGTACAAGTCTACTTTTCGAACGTATTGTCGGATTTCCAACAATTTTTTTCTGGAACATTTACTATTACCTTCGGACAGTCATACGTAGTACACACATTGTAGGTGCAAACGCGAAAATCGTACGAACGAGCAGAGATTTAGTAGAAATATCAAGGCTGATATCGATGTCGGTCGAGAGAGGATGATATTGATGGTACAGATACGAAACCACTTCAATTTTGTATCCGCTTTGAAAACGTTACGTTGCAACGTACCCATCTACCAAACACTTTTTGAATCCGCGTCTTTTCCCGTAATCTCGCAAAATTTCCATACGCGAACCCACTCTCGACAGGAGGTTCACGTTGAGCTACGCGTAGAATTTAAAGGGAATATTTCCAGCGTGTCGCCTCGTTAAAGTAGAACCTCGTGCACGCTTCATCCTTCTCGCAGTCGAAGTAAATCATTAATTAATACCTTTTAAAAAAAAAAAACGAATAATTTGCTAGCATTTAATTAAGAGACTTGTTGATTGCGTGACAATTAGGTTTCCACCCGATGCCCCTGTTTTCCGAATCGACATCATTGACTCATACAAATACCGGAAATTGAATTTAAGATCGCGGTAAATTTTCAATGTGACGTAAAGCTCGAGGCAATTAACAAGGTAACGCTTACGTTGCATTTTGTGTTTATATCGCGCGATACCGATTGCCCGGATCTCTCCCTCTCTCTCTCTCGTTCGCCCGCTCGCTCACTCGGTGGAGTTTCCTGCGTTAAGAGAGCAGCATAACCGAGAAGCGCTGTAATTAATCACGTTACGTTCCATGCAAGCTTCTTCGACCGGATAAAAGTCGAAGTAGCGAAATCGCAACGAGCTCTGTAAGAACTCTTAACGAGAATCGGCTACGATTTTCAATAATGACTGTACTTAACTCTTTCGAGAAATGTTTCGACATTTTCATGAGAAAATTAAGAATTACTTTTTTTCTAAGTGGAAAACGATATATTTGATCTTATTTATAAATGGAACGCTGATTTATTAAATTTAGTTCATTTTATGCCGGCACAACTGGTATTCCGGATTAGGGTTGCTAACTTTTTTTTAGAAGTCTTTGGGATAAACAATACACAAAATAAAAAACCTCAGATGATCATCAAAATAAATTAATAAAAACCTGGTATTATTGCTTTTATAAACAACGTTTGTCCAAAATAATGTATAATAATTCAAAACAAAGTACAGGTGGTAACCCTATTCTCGGTAAAAAGAGTTAGATAAAATAAAAAGCATCTCCGTGACGATAACTCTTAGATATCACGGCAATCGGTTGCATGTTAAAAACCACCTTATTCAAGATTTAAAATTCATGAAATTCCAACCACCATGGAGTCCGTAAATTTCGTCCATTGTAAATGTGTATCACACAACAAAATAGTCAAATTTTCTCATTTCATATCATTTTTTTAACCGTATTATTAAACTACCTTATTATCTGAAAATGACTGGCACACATTACAACTCCGAATGTTTCTATTTAATTTCAACAAAATTATTTTGCTCATTTAGTTCCATGTATCGATCCACCGGTAGATACCATCGCTCGCACAACCTAAATACCGTATACATTCTTTACTCGTTGTAAATAGATAATCCTGATAAAAATATAAAATTCTCTATCAAAAAATCGTTATAAAACGTACCACCCAAAAAAAAAATGTCGACTAACATTCTATATAAGATCTCAAAAGATTAGAAATACATAAAACACAGGACAAGTCTGAAAACAACGTCATAGTCTACTATTGATTTCGATCGTCGATAGTCAAGCTCTTCGTAGCCATTTCTTTTGCTTTCTTTCCTAGAGCATTAACGTTGGACACACCTATATACCAACTACGTGTATACGATATGTAGAAAAAAAAGTGTACGCGCGTCAAAAGCTTCCATCGTCATTGCGGAATCTGTATTTATAGAAATCGATATAATACAGCATAGCAAACGGTATAGACACACCGACGCATTCTCTTCGGTTACAATTCTGTCTCACACGTATACAGGATACACGGGCAACTAGACACACTCATACACATGCACGGACATTTAGACGAGTGCAAAAAGCCTACATTAGGGAGATATGGCCCGAAGCATCTTCGTTAGCCTATCCCGCGTCACCACCACCTTCTGCGTAAATGCGCCAGGCGAGTTTATTTTGGAAAGAAGAAATGGCTGTCTGGCTTCTAGTATTATATAAAAAAAAAAAAAAAGAAAAGAAAGAAGGTAACGCTGACGAAGAATAAAATATCGAACGCCCTGAACGTTGGTACTTTGATTTTTAAAGCACTCCGCTCGGCTGTAAAAACGCGAAAAACACGTTTCCCGCGACCGTTTACTCGTACTCGACCACATTGTACGCGATCACAATTGAAGATCTAAAAATACAATAAAAGGTATCTTTTTTTTTGGTTTCTAACGAGCGCTCATAAAAAAAAACGCAGGCGAACCCTCATTGTATTCACCGTTTTACATGCACCTTCCTCCTACCACTACCCTCCATATACTCCCATTCACTGGCATACATTGGTATTATCTTCCTTTCTTCGTGTAGACAAGTTTTTCTTTTTGTATACAACGAAAATAATTTCTTTTTCGTCTGTAAATTTGATGTTGACAAACATAAGCATTACCGCGGTTGAATGTTATCAAATGGTTATTCTTTAAAAATTCAGACTGTATTGTGTTAATTTATATGAATTTAGTATTTTTTATTATACTTTTAATTAAAATTTAGAAAGCATTAAGAAATGGACATTACAAAACGTAAGATTTGTGTACGTCAGGGTGTAAAATTGTAATAACTTAACAGTATTAAATGTTAATAGCGTTTTTAATTAAAAGTTTAAAGGTTAAAAAGCGTCTTTAATCGTTTATATAATTTGGATTAAAAAGAAACCTACCTAATTTACAGTTTAGAAGGGAAGAATCTGGAGATCACGATGCTCATTGTATGTATAATTCGAACATAATGAAAGTAGTGGTGCTAAAAGACGCTAGAGGGCGCCATAGTAAAACCTATTCGATTGCTTGTCAGTTTGAAACGCTGATCATCTGCGTAACTTCAAACGTAATGACTTTACGTATATAACCACAGACGAGATATAAGAATAAACCTTTCATCTTATGGGACTTCGTGTCCCATGTACTGAAATACCGATCGTGCGAAAAAACAGAGGTTTTCTTACGCCCTCTACGATATGGAGCGGTGAGTTTAAGAATCATATTCAAATCAATAACTGAAGTCGGTAATATCAATATGTAAGATACAAAATAGTCTGTCGCGAAATACGCGTATCGCATGGCCCCACTATACAGGGTGAACCACGAATCATGATCAGTAAAGATTACTCTATTATTAGCAGTTCGATAAAAAATGTGGTTCGATTCGTGGTTCACCCTGTATATCCACACAGATACGCACTTTTTTTTTTATGTATGTATATATGTATGTGTAACTTATTTTCTAATGTGTTCAAACACAAGTGCAAATAACAAATGTAGAAGTATATAAATAAACCCTTGAAAGGATTTACTCGTGGTCGTACTCGTCAGCTAACTACATAAAAAATTACAACCAGTAACCCATGCCAATTCGGACCTTTCGTCCTCGGCATAACTGGTTACCAGAGGGACTTAAATTCTGTCGCTTACTACTTAAGAAGTTCTACGACGGCTCCAAAACACTCGTCCGCGTTGTAGGTCGAAATTGAGGGAGGTTGATCCGTAGGAGGTTGAAAATGAGGTAGCTTCACATCGAAGTAGGTTGAAAACGCTGTAGGTTGATAATCTGACCTGTCCCTCGATGGGTGAATCTGCTATCAGCTTGATGACTCTAGTTGCAATGATGATCTGAAAAAAAAAAAAAAAATCGAGCTCCTTATTACCTCTGTTATAATTAAAAGTTTAGACATTATTAATTAAAAAGTAGAGACATATACTTACTTGAGTTCTTGTAGATCTTTGCATGATTCGACGTCTAGTATCACATGACAATAAGAGAGGGGGTCGTCCTCCGCGGCCCGGCCTCGGTCCGAGTGTAATGCTCGCCCGTGTTTTGTTTACGTCCGCGCGCCAAGACGAATTTCTCGGAACTACAAGCCGAAAGAAAACACTGCTCACCGTTCGTTCAACTACCGAATTTTTTGCACCCATATGTATCGAGCCATGCTTTAATTCCGTTTATAAGAGACTTACCTTTACTTATTACGTAGGCCAGCTTCGAATAGAAAACGAGGCCTAACCTTTTCCGAATTGGATCCAGACGATTCATGTGAACTGTGAAAGCTAAAAAATACAAAATAGATTAGTACGGACTATGATATCCGTATGTATATGTGTGTACGTGTATGTGCATACATATACACGCGATATATTACCTACAAAAATTAATTAATTATTAGTTCTATAACATTCAAGTATAAAATAACTATCGATATCGCGAGAATAAGAATCGAAAATGCGGGGGGGGGGAGGCTACGTCGTAGAAACTCGCGGAAAGGGGCACCAAAACGCCGATTTTATTTTCGTTAATATTTCTTAAACGAGGCGATATCTCATCTTGCCTACACTCTCCTATGGAGATCGAGTCTTTAGCAATCTTTTGATGTGCTATAGAAAGGTGTACGTTAGAAAAAAATATGCTAATTACCTGTAATTAACGAGGAGACCGCGAAACCTGTCGCAACTTGCTAGCACCCGCCGAACCAACATGGCGTCGACTCGTGCGCCGAAACAATCGACGATTGGCAACGCGCATGCGCAGTACACTACTTATTGCACGGCGGGCCTGAAAATTCAAAATTTCGTGAGGGGTGGCGTCTGGGTTAGAGTGTAGGTTTCGTCATATAATTATTCATTTTTTATACAATGTACTTGTCCCTAATTTATAGAAGGAAATATGCGTTGAATGTTTCCCGAATTTATATTCGCCAAATAGGGAGATAAGAGTATATATTTATTGGGAAATCTGCACATTATCGCCACTTCGAATTTTGTCGTAACATATATAGCAAAAAAGTTATTAATTAATAAATATGGTACGGCTGCTGTAATTTTTTTCAGTGAATTTCAATTCTATCGATTGATTCGAATTGTGATTTATGTTAGTGAATAAAAATAAAGAATTGCTATTTAGTTATAATTTCTACCGTTGCGGTGGCGCTGTTGGCTTATTCCATCTTCAACCGATAGTATCGTATGCGACACTAAAATGGTAAGGGAGCTACGTGACCCCCGAAACCCGGGACAAAAATTTAAATTGCATGATAGGTCTATCTTATACCTCGTCTGTGATATAACAAGGAACAATAATAGCGACCGATGACTGTATCCGTTAAAATTTCCAGAATATCTCTTTTAGCATGCCGTGCATTTAGCATGCCATCTCCCTGTTCATTTCGCGTTAAATTGATCGCTTGGTGAACTAGTCTTTCTAATTTCGTTCGAAATTAAATATATTGGAGTTTTTTAATAAAAAATTAACTCTTGTAACGAAAATGTGATGAATATTAAAAATTTACCAATTTGTGGGTTTACATATGCTTAAAATAATTTATAATTTTTCTTTCCTGTAAAAATGATATCTTGATACATTATAAAGATACAGCGAAAACCTGAAAAGATCGAGAAAACACTCGGCCATTATGTATATCAATTTTATTTAAACAATATCTGTTTCATTTAATATAATACAATGTCTCATTCCATTCATTCAAAAAGTCTCTATTTAGACACACGCTCGCTCTACGTGTCTACGCGTAAATAACTCCTAACAAAAGGGTAATTTAAATTTTTCGTTTTTTTATCTTCTGTATGTGTGTGTATCCAATTTTTTTTTCTATGGAGATACGCGGATTTACTCGAGGTCACACACAGTCTCTCTCTCTCAGCTTCCTCTCCCGTAATCTTTTCCATTCTCATAATTTCTACTTTGCTTAGAAACGACGCCAACTTGAAAAAAATGCCATTTGCCAGTCTTTCAAAAAATAACGTCAATTATTAATTCAAAATTGTTAAAGACTATGCTAAGGTGGAAATCGAGAAGCCGTAGGACACAATGTTATCCGATAATTGGTTCTTGAGAAAATATCAAAGAGGATACAAACTTGTGCGAAGATGGCAAATCGCATTCGACAAACGAGAAAAAAAAAAGAAAGTCCATCTCATCGGCAATTTTGACACGCACTCGCTCGACAAAAATTCATGCACACCTTTTTTCCCTTTTATAGACTAGATAAAGCTGAATACACGATCGGATGAGAAATTATGTGCAGAAAAGTCGCAAGTATACGTTGACACGTGTCTCTCTCTGCTGCGCGGATCTGTGTAGGCGTTACATGTATAGTTTAGTAGATGTAAATGTGTCAGTGTAGTCCGTGTATGCTTTTCTGTACGCTTTATACAATTTTGACGAAGCTTTTGAAAAATATTGTTCACCTGCCTTCTCAGAATCGCTCGTAGGATTGAATGACGTTTAATAAAACATGCAAAGTGATCCCTTTGCGAAAACGGACAACGTGATTACGAGTAACTTTGTTTGTCTCTTCTTAAAGAAACAGTTCTTTTTTACAAGCTTTTATTTACGGTAAAACCTCGAATTTATATCGACGATTCTTTCATCCGATGCTATTATAATTTACGAATAGTGGGTCATTTTTTTTCTATCTTTTTTCTTTCTTATCTAACGGAAGAAGAAGAACGTTAACGCTTTTCTCGTTTCGTACAGGTTTTGGTCTCGTCCTCCTCTTTCCCTCGAGTGACACTCGCGTTTTCGGTATATACAAATTCGAGAGTACGCAAGATGTTTATTTATTTATTCATTCATTTATTTATTTATTTATTTATAATTATTCCAAGCAATTTTAGGAAGGCGAAGTGCGAAAGGTGCTAAGTATCGAAATCCAAAGAAAATAGAATTTCCGCTCGTTACGTAATATTTACATTATTCAATTGAGAAGGACGACTCGAAAAGTACACTCTCGCTCGCACTCATTCATCCTGTCACTCTTCTTTCTCTCTCTCCCACTTTCTACACACTTTAATTTTAGTAACTTTGGTAAGACGCTCTCTGTGTTCTCTCGATAACTTTAGACATTACTTCTTTGACACTTAGAACCTTTCCTCATCTTTGTAAATCCTCAATGCGATTAATAATAACAAGGCAATGATAATATTATTCTGCGCACGAACTTTTTTTTTCCATTACCTCCTGTATATTAAATCATACATATTATATTATGTACAACATACGTGCTGTTATATCCTGTTAGAATGTATACGTGTGTTCGAGGCGAGAGTAAATATACATAAAGGATTCGCCGAGAGTGATGCACCGTTCCTCGTTCATTTAAATCCTTTTATACGACGTAATAAGGGCTTTCTTGTTGTCCTCTGTTTTTTCTTTTCTTTCTTTTTTATCAAAGACCTCTCTCTCTCTCTCTCTTTCTCTCTCTCACACTCACACGCTTACGCACTGAATAAAAATAAATATTTTCGATTGTGTCCTAGAAAAATTGTTGCAAGTTACATATGTATAATATATATTTATAATATATATTTATATATAACGTTACCTATCTACCTAAATTATTAAGTAAAGTTCTTTTCACATCCGTCTCATTTCTCACGTGTAATGATTCGAGGTTTTAATTTACATATACGATTCACTTTTTTTTTCAATTTCAGCCGTTAATCATGACCCCTGCCCACTTAATTTCGTCAGAATGTTTTTTTTTTTTTAGAATTAAATTTTGTGATCGTATTTCCTTAAAAACTAAAAGATATCGTGATCGTTCTCTTCCCGTTTCTTTTACGTACCCCGTTGGATTTATATTCACGTATATATATTATGTCGATACATATACGTGTATACAGGGTGGTCCACCTAAATGTAGCCATCGAAATATCTATTTTATTTATGATGATATAAGAAATGGTTTGAGAAAAAAATAATGACCTTGAAAAAACAATATTCATCTTGCGATACCATTTATATTGCATTAAAAATATTTGTTATATTATCACAAATAGGAGAGATATTTAGGTGATTACATTTAGATGGAACACCCTGTATAAGCAACGTCGTTCGTTCTAAATTTATAATCTTATAAGTCTAAACCTAAAGATTTGTTCGACTAATAAAAAGACTATGACTGAATAACGCTCTTCGCGCTCCTAGTAGGTAAAGGAGAAATCTTCCCTTTTTTTCGTTTTTAATCCTCTTTAATTATTTCTCTTTTTGGACGAATTTATATCGCTGGAGGATCCATCCACCAGCTATCGTTTTCTTCGATCGAATCCTGAGAAAATACGAGGAGCATGGATCTCGTTAAATTTAAAAAAAAATCCTTTAGAAAACGATAACTAATGACGATCCGTAGCGATCGGGATTTATGAACAACAATGGTGTGTGTATGATATCGCTGAGGAAGTCGGGATTCGAAGATCGCTGATTCGTCGAGACTGCACGTACAATGTAGGATGATTTCGACTATTTTCTTGTTTTTGTCTTTCTTTTTGCTGTTTTTTTCATTTTAAAGATTATGACCAGTGTCATATTATGACACTGTGTTACGTGTAAAAGATTCGAGTTTTACAAAAACAATTTAAAATGTAACAGTGTTATCCTGCTTGCCGCGATAGGATGCAGTGACGTCCGGTACATGAGCTCATTGCTGCAAATTGTGACAGATTTAATAAAAAAACGTTCGTAAAACACGTATAGCGTGACAGTGACCAAATAAAAAAAAAACCAAACATGTTAATTAGAAAATAACAAAAAGAAAATAATAAATTGGCAGTAATGAAAATGCAGAGTAAACTGTTGTAATCTGCCCGGAGAGGAGTAGCAGTCAACGTGTTTGCGAGTGTTCGCATGCAGAATTATATTTAAAACAATATAATGTCTATATGAATAATCGTTAAAATAATAATATTCGAGTAACGCTTCGAAGTACATTACGTTAAAAGAAAAACACCGTACTTATGTACATATAACATTCAACAACTCGCGTTGGACAACATTATAAAATGTTTTTTGTTCGTTCCTTCTCTTAAATAACGTTTAAATACGTGTGTATGTATTATCACGTATCAATTGAAGAAAAGAAAATAAGAATTGCGTAAAATTTGACGGCAACGATTAATCGATAAAAAGAGAAACGTTATTTACGTCGACGAAACGTAATCAAATACAAAAAAAAATAAAATAAAACTTAAATTAAATTCTGGACGGCCCTTTCATGGACAACGCAACGATGGAAACTAATTTATTTCAAATTCAGTCAAAATTCGAGATAAATGAATTTTGCATTCGTTACGAACGATTTGTCCGCGTAAGGGCGAAGACAAAATATATCGTCGTTGATGGAAGAATACATTTGAGTCCAGTCGCAATATCGTAAAAATGCATTAAAATTTTACATTCCATAAATAGTACGAGAATACTATTACAATAGCTGTAATAATAATATGCATGAGGCTGAGATAATAGGAATGATGTAAGTCGCTACTGCTTTTATTCGAGATAAAAGTAAATTGCACTTTCTAAATGTAAAAATATAAATTGGACATCGAAAATATGAGAAATGTCTTCAATTCTTTGACTTACACCATTCTTAATTTTAATAGTTTATACGATCACGTGTCGAACAACAAAATCTTATTCGCACATGTTCCTGGCAGCACCTTTGTGAAGTAACATTCTCATTAAAACACAAAATTAAAAAGAAAAGAGAGAAAGTCATATGAGTATTAATCGGTTTAACAAAATTTTATCCTCCAAAAATGTTGTCTCTACTCTCAAGATATTCTAACAGACGGGGGTAGTTTGAATTTATTTTTTAAAGATTGTTTGTTAACTAATATTCTATATGTATTTGCTTAGTGCTGGAGGTTTTCCTCGAACAAAAATAACCAACGAATCGGACATATCTTTTTTTTTCCTTTCAAGATAAACGCGTTTGAATAAAAATAAAAGCAGTATCAAGGATGAGATCATATTCTGTTTAATACAAGCGACTAACTAAATATATTTAGTTTTCACGTGATAATATATTATAGTATACCAGTAAAAAATAATAAATACACAGCCATATGGTATAAAATCGTAAAAGTTGACACATATCATTATTGGAGCACTGGAAGAAAACATTTTGGGGCTGACATAAAAAAAACGACCAGCACTTTTCTTTACTCTTTATGATAGAAACACTTTCCCTCGCGAAAACATACCGGTCATAACTTACTTATTTAAAATAAAATTTATGACCTTCTCTCTTCGATTCGTTCTACGAGTTAACTAAAATTAGTGCTCGATATAATTGCAACAAAATAATAATTTCCCTGTAACATTTTTCTGTAAAGCAGAAAAAAATTAATAGTAATATTTCAGCCTGAATTCAGTTATATTCCTTATTTTTACATATCTTACTTTTTACATTCTCTCCTAAATTTTGTTACGTTAATAAATAGTACTTTTTTTTTAATTCGACTTTACACCAATATGTGAAATGGATTTGGCACAATATGAAACCCACTCAAGTACAAAACTGGATAAAGAATTAGCATTCTATCTACAATGACACAAATTTCTATTTTAACATGAACCTTACCCACTTCCAATAATTTAGAATTTAATATTCACATATGTACCTTATAATGAAAAGAGAGTGTAAACTGTAATTCCTTACCATCACACATTCCCATTGCTTTCGTTATCAGACCATAATACTCTTCCGTTACTCTTAAATTATACTATATAATTTATTCCTGCTTGTCATGATGTTTGATTCCTATCAATATGTTAACTTCTGCTTTAACCTAAATACAACTTATTTAAAAAGTTATATTAATACATTCAAAGCACTCATGGCAAATCTGTCTTTTCAAGGCCAAAATTTCTGACCAATTTCAAATAGATTGTTAAAATTTCTAAGTTTCATTAAATTTTAATAATAGAACTAATAATAATAATAACGACGACTATAGCGAAGATAACGACGATGACGATGACGATGGTAATAATGATGACGATAGCAATAATAATAAAAATAATAATAAAGATTCACTATTTTTATCCAGTTTATGTTTGGAAGTCATGATATATTCACCTGTGTGATATGCTATTGCCGTTAATGTATCTGATAAATATAAAAGATACAAAATATAAATGAACATTTTTCCAAATAAAACCTATTTAACCATATTCAGAAAATTATTGGATATGTTAATAATAATCATGCTCAACTATATTGTATCTTTTATAATAAAAGCAAAGGTCATTTAACAAACATTATATATATGTACAATATTATACATCATCGATGAAAACTATAATAAATGATATCATGAAACGGTTCGAAAAGTCAGCTAAATTCGTCAAGAAACCATCCTGCTGGTTAAACATTTCTGCAGAAAATGTTTAAATATATTTTCAAAACGAATGTTACTTACCACAAGTTTTATAAGACGATAAACGTTATAGTCGATTTTCTTCGTTGAAAATACGAGTAGATTCCTTAATCAAAAAAAGAAAGGATTTTTCTATTTATCGTCCCGATACGTAGCCGACTCTTAACGACGTGTTTTCAGTTCTTCGTTCGTCAAACTCGATGACAGAATTAAACTTTGATCATTTACAAAATTGTTCCGACACACAACGTACGTCACGTGACATTGACAATCACTATTTCACTCTGTCAGAGTTAGAAGGATTGCCCTGCCACTGATACAGGCAAGATCACAGAAACAATTCTAAGGCTTGTAGTCACGTTGCAGTATTGCATATTTTCTACTTTCTTCAGTTTACCGCTAAATACAAGTGGACTCGGGATGTTGACTGGCAGACTTTCTGGTTTTCTTCGGTTCCTTCGTCGTAACTTCTTGGGATGGTCTTCGTGGACTACCCAGCATGACTAAGGCAGAAGCTACCGCTAAACCAGCACTTTGTCCAGCTGGAGTGAACGGTTCACCACCGGTAGGCAATCTGACTAGCAAGGATAAGACTGCTGCTCTGTTACCACAACAGGGCTCCAGTGAGATCGGACTAGGTGCATCCTAAATATTACAATTCCATAAGTACAACATTTTTTAAACGTTACTCACTCCATAACATTTTTAAATAATACGAATAAACAAACCTTTTTCTTCTTTCGACAATTGTTATAATCACCGTCTCCTCTGTCTACGTCATCACTAACATCTCGCCTCTCAATTTCTACAAGTACTTGACTAAAAGCCCTGTTGGCCATTTGTTCCATCTCCACGAAAAGTCTTTGCCTCCTTCTATACATGTCATACTTTTGCTTGATTTTCCATAAAATCGCGGCTACGAGAAGGAGGGCAAGGAAACACCTGTGTGGTGGCATATAATCTCTAGTTTACAAGTAAGTACTGCCTGAGACTTATAATAATAAAAAGTAAATACAAAATTTTGAAAAAAAAACATTATTCCAAATAGCATTTCTTTCATTCTTCTTACGCATATATAAATCTATTTAATAAAAGCGTAGCAAAAGCATGGACCTCGTAGGTAATTCTATATCTAGATACTCACGTGCAAAACGTAATGAAGAATTGTTGGAGATTTAATTTTGAATATTGAGAAAATGAAATTTGAATCCATAAAGGTGGCTGAAAGTCATAAACGTATACGTAGAACGTGGTTAACGTATTATTTTCTTCACTACCGAAGTTGTAATCAGCCTTGCTGAAACGATGTTTATACATGGTTGTTGTACAGTTGGCACCGAGAAGAAGTGGCTTTTCCAGACTATTTGGTCTTTTAATAGTAACGTTCATCTTCGAGAGGACCGAGCAAGTAATAGAAAACTCGGCATCGATATCGGCTTTCGGTGGGGAATTTTTAAAATTGATTGCTCTGTAGTGACGATCTTCCTTTTTACTTAAGTTGAACGTAAATTGATAATCGATAGCCAAGTCGTCTGAAAAATTAAAGAAAATATTGAATCAGGTCGAAGTGATTCACGTTAGACAGAAAATTTTAGAAGAATTAATTCACTATTATATATATTCATGATTTACAAAAAAAAACTTACAAAAACAAGATCCTTTGTTTGTGGGGTCGCCATAATAAAGACCTGTTACGTCACAGCGCTCGCAATGATCACCAACGATACCCTTAGTCGTGCAGAAACATTTACCGGTTTCGCTAGTACACTGTGTGCCTTGATTGTTACAAGAGCATGCTGGAACACATCGACAATACCAAGTTATGCATGTTGGTTACAATTTAAAAAATCTCTCAACCCTTTGCACTTGATGTCGAGTATGACCAGAGACCCGACATAAAAGTTATGTTTAAATTACGTATTACTCAACAAGACCAATTCTGGTAACAATACAAATGGTGTAAGCGATGGAGACAACGGTCAAGTGCAAAGGGTTAACTTTTTCTCGAGAAAATATTGTGTGCCTTACGTTGACATGTTGCTCCATTTAAAGGACTTCCGTAGTAACCAGGAATGCACTTATCACAATGCGGTCCGTAAGTTAAATTCCCACACGGTTGTATACAAACGCTGCTGTTTGGAAGACACTTACTGTGTCCGTTGCATTGACAAGCTGAAATAAGATGATACAGTTTGAATAAAAACTAAAAAATCATGAGAACATTTTTTGTAGCTATAAAACCAATAAAAAAATGAAACATTCTAATACTTACTAGGACACGTGGTGAAAAACCAATGATCAAGCGAACACGTATCTAAACTTCTACTACTGGGACCACGAGCACCGCCAGGCAAACACTGTCCTTTTCCTGTTCCCGATCCATCGTCGCACCAACCACAACCCGGATCCGATCTACACGCTGAACAGGACAAATAAAAGCTACACCACTCTCGACCATTTCCAGTTGCACGACATCTTGCCTCCATGGTTGTCCATGCGCGACATTGACCGTATGGAAAACTAGCAACATATGCGTTGTGGTCGACGCACTTCGCTTGGTTCTGACACCAAATGCAATCGGATTCTGTACAATTTCTGCAGGAAGTATATTCAGCGCAAGGACTACGGCAGGTTTCCATTGTCAACCGCTGAGCTTGTATGGTTCCGTTCAGAATAGCAACCTGTGAAGAAGAAAATTACAAAATGGTCTTATAAAAGTATGAAATGGCCCAACCAAATTACAAAATGGTCCAACAAAATTACAAAATGACTTACAAATGTAATTGTAATAGCAGAAAACAACAGAACATATTTATTTATAACAAGTTTTTCACCTCACGAGTCTTGGATTGCGGCTTGCAACGATCAGGTCCGTTAGACCAAGACCAAATGCAACGTGGATTGTTGGAACATGCGTGACACGTGTGCAATTGTAAACACTCGATACCGGTATGCGCGTCGCACTTCTCCAAATCCTTGATAACTTCCGTCGCCGGTGAGTTCGCATTATCCCGGCATATCTCGTAGGAACAGCTCTTACCGCACCAAACGCAATTATAGGAGGTTTGGACGCAAGCGACGCAGTCTGTGAGTAGCTTGCACAATTCCTTGTGCGAGGTCATTCCACGTGGTGGCGTATCGTCCAAGCACCTCATGTATTTGCCGTCGTGCATATCATCTTCGAGTAGGGTATGACGCGGTACTTTTGTTATAGCAATACATCGTCCGATATGATTGTCCCACACACACTTAACACCTGTCCTCGCGTTCAGACACTCATTTTGCTTCACAAAGTGTTCACAATGACCCGGTGTGTATCTAAATTAAAGAACGAAGGTCGATGAGACACTATTCATTGTTCATATGCATTTATCAACTTCCAAGAGAGAAAGGTTACGTTTCAAACAAATATAGGCAACCCTTGGATAACACGATCAATGGTTCAATGTCATTCCAAAGCATCTTACTCGAGACTTAAATACACAGATGTGTTTACATTAGATAAGCTTTTGACTTAATTCTCTCTATACTCTCGAATCTATATTTACTTTACTATCGCTATGACTTCCTACAAGTTCCGTGTTATCGATGGAATACCCGTATTCATGAATTCTGATTCATATTACACTAAAATTGATCAATGAACATGTTAATTATCTGTAAACGATATACCTTAACATATCTGCCAACATCTGGCCGTCGAACCCTCCATAAATATACATAGAATCTTCGAAAACTGTCGCACTGTGACCGTATCTTGGAAGATTAGACATTTCCCTCGGCATTGGAAAGTGTTGCCACGTGTCACACGTGACGTCGTAAGCTATGGTGTCCGCGGAATAACACCTGGCACCGTGGGAGTGTTGAGTATCGTTGTGCATGTTACCACCGAAGACGAGCATCAGTCCGCCGGAAATGAAGACACCGGTGTGAAAGAATCGCGCGGACGGCGCTGCCGTTAGCAACGTCCACTCGCGATACTTTGGGTGATAGGAGTAGAGTCTATTGGTCAGTAGCTGAGTACTTTGCGACTCGGACACGTAACCACCGTAAACGTATATCAAATGTGTCAGAGGATCGTAAGCCGAGCTGTGACCGTAGCCTCCTTTAACAGGGAAGCCAACTGTATCTACGATTTGCCACTCGCGTGTACCCAAGTAGTACTCCTGGACGGTGTTCAAGTAACCAAACTGAGGCGAATAACCGAATATCACAACCATTTTCTCTTTCTCTCCGTGACTCTGAACGAGATTCGACGTATGGCCGGCTACCTGTATGAAATAACGGTATTTAATAATTACTAAAGAGTTAGAATAAAAAAATTTTGGTAATTATTTAAATTAAAGGACTTTTACCTTCAATGGTCCACACATAGTTTTGTTGTGACAATTATCATGCACGGTTACGTTCTCCCAAACTTTAGCAGACACGTCGAATGCCCAGATCTCGTTGGTAACGGTCGAGTTCTGTACAACGCCACCGTACATAAATATCTTGTCACCGAAGAGTACGCACGAGTGAGCATAACGCGGGGCGGGTAGTTTGCCCACTACGTGAGGAGTCTCCCAGACGTTACCGTTGTAATCGTAAACGTATATCATCTTGGCACGATGAAAACTCTCACCACCTACCACATAGAGAGAATCTTTCCAGACGATAGAACAATGACTTGCCGAACCTTCGGGAGAGAAATCCTTGTAAGTCACGCTCTCCCAGAAGCCATGATCTCTTCTTTGACTACAATCCGTTCCTGAAAGAAGAAACCGTTTTATGAATATTTAAACTTGAGAAATAAAATAAGTTGAAACGAAAGGATCGTTTACCTTTAAAACCGTGCCTGCACTCGCAACGGTGCTTCTCTCGATTGCATTCGCCGTGTTCATGATTGTGAAAGCAATTGTTTGGACACACTTCCACGTCGCAAGCCTCGCCGGTCCATAGGGCATCGCACACGCACATACCCTCTATGCAGACTCCGTGACCGGAGCAATCAACGTAGGAATACCTAAGGGAGTTAAACGGTTAAACGTTAGACCACGAAGGTATATAAAAGGTAGGTAAAAGTCAACGTTATCAACAATGGAGAAAACTATCGGTGTCCTCGTATATTTTTAAGTATGTGATTATAAATGAAATGTATGCAAAAATGATACGTACTCGATCGTAAAATAGCAACATTGACTCATACATGTATAGTTTAAATTTAAAAGCTTATTAAAATTAATGTTTAGTTCAGGAAATTTCTTTTCTGAAATGTCAACAAAGATTGCTTTATAGACACAAACAGTTAAAACATTCAATATTGATACAGCATGGTAAGCTTTTCTTTCATCAACAAACCAATGTCTATTGATATTAATAATAATCTTGATAACCTTAATTCAATATTTTGTTAAGATATCGAACACTCACAAATAATAAAAGTTGATTTACATCGACAGGGTCAATGTTAAGACCCACGTTTAACTAGACATTTTTTTACTCATGTTGCTTACTACTATAAACCCTCAAAATATCGGACCATTCGGATAAACTATAATAAAGTCGGGTATAAGAAAAATATAATACCCTACTATAGTCATTCGCAACAGAGACCGATCTATACTTATTGTTAGCATGCATCGTTCTTAATACCCACAATGGTTCTTTTTTACTAGAAGATACTCGATACCTGTGGAAGCAACGACTGACAGACATTTTTGTTACGCACAAAGAGCATTGGAATAATGGTACTCTTACTACAAGGACAACGCATCTCTAATACGACGAGCCACGGGAGATACCCGACTGTAACGTTCGATCGAACATAAACGTTTCGATGAATGGATTCTACGAAAAGCTACAGTTTAATCATTCCCGTGTAAAGTGAAACATTATTATAATATTATGTTTAACGCAATGGTAATTACAATAACTTATATCTGACCTCTGCTTATCATGCACGAATCATGAAAGAATTTATGCACACGAACGATAGGATTAAAACGATAAGATAAAACGAGGTAAAGCATCAAGTTTATCCCTAGCGATAATGCAAGAATACAGATGTCGATTTTTGATAGATCGAGCTCTTCGCTTATCTAAAAACGGCAAACATATCACGATATCGACGTAAGAATCGAGAGTACATTTCGTGTTTACATTTATTCTACCTTGATGTACTCTAAATTAATCGCTGCACCGTCATCGATCTTGTTCGTTTTTAAAAAGAGAGATAGAGAGATAGATAAGTTAAAATTAATTCATCGATCGTTCCGCTTTCCTAAAAAATAGATCACGTCTTGGATAGAGCCTAAGAGATATGTGTCAAAGTTTGAAAGGCAAATATCCGCCTGTCTCTTTTATTTAAAAGAGTTAAAAATGTTTTGTTTTCATTATTGTCGCCGATAAAAGACGATCGCTTCAGTTTTATACGATTGAATTGAAAAAAAATTCTATTTCGTTATAATTGAAATCCAGTAGCTACGCATATACTGTGCTTGACAAGTACTCCTCGCAAACGAATATGGTCTCACCTGCTCGGGCAGGCATTGATCTTGTAGGTTATGTTGAATCCGCTCATGTTATAGGCAACGTCCGAATAGAAGTGCAACAACGCGCTCCCGGATCGAGCTATTACTTCGGGAACGCGACGTATGTGATAGCCGTCTTTGTGCATGAGCCCGCTGAATATCGCGAGGAGAGGTGCCTCGACGCTGTCACCGTCGTAGATGTACAGGTGGTCCCAGCCGCATTCCGTCGCAAACAGCTCCACGTGCATGCGTATCGTGGAATTCGGGCTGCTCTCGATCAGCCAGGAACACCTCACGTCCTCCGTGTAGTTGCCGATACCATCGTGAATGCTTCCAGTTGGCTCCGTCAATCTGAGAATGGAAATATTCCATAAATTGATTATAAACTTAAGATGAACATTCTTAGAAGAAACAAAAAATAATATGGAAAAGTCAATTACACGTTCCGACAAAAATAGCACTAATCCCGTTAGTCCGTGCGATAAACGTTCGTCGAACGCGAAGAAAATATTTCCATTCGGTATTAATCTCTATTAACCGCGATAATACGAAAATGAAGGATTCTTAGATGCATACCAATTACAGGTTTCCTGCAAATAAAATAAAAAAACGTACATTTCAGTACCACCCGATGTATTTTCGTGTCTTTCGCACGATCATAGTTAATGATGATTATCTAATAAATTTTCTTGATCCGTAAACAACGCAATTTTATCGACCGATCGGCATCCTTCTCGTTACATTATCGTACGTCTACGTTACGTTGATTCATCGTTAAGAAATTTCTTCGTACAAAATTGAAGGATAGACGGTAATTACGAATGCATTCGTCTTCGAGGATGTCATGGCGTCGGCGATGGTGGCGACGATGATGGCGGCGGGCTGCCAATTAATAACCATAAATTATAGATGGGTAAATGTTCGTTTATCACGCCTAATCATAAATTCGAACGTTCTCTCAACGTCTCCAAATTTAGAGAGGCACTGGCATCGTTAAACGGCACGATAATTCGCCACAGCGATAATTACGCGATAAGCCGGTGCACGCGGTCGCTCGTAATTCGTCTTTTTCTTAATATTTTTCAAGAATGCAACGTCTGGCTTCTAACACTTAGCTCATGACGATGCAGGGCGTCTGATAAAATTCGAAAGGTTCCTGAAAGCGTTTAAATCGAAAAACGATCGATGATAAACGATTTTAGTTATAAATATGGAACACAGATTCGAGGGAAACGAGTTTCAAGTAAAAGAGAAATATGATAGAAAATTCATATCTAGTACTTTTTATACGTTTACCTATAAACCTAGTAAGGTTAGGTACGTTGTTATTTAATAGGAAAAACTAATTGTGTCACGTTTATCTATTTGACTAGTGCTTCATAAGAAACCGTTTATTCGTTGTCATTAAATAATGAAGTATGTATTACATAAAAGGAAATACTTTTATGATGTCAATAATCGTAAAAGAAAAATTCTAAAATCTGCTATTTTCATGATAACGACGATAAAGATAAAAAATGGCAATAAATATCCTTACAATAGAACTCTTTTACATGTTGTTAATAAATCGTTAAAAAATCTATAATTAAATGCACGTCGCAAGCTGTGAGAGAAATTAACTTAAGTTGATAATAACTCGACTTCGATCTAGAACTCATCTTCGCAATTTTAATGAATGAAAAAAGTGGATCACAGTCTAGACATACTCGTGGAGTGGATTACATGTTATCTGAACTAGATTCGACATTTAAACCTAATTTTTCGCAGAGATCCGAACGAGATAACTTTGTTGGACTACGCGATGAAGATGCCTATGCAATTAGGAACACCGTCGATCCATCGAATGCGTTGATTATTTCGTTATGTCGTTATATGGTTACACCATTCTCGTTTATTATCTCTAACATCGTGTTAGTACGATCACTCGTGTATAATAAGCGTCATCACGTGCTCTAAGAAGGTGAGTTAGCTCTTTTCAAACAGATTTTACTGTTTCTCACGAGAAATAAATTAAAAATATAAAATATAATATAGTCTTGTGATAATTTTAATAAACAATGACATAATACCACGTTTTTTTAATTAAATTTGAGTAACACGTTATTTCCAAAAGTCCAATCCGCGTTCGAAGGGAAGAATTATTGGTATTTAAATTGGAATATGTTACTACGCTTAATTCTCAGTTGGATCATTGTATTGCATGAAATAATTTTTAATGAAAAATGTTTGACTCTCGAATACTTTATCACACAATTTACGACTTTTTCGCAAAATTTGTCCTTTATCGTACAATTTTTGTACCCGTAACGATATAAAACCGATACAATATGGCGGAAGAAGTGTCAATATCGATTAAAATATCGTCGGATAAAGTGCAAAATATGATTAATTATATCCAATAAATTCTTTCCTTATCGGAGAAAATCATTTCTGTTACATTTAATATTCCATAAATAATAATAGACGGTCGATGGGAGAAATAAATGATTGTATCGACATAACCTAATTTTGCCCGAATCCAATAAAGAAGTCGCGAAACTGCTCGAGCCAGTTCTAATTAGACTTTTTAATTAGAATGGAGACTCCTTCGTAAATTTTATCGGTGGACCGTTCGTTCTAATAATCGCGGAAGATGAAATGCAGACCAGCCGGAAGTAACGCGATCGTTCTTGTCGTCTTTGACGAAGACGAGCAAGTAATTCCTTCTGACTTGAAGAGGAAGAATGGAGGGGGGAAAGGGTACTCCGCGAGTAAATTTACGGGACACCTGCACTTCTCTCTACGTTATACGCGTATTTATAAGACGATGGAGAGTCTCCTCTTGAAAAAGGATGCGCGCGCGTGTTGTCTCCAGCGACGATGAAAGAATAATAATGTTCTACGAGACCACAAAGAGGAAGGAAGACTCTCTCGAGAATCTCGAGAGAGCAAAAGAGAACGAGCTTGTCGCGTCGATCGAGTATTTTGTCTCCACATAAACGCGTTTCACGGCACTAGGGTGACTACAATTTTATTGATACTTTGAAAAACATTATTTTAAACGCATCAAATATTTACAACAAAAAATAAAAATATGAGTTAGTGTAATTTAAATAATGGTTAGAAAAAAATCGATCTTTTGATTAAAATGCCGAAGAAACGAATTGATTAGCGCGGTATTTTCAAAAGTCCATTCTCGAGTCCGAAGAAGTCGGTGAGTCATAACGACTTACGGTTCAACGACCTACCGGTTTTATTCCGCGTGTTATATCGTAGAAAGAAACGAACGATGTACGGGAAATCGGATTGCTAAAGGGGAACGAAGCCGCGACGGATCTCGCGAGAAAAAACGATTGAATTTGTTGGGACTGCGGGAGACGAAGAAAAAGGAGGAAAGAAAGAAAAAAAAAATACAAATAAGGTTGGGGGGAGAGGAGGGGTTGCCTTAACGAGCTAGAACGAAAATTTTCCCGGAGTATCGTAACGAGGTTCAACTCGGGCTCGTTCATTCGAACTTTCATGATACTTGCACCGGCACTAAACATTTTTACGAGACTTTTATGGATCCCGCGACGTTAGAGAAAGACACGCGCGAGTTCGTACGGGATCTTCTTTATTTACTTTTATTACGTTGTAATCGGATAATGTAACGAAAATGTTATAAAGCGTAGACTGTAAGACTATTATCGATCGAATTATTCCACGCTCGCGGTAGAACCCTTTAACCTTTAGAAGGTTTAGTCTACGATGTCGAGTGTGAGTCGACAAGATTGATTTCTATGGTAATTCGATAATTTATTTACTTCTAAAGTATTGTAATAATATCTATAAATATATGTCGTCGAAGGTAGCATGAATCATATTTTTTTGTTTCGAAACATGTAAAATTTCGTCTTTTGAATAAATATGCTACTTTTTCAATTTTTAACGAATTATTTCTTATAAATCTTTTCTATTTAAAAAATTTGATGAAAAAAAGAGAAGATTCAATTTCCAAAACTTAAAAAAAATGGTGTCACTTTATTTCGATATAAATCAGTTTTTATACCTTTTTTTCACTAAAATAACGGAATAACAAAAAGAAATGTACGTAGAGCCATACACGACACTGTGTGTTTAAAGATTAAAAAAACGATCTCGTTGTTTTCCTGTACTTAAAAAATGCAGCGATTGCACTAACGATTTTCACGTATTTTACGAGCTCGTACCTAGAGTCATGGTCCTTTGAAAGTATGTCGTCTGAAAGGAGACCAGGACGTAGACTCTACTGATGTCCTCGACGAGGAGACTTTTCAAGCGTCATAACTCCGCGAGAAAATCCAGGTTACTCGGTGTCGTGATACCCGCGAACGTATTATTTCATTAAGTTGCGCGAAATCAAAGTTTTATGTAATAATACCGATGCCTGTTATTGGATCAGTCGCTGAGAAAGAGAGACAAGCATATATATGTATATCTCAATCGAGTAAGGGTTCTAAAACTACGGATGACGCACGTTACTTTTTTTCTACGTCGAATTCAAACTTTTTTTTTCTCTTAATTCTGAAGAGGATTACGAACGACCGACCACGAAATTATCGACTAATAAAAGCGATCGTATATATAGGGTGGTCTAAGTAATAGGAACCTGGTCTTTTTTCAATATTGCAAATTGTATTATTTTTATTTAAAAATAAATTAAGTAAATTTATTTTCAGGTTAAAAAAATCATTCACTTCTTTTCGCATCTTTCTCATTCTCCTCTATAATATAAATAGACAAATATTAATTTTCACAAAAACATCAAAATAAGTTATATGGACCACCCTATATACACACATGTGTACACTCACGGTGAAGAAGATGTTTTGCGTGTCGCGATAACGTCCGATACAAAAATTACAGATTCGTGTATAAAAAGCGTCTGACGAATGATGCGCACGCGGTTGATTTAAATGCTTTATCGAGAGATCAAAATCCGCAATCCCTCGACGATCATACGATGTATAGGTACTTATGAACGATGTTACTCGCGAAACAAAAAAAAAAGAAGGAGGGTTTATGGGCGAAGTGACATTTGGAACGCTTTCCAATTTCGCCAGACCACACGGCTTTTAACACGAGGCGTGGGCTATTGCGCGAAGGTGACGATGTGTACCGATATAAGGCAAACCACGTGCGATTAAATCCCACGAGGTATAAACCTCGTCGGTTTATCGATGGAGGAATAAACGTAAACGTTTCTGGTGTTCCAAAACTCGAGATTTTTACGCAACTACTCCAGAACCCATTTAAACGAACGTGTATTTTCCAATGGGAAAACTACGTAAACAAACGAAGATTTTCACTTCCAATTTTTCTTTTTTTTCAGAATAGACTATAAATTCTCCAGAACAACGTCTATTCATGCTTGCGTGTGGTCTGGCTTCGTGCTCCTGCATAATAAATAGCATCTGTTTTTTCTAAATATTTTAGAAAAAATGGAGCGTGTTACGTCGAATTGAAATAGAAAAATCGAAAGATTTCGACGAAATCCCTAGGGATTTTTCAATATCACTAACCTTTCAATTTTGCTGCTACGTATATGCACGATCGATGCAAATCATGAATGAAACAATAACGAAAATATAAAAGATTCAATTTTATTATTCGAAGAATTCTAATTAGAAATTATAATCACCCGTGTAGACGCATATTATGAAGGATATGAGAAAGCAAGGAAGAATAATCACCACTTTTCGTTCTTCGACACGTATCAACGAGCGTATTTGTTTATCAGACTCTCTCTCTCTTTCTTTTTCGAGTAATTTATAATCGTTCACGAAGCACGTGAAAAAATATCACGAGTGATCGTTTCTTCTTCCCCGACACGTAGCAACGCGCTTTATCGCGAGTCTCGCGTTCCTTCGTCGTTCCATTATCCTTCCGTATCGAAGCGAAACTTGCGGGGAATCGACACTCTTGCTAAAAACCGATCTTTGTCCCGTTTTCTTGTCACGCGCCACGTTGCAATAACAAGAAACTCGACGACGATAATAATCGTACGTAGGTGCAAAGGGTAGACGCTTGAAAGAAATCGGATTTATCAGATTTTTTTTTATTAATTTTGGCTTAGAATCGTGCTTGTATCGCGATAAAACCACGATGGAATCGAATCACGGTCATTTCCTCGAAGTAAAGCTAGTAATGAGTTTGTGAAAGAAGTTTTTTCTCTTAACTCACCCTTTTGAATTTTGATATTACTGGGGTCATGTGTATCGATATAATACACCAGCCATTTTGAATGAAAATAGAGGCTAGGAACCCGATAACAAAAGGGGAAAACTGATGCGACGTGTGGGATAAGTTTTCAAATTTAGGAAGCGTATTTATCAAAGTACTAAAGATAGACTTTTTTATTTAAATTGCCCAGAAAATTGTCAGCTAGAAACATATAAAGAAGATATTAGGTGGAACACCCTGTATATATATGCATAATTTTTCACAAGCACAGAACTCGATTGAATCCGAGGCTCCTCCAAATGATTAGCCCTCGACATTTGTCTATAGGGTTAATCTGGCTATGTAGCTACGATAAAATCGAATAACGATTATTTCTTCCATGTAAATCGCAGGTAAATTTTTCCAAAATTCCTCTTTCAGGAGATATACATTCACACATGTATTTCACATATTATGCGTACATAGCTATGTATGCAATAGTCGAGTTTTCGATTACGCGCCGTTCCGATCAATCACCGTCAACCGAAATGTCACCGAGTCACGATCGTAAGCTTGGATTAACTCGTGAAAGACGACGGGAAATCTAGTTGTGAGCCTTGCGTCGGCGTGAACCTCTAAAATAAATGCTGCGAACGATGGATTCCGATAAAATTCATTTTTCGAGTTGGAAAGTTCCAATCGCAATCACTTTACCAAATCGATCTCTCGTTTCTTTAACCTCTAGGTCATCTACCGCATATGTGGACATTGGGTTTACTATATGTGGATCTACGATAAATTTTCAAAGCATAAAAACCAATTCTAAGAAATAAATAGAAAATGTGAACTTTGTCTTCATCTAACATCAATGAAATTAATAAATAAATATTGTTGTTATTATTGAAATTAAAAATTCGATCCTGTAGAGATCAAAAGAAATTTGTCATCCTCATATGGTTTTGATCTACGTAGTTTCACGTGTAAAAAATAAGTTATAATCGTTACCGTACCCCAAAAAAATAATAAAAATTCTCCCGGAAAATATTATTTCGCAAGATCGATGAAATAGCAATTATAGTTTAGCAACTATATGTTAGAACGTGTAAAGTTCTCGAGGGAATATTTTCCAACGATCTCATGTCTGCCATGACACTTTTCATACTTTTCGCGGTGCCCGATGAAATTTGTCTCTGCAGCAGACACCGAAGAAATCCGATTTTCTAACGTGTCGCAGAGACGATCCTTGACAGCTACCGAAACCGTACTCTTCCTGTCAAGTTTAAAACCGTACGATCGACCGCGACGGCCGATCTTATCTAATCTCGGCTTTGCCAACGGGTTTAATGGTTAGTTTCTAAAACTTCACTTTTTATCAATTTCCCAGGAACACTAGGAAAACCAATTTCCAGTCAGTCGATGAAAAGAAAGCATTCATAAAGAATTAATTACTCTGACGTTCGACGAATCACAATTCTCCCGAATACACGATCATAAATCAATTTTGTAGCCCATGACTCCATTCAAACGGTGCTTCACACATTTTTATTACGATAAACCGTATCTCCCTATTCAACCGTATGACCCTGTTGTTGATTTTAATACGATGTAGAGAGTCCGAGACTTCGGCCGAGCTAGTAAAGTATTCATAAAGAAAAACAAAGTCAATGTTTCCGTAAGAATTGAAGAAAAAGATATAACCCCGTCCATTGAAAAGAAAACTTTTCCGTCGAACAATAGAAACGAAAGAAGAAAACAAATTTATTTTCGCTCTTTTTAAACAGGAATAATATAAACAATAGCGTCGAGTAGCGAAAGAAAAAAAAAATAGAGGACTATAGAGACAACGACGATGAAAGAATGCGAAACAAAAAGAAAATAGCCGAAAATGCGAATTCTTTAAGAGTAGCTACGCGAAGGAGTTATTTTTAAATACCCAAAACACGAAACAGAGAAACGAGACGAGCACGTCGTGCCATTAATTCGCTCCATGCGCAGCATCAACGCGTGCTGGTAATTTCGCGAGTACGCGGTCTATTCCCACGGCCGGCGACTGCGTAGATTCTTGCTCCCTACGACGACAAAATCTTGTATCTTTAACGTTTGATGAACAGAAATGATGCAAGGTATACTCTCGATCGAATGAAATAAATCGATCGTTCCCTAGCTACACGATAAAAACGAACCATGAGGATTATTCCAAAAAAGAAGGAATTAAACAAAGAATTTTCAAATTTCGCGCCTTTGCACAACTAATAGCACTAATTACAAGATAACATAGGGGAGAAGCTAACAAATTTTGATGAGTAGGGGGTTAGGGAGACACACTCACAAATTCATACATACAACGAAAGAACACACCGGATGGAGCACCGATGATCGAAAAAGTTTCCGGCGGAGAGTATTTCGCGCGGTCACTGTCACCGCTAGCGAGCGTCCTCGTCGACGAGGATGTCAACCGGCAGTAGCCCAGACAATGACCGACAATCTCCTCTCTCTATCTCTCCACCCCTCTCACTTCCTCCCACTCGAGAAACACAGCCTGAAAAACGCACGCACGAGACACACGCACGATAGCGATTAAAGTGGAATATCGCAAGAGAGAGACGTGTACGCGCGTTTATTTACGTCAACGAAACGTGAGAGAAAAACTAAAAGGGGAAAAAAAGAGATATATGCTCCAGAAGTACGAAGCAAACGATCGAATATAAGGATGAGAAGAAAGAAGAGCCAGAACACTCCAGGGTGTCCCGTTTCGTGCACTTGACACGTAGCGACACGTAGACGGCGTTGCCCAGAGTATGTGTGCGAGAGAGAGAGAGAAAGAAGATACAGAGAACGTAGGAGGTGTCTCTTCTTTAGCTAAGAGACGCCTTTCGAAGGATCGGTAAAACTAAAATACACTGAAGAATACGTGTACGGTGTACGAGAATAGTAAAAGGGTGTATCGAAAAAAAATCGTGACAGAATCTCACTTGACTTTGCCGCCGCAGAACTGGCAAGCCGAACCCTGCCATCCCTCGTGGCATACGCAAGTACCGTTGACACAATCCCCGTTGATGCAACTCTCGCTGTCGCAGCTTGGCTCGGTCGTCGTCGTTGTCGTCGATGACGAAGAGGAAGCTGCTGTAAGGTGAAGGAGCCAGCAGCAGAAGAACGCCGCCCACCAGAGAGGTGGCAAGAAGCATGGCACCGTGATCGCACCACCGCACTCTTCGAAGCGTGTCGTCACCTCCACTCGACGTGATCGCCCTTTCCGACGGTACTTCGACTTATACAGAAACAAAAACATCTGCACGATCTCTGCCATTTTGGTAGGCTTCCATGTCAAAGACAATGGCCGACGGCGACGCACCGAAGGAGGTACATACGGAAGAGGTACGCACTTTTGCCTCTCACGACCGCGACGTTTTAACCGTTACTGTTACTCTCGTCTCTCCGTCGTGAGTTCCTGCCTACCTTCGCTACCTCTCGCGCGCGCGAGCCCTCTTTTCCGATCGTGCCGCCCTCCCACTTTCGCACGACAGTGCTCCGATACGCTGCCTATCTCGCGACGAGACTCCCGTTCACCGGCCGTCGAGAGCACGAGCGGCATCTGCGAAAACCGAACGTTGCCGAACATTCCCGAAGGTGTATTAAGTGAACGCTAGTGGCGCTGCAAGCTCGCGGGAGATCGTCGTTATTTAAAAATATGCGAATTTGGGGAAACTGTAGGTATATAGGAGGTCCTTGATTTTTTAGGAAGATTAGGCAACCCGGAAATTCCAAAAATTATGAAACTTTGCACACGAGTAGAGTATGTCATCCATAATAAAACCCTATTTTTTTTACCTGAATTCTTCGGGAACGTATCTATCGTCTAAAAACAGAATTAGGTGTATTGTGAAAGTCATATTTCTAATATCGTTGTAAAATAAGTTGTACTAGTCCTTTTTTTTTAAATTAAACCCGACGGTAAATGTTATTCCCTTATTGCCTAATTCTCAATCGTACTATTATTTTATTTGCGAAAAAATATTTTTACTAGAAATTTAATTTTGTAATTTACTCTCGTACATTTTAACTTTCCTACACATTTCAGGAACTAATTAAGTACGAAAGTCGAGTACCACCTGTACTCGCGCACTGTACGGATGATGAATGTACTGCAAAAAGTAATAATGAACCTTAGTGAGGGTAACATCCTCAAATTTTAGGAATTTTTTCTCCTATTTCACTTACTAATTAAATTCGCAGTAACTGCAAGCATAATTACTAATGTACATTTATAAATATATATATTCTTAAAAAATAGAAAAAAATTTGCTCAAACAAAGGAGGAACCCCACTATTTCGATCCGCTACTGTACATACAGCACATATATATACCACTTCGATGATTTTAATCTAATTTCGATGATTTTCATTTTTATCTTTATCGGTACCGATCACGAACGACCGATTCGTCACTAGCTTATATAAACGTCGACTCGTCTCGTTTTTAAATAATATACGATCGTTCCGGTTCTTTGAGCCTATACAGTCGTCCAATGTCTGATTAAAAGTTGTCGATGAATTATTAACGCCACGATGTTATCGATCGAGCGAGAAACGCGTGTCTCGTAGCCTACCGTCACGCATAACTGGTGGCTGCAAAGACGAAAGAGGTTTTTTTACCGACGGGTCGGTGAACTTTGCGAACGTTTGTACCGATCAACTTAATTCATTGGACGGAACAACGACGTGCCTTTCTTCGTGATATTTTACGGAAGCTTATGACGTCACACGCATATACAGGAACGGAGGGACTTCGATACGTTTCCGAGGCAGCATGCTCTCCCAGTGATGAAAAGAACGCCGTACGATCAACTCCTTTTCTCGCTTGGTTTTACCCGCTTTTACAGAAACTAACATCGGCGTGACGCGTACGTTTCATACGGAAAATTTTCTCTTTTCTTTTATTATCGTACTCCAAACGAGACTTTTTACAAATTATCGTGACAGAAAAGACAAAGAATGTTCATTCTTATGAAATTTTGACGCGAAACATTGACGTATTCGCGATATTCTGCAGCATATGCTCGATTTCTTCGCAAGGATTTAAAGAAAACCGGACCGTTTAGCGTAAGTTTTCTTTCACTACGCGCGATTTCAAATTGACGATAATAGGAAACAATTGAAGAGCTTAGTGAATGACTTGTTAAGTGACATCTTGTAAAAAAAAAAAAGAGATTTCCGGTTGGCATTACATCTTATGGTCAGCTTTAAATCTGTTCACCACCCAATACATTTTCGTGACAACTCTCCTGGTCAGTTTTTTTTACCGATTTTGACGAACAAGGGCTTTTAATTGACGATCGTGGTCGATAGTCAAGCGAGCGATACAAAGTTACGATGGAATTAAATAAAAAGAGCATCGTACCGTGTAACGGTACAAAACAATCTTTCGGCAACCATTTCGGCACGCTTTTCGGCAAATCTTCTCAAAAATTGTATAAATTCCAAATTATTTTCAAAATCCTGCATAAAATTTGCATCTTTTTAAAGAACTTTCACTGGTCGATGGAAAATCAGTAAAAAAAAAATTACATACTCGTTCGTTCAAAATGTTACTCACGAGCATTTAACTCACCGTCGTCGTTCAAGGACACCGGCGAAGGCCGAACTTTCATTATCAACAAAAGACCTCGAGTACCGGGAAGAATTTTAAATAAAAAAGGTCATCTTCTCTGACAATGGCAGGAAAAAAGAAAGGTGGCAAGGGCAGGAGAGGAAAGAAGAAGGAGCAAAAAGTAATAGACGAGTATCAACTTCGTCGTGATTTAAGGGCACGATCCGACAGGGATTCCTTGGACGAGACAGATATGGCTTTAAGCGAAGAGATGATACCGGAAAAAGTAGCTGATATTATCGCCCCGGAAATCAGAGTCGGTGGTATCGAAGGGTAAGTTTTGGTACTATAACAAAATTAATGTTTTTTTTTAATATCCTCTGTTTTAATTAACAATAAAGAAATGTTCTAAAATATGAAAGCAGTAATAAAAAACTGTAGCTAATGTGGCCATCCAATAACCAATAACTTTTTTCACTTAAAATAATTGGTTATCGATTGATTTTATTAAAAAATGATAGTAAGGAAATTTATAGTATTTGATGAGCCTAATCAGGTGAATGGACTTTATTTTGTTATGACTTCTGAGATGATAATTTTTCTGCTACTGCATTATAGCCATTAAAAATGAATAAATAATTAATCGTGTCTCTTCTTCTTAGAAGCAAAGTTGGAACTCTTATTTCTTCGCGATACGAACGCTTCTCCCCTACTTCATCGTGGATTTGTTATGAAATTTATCTTATCGTACTTGCGTAATTACGCAAATTTTAGTTGACTATTTTTAAATACTCGAAGCTAATGTAACTTCGTCGTACGCTTCTGAACTGACTTTTGAACGTTTATCAAGAAAATTCGGTTAAAAAGCATTTAAAATTATTATTGCAGCTACGACATTTCTCGAGTTACTATTATCGCAATTATTAATTCGAAAAAAAATTATTTTTTTTTTCAGTAAAACTAATACCGTAACAACAATAAAAATAAAGTTCGTAACAAGTGTGCTCCAACGTCTTCTTTAATGTTCTTATCGTTTTACACTTTTAAAATCAATATCGCTGATTCTTTATAACTCGACTACAATGACGCATAGATATGAGTTTCTTTCCTCTTCGCTTCACGTTAAACGATGATCGAGTAAACTGTAACTTAAAAAAAATATATATAGTCCATACAGTATAGCATTTCAAGGAGAAAATAACTGAAAAAATGGTATGAAATAAAAAAAAAAGTCAATATTTGTTTCGTGCTCGCGTGCACTATCTTTGCTCCTGCGAATCACGTATCGTGAATGCAATTTATGTCTGGCTTGATTAGTGATAAAAGCAATCAGTATTCGTTAAGTTAGGCTTAACTGGACCTGATATTTCTAGTTATGTTCGCACGGACGTATATAAATGTATATATGGATACCGTGTATCTTTTATTAAATTAAACCCTCGGTACACATATATGGTAATCTTTGGCTGATAACAATGAAAGTTGATAAGAAAAGGATTAGATACATGTACTTTCTGAACAGGAGGTCAAAAATAAATAAATATTTTCTCACCTTTCACCCTCTAGTGGGGGCACACACTCCACGCTGGTGATAATCAATGGCAAAGGGGAGAAACTGGCGGAGATCAAAGGGCCCGACACGAATCATTGGGTAATTATAGTTTTTTAAATATTCCTTTCAATATATATTTCTATTCTAATCAAATACAATAATCACATAGATCCTGGGAATGGAAGAAACTGCTGCTAGGATAAACGCGATGATCGAACGTGCCAAAGAACAGCTAGATATACCGAAAACAGTTCCATTAGATTGTGTGGTACTTATTTTTAAAAAAAAACAATTACGTTGATATATTAGAGAATTTTTGCTTATTAGAAATTTCGTAGGGTCTGTGTCTGAGCGGTTGCACGGGGGATCCTACCACTAGTCTTCTCACTAGTACACTCTTACGAGAGTATCCAGATGCTGCTAAAGATTATTACGTTAATTTAGATACGCTAGGTAGTTTTAGAACCGCCTTGGAAGCTGGTGGAATCGTACTGATCGCTGGTACAGGCAGCAATGGTTCACTCATCAATCCAGATGGACAGATCCTGGGTTGTGGTGGATGGGGACATATGTTAGGCGACGAAGGCGGTGGTAAAAAGATTATGGAATAACATTTATTAACTTTGTACAAGATTACAGGGCTTTCATTTCTCTATTTTATTTATCAAAGCATACTGGATCGCTTTCCGGGCTTGCAAGTACGCTTTCGACGATATCGACGACCTGGTGAAAGCTCCCCACTCTATCAGCTACGTTTGGCCGGCGATGAAAGATTTCTTCAAAATAGCAGACACCACTTCCTTGTTGCCCCATTTATACTCGGACTTCAACAAGAGTAAATTCGCTTCGTTTACGAAGGTAATAGCGGAAGGTTGCGAGAGGGAAGATCCACTCTGTCTTTTAATCTTCGAAGAAGCCGGTCGTTTTCTTGCTAAACACGTCATAGCTCTTTCCAAAAAAGCCCATAACGTGAGTTTTGATATATTGTTATGGTAAATTAAAAGATCTATGTGAAATATTTTTTTTTATCGAAAGATTTGTCTTCAGGATATTAAACTATGTCACGGTGGCTTGAAAGTGATATGCGTTGGATCCGTTTGGAAATCATGGAAATTCTTGAAGAAGGGTTTTGTAAACGAGATTCACAGGAGTTTGATAGTAGATGAACTCACTCTGCTTCGTTTGACTGTCACATCTGCGTTAGGTGCCTGTTATCTGGCTGCTGAAAAAATTGATTGTCCTTTCGTTAAGCCTTACGATGAAAATGCCGAAGCCTTTTTCCATTACAAACGCGATCATTACGGAAAAGTAGAAAATGTTAACTCTTGTAACGAGTCAAGTAGGATAATGATACCTTGCGATACAACGTGCGTTATGAAGGATAGTAATGACGAAAATTGCTAAAAGTGAAAATTAGTGTACTTAGTTTCCTGCTCGAGGGAAAGAGAAGTTATATTGGTCTGAGTTACTGGTTCCTGTCGATCGACGAGAGTATGTGATACAAATAACACTTAGGCTTTTATATCTTATGTAAAACAATAGAAATATACATATCCACGATTTTATAACAGTGAAATAAATAAATCAGTTTAGTAGATTTTTGTCTTTGCTATTAATTTATAAATAATTAAGAATTAAATTATGATATTGTTTAGATGTTATTGAGTTTGACATACGAGCATTTTTTTTTAAAAAAACAATTGAAATACGATTTGTACAGTGGCGCCAAAAAGTATGGCGTTTCAAACATGAAATGTCTTTTTTGAGCTACATGTGATTCATAAATTATTGTTCAAATTTTCGTAATAATTCTTAAAAGGAAATGGGAATACAGACAGTTTGGAATACCTTCTGGAACTGGTTATTTTGGGCCTCCTCACTTTTCGTTAAGATTATTGGTTATATACTTCTTTTTCTCCTCAGTCTAGTATTCTTTATCGCGTCTACGAGTGCAACCGTATTTTTTATCCTGTATCTTCTCGGATACATGTCAACGGAAAACGGACGAAGAGAGTAATAGGTCAATTGAAATTAAAGAAAAATATGTAGGTATGTACTGGATAGGATTCAATGATTAAAGTTTGCAACAAATTTGCACTTCCTTTTTGGATTTAAATGATTCCTTATACGTATTATTTATATTTTTCAGTAAGGATTTGAAAATTCAACGTAAAAGCAGCTCGACGTACACCGTATAAAGAAATGTAATAAGGGTGAACAATTATTAGTAACAAAAACTCGATATTTTCGTTGTTGCGTACATTGAAAATTTGTATAGCATGCGATGTAATTACTTGAAATAACATCACAATGATCTTGTATGAAAAATATATTCATGTAAGCGTATCACAATTTACTGTGTACATTATAACATTTATAATTTGTACACGTATAGTTTAATCATAAACCATGTTTTTGTCATTTTTACAATTCCTATCTTCTTTTTGTTCTTGTACCAAGGACTGAGTTCAACAAATTTGCTTGTTTTCTTTCTCTTGACTGCATAGCAGTAACATTATAACTGAACGTGCTGAATCAGCTATTTATGAACACAGATCTTGGTAAATATGTTACAATACTCATATCAAATATAAATCTTTAGATTTTTTTCCATTAAAATTCATATAAACAATTCATTAGAAATTAACTATTCTGTACATAATTACATAAGAATGGTATCTAAGTTTTTGTAGTAGTCTAGATACATACTTTTAAAGCAGATAATAATTTCATGGAACAAAATTGTTTTAAATATACATTAATTATTTGTAAAGTTTTAAAGCCGTCCATTGATTAAAATATCATCAGGCATTTAGTACCATATTTAAATATCATCTTATATTAATGACAAACTTGTTATACTGAACAATATTGAATCTTTTCAGTTTCTAAGATACATACAAATTTACTTGGATTATCATTTTGCATGATAATTAACATTTTGCACGATCGTCGATATTTTATGCAACAAAGTATTTAAATATATTCACATATAGAAAAACTCGAATTTTTTTTACACATTTATGAAGATATGTCTATATGCTACTTTTCGAAGTATTGGAAATCTGGTTATAGAATGTCAATCATTTAAATTGTTTTCTACAACTGCACTACCCATTTTTTCTTTTTTAATATATTTGTAACCAAATGTCTCAATTGGTTAAACAATGTAACAAGACATATTTTTGAATAATCCGCATCATTAGAATATTTAGAGTTATTAGAGTATGTCATCATTAGAATCGTTGTAACTTTTTAACATTTTTATATAAAAAAATTCAGTTAATACCGTTTTGCTACTCTAGAAACACCGGAGACAAATGAGATATTGCCATTGAATGTATCATAAGATGCATCGACTTCAGTTTAAAATTTCATTTAACTTCCAATTATGTCATCTTGTTGTATGACTAGCCAGAGCAATGCTTGCTTATTTATGCTGTTACATTCATAACGTTTTCATTGTGTAGTTGACCCTAACACAGTGTAACACATTTAAAGCAGTTTCTTGCACCTTATTCAAAAATATGTTGCCAATGAATTTTTAACAAAAGACATTGCACAAGTAATCTTTTTAACATAGCTATATAATTAAAGGAAGTATTTAATCATAATGAATAATATGAATGACACCTACTTAATTTAATCACAGTATTTCCGGATAAGGCTTCATTAAGAGTTGATATAAAGTTCTCTATTTTCTCTAATAATAAGCTATGAGGTAAGAATCAGTAAAAAATATGAGATGTTAATATCAGTGCTTTAAGTCAAATATTTCTATAAGTAATGGCTCTACGCTAGATGGATTTACATTTAAATAAACACTAACAACTTCATCATTCAATCTGTGAAGCTCAGAAATCTTTTGAATTAATTTTAAGAATGTGGACTTAGCTTCGCAACCTGGATAAACACTTTCCAAATATCGTCTTAGAAGATAGTAGTACGAATTCTGTAAATTAAGAATAGGAAAATCAAGACATAAAACATTTAATAATAAAAACGTAGCTAAATTCCTTAAATGTTCCGATAGGCATTTACTTACTTGCTCCAATTTAATTACATCGCTATGTACAACTTTCGGTCTATCAGGTGTAAACAAAGCAATAGCGCTTAAAATTAGAATAATATTTTCGTCTCTCCATCGTGGATCGAACGTTCTAACAAATCTTGCATGTTCTGCATACAAATTTCCCTTTGCTTCCTTAAGCACATCAACTTTAATATTCGACATTCTTTCTTGACTATGAGGTATTTTCCACATATCTTTATCTGGATCGTAATTAATAGCTGATCTTAAGATCAGCATTTCTGTACAACCCCCTTTCAAAAGAGCTAATTGATCTTCTTGGCACATATTTTTAAAGGCATTCATTTTTTTGGACATCTTTATGAGACGCCGAATTGCTATAGCCGTTAAGTTTATAACATCTAATAACATAGGATCAGATTGTCCAAAGCTTCCCTAAGAAAGGACATTTAATAATTGTTAAATAAATAATTGTAGAAGAAAAAACTAGATTTAAAACTACAATGGAAAAGTTACTTTAAATTTGCATTCTTCTCCAACTAAGTTTGTTATGTCATCATCTAACGGTGCTAATAGCGCTTTATTAGCCACTATTAATTCATTTAATTTTGCTCTTTCAGCATCGTTTAGTTCTCTGGTACTCTGATTCCCACCAAGAGCAGAATATGCAGAAAATTCCAGTTTGATAGCCTCGCACAATATTGATTCAATGGAATTAGCAGCAATTGGTATTCTGAAAAATATTTTATGCATCGTTAATAGATCTAAGTAATGCCATTCGAAAATTATAAATTGAAATATAAATGCTTGTTAAATTTTACCTTTGGACATCTTGAAGAACATCTTTAGTAACATCTGCTGTTATTTTATTCCAATCACTATTTGTATTTGGATCAGTTTCTTGGAATTTGCATTGTTCAGTATTCTTATATGTTATTAGATCCGTTAAGATTGGGTTTTCAACATGACAATGTTTGGATTTGATGTTCTGTTTGCTAGAGGTACCAGAATCATGATCTTCTATCGTATCCTCCACTGTTTGAGAACTTGATTCAGTGATAGGAGTATTTTCACTTTTACCAATACTATTTTCTTCAACAAATTGTGATATTTGAGGATCTGCTGCTAACCTGTTAACTAGTACTGGATCTGTCATAATCTTTAAAATTAAATTTTGATCTTGAAATATTTTAGCAACTAAATGCGGATTGTTAACAAATTTCATAACTAATTCTGGATTTTGTGTAAATTTATTAACTAACTCATTCCCTTTAGGACACATCTCTTTTGGTCTCTGACATACTGTACTTTCTTCGATAAGCGTTGGCCCATTGTTATGAGAAATGGGACTTAATCTCAATTGCGTAGTTTCTACATTTGATGTACAGTTAATGAAAGTAGGGGGACCATTTTCAGGGCTCTGTTCGTATTTGCAATAACTTGTACTATCTTCGTATTCGGGTGTATAACTTGGTGACTGATTAGTCGTATTGCCAAAATTGGAATCAAATTCTAATAAATGTTGATCAAACTTTCTTGAACTCATAGATATATTTTTATTACTTCCTGGAGGTTGAGAAGCAAGTTCAAATTCAGAAAACCTAGTTTGACTTTGTACCGGTGATTGAGAAGTAATTGTTCTTGATTCAGCATCCGTACCGGATTCTTCATAATGAGAAAGTAACTCATATTTAACAAAATTGCGTTTACCACTGTGACAAGATTCCTTCAACATATCCAAAGTCTTAGAGCCCGTAATGTTTCCACTTTCTGGTGGACTGGAAGGACTGGGCACGCTAGCCGCGGTGACTGGACTCATATTCTCCACTGTGTTTTGTCTACTTGCATCTAAATCCGCATACTTCCTATCAGACTCCCAAAAATATGTATCCGATACAGTTGACGCGACCGAAGTCACAGACATGGCCGTATCCTCAAAGGTACAATCCTCTACGCAGTCTTTCTTAATTTTAGATGCTTTACCATTATCCGATTGAGGTCGCTTTTTTGCACGATTCTGTTCTATCTTCTGACGCTTTAAAACCTTATCCTCCTCCGACATAATATATTCCTTACGCATACCAATACTAAAGCACTTGTCCAAGCGACATTTCTGACAGAAACGTCTAGTCACTGGTGTGATATTACAGTTTTCTGTGAAAGGACACCGGAAATCCTAGAAGATAAAAAAGCAATAAATAAACTACCACCAAGATGCACAGAGAAGAAAAAAAGGATCGACAGAAACGTCAAACGATCTTTTTACCGATCCAACGATCGTCACCTTATTTTTAAGGGCGTTCCTCCTGAAGAAGGCCTTGCAACTCTCGCAGGAGACCGCATTGAAATTATATCCCAAGGCGCGATCACCACAGACACCGCAGATCTTATTGGCTTCTCTCGCCGGTTGTTCATCTTCCATTTCTCGAGGACGCACTGTTTACCGAAGCGTTTAGCACCTCTTATCTAACGCACCATTATCCTTCCTTCAAATTGCGTTTTCTCACAGGCTGATTCATGTCAAACAACATAATATTAGATTTATTATTGTCGCGCAATAACCAAGTCGATGAGAAAACTGCTCGTCTACTTTCTTCGAGAGCTCGGCAGCATCTTTGTTCCGAACGTTTACCGATCTACGAGATGCCGTTTGAAAAGCTTTAAGTGATAAACTAAATAAAGTGCTCAATTGGTAGTCACTTGCGGGTTGTTAACGGGGCGGTGCGCATAAACCTGTTATACGTACGACTGCTGCCCAGTTCTCTGGCACTTCGTTCCACTCCGCCTTGCCCCTCCCCATTCTTTATTATCTAGTCCCTATTCTTTTTCAACCAAACACCGAGCACAGTTTCGATATTACATATTAGCGATACATAATATCGGCAAGGTGCATAGGTCATAAGAAAAATAAACGTGGTGAGGGTGGGGGGAGGGAGGGAATCGGCGAGTAGGATGTTCGATGACATTTTACGACACTCGCATCGTCTTTTTATAAATAAACGGATTTTCTGATTGAGGTTGTGTTCTTTGGAAAAAGTTTATTAGTTATAAAAAAAAAGAAATTTTTTAAGTGTTCAAGTGTTTCGAAGTGTTTCTAATTCTTTCTACATTCGTAAAATTCGTATTTCTTTGAATCGTACTTTGTGTTTACATATTTGCGACGTATCGAATATAGAGGTTATATTTTGGAATGAATAGTCGGTAAAGTAGAACTTATAAATCGATAAATCGAATTTAATAAAGTGGGACGTGTTCGTAGGTCTTGTAAATTAATTACAAGAGGAATTGGATCGATTTATTAGAGTGTCAAATGAACATATGAGTGGGTAGTGAATTATAACAAACGAATATAACACGAAAGCATGGGAAGGAGCCGCCATATTACATTGATGTTACATTCGGGTATTACGTTCGGTGTAAAGCGCAAGTTATTTGTTTTAGCATGCCGATTATTGAACAGAGATATGAATATGATAGTATCTCTATCTTTTTAGAAGATTACGAATATTTGGTTAGACAAATTTTTTATATCGAATAATAATTTCGAGCTTTCAATACTAATAGTTAATAGTAATTATCTTTGAGATGTGACATCGAAAATTAGCTAGTTCAACGTTCCACATCTTTTCGACGGAATTTTTAAAATAGTATGCAATAAGTATAAACACTTACGATAATACGTCGATGATGTAAATTTTGACCTTCCAATATTATCGATAGATTCGATATAATACGAAGGCAGTATTATCACGGAACAGGTTTTTCGGGAGAGCTCACAACAAAAATGAGATTACTCCAAATTTGTGCCTATAAGTACACGTAACTGGTTATCACATGACCAGATATAAAAATTCGTACAATCACTTTCCGTTTATTTGCAAAGGATGTATCATCATGAATGTATCTTCTACGCCACTATTACGACTGATGCGTATGCTATAACACGAAGATTCAATTATCGATGTTTTACTCGAATACTGATATCGTTATCGTTCAAATCCGTGGACACAGCTCTGATAAATGCAGAATGAATGTTGGACAAGTATTTCATACGTACATTTATGTATAATATTTTCAATTAGCATTGTAATATACGTGAATTAGAGAACAAAGAAAATACATTCGATTATACGGAGTTCGCAGGGGGTCTTTAGCTAGGGTCTCGAAAGCACGTATACGTATATTGGAAACCATATGGTTTACTTTCATCCGACGTATAAAAACATAGTGTCGATCCTTAAACTTTAAACAATTGTACAAAGATTCGAGATTAAAAATCTTAAAATTTAAATACACTTGAGCTTAACATTATACGCGGTGTAAAAATTGTATCTTCCGATCTCGGAAAAACCCTCACGACATTATCGCGTTCGCTAGCAAAAATACGAGTGTATAAAATACAATTGAATTACATATAAACATAGCATATCTTATTTGGTTTAATCGATAAGTCGTATCATCGAAGGCACGCATGGTAATACTATGATAACGTTTTAGGAAAAGATTCACGAAATACTAAATGCAATGTGCAATTCTTTTCACTAATGAGATTAAACATGAATCTTATATATATGTATATAAGTAAAATAGAACTTACGTGTGTTCTATTACCTATATAGTGGAGGCACTTTAGAATTAAATTTTAAAAGCAAACATTTAAGTATCTTTACGTTGATCATGGCACGGTACGCGTTCGTCCTCTGGCAGTGTACTTTTAATTACACATGATTTAAGTAATATGACACAATTTTCAGTAATTTCTTGAAAAGAGAAACTTCACCTCACGATATGCGTAATTTTTCTTTCTATTCATTTCGGTGGAGTTTCGGTTAATTTTGTTACTTCGCCCGTGTCCAGTACCAATCCTTCGTTCGTGTAAAACGTTACGATTTCTTCAACACTAGAGAAGGATCTTTCATTTACTTTTGCAGATCCTAACGCGTATCTACGTATAATAAATGATAAATAAATATTATTATTCGAAATCTTAATATATCTATAATTAAAATATATTTAAAGTTATACCTATTGTCAGGCCTCTTTCTCACGGGGATATTGTAAAATCTATCTCTACACCAAAGCACCAACGCCAACGGATTGTTCACGTTTGTCATAGAAGGCCTCAAAAGAAAATATCCGTCTTGTGGAATGCCGAAGGTACCTTCTACGATGCATTAAATAATATAAATATTAATATACAACGATTGACGAATTACGCTTTTTACAAATGTTTGTTTGTATCACTTGAAATATTTAAGGCGTAATAAAAATTTCGAAAAAAATTGTTTCCTGCAAAAGCTGCATAGTTTTATGGGATTCTGCTGTATAATAAAAGTAATCCTATCGCGGTGCCAAAGGTTAATGAGATAAAAAGCCAACTATCAAAAAATGAAAGGTTCTATTGCATTTACTTACAAATGATAGCTTAATGTCATAGGTCATTAAATTCCTTTCTAAAATAGCAATCATTTATAAATTAATAAAAAATTCCTTTAAAACTATGTAATTTTTGTAGAAAACATTTTTTTACTAAATTTTGATAACAATATTAATATTTCAAGTGCTAAAATTAGGTGGTAGACACGATACACCATAATACATACGTTCTCTAATGAGTGCCTTTGCTTCTTCTCTTGTAACATTGTGAAACCAAGGTTTGTCGACATAAGATAGCCTATCTGGGGGTGGAGGTAATGGTCTCGTGGCTCTTTCGCTTAATAACGAGCTATTGTTGCCAGAATGTGGCAGTGTCGCCGACTTCTTATCCGGTGAACGTTCTGAAACAATGCAAATTACGATTAAATAAACCCAACTACGTTGATACGATCACGAAATAAAAAAAACCAAACACATCGATCGTTTTGTTGAAAAAGAAGGCGATTTCAGTCGAAAAAATATTTGTTTATTACTAACTTGCTAAATTAAGACGCGCTTGCGTCAGAGTCGCTTGAGTCAGACATTCGGAAAGGCTTGCTTGTCTACGTGCTGCGGTATTTAATGATACGTTTCTCTTGCTATCGGTTATTATAGTTGCCATGTTTATCGATCGGATTAATTTTTACAACGACGAAGTTACAATTCCCGCGATTAGTAAGTTCAAGCGTTCAGCAAAAGTACGTGCACGTATATATCGTCTTTCGTTTTATCGATATCCATATTTTGTTTGTTTTATTCGAACTAACAGAGCTTAGCAAAGTAACAGAACGCACGAGTTCGTCGCGATGCACCGATCGACTGACGGAATCGTGCGTCTGTTTTACGAGACACTAAATACGAATAAAAAAAGAAAAAAATGGTAAACGAAAATAACCAAGTATATACGTATATAAAAGCAGTCACGCGAGTTTAGCGCCAGTATTTAACTTCGCGTGCATAAACAGACGATTTCAAGGTTTCCTCAGGTTAGACAACACTATCTGCGTAGATCGATCAAATTACACAGGAATTTTAGATGCGATCGATTAAATAGATTTTCTTTCAAGAATTGATAAGTTTGGAATCCAATGAGTCACGACGATCCAATTTAGTTGTAGTTCGTAGTGACGATTGCATCCGAGTTCTTACGATAAAATAATTCTTTCTTTTATAAATTTACAGATTATGAGTTAGTAATATAGCTAATATAGCTAATGAGACGTTTTGTAAATTGAAATAATACGAGGGGAAGCTTTTACGCGTTACTTTCCCAAAACTGAGAACTAAGGACCGAACGATCGGCGGCGTGTATCGCACGAGAAACCGCAGGAGACTGAGGGACACAACTTGCAACAGAATGCCTTTAAAGAATCTAGCGGATCATGACACTCCGTTGGTCTCTCGGCATGAGGTATAAAGTTTCACGAGTCGTTTAGAAATAGCTCCAAAATAGAGTAATTCCATTTAAAAAGAGCTTAAATGTCTTCGTGTCGAGCTAACAAGTATTAACGCAGTTCCCAGCACAATGTCAAGTTTCTTAATCTTTATAACAGACCTTATTCATTTATATAAACGTATTCCTCGATTTATATACCATATAAAAATATTAAAGTCCGGTATACCACTCAAATGTACAAGGAAACATGCTTTGCGATAATTTCCATATACCTGGGGGATCGGGTGGTTGAGAATAGCAACATCTAGACAGACCTCTCTTGATCCTTACTATCATATCGGAGACCTCATCGGCCAGGCGCTCACCTAAACCTCCTAAGAGCTGTTTGCTCAGCCTGAGATAAAAGCAGGAACACATTCCATCACACTATTTGATTCTCCGTATTGGTGAGCGTTAGTATTCTTATATACGTTGTATAATTGACAAAAAAACGTTTCAAAAAGTTCATCGCGCTCGAAGGTCAATGATCCATGCCCGAAACATTTTTAGGTTCGTCATTATGTCTTCGACTTTGATACGGTACTCGCGGTTAAAAGATATCGCGCGTCGTGCCACATTGCTGCAGGTATTTTTAACACCGAACCTAAGTCGATCGACATTTCGATAAAAAAAAAAAATTTCAAGATGATATCAAAAGGGATCGATGGTACGAAACGTCGAATAAACAGGACGATAGTTCGCACTCGACTGACAGAAATCGCAAAGAGCATCAGGTTGCATGAGAGAAAGAGTCGTATGCCGGTTATTACCACCATTTGCAGCACACATGTTCGTGGGAAGCTAGATGCACTATACTTTTTCTCTCATTTCGAATCGAGTGTATCCTGCGTTTTTTATCCTTGTCACGTAATATGCCGATTCTTTCTCACTACCCCCGTCGTTGTACTATTTTTTTTTCCTTCGCAAAACGCAATTTCTGACATAATTATCCCCTTCTTTCTTCAGCTTGCGATCCTAACGCATTGTTAAAGTAATGAGTAGTTTCCTTGCATGCTCGTACATTCACAAACAGGTTGATTCTTAAAAGATATTACAGATACTAACCATTTCCATTGTTTATCACCGATGGTCTTTGTAAAGTTGGCGTTGGTGATGGAGTTTGGGACGGTTTAAAAGGTAATGGCGGTGGTATTGGGTTATTCGGTGATCTTTGAATAGGGCTTAGATAACCATTATCTTCTGGCTGAAAAGAAAAAGGGATATAAAAGCAAGCTCTTATTTTTAAGTAGAAACAGTCAAACTCACAGTTTCCGTAATGGACTCATAAATCTCATAAGGTTCTTCCTCATCCTCGCAGCTGGTAATACTGGGTGGTTGATAAACGCTTTCTATTGAACTTTGAGTACCACTAGCCAATGATTGTTTACTGTCGATCCTTGGGATAACAGATTTTTGATTTTGTCCTATAATGTGCTCGTCGAATTCCTCGTATTCGTCCTCGCTCTCGATCGTTCGAGTTGGTAAATTCGCAACGAGGTCTAAGTTTCTAATCGATGGTTTTGTTACATCCTTATCGATCTTCCCTGCTGTAAAGCTTGGATCGATGGGCTTTTTAGGTGCTGGTGGAGGTGGAACGGCCATTCTCTCTGAAAGAAACATTAAATGAGAAAAAAATGAATGATTTTAATTAAACCGCGTTTAGGTTCATAGAGCTTAACTAATTTGATCACCATGAGTAATTGTTTAACAAAGTATACGCGTTTACATTCAACGAAATGAATGAAACCTATTCATAGTTACGTTCTCTCAATGGCTTACATCCGATAAGAAAAGGTCAATTCAAACTAACTTTGTAGACCGCTGATAGGCCTAGCCTTCACTTCGGTATGTAAAAATGACTTCTGTGGTTGCCCTGGAACCATAGAAATATTCGTGATCCTCTTCGAAATGATGCCTGTTGGTTTAGGCCCAAGCATCGGCTTTTTCGAGTTCCTCAATTCTAATTCTTCCTTAAGCTTCTCAGCCAAGCTTTTCTCTATTGTCGAATGCAATTTCGAGACATTTTTCTGTGGCAAATTTGTTACACTGTCCTTATAATTAGCATAAACCTTTTCTTCGTCCATAGACATTTCGTAATTCGCGTAAGTGGTTTCTTCTTCTTGCCCTTGCTCGTTATTATCGATTTGTAGATCCGTATTTGCATTTATAATCTTCGTCGAATAATTCGAATTCACTTGATTAACATTAATATCCCTTGTATCATCTAAAGTGGTATTATCATCCGCAACCTCGTCTTCGAAATCCGTAGCCCAAGAACCGGTATCGCTCATTTGATCCTCTTCCTCCTCGGCACCAGCGCATTTTATCATACGTACAAAATTTTCTGGACATTTCTGAACTTCCAACACCAGTGTAGAAAGTTTTCTATAAATATTACAAAAAAAATACAATTAAACCCTTACTTCTCAAGACTTCAACAGGATATTCATTCAAAAACACTCAACATCGTGCTTGTGATGTGATATTAAATAATAAAGTACAACCCACGCGACACAATTACCACTTATGTAAATCTCGTATGGCTCGTGTTGCTATCGCTGTTACAATATACCCAGATTGTAATCTAATTTTATCGAATACGCATCTTACAAACATATGCAACGTGTGTTTCACAAATCGCTATGATACTTATTAATTAACGATGGAATGTGAGTTAAATTAATACGCCTTCCCGTATGACGCAAAGAATTCTTCACTTGTATCTCATTGACGGCATTCAAAGTAGGTTTCCGCGATAACATTATCGTTCTTACGCTCACAGACGAGACACGAAGATGATACGCGTGGTCATTCGATGTTATTGATTTGTAGATGTAAGCGTAGGAGACAATGACGATGAAGCCAAATCGGTGAATACGTGCAACCATATATCGTTACAATAGCTTTACCAATAGTAGTGATCGCACATATGGTAAGGAGTCTTTATTGGGAAGGAAGAAGCATCAAATTTGAAGACACGCATCACAATTGTTGTTATTTAAGACATTTCCTGTCGAACTGTTTTACGATGGCTTTACTTTCAGGCCGTACGTGATCTACAGTAATAATTGTTATAACAATTTTTATAATATTAGTTTTATAGAACAATTTTAATATCTTAAAAAGTTTTAAATAGATTAAATAGTTTAAAATAAAAGAGTACGAACAAAGTGATCGCTACGCTACGTGGGGTGTACTTGACCCACGGTGCGAAAACTGTACGGTGCTATATAAGATTGCATGAATTATTTTTTATGAAAAATGTTAGATTTAATAATAAAAGTACAAAATGCTCTAAATAGAAAGTTTACCGTCAAGAGGACATGTTAAAATACCGTATTGGAGAATACCGTTAGTTCGCGATGTTCAAACTCATGCCATTGACTTCATTGAAAATAAGTAGGCACGTGTGTAACGTAAAAACGTAGTATTTACATATCTTGTAAAATTCACATGTCGTAGCTTCGTTTTCTTACCGTATCAAAAGACGAGTGAGGTCACTCTTCCATAGAGCCAACTTCCCCTCAGTCAAGTGCTGGAATAATTAGAATCAATTAAGATCGTCTAAAGAGGGCGCGTGCCAGTTGAATGGCCAAAATGCAATTATGACCGGAAAGAGTCCCATGGGTGAAGTAAAAAGAAAGTAATAAAGTTATAAAAAGAATTGTTTTTTTTATAATAATTATTAATGTGGAACGAATGGATTGATTTGCAAAATTAATTATCGTTCGTTCATTAACATTTTTAAAGTTAACTTCATTAACGTTAATACGATTTATTAATTTTCTTAACATTGAATTATTGCTAGATTGACAATATTCTTAATGATTTTATCATTTTTATCAATGAGCTATCGATAGCTGATTTTAATCGATCACGTATGTGTTTATAAGTACGCGTGTACGCACGGTATGTGAAAGAAAATGTAAACAAAAATGTATACCAAGCGGCAAGCGAAAAAAATCGAACGATTACGAAGCCATGAGGAAACGTTTACTTACTAACAACTCCTCGCCATCGATTTGCCGTTTTGTAACAGCCGTGCAACATTCTTCCAAGCCATTCTGCAAAATAGGGAAATATGATACCAAACGGGAAATGAAATTGTGATAAAAGACGCCCGCGCTGGTTTACCGGACATCCTTGAAATATGAGTAGTAAAAAAAACTTTTTTGTAAAATTTAACAAAACTTTTTTCGGCTGTTATTTATATCGTCTCGTTATGTCACTTAAAACAGTAACACCACGAACATAATATCAATATTCTCTGATACATTTTCCATATACTTTACTATATTAAAGAACATTAAACAAAATTTATTTTATACACATAATAAAAAAACATGAGTCAATAGAATTAATTAATAATTCGGAGATTCGATCGTATCTTTAAAAAAAAGTGAAAGAATTCGATAGAAATGTAACTTTCCTATTACCAGAAGCTTTCTCCTTTATGTCCTGCTTCGAATGTATATCTAAGGAATATTAATGTATCTCTATCTTTCTCATACAAGTCGAGTCTGTGAATTTTGATTCAACTCCTCGAGAAACAGGTACATACATTCGACAGGTGCACTGACCCGTGTAAAGTTTTCCCGCGGGCAAATATCGAAGAACGGTGGAACACAGCGTCAGCCCAAGTTTACTCACCTTTTGTAAAAAGCACAAAACGTCGTCTGTACTCCACGTAGAAATGTTCTCGAGGGCGTCGCTTCGCGACTTCTTGGACATTGCACCACGTTTTAACGCGCCTGTTGCAAAAACAACGTCGCACGTGTTCACCGCTCGGGCGCATCTGCATCGGCTTTTTGTGGGCGAGGTGTCTGACAGTCCTCGTTCCTTTTAATTTTTCCTCCTCCCGCCACCGTGCCTCCTTACTTCCTTCTCTCTCACACTCGTTCATTCTTAGCTTTTTTCTCCCTTCGCTTGCACTCTTCCATCTCTCTCTCTCTCTCTCTCTCGTACGATAGTATTAAGGTGCGATTCCATGCTGACGCTTGACGCTGATTTTGAGCGTCAAATTTGGTCACGTGGTACAATTTCAACAAAACTGCACCCAATATAAAATGTAGCGTCAAAGCTAAACAATGTTTAGAATACGATTACAAAGGCTTACGGTCTGAATATGAAGAGAGAGTTGGAAAAACGGCTTCAAGAAAACCATGTTCATTGCGTAATTTAAATATTGGATGGATCCAGAAACGTTTTCTGAAATATTTTTTCTTTTTAGCATACTCTAACGATAATTCATTGCATACAAGAGCAGCTAAAATTCTTTTTCGTCCGATTTTTTTCGATTTCGGCTGATTACTTATTTTGACACTTCTTTTTTAGTAGTGTCGTTACATTTGACGCTACATTTTATGTAGAGGGCAGTTCTGTCGAAATTGTACCACGTGACCAAATTTGACGCTCAAAATCAGCGTCAAGCGTCGGCATGAAATCGCACCTTTAGTCCCTGTATTACGTTCAGTAAGAAATATATATATACATAGCTCCTTGAGGAGAACGATCGCAATGTATAAGGAGTGTCCCCGAAAATCATTGAAAGTAACGTTGCCTATTTTGTCCACCAGGGAAGCGTTCGTGACGCTGATGTTCCGTGTTAGAAGGAGAGAAGAGAATTCTTCTTTGTTTCTCCTTCTTCTATCTATCAGCCACGGAGCTATTGGTTATGACATGAAACGGAGAGTATAACAAAATCCGTGTCTCCGTTGGGACATCAGCGTCACGAACGCTACCCTGGTGGACAAAATAGGCAACGTTACTTTCAATGATTTTCGGTGACACTTTTCTAGTGAAAAAGCCTATGTCGATGAAGCGCAGGATGAATTCGAGCGCCGATTTAAATTCGATTTATTTTTATTTTATATTAATTCATATTAGAAAACATAATACTAATAATTAATTATATCCTTTTGCTTATACATATTTATAGTTCCCTCATTATTTTACTTAGTTAATTTACAAGCTATTAAACTCTAAGTAAATATTCACATGTAATATCAAAAAATTATATTTATTTCATGCGTATTTACGGTTTTTCAAATTAGTTCTAAATAGATTACAAAAAGTACAAATAGTTAAAAAAAGAAATAATAGTAAGTAAATTATTAATGTCAGAACGAGCTATGATTATAAATTCTAAGTTTTCTTGCAGAAAGAGTCGCCAAAAATACATTGTCATCGATTTTGAAAGAATTCATATCTATAACTGGATCGGATACTGGAAGAGTGTACATTCGTTTGCCAGTTGATATACTCCAAAATGGAATGCTATTAATAGATTCTTGGTGGGCTGCAACCATTGTATCATCGTTAACACTTATATAACAAGGTCGTGATAAAAAACGTTGAGAGTCTCCAGCATGAAACGTGTGTACGATATTGCATGAAACCGTTTCATCGTTCCCTTCTTCGATAGAACATACAATATGTCTCGCTTGAGGCCATTGATTATTAGGACGACAAGATATGAGCGCATGATTATTATTTTTATCATAACGCACAGAAACAAAAGGCCCTTGGAATTGCGTTTGTTTTGGAACATAAGTAGATTCTTTTCTTTCGTACGCGCAACAAGAATTCAAATGGCACCCTATGAATCCACCTCTGCTAATTCCACTTTTTGGGTTTGCTGGTACCGTCGCTAAAGAAACAACGGGCGATCTGTCTCCAGGACTTTCTAACAGGTCAACAAAACTTGATGTCTGTCTAATGTCAAATTGCATTATTGTTCCATTTTGGGCACCAGCCAAAAACATATTTGGGTCATCACCCGACCAACAGCAACTCCATAATGTAAAGTCTGTTGTATATGTGTGCATTATCATATTGTTTTGGATATCAATTAATTTAGCACATTTATCAAAACCAACGCTTAGAAGTACCGATTGTTGTGAGGGATGAAAAGTAAGGTCTCTTATAGTTTGAGAATGGAGAAAAACAAATTGTCGAGGCACAAAGTTTTCAACATCAACTTTCTTTATCCCATATCCGGCGAATAAGGAATTAGTCGATTTTTGTGACATGACTAGTAGTCCAAACCAAGGATTGTAATCTAATACACGGCATCCATCTTCTTTACAAATTTCTAAAGAATGTTCAAGAAGAAATTTTGTGTTTGTTTTCGTTAAAGCACTTTGACAGCGATTCAAATCTTGTTTAGTCATAGATAGTTGACTTTCAAGTTCGGTAATTCGATTTTTCATGTTACCCAATCGTTGTTCCTGCAATTCATGTCGACGACTGCATTGTGATAATTCTGCTTTGATACATTTTCTTTCAGCTGTGGCAGTTGATAATTTACTTTTCAATACATCCAATTCTGAGGTATCGATAGATATTAATTTTTTAGCATATAACCTTCTAATATCCTTTATAGTAGCTTTTCGATTACATTGGGGACATCTCCTATCTGAAGATGTACAGGAAACTCGTAACCATTTTAAGAGACAACTGTGTCCAAACAAATGCCCACAACGTAAACAGCACAAGTGATGTTCTCCAGTCATTGTCCATAATTCCAAGCAAATTGGACATGTTTGATCGGAATCTGCATCTGTATCTTCCTTGCTAGCCTTTGGGGAAGATGTATTCACACTCCTTTCTTGACCTTATGATAAAAGTATATATGACAAATATAAATAGAAAACATTTCTTACAAGGGAAAGATAAGAGGATTCAAATTACATACATTTTGCAACTTGATCATTACTCGAGCTATCTACAACAGTTTCAGTATTTAAATTATTCTGTTCATTGTTCGGTAACGGTAAGTTCTCCTCAGGTACATTTTCAACAGGTAAAGCAACTATTTCGGGAGAATCATACTCTTCCCTTTCAACATCTTCATCACCTAGACAAATAAATATTACTTTATCATATTTCTAGCAATAACGATCATTAGCAGTTCATTGTTTCTTTGTTTACTTATTTATCTACAGAACAATGTTTAAGTTATTACTCAACTATATTCCATATTCTCCTCCATATCTCATACAGGAACCATTAAACATTTAAAATACCATATAATATTATAATAGTTTTCTTCTATTCTTTATAAATTAATAAGGATTATATATTTGCAAAATTTAAACCATTGTTTCTTTGTTATCAATATCTTTCACAGCCACTTAAATTTTTAAGCACACAGTAATATTCTTAAATTATACGATACGAACGAGATTACATATTTATATTTCTACAATGTGTCCTTATTAAACAAGTAATAACTTTGAATATAAATCTTCGGTATGCAGACGACGAAATTTTTGTTTATAGTTTCCATCTCGCACATGGTTGAACGTGATTGCATTGAACAATGGTTCAATCACAAAGCGATAGTAGCGCCACAGAAGAGAAGATATTTGGATTGGAAAATTCAAATAATTCAACCACCGACGAGATATTTTTAAAGACTGCCAGCCCCTGTATAAACCGGCGAGCGATCAAGTGTAGGTCGCTTAACAGATAAATGTATTATCGATTATATAACCGTTTCAAATATTTAATTATATTATTTTGGTTTAGACTTATTAGATTATATTTGTCAATCATAATTTCCCGCCAACGTACGTTCAAATGTTTTCTCATAAGTCATTGGCTTATGGTTAGCCAATCGTAGAATTCGATAATTTTGAACCTCCATGAGAGCAGTGGCGGCGGTCGCGTACTGCGTAGTCGTATTTGGTCGTGTAACTGTGACTTTGCCGGTCGAGATTTGTGTGTTGTAATTTGTTTTTTATAAGTTTCTACTTTCTTATTAATAGGTGATAGAATGGCTGTCACCAATTTAAGTACTGTACAGGAATATGATGAATTCATCAAGTGAGTTAACGCTCGTTTCGTTGTGTTTTTTGAAAGGAACCTAACCTTATGTTTCTACTTTGATTGTTCTTATTACTTTAATATCTTGATTTTATTGTTAATAGTATTTGATTTTATTATAATATCGAATAATTGTCATTTTTCATACTCACATTATTATTAACATAGATTCTTTCTTTATCGATCCATTTAATATTGTTTGTATTTCCTCATTTTTTATTACTGCATGCTGTGTGCTGAACCGTGAAGAGCAAAGGTCACTACTTCTTTCGATACATATAAAAGATTTGTATCATCATTTTTATATTTTAGGTCCGAAAGTCTATCGATTATTCACTTCTATGCACCATGGGCGGACCAGTGCAAGCAAATAAATGATGTTTTTGAAGAGATGACATCATTATCTGAATTTAAAATGGTGGAGTTTGCTAAAATAGAAGCAGAGAATTTACCAGAAGTTTCTTTAAAAGCTGGTATCGCTGCTGTACCAACAGTTTTGTTATATCAAAATGGAGAAATAATCGATAGAATCGATGGAGTTAACCCTGCGCTATTAACTGAAAAAGTAAGGGGGCACTTAATCGCCGGAAGTTATACTTTGAACGACATAATGGTACCAAATGTTGCTTCAGAGGCCAGGTTAGAGAGACTTGTAAATCGGGCACCTTGTATGCTGTTCATGAAAGGAAGCCCAGCAAGTCCACGTTGTGGATTTTCAAGAACTATTGTTTCTCTTCTCGATTCTTATAATGTAGATTATCAGACCTTTGATATACTTCAAGATAATGGGGTCAGAGAAGGCTTGAAAGAATTTAGCAACTGGCCAACTTATCCTCAATTGTACTTGAATGGAGAACTTATTGGTGGATTAGATATAGTGAAAGCAATGAGTGACTCGGGTGAATTAGAAAGTATGTTACCAAAAAAGAATGCTTCCCAAGAAAGGTAAATGAATTATTGAGGAGAGGTGGAAAATGTAAGTATATCAAGTATAAATCATTATAATAATTCTTTCTATTGTTGCAGCATTTAAGACAAGACCACGCTAAGTAATTACATCTGCATTTCCTTAAATTGTCCTCAACTGAAAATAATTTTTAATTTTTATGTTATAATGGCTGAGAATTTAAAAAATTCAAAAGCTTCAAAAAGTACGATAACTTGCTGGTATTTTTTACCTGCTATGTATGTCTAGTAAAGGATTATATAGATAATTTTCACCTTATTGAGGTCGTACAGATCTAATCACGATATGTAAAATGCAAACATTTTACTGACAATAAAAACTGTACATTATAACTTCTCTTTTTTACTATAACATAAATGAATACAAAGAAAAATTAAAAATTAAATACTTATTTATTTATAAATTCAAATACTTGAATTAAATTTCTATATGTATAAAACACCTCATTAAACCTTCATATCATCGATAAGCTAGTTTATTAGTCCTTAAAAACAATAAATTAACACTCATTATGGTACTATACATATTTAATTTATTTGTATTGCATTAAATTATGAAACAATTAATAATCGTTGATAATCTTGCATTTATTTAGTTTTTCTCTTATTTTTCATTCCAATTTGTGCTCCTTTTTTTGCTCCAGTGTTAATACCTTGGAGATTACTAGTCATCTTTTTCTTCTTCCTACAAATTAATGTACTTATTAATATTTGATAATATTTCTTTATTAATCAGTAAAAATTTCAACCAATATCATAATGTACCGTCTATTTAAGGCAGCTCTTGTAAGAGGTAGATAAGCGTAAGGATCGGGTTTGCCCTTTTTCTTGATATCACCTCCTGCTTTATGTGCACGGTATTCTGAGCCAAGAGCGTGATCTACTTTTTGTGCTTTTAATGGTCGATGAATTCCCGAACCTCCAGCTATATTGTCAAGTAACAGTTTCGTTAAATTTCATATACTATAGTAAAATTATTTTTTAGTATTGCTTACCGCGATATTTCGATGTAGCGTAACTCTTTACACTAGTAGTATCAGATCCTGCACTATGTTTTCGTTTCCGATTCGCTGGATTTACAGATGCTATTGATTTTTTATCCTCTTCATCATCTTCTGCAAATGGAAACAAAAGTTATTTACAAACATTTGATTTATATGATAAAACCATTGTAAGCTTACCATAATCATCATCTGAATCATCTTCAGATAATATTCTTTTTCTTTTGGTATTTTCTGTATCACTATCATCTCTTTGATTATCATCTTTAATGATGATCCGTCCATCTGCAGCAGTTTTGAATCCATAATCTTTTGGTTCTTTAGGTTTTCTAATAGGTACCTTTACATCAGTATTTCCAGGTTGAGTTGCTGCAAAGTATATTAAATTACTTATTATTAATGCAATCAATTTTTATAATAAAGACGTTATTATAACATGATAAAAAATAAAGAACTGACTAGTTATATTTCTAGCAGCCGTGGGATCAATCAAATCAACGATATTTTCTTCGTTCTCTTTAATCCAAGCTTCTTTTCTTGATGTTCGTTTTTTAATTCTCTTTCGCTCATCTTCTTCTTCATCACAAAACTCTTCTTCGCTATCCGCTAAAAGGTCTTCCATGCTAGAGTGTTAAGAATAGTAGCGAATAATGTATATTTTTATATATAATTATATCTTATGATTAATAATATGCAGGACTACCTTTTTGGTCTTCTCTTTGCACTGAATTCACTCTCTTCATCTTTTTCACTTTGCTTCATCTTCTTCATTTCCCTATTCTTCTTTTTTATTTCCTCTACCTTATGAATATTTTTCAGTCTTTTGTGAAGTATTACATCTGAAGCTGGTACCATTCCAGAAATTGCTCCTACACCGTATTTCCTTATTAACTTTGTAAAGATATCTCTAACTTTTTGCCTAAAATGCCTTTTACAATCGTCATTCATATCAGACAATGCTCCTACCTAAAATAAAATCAAGTTTTTAAAAATATAAAATAAATATAAGTCATTATCATATATCATATTGCTTACTATTTTTGTTAATGTTGATGCTATTATAGGAGATGGCATTACAGTAATATACACTTTAATGTATGACAATGCCGATTCTGCTACTTCTCTCGTAGGACTGACTGTGAGTAAACATGCGTGACTTAATATTTCTTTGACAGTTTCTATTCCCAAAGAACCTGTTAAAACATTGAATTATAGGATATCATAGAAATATATAATTATATAAAGTAATGGAGGAACCTTTACTTACCATTATAATGATATGTGATAGAAGCAAGGGCAAATAGAGTAGCACTACAGTATTTTTGTTCACCACCTAAGCCTACAATTAACATATCTGTATACTCTTTAAGATATTCTGGCTTCTCTAAAAACTTTTCAGCCATAACATTTAACAACTGGTATGCTGAAGTTCGACATCTCTCGTTTATGTCCTTTACACATAATACTGCTTCTGGAACTACTGCTTGCAAGAATTTTGTTTTTTCTAATTGAGGATGACTTTTAACAAGGTGCGTCAAACATCTTATACGAGCCTTAAAAAAAGTTTTGTCATGAGAATAATACAAGTAGATTAATGTCATATAGAAGAATCTTATATACATACTCCTCTACTTGTTTTGATTAATGTAGTTGCAGAAGCAATCATCATTTTCTGAATTTCACGTCTATGTTCCTTTACAAAATTTTTACACACTTCTTTTTCACTACCACATATTCCTTCTATAAATCTAAAAATATTTTCATTTTAATTCCAAGCCTCGTAAACATCAAATATAAAATATATATTAAGTGATTTTACCTGTATGCTTTTTTCTGTTCTTTTGGTTTTGTTTTATCTTTCATGAATGGTATGCACATGTCATAGAATTTTTTTAATCTATCAGTATCAGTATATTCTACTAATAATCTTATTAAGTCATATACACTTTCTTTATAATATTGATCTACTTCATCATCACTTAATCTAGTTAGTGCTTTGTCAAATAGTTCATTAACTAATTCTTTTTCCGTTATTGTCAGGTATACCTAAAAACAATAAAAAATAAGTAAAACAATATAAATAACATGTTTAGCTGATGCAAATTTAATTTAATGTAACCTTAATTGTATCAAACGCAGCAAGTCGTTGTCCCTCTTCATCTGTCCCGGTTGGTTTAGTTGTATATAAATTAAATAAAAGTGGTAGATAATTTTTAGCAAAACGAGCAAGCTCTGATACATCGTCGCCACTATTATTCTCTGTTGCCTTTGTAATCAATTTTCTTAAAGCTGCCATTACTGATAATCTTAAATCTTTAGTTCCACTAATAATTGTTCCCAACATTTTAGCAATATTCTAGAAATACATAAATTAACAAAATTTACAAAATTCCAAATATTAACTAACTGAAATATTACTCATTTAATATATACCTTGAAATTGTCTTTCACATCATTAGCATCATTACATACACTTGGTAATATTGCCCATATTTGTGTAACAAGGAATTCATAAGTTTTTCCTCCCACTGGTTCTTTGGACTTTGTGCTGAAATAAGCAATATGTCAGATTTTTTGTTTAAAACTGTTGAAAAATATACTCACTTGCATATAATTGCTAATGGTAATAGCACTTCTATGAAGAAAGAAAGTGACCCATGAGTTATGCAATCTTTGAGTAATGGGAGCAACCAACTTCTTTCCAGGTTTATAGTTTCTTCCTCTGTCTGCAAAGAAATAGTTCTCAATGTTGAATATACATTAACAAAAAATAAATTAACACATTTATTATAACATACTTTCAGAGGAAGGGTTTGTAAAACAATACGAGGACCCATGGCTTTAATAGCTGCTCCAATTGCATATTCAGCATCTGCGTTATATGCAAAATTGTATGAATCACGTAATTCTGCTAAACTCTTTAAAACATCAAGAAGTAGTGGATTCTCTGTTTTTCCAACTATCTGTAAAGTAAATACTTAATATAATGAAGACAAATTACAATTAGTATTATTTATTAAGAAGTTATAATTACTTGGAAGAGCAATGCAATTAAATGAAGAATATGATACCATGCTTCTAGATACTGGTAACTCATTGCTTTATGCATCATACCTATTATTCTATCTAATATTGATTTATACCTATAAAAAGAAATGTAATTACATGAAGGGTGTATTTTAGTAATTTGATACACCGAATACAAGACTCTTACTTCTTTGACTTTTCTTCATTTTCACACAATGGACCAACACAATCTTGTAACAGTATTTTTATAGTATGTGACGTACCAGATATAATTTCTTGTTTATCAGAGAGCCAAAGTGAAATACATTTGTCTAGCATTTGAGGTATGATGGCAGCACACATATCTGGTGCATTTCTAAAATTATCAACATACATGTCTTAAGACCCCACATCGCATTATTATAATTGATAATGAATAGTCCTTACAAATTTTTTCTACTTACTGAATAAGATTACAGTGAGCTTCTTGCATAACTGCCAACCAAGCAAGAGTTGGTTGCGCATCATTTGCGGGAGGTTGATAATCATAAAGAGCAGTAATAATTTGTGCATTTCTTTGAGAAGGCAATGTTGTTTCTGATGGTCGGGACACAAACAATCCATGCAATGTTTGTAAGCAGCACGATGTTACCAAAATATTTTTTAATCCCATAATACTTAAGAGTCCTTCACAGATAGTCTACCTCAAAGGACAAAGTCAAGATTATAACATGTATATTAGACATAAACAGAGTGTACTTGTAAGATATACACCTTCACATATGATTTTGGTAATTGGTGAATAATATCCTTAAGTAACGTAAGAGTGTGAAGGATAGTAGTTATTCCACCAGGTTCGCAAGCTGCATTTAACTGATTTACACAATGTTTAGCAACTTGTGTTGCAGCTGGATGATAGACTGGAGGATTTTCACTTCTCATTATATCACTTCCTGTAATATATTAAGTGTAAAAGAAATATTTAAACATTTAATTGATTACCTTGAACAATTAAGGAATACCTTTAAGTATAGCACATATTCCATGCTGAGCTGCCTTCCTTATTTTAGGTTTGGTATGTATAGTGAATGAAAGAATAGCATCTAAAACCTGCATTGTGGAAGAATTCGACCATACTGCTGCTTCTTGAGCCCGCAGTAATATTGAAAGACAGCTGAGACACTGAAAAAATAATGAAATTTACAACAATTGATAACAAAATTCAAAATTTGATATAATATAAACTTACGTGTTTTATAATAAGAAAATTCTCTGCTTCTATATATTTTGTTAGTATTTGTAGAAAGACTTGACTCGCTGCACTAAATTGTGTATTGAGAACATTTCTTGGTACCGTTCTTAATCCCATTCCTAACAACGAAAGTGTAGCAGCAACAGACGTATCGGTGTCTACTGCTTCTAGAGTACTCATCTGCAAAATATCTTTTAGACCTGTCCGTAACAATAATAATTAAAAAATACTTATTATACGTACCAATGCTGCAAAATACTCTGTTGAAGTTTCAGTTCCACCATTTTGTTTGATAACTTCCGTTACTGCTGATAGAACAGCTAACATCTCTTTATGAATAATGGATTTAGATTGAAAATGACTTAAGAATCTATAAAATTACTCGTTATAAATATATACTTCAAAATAAAAAAAAGAATACATATGAATGTTAGTTATTATAATTACCGATTGAAAGACATATTTGTACAATTACTATAAGTGCTTGCAAATGTATCTGAGGTATCAGCCGTTCCACCTATAGTACTTTCTGGCCGATCTCCATCGATATCTAGATTCTCTAACTGAGGTTCAATACCTTGCATAGCATCATGTTTCTGTAAATCTTCCTTTGTTATACCCGGTGTTCCTAAACAATGCAATACATATTCTACAAATAGTTCTGTATTGTAACTGTCAAAGAACTGACACAACTCTTGCCAAAATAAATACACAAGTATACTATAAAATATTAATGTTCTTTATTACATAAATAAGTTGCCGACGGTATCATGAAAATCTCTATTAAACGTTTATATGTCATAAGCTGAAAACAAGATTATAAAAAATATAACCTCACCACCAAAATCTTTAAAAAACATCCATGCAGCTTTTTCACGGTGTTTAGTAGTTTCCGGATTAGAGTTGGAACTTTGACCTTTTGGCCATCGCTTTGCTTTTTTCCTACTACCTAAACGCGCTAATTTACCCATTTTATATGAAAATTAATTCCTTTTTCTACTTTTAAAATATCTATAATAATCTTTCAGGACTTTTTTTAGGTTATGTTCACATCACACGTGCACGTAATAAACCACAGACGAGGTATAGAATAGACCTATCATGCAAGGTAAATTTTTGTCCCACGGTCCTGGGGCTACGTAGCCCGATTACCATTTTAGTGTCGCATGCGACAATATCGGTTTAGAATGGAAAAAAGCAACAGCGCTACCAAATCGGTAGGAATTATAACTAAACATAACGATTGTTAATTATTGTTCACTGACATGAATTACAAGTTGAATCAATCGATAGAATCGAAATGTAAGAAGTCAAGAAGAACGCATACAGAACACTGTCCCGCTGTCCGTTTTTCGATATCGTTAAGCAATGATGAGAAATTAATCTTTTAGGTGTCGGAGTATGGGTCGTTTTCAAGCTTAAAACTGCTGTATCTTTCGAACCAGCCATCCTATCGAAACGGGACTTGCATATTCGTAAAGAAGAGACTTTCCTCTTTCGAACGAGTATTTGATCGGGCAAATTCGAGATACTTCGATTTTTGACAAAAATCCTGACCTATGCATCATGATTTTTGCCAAAATGGACACCACCGCCGATTTCAATGTTTAATGGCTCATTTTAAAGATAAAAGCATGCAGAATAATGTTCCGTTGTCCGTTTTTCGATATCGTTAAGCAATGATGAGAAATTAATCTTTTAAGTGCCGGAGTATGGGTCTTTTTCGAGCTTAAAACTGCTGTATCTTTCCAACCAGCTATCCTATCGAAACGCGACTTGCATATTTGTAAAGTAGAGATTTTTCTCTTTCGAATCATGTGCATACATCATAATTTTTGCCAAAATGGTGACCACCGCTGATTTCAATGTTTAATGGCTCATTTGAAAGAGAAAAGCATGCAGAATACTATCCCGTTGTCCGTTTTTCGATATCGTTAAGCAATGATGAGAAATTAATCTTTTAAGTGTCGGAGTATGGGTCTTTTTCGAGCTTAAAACTGCTGTATCTTTCCAACCAGCCATCCTATCGAAACGCGACTTGCATATTCGTAAAGAGGAGACTTTACTCTTTCGAATGAGTATTTGATCGGGCAAATTTGAGATGCATCGATTTTTGACAAAAATCCTGACCTATGCATCATGATTTAGAAAGAAGAAAGCATGCAGAATACTGTCCCGTTGTCCGTTTATCGATATCGTTACGCAATGATGAGAAATTAATATTTGAAGTGTCGAAGTATGGATTATTTTCAAGGAGGGATGAGATTCTCGTCCTTTATCGCAACAGATCTATTGATGTTACCAACTTCGATTATTGGGTCGAATATGATTCCTAAATTCACCGCTCCATATGGTAGAGGGCGTAAGTAAACGTCTGTTGTTTTGCACGATCGGTATTTCAGTACATGGGACACGAAGTCCCATAAGATGATAGGTCTATCCTTATACCTCTTTAGAAGTATCTCATTTGTGTTTATAATGTTGAACCTTTTCGTTTCTTTATTTTTATATTAAATTAATACAGTATATAAAAAAACAGCGATATTATAACATAGTTATAATAACATACGTTTCATACGAAAATGGGTTTTCTGTACAATCTTTCATCTTACTTACGCAATACAAATATAAATTCATGAAAAAAATGCAAGTAACGTTTCAAAAACGTCTTTTAAAACATCATACCTTAATAATACGTATCATACAATTATAATATTTACAAACTATATACAAGTTCCACATTAGCGTTTTGTTCGACAATACACTTCTCATGGCACATTATTTACATCCGCTTTAAAATTCCGAAGAACGTTTTGCGTGAGTGGTTGAGCGGTTGGGATCGATCTTGCGGGTTTGCTAGGCGCAGCAAGTAATTTACTCCAAGCTCTGCACGTTTTGCCAGACCAAACCCACATGCCCGACGTTACACCGACGACCAAAGACAAAAACGGCCTGAGAAGGGCCACTTCAAGACCAGCCGCTCTATAGACCGGACCTGGTACACAATTCTCTGCCGATCGACAATCCAGTGCAGCAAGAAGTGCGAGCGTCCGCCACCTGGGTTTCGTCGAAGATTCGTGTATGATGCACGTGAGACCACCGAGAGCTGGCAACGCGTAAAGCAACGCAAAAATTCCCAAACGAGTCATAAGTCTTTCCAATTTTGTGGCACTCCGACCAGCGGAACGTATAGCACGGCGTACGCGAATCAATGCACCACCTGCCACACCTGCCAAAACGCAGCCGAGGAAGATCAAGGTCGCATGTGGTAAAACTTCGAGCCATACAGCGGATTCATCGGCTATTTGACAAAGACCCGTGAGCTCGTCAGCAACAATTTGTCGAGAAAGTAAACTACCTGCAAAATAATAAATTGTAAAATAATAAGATTAAGAGATTGTGCCAAATTAGTAATAAAGAATTCTGAATTACCTCCGGTAGCAAATAATGGTAATCCCCAAGCAATAGCGTGCAAATACGGAGCAATGTTATGCAGTGCTTCGCTGCTCCACTCATTTCTTGCACTTAGTAGCCAACAACCGCACAAAACTGCCCACCAAGTGCTACTGGCTAAACTCAAGTAATGTTTGACGACCCACCAACTTGTGCAAGGTATACTCTTCAAGCCATCCCGAACCTAATACATTAAAAAATTTGTCTGCTAATTACCATCTTACATTTTTTACTATATTTTAGTAGTATTAATACGTACAGGTACATAACTCGGCCCATCTAGTTGGCTCGCACAACTAAGCGTTTCAGTGCCAACCGCACCTCTAATAATATAATTCACTGATAATAAATTATAACACAGTGCTAAAAACACTATGGGCCTCTCTGGATAACGAAATCTCGAAGGCTCGACCCAGAAAGTCAGCAGTGTAAAAAGCGTTGATAAGAAGCACAGCCATGCCCAGCCAATCATCCATCGTTCGGCAAACTTTTTATCCTCGGCTCGATAATAGGCATCCGTGCCGCAACGTGGAGCACAAGAGATCTGGAATTAAATCAATACATATTAGACCTCATTAAAACTAATTCGTGAATCACTTTCGAAACTTCTCTATTCACCGTTTCTACGTCGGGTGTCTGCACGAAATGGGGCGGACACTGATGATGATTTTGCAATCCCGTAGACGTTTGAACAGGTTGAAGCTGTTCTTGGGTTGGCCATTGCTGTTGAACGGATGGTATGGCATCGGGTAATGTTTCTTCGGGTGGTTGAACGCAAAGTGTATTACCTGAAATTAAAAAAAAAAATTTCTTACATCTATTTAAACAGTTTCATTAACTTTTGAGTACTGACGTACTCAAGTACTGACGTCAGTACTTAAAAATGATATTTGAATTATTATTTTTTTATTACAAAATAAATTTGTTTGTTGTACCACGAAAATTATTATTTAAACATTTAAAAGTATTAAACAATAATTCTTACAGTACTGAAACAGAAAAAAAGGCAAATTACGCAGATATTGAAACCTTGCAGTGTGTTCTGTATTAGGTATAAATGGTAATGATACTTAATCAAATCTAGCTTAGCAGAGAACACGTTGAACAGTCTCATTAAATATCAGAAAGTCTATTTCAACGGGATCAGTTACCTCGATCCAAAAATCGTTCGCAGTCGAGCATATGTGGCCATGGAAGAGTGAGGCTGGTCAGTGCCGGCTCGCAGTCTCTCCTTACGGAGAGACAGAGGGACTTGCAGGCTGGTATCTGCATGGCCACGTGTTCCGAACAAACAGGAGCGAATACTGCACAGAGAAAGAGCCTCAAGTGCTTCGAACAGTTGTAGTGTACCAGGGGCATGAGTGTCGCCAGCTGAAACAACGAAAAGGGGAAGAGAATATAATGATTTTTCTTGGTAACAATAACAGTGACGAAAATTTGATCTAACCTACTGTAGGGTCTACAACATCGCTAAACGTAAGGAAGATAAGAAAAAGGGGAACTAAAACTCTTGAGATCTCTTACTCTCGTTGTTAAATTAGATTTAACCAGTGAGGATGATATCGAGAGTCCTCGAGTGAATCGGCGAGAGAGTTTCAAAGGTTCTCTCTCTTTCTTTCTCTCAGGTGTTACGGGTTACCACGTAATTTCACGAGGCTATAATTTGGAGGAACATCGCGCGGAGGTGGAGGAACAGGGAGTATTTTTCCTCTCTCCGGTCCGTGTAATGGACCAGGGAGCAGCTAGAAGGGAGGACGACTCCGAGCGATGGGGCCCCTTTCGAAAGGGAAGAAGAGAACGAAACATCCATCGAGACTAGAGGCGGGAAGAATGGGCGGGATAATTGCCCGTGATGCCCACCGCTCGTTATATCTCATGGAACCGTCTCCTCCGCCCCGTTAGGTGCATTACCCCCTTATTTTCGATCGTCCTCACCCTCCTCATCCTCCTACTCCTCTTTTCGAACGCCTGCCTATTCACCTCCGGGCATCTCGAAAACGCCTGGCTCTCTCTCTTTTTTTTGAGAGTTCGCATGGCTAGCACGCGGACAAACGCCTCCTCGATTTGCAAAATTCATCTCGATATCCACTTTGGTCTGCCACTTCTAATTTAGTTCTAGAATACCGAGTTGATCTTCGCGTTCACCGCAAAAGTTTTAGAAATTACTTCTTTCCGATGTCTTTCCGGTAAGGATTCGTATTCGATTAGACGAATACATGTCTAGCAAGGCTGAAAGTTATCTAAAGAAATTATTTGATTAAAGTAAATTTGTATAAAAAAGAAAATATATTATATATAATATTATTTTGGCTAATTTCTTAGGACTGGAACAAATCTTCTATTTTTCCATAGATGCAATATATTTTTTGACACTTATTCTATATATTCATTTACACTTATTTTTATACACTTGTTCACATTTATTAAACGTATCTACCCTATAAAAACAGAATTAGGTGTATAACTTAGCTATAACCAATTTCGTACTGAGAAGAATGGAGCTTGGGGCACCACGTGCCTAGCTCATTATTTCCAACCGAACCGTCGAAAGCAAAATTGACTTGAATCAAAACGACCCAGAGTAAGTATTCATTGGAGAAGGATCAAAGACCGCGCATCCCATACATGCAATCTACACTCTCACATACCTAAGTAGCAAGAAACATGCCTGCTTTCGGGAAAGGAAAGTAAAGAGAAGCTACACCGCGCTAGTTCCCTTGCACCCTCGAGAATAAAGGACGAAAAAACGAGCGAGGACACTGGAAGATGGATCGCATCGGCCTCGTGACGGATGCTCGTCCCTGTCATGGTCGAGCTCTCTCGATCCGACGACAATGACGAAGAAGAAGAAGAAGATAAAAAGTTCTTCCTCGTCTGCCGGCCTGCTAGGCTATGCGCGTCCTGGAGAAGAGAAATCAACGAACGAAGGAAGGAAGGAAGCAAGCATGGAACGAACAACCGGTTCCCGCGTGGTGTGTATACCTTCCTTCGTTATTTCGCGTTTTTCTCCGAGAATGGCCCGCCAAGAGCACCGTAGGGAATAAGAAAGAAGGGAATCCAAAGGGAGAGAAAGGGTGGCTACACGTCGATGCTTCTGCTGGAGGATAGCATTTTAAAAGTGTCTTGACAGACAACCGAGGTGGCTTGGGTAGAGGGAGGGAGAGAATCTTAGGTCGGAGACAACGAAGGACTTTGCGTTGCGTAGTAGTGTATTAGTAGTGGTAGGATGTAGTCCGCTTCTTCTCCTTTTCATCTTCTCTCTCTCTCTCTTTTTCTTTCATTTTCTTCTTCTTCTTGCTTCGTGCTCGCGCGATTCGAGCGGCTTCCTCTTTTCTCTCCCTCTTCTCTTCTCACCCCTTTCGTTCCCTTCGCCAGAACTCCTTCTTCAACAACGTCGGGTCGTTCCTCTCGCTCGGATCGGTCCAGCTTTTATAGCCGCGTGCCTTGCCTTCGATATTCCTAAGAGTACGCGAGGCACGCACTCACGCACGTTACGTAGGTATATATTTGTGTTTGGGTAGATATATGTATAAGTTGTGTTCGTGTAAGTACGCGAATACGTTGACCAAAAAAGCTTCTTACGGTGACCTCCTTTCTTCCTTCCTTCCTTCTTATTCTTCTTCTTAACTCGATTTATATCTCGACCATTCGTAGTTTTCCCTTTTCATCGGACCATTTTTTTTCTTTTCTTTTATTTGAATCTTCGGAGACTCGATTACACCGTACCGTGTTTCTTTACTTTGTCTCTTATACGACATAGAGAAGCGCCTTTCTAATGGCTCAAAGACGCTTTTATGGTACGCACGTACTCTTAAGCGTAAGATAAATATCTCACGTGTCGGTGAGATCGTTTACGAAAGATCGGATCGTTTGCCGAAGGTCTTCGGATACTGGGTGTACTTTATTAACTAGTTTTCTTTGGTTTCAGTAAAGATGGAGAAAAATTGATTTAGTTTAATATCAAAGTTTAACTTTTTAATTTTATGAAATTAATTGATTTGGATAAAGATTGTAAAAAAATATAAAAATTAAAAATGACTTTAACGTCGACGGCTCGTTCTTTTCAAGCCATTCATAATTTCTTCCATCCTTCTAAACGTACGCACGGGTTCGCGCAGCTGGAGATTTTAACGCCGCGACAAGAAAGATCTATGATCGTTCATATGTAAATACATTGTTCTTCTCACGCGGGTTTCGAACATGATCATACCAGTTTTTATCACTGAAGAGTTCCGAAATGATGTCAGTGGTTAACCCTTATCGGTCGTATGTCATCTTTCGAGGTGACATTGTAACTGTGGCGCTGTGGTCGTATATCACGTGGGAGGTGACACTTGACCGAGTAAGCACCCAATAAAACTTCGACCTAACGTCAAATTATAATTGCAAAGTCCTCACGTTCGATGAGGGTTAACAAAATATTAAGAAAATTAAATTAAAACGCATTTTTTAAATTTTGTATAACAAAAAAAAATTGAATTTTATATCACCTAATGATTCCATCTGGAATCACTGGGCTAGAAAAGGTTTAAACAAATTGTCACTAAATTACAAAGTAATAAAAAACTCTTTTTTTCCACCAGACACTTCCCAACTACCGTACTTCCCATCGATACGATGGTGGTCGCTGCACGACATACGCGAGTACCGCACCAGGCAATTTGCGACGACGGCGGTACGAGCCTTTGTCGTTGTCCTCCGCAAGCCACTAAAAAGACCGACATTAATTTATCCACGATGCGTCCCGTCGCGTTTCGTCGACGCTTTTGCGATCGTTTCTTCTCTCGCTCGTTCCTTTTTCCGTTCGCTCGTCCTCGAGACTGCTCTCGACGCGTTCATTAACCTTTCATTTGTGCATTTTTTTAATTCCATTGTGCAAGAAGAAAGGGATAGCGAATGTAATGGGTATATATCCTCACGAAAGGAACGCTCGTGAAAGCTTCGCCGGTAATGTTGGAATGCTTTCGCGATCGGTGATCGCCCGAGAGTAATTAAAATTATCGTTCGAAACCTGCTATGGTCTTTCCTTACGAAGAAAGAGAGAGAGAGAGATAAAGACACGCGTGTCCAACGCAAGCACGCATTAAAACGAACTCATTTCCTTGCCGATAAGATATTCGCTTTTAGTCCCCCGAAAAGAAAGGATCTCAAGAAAGCCGACTAATTAAAGCGGCTCTCAAATTAATTACTTGCACAGGACTCGCGTGGAGTTTTGAGGTCAGAAACCATCTGGGCACGGCGTGCGAGCTATCTCGATCGGCGATCATCAAAAGGCCCCTATCCTCCGCGATATCCGATCGTCTTAATGCGCTTTTCATGTCTGACATCGCGAGATACGCGAACGCGAATAAACTTTTATATCGTTGCGCTTCGAGTCAACTTTTTCTTCTCTTTTTTTTTTTTATTTGTTGGACTTTATTTTTCTCTTCCAGAGGCCACGGGCGAAAGGATAATTTACCAGAAACTCGAACGTTAATCCGACTAACCTCGTCGAGATTTCGAAGGAGGGTGGAACCAAGTGAGGGACCGTAAAAATCCGAAGACCGCGTTTACTTTTCAACGGGAAGTTTCCTGGAAAAGTCGACCCTACCGAGTGGTTATACGAGCCGCGAACGGACGAGGATCTCAGCCGTGGAAGATCAAAGGCTAGTTACTATACAAACGATGTGCTCTCGCTTGTGTGCGATTTTTGAGCCAACGAGAGGCCACTTCTTCAAATATCGTATTATATATCACTTTTACTTCCCTTCTTTCGAATCCTAGAGTTATAAGTAGGTTTGCCAGCTTTTTTTTAAACAAATAATGTGTATGGAGTATTTAGGAAAAAGATTATTTAATTTTTACGCAACTTTCAAGTATACAAAATTTCTTTTCTTATCACTAAATGCAATGCACATTAATCAATCTATTTTCAAACAAATTTTAAAGAATGACGGAGATATAAGCTTTTCTGTGAAATGAATCTATCAATAAGTGCCATTTATCAACTCGATTAATCCACAAAACCAAACATACAGAAAAGTAAAAATCTTAAAAACGTTGAGTTTACATATCGACAATTATTATTATCATCAATCTGTTTAATTAGAAAGTGGAAAGCTCGTTAAAATATTGGAAAGAAGAACGACAAACGCATGGAATTCGATGTTTTATCTCATTGACCAAGGAGAAAAGAGAAGATGGGAAAGGAGTACGGGCGCAAAACGATGTCCATGAATGGCCGCTGTAACAGCGTTTATCGCAAAGCCGCCTTATCGTGAAAATGATTTACAGAGACGCAAAGACGCGACGGAGTAAAGGCCGCGGCTCCCTTTGATCTTATCGACAGGACTATAAAAGCCACCTGCGTCGTAGACGTATATGGCTTTCCTCTCAGGCTTCAACACGCTATCTCGACGCGGTACCGCGGCTTCGTTCGTTCCATAGATTCGTTAATCTGAGCGATTGCGACACGACCGATGCCTTCTATAAATCTTGAATGAAAAAGAGAACGAAAATTCGCCGATATCTCAACTTTTTTTTAACCTTAAAACGAGTAAATAATCCTTTCAACGAGACTCCAAAATTAATAGAAACTAAAACTATAATAATTATCATCGTAAATAATATTCGTTCGTTAATAAATTTTTTGAAATTCGCGCCAAGGGGAATCGTACGCGCTGACGTCACGATTGTTCGATAAAAAAACGAAAAAGAACGGTGAACTTACGCCTCGTTCCGCTTGCAACTGATCCTCATGGCCCATAAAATTTGGCATAGCGGTAAGATTGTAACGTAGTCCATGGCAAAACGATACACTCAGTCTCTGGCATTTGGTATTCGTGCCTGTCTGACCGGCATGATTGATACCCCACGCTGACGTAAGATCTAACACAGCCAGTAACAGAGCTATCATTTTCCATAAATAATTCATTCTCTTCTCTTCGATCGAAAGCATGTTTTACTTTGTTTAACTTTGTTTTTAACTTTGTTTTACTTTGTCAAAACTTGTGGGGTAGAATATCACGTGACACAATTTCGATTCATCGTGATTTAAATCTACCGCCTATCGGTTCTTCGTCAACTTTGTTGCATTTAATATCGAGTTTCTTTCTTTACTTTAACACTATCTCTACAATTTCATAATTCGTTGGCAACTAGTTTATATAATGCACGAAGCACGTTGAAAACGATCACGAGAAGCAGAACCCGAGGAGAACTCGCCGGCGAGTCGAGGAGGACTGTCGAACGTCGAACATTGGCTCCACAACAAATTCTCGTGCAACGTCGGCAGTTCCCGACTCTCTTCAACGATGTTCGGTTTACCTCGGTAAAATTCGGATCTCTTCGGAGACGTTCGACTGGCTCGGCTACGCGCCGTCCAAGTAAATACCTGCACCTTTCCTCTTTCAAACTTCTCGCGCGCTCTACTAGCATCTCCTTCTCGCCTAAGGATTCCTTCCCTTTTCCACGCCTCGTCCGCGGCCCTCACGGCTATACGGGGACCTATTATTTTGGCTCTACCGCCGCTAGTCATCGAACCAATCCCACAAGCGCAATTAGGAACAAAGGAAGACGGGCACAGTACGCCGAGCAATCCCAGAGCAATGAATTTCAGTCTAATTCCGGGAAACGGTTACGTCAATGCTCTATCATGATAATGATGATGATGATGAATAAGAGAAGACGGCTACGTTTTCCCTTTTTCGGCTATTTTTTGTTCACAATGATAGACTCGAATCGAATTATCGAAGATTTTATTGTAGGGAGGAAGGAAAAATGTTAATTTGTGTCTTTTTAATCATTTTTTTAACCGAGTTAGAAAAAAGGAGGTTATCAAGTCGACTGTATTTTTTTTGGAGTGTGTCACGCGATCCTTTTTTTGTTATTAAATAGGCTGTATCTCGAGGGTGGTCTTATTTAAGAGCTAAAAATTAAAAAATAGAGTAAATTTTTACAAAAAAAATATACACCGATTTTTGGAGTAGATACCAACATTACAGGTTTAAGCTTACCTTGGCTGGCACCGACTCCAAAAATAAGTGATTAGGTGTAGCCAATTTTTTAAGTCCGTTTATATTTGTTGTTTGTAAAAATTTACTTTTTGAATAAACGATCGAAATATCGTTCGAAAAATCGAACGTAACGATCGATTCGACTACTTTACATTTTCAGGCTTCGCAGTGGTATAATAAGCGTTCTTATCTCGACGTAGCGTATTATACACGCGTGTACAAAGTAGATTTTGATTACCCAACTGACGATGGTGGTTTCATATTTCCCCACGGGAGAGCACCCTTTGTTTTTTCTTTATTGCTCTCCCTTCCTTTCTCTCTTTCGAGCTTTACTCTCTTTACCGCACTCTTCTTTTTCCCTTCTCCTTCTAGTCGGCACGCTTTTTTTTACTTTCTTTTCGTGATACTGCCTCCTATCCTTGTCCCCTCTCGTCCCCTTAGGGCGTCCACGACCAACAACCCTTTTGTATGATTTCATTACGGCTCACAATGGACTTAGCCTTTGCCGTTCGGGTAGTGAATAAAATTTCGACGGCACCGGGCTTCTAATAAATTTCGTTACGACGTTTTCATGTATCTTTAACCGTCGTATCCCTTTGGTACACGACTTAAAAAAGAGATCACAATTTAATCTTAAAGTTTCTTCTTCTTTTTTGAAGATTTTATCGACTACAACTGCCGAAATATATCGACTCCTTTTGTTTCTGTATTTACTTATTGCCAAATTTAAAAAAAAAACTGATATTATATTACGTGCATTCGTTGCATCACGAGCGTCATGATTAAAGGATCCGTGAAAATATGTGGCAAAACTGTTGTTTTCGAAATAGACACCGTCGCCTACGTGAAAAGAAGGAAAAGATCGGGTCTGGAATGTACGGAACGGTAGAAAAGGCATAATTAGTACTTTCGCGTTTAAGAGAAAATGAGAGTCTTCGAGAGCGGGTTACATCAAAGAAAACCATGGGACACGACCTGTCTCACCGGTTTCTTTATTTCGCTGCTTGAAAGCTCCGCAGCACCGAAGAGAGAAGCTCTATCGTTACTCCCTCGGTCGTCCTTCGATGGGCGTAACAGACCGTTGCGGCTGGCCCGACAGACATGAAAAGAGGCCCCGAGCACGGGTCCAAGCATGGGGTCGAGAAACTTGAAAATCGTGTTAATGTGTATAAGCCGGGCAGTAACGACGATCTTCGATCTCCTCCCCCCCGTTCCTAAATTCGTCGTGATTCTTTTTTGATTTATTTTCTTCTTAATTCCTTGATTCCTTTTTTCTTTGCTCGCTCGATTTTCCATTTTTAATTTTACAAAGTAAGAAAAAGCGCTGTCACATTAACCACAAATTGAGAAAATGTTAATAAAGATTTTCATTCGACTAAACAAAAATATTATAAATTATAGATATAAAAATCACTCGGATTCATACAGATCCATACAGCCAGCAAAGATTAATATTTAAATAAAAAAAAAAGGAAGAAATCGAACACATAAAAATCTGAATGAAATATTTATATAAAATTCAAGGGAACCAAGAGGTCGTCTCTCCGTTAATCAAAGTCGGATGTGCATTAAGACGCATTAAATTCGCATCGAAGGGGGCAAAGTTAATGCACGTTAATGCTCGTTCTTGTACGAGATAATGATCGATGATACACCGTAATATCGCGTCCGCATTTCTCCGTGGACTCTGCCTACATCTCGGCACACCAACGGTATTATCAAACGCGATTATAAATCCATTTCCTTGCATAAGGGCGTGTACCAACCAGTCCGCTCTTAACGCGCGAGTATATTTTTCCTGTCTCTTATGAATTTTCATCCGGAGATGTGATCACGTTTACGATGTATAGAAATTAAATTATATGAAATAATAAAAAAAAAGAGAGTACGAAATCGTTAGGAGCACGAGTTCCACTAGCGTCTACATAAGTCAAGACTCGATAATGAAATTAATGAAAGGGAAGAACAAAAAAGAAATTATGGATAATTTATTAACGAAGCTTTATTACACGACGAATCGATGTGATTCATTGAAGGTACCGAGTTTCATGCGTCTCTGTGCCTTCGGCTGCCGCGTCCAAAGAGATTTACGGCATTATCTTCTTCTCCTTCTTCCTTACGAGATAGTGTTGCATACGCGATCTTAATGAACTTGTACGGAAGGCACTCTTGAAACGTCGCTGGTTCTTCGGAAATGATCATGTAGAAAGTGTCCGTAATTTCGTGTCTTACTCGCAAATTACACGAGAAAAATTGTAGAAAAAGGACTATACACTTTCTAGTTGTATAGTCTTATTATTATATAGACTATATGTACTATAGTCTCTTCTCACTTTTTTTATCTGAGCTTATAATGAAAATTTAAAAATTTCCTTTTTTAGATTTAGGTAAGATAGGGTGTCTGAATATCTAGGGTGTCTGAGTCACTGTAACTCCTTCACCGTTATAGTTTGGAAATAGTTTCGAAAAAATAACACGATAAGAGCATCAGATCTCGAAGATCGACTCCGAAGTATCTAAAGGAGAACGTCTCGGAAATTTTCGGCATTCTTAAGCTTCACCGCGCATTGATTTGATTCGTCGGTAGTGAATGAAAGAAAGGACGCAACGATGAGGTAGAAACAGTAGGGGTAGAAGAAAAAGAAGCAGCTACGGCAGTACCACGGACCCGACGTGAAAAAGGAGAACAAAGAAGATGGATGTGAAGATCCATCGGCGGTTCCTCGTTGGAACGTGCCTTGGATATTTCGAGCAAAGCGAGTCCGTATCCGGAGCTACTTTCCTGCATTTATTACCCAAGGTCCGTCCAGCAGAAAAACTGGATCGACTTGCCGATTTCGATGGCTACGCATCCAAACTCGACTTTGCTCTAATTTGCTTCGATACTTTGGAAATATCATGGGTAGAATTATCAGATCAAAAAATTAGATTTCCTGACTATTCATCTTTTTTTCCAGATTTCCTGACAGAGGGCTTTAATTCCGGAGATGTCCGGAAAATCCCTGTCAACTGGTAGCCCTAATCGTCGGAAAATACGATTTAAATTACACATATGTATTGCCATGATAATTTTCTTCGTCACATCGTGGTCCGATTAGAGTTAATAGAATATCGTTTGATCTTATTTTTCTAACAAAAATCCAAGTATTTGCTTCGATATCTTCACGAGAAAGTTTCACATAACTTATATGTATACGGTCGATCGTTCCGCATCTCTCACAAAAGAAATCGAAAGAGGAATGATCCCATGCGAGGAGACACACGAGTAAAGAAAAAAGAAGAAGAAAGAGTAGAAGGTGAAGGGCCTACGTCGAAGGGCCCAAAAACTCGTCCCCGTTCGTTCTCGGTCGGTGAATCGAATCGTGATTTTCAAGCGACAGACGCAGAAAAAGTTCAAAATCTCACCATCTCGGCGGGCCTCTCGTCTCGGTGGTCTCTTTCCTTTCTCCGCCTGCCGGCGCGTATATCCTCATTTTTTACTTCCACTCGAGCATCGCGAATTTACTTTCTCGGGAGGGACGCGCAATCGTTTTCGCTCGTAATCGTCAACTTCGAAGACGTTGTATGTACCAACGAAGATTACTTCTGATTTTACAAAAATAAAATTACAAAGCAAACTCGTAAACACACTTTTTACAGATTTATACATTTTAATCCAATCGCACGTTTCGAGTCGCATCGTTTACGGTGAGATGATAATCGCCGTGAATTTCTTCGAGGGAAATCAAGAAGAGGAAAAGAAGAAGGAAGAAGATGAAGAGAATAAGATCAGCGAAAGGGTCTCGTCCCAAGAACGTCCTGCAATGAAGATCGCGAGCAAAAAGCGGGAATTCCCGCGTCCGGTGCTCCGCTTCGCCGCACGGCACATGCGCAGCTAATTACAGTTCCCTTTGATGATTCGCCGCCGCCGCCGCCGTTCAGGCTGTAGCACTCGTAGTTGCCTCGGGACCCTCGATCGCCCACCAACATCCAACAGCCCTTTCCACTTGGACTTTTATCCAGCGCAATTATGTCTTTGAATATATACCTCGATTCTTTTGGATCGCGATTCGACCGTTGTTCAACGTCTCTTACGTGGATATCATAAAAGCGTCTACGAGTTTCCATGAGACGAATGAATTTATTTTATTTCTTTTTAACCGACTTCACAAAGGAGGAGGTTATCAAGTCGACTGTATTTTTTTTTTTGGAGTGTGTTACGCGATACCAGTGTGAACCGATTTTAATAATTCTTTTTTTATTAAATAGGCTGTAACTTGAGGGTGGTCTTATTTAGATTTGGAAAAATAGCCAAGAACTACTAAAAATTTTTATATAGTGCGCCTACAATTATTTGTGGAATTTTAAATGCTGAATGAGTTAAGAACAATCTGGCTGTAAAGTGCAGTAGTATACATTTCTCGTGTTTCTTTATAAAAAACAATGTTTCATTTAGAAATTTCGTTACAACATGATAGATAAAAAAATAAAAATATTCGGAGAGAGAGGAGGTGGGGGAAAAGGCAATTCATTAAAAGTGCCGAAGGCGGCGAACGATTGCTTATAGCTTATAGCCTCTACTTGAAGCCGCGCATTAAATCCATGTTATTACGGGCTATTACCGAGTAATGAGAGGCTCCCTTGCACCATTTACGTATCCGCCAGTCTCTCCCTCTTCCCTTCTACGTCTGCCAACCCTACGTTCCTCCCGCTCAAGCTCAATCCCGTTCCTCTTCGCTATTCGATCGTATCTCTCACGACTTTGACACCAACCGTAGCTTCTAAACACGAAATCCATCATCTTACATTATTCGATACTCTATTATCTCCTAAAATATATTTTTACATTAAGTATTTATTATATTTTCAAAAAAAAAGCAAGATCGCCCACTATCGAATTGATTAACCTCCTCCTTTTTCGAAGTCGGTTAAAAATGGAGCACTGTATACATACAAAATACGCATGCATATGATTTCTATTAATAAATGTTTCCAAAAAATTAAACAAGGATCTGATACAAAATCTTCGAAAAGTAAAATAAACTTTTTCTTCGATATAGATTATTATAAAAGTTAGATGTATTTCTCAAACAAGTAGCCAAGTCCAAAAGAATAAAATTAAAGGTAGCAATTTTTCCAACTTGTCACTGTATAAGTATAACTTATACATACAGATGTATATACACGTATACTTAAAGGTCCAAAAGGTTCGTCTTCCAAGAATCATCCTATCTCTTTCCTATATCTGTTCTCTCTCTCTTCACCGTTCTCTTATACGTTGAACTTTGCAAGCCCCCGAGATACTCGTTCCTGTAAAGTGTAACGTAATGACGGGTGTGCTGCGCTCACGTATCCCGGAGGTGTGATCCGACGCGGGCCTTTAATTCTTTGCGATTTTATATATCAGTCTGCGGGTACGAAGCGTGATTCGATATGAGGAGAATTTTACATTGCTGGTGCCTTTTCTTCTTTTTTTATTATTATTAAAAATAACGTCCGTCGTTTATAATATTTATTAGGTATTTACCGAGGCTTAACGGCTGATCGAGCGATAAAATTGCATTCGCTCTTATTTTTCTCCATTCCAGGAAAATGATAAATAAATTTCCATGCAGAAATTACGTGATTGGCTTAATTATCACTAACGTTCCATTCGATCGTATCTTTCGTAAAACATATAAATATAGGTATCGATCGAAGTATTTTTGATATTTTATATCTATAAAAATTGGAATAACGTCTAAAACTTTGAACAAAAATCCAAGATGATTTTCAAATCTTCTAAATACTTCTACTCCGAAAAAAGTTTAATTCATCACATAATGTCCTGAGTTCAGAACAACTTTTGTTTCAAATATTTCTTCCTATCTTCCAAATTGTATAAATTAATGACGTTACTTCTCTTAATTGACTCACCCTGTACATAGGTATACCTGCTCTCCAATATTATTCGTCGAATATTTTCTCGTAAGGCAGCACAGTTCGTTAGCGAATTTCTCCGAGGTATATGTGGGTACTCCCACTTTTTATCCGTTAAAATTCCCGATGCTCGTTTTTAGCGAAACAGTTATTTTATTAAAATAACCAGCCGTCGTCGTCGTGCCACTCGGCATGATCAAAAACGATTCCAGCGTGCAACAAAACGAATGATCGCATGTCTTCTCTTCAACGTCAATTACACCCCGCAAATGTGCTAATTGACGAAAGGAACGATTAAGCCCATACGCTTTGGCATCTGCACGACATGTGGTTGTATCGCATTCCACGTCGCGGTTTCCCGTAACGATCACGTAACTTTCTTTTCCCGTCGGTTAATGACACCGTAATATTTCTTTAATTTTAATTAGGCTCATTCTGAGAAAGATGAGACAGCGTGGTAACAGGGCCAGATCTAAGGAGGAGTAAGATCAAGCAGCATAATTCCCCAGGATGGCAAAATTTATTTACAACAAATACAGAAAGTTATTTTATAATAATTTAAATTTAAGTTTGAGTATTTAAAAATAATTATTTATAATTACATATAAAAGGCAGCAAAAATAATTTTTCGGTGTCCCTCGGTGACCCTTCCGGATGGATAACATTATATTGTGATCTATATATTATTATGATTTTTAAGAAAGTAGAAATTCGATTTTCAAAAATGTTATATAGGTAATATATGTACATCAGGAAACAAAGGCACGAAAAGGAAGAGAAGAAAATGAAATGTAAGTTAAGCGTATACTTATAGCGAATGGAGGGCAGTGCCTTCGACTGACCTTTTTAAGGCGTGAAGGGGAGATTCGGTTCGCTTGGCTGACCCACTAGTCCCACCCTTTGCGGGCCCTACGCCATAACGTAATGATCCCCGGTGGTACTCAACTTCTTAGGGCTATCAGCCGACCCACCAGTGGCTCTTGATTAAAAAATTAAAAAATTTACTTACTTTAACTAAAATCAAACTAATACTCGAGTACGATTAAGAAATTTTCTTAGAAATAAAATCTAGTTGTTATTTATTAAGGAATATGCAACGAAAATTACAGTAAATATATAAGGTGTTCCGCCTACATATAGTCACCTCGATATCTTATTTATTTATTATTACATAACAAATATTTTTAATGCATTGTATAAATAAATATTGATTCCTTTATCGTATTTAAATGTGTCTTTAAAGTGATTGTCGGTCGTGGTCAGTTCTCTTTCGTAACCAACATTGAATGCAAGAGGATAGAGATATTTTTCTGCTTTCCTGATTGAAGTAGAAACGGCAGTCGACAGGTGTGAGTAGCGTCGTGCCTCGAGATCGGCGTAAGATCAAAGGATCCAGCAAGAACGGCTAATAATAAAGCCGCCACTCGCAGCCAGTCGGCCGTGCACACGCGGTGTGCCCTTTCCCTCCCTTCCCACTTCGACCCATCTCGTGAAAGCATGTCTATGTATTACACACGTGCAACCATGTGTATCGCGAGTAAAATGTCTTGGAATTTTTTATATTATTACATATTTCTCTTCGTATAATATTTTTTCAAAGTGTCCTCAATCCTCATTTTTTTTCTAAGTAAAAAAATTACTGAAAGAAATTGCTATTGTACGAAAAAAAAGATTAGTACGATAAATAATAATTTACATAATAACTATTATAATATTATTACAGTATTACTCAGTTTTAATATAAAATTCAACTAGTATTGTTATAAAATTTTTTAAAAATTTAATTGATTAATAAAAATATATAGGGCTGCAGAAATAGATACGTAACGTCATCTTTCATTACAAGCAATAAACTGTTCTTGCAAGCTAATGGTCACATCACCTCGCACGTGATTGGATAGTCCAGAGAGTCTCATGGTTGATAACTCTGTTTTACCATCGACATAGATTGATAAACTTCTAGATAAATTAGGAAACAACAGATGTTACCGACAGAAAATAAGAGCTCCACTCGAGGTAGAGATAGCGTCATCTTACGTTGTAAGATGATACTTTGGTTTTCGTTTCTTGAAATCAATTCAATCGTTTCTATGCGTCATATTCATGAGTTTTCTTCGTGACGTTAATTTTATTTGTGGAATTTACACGTAAAATTGTAAAGAGAGTGCGAATAGTATTTTTTGGTTTTAAGAACTGTTTTTATATAGTTCACACGTGATATTTATATCGTATTAATATGATGCGAGTCCTTATAAAGTATTATGAGGATGCATAGCCAAAAAGAAATTTTTAATCATATTGTTTTTATACAAGTACACGCCGATTTTTAAACTTAGGGTGGATTCATTCATTTGTCCGGTGTTCATTGAGTTGTCAGTATCAACCTATCTTTAGTGTTATGTAGAAGTGTTCTATATAGCAGAAGGTACCTGTTATTATCCGAAAGATAGATAAAAAATCTGTCATTGATAAAAATTACCACCTTTTTAATTAATTGATAAGTTATTTCTTTACGCTTAAAATCCAACGAACAAGCAACGACGAATCGCTTCATACAAATTTTTAAACATGTTTTCGAGCGGCCCTAACTACACAAAACTGAAGACACACCTTAGGTTAGCTATTAACAGGTTAAAACTTTTGGAAAAGAAAAAAACGGAATTAGCTCAGAAAGCACGAAAAGAAATAGCCGATTACATCGCTGCTGGAAAAGTTGAAAGAGCGAAAATCAGAGTGGAACATATTATAAGGGAAGATTATATGGTCGAAGCTATGGAATTAATTGAAATGTATTGCGATCTCTTGCTCGCTCGTTTTGGCTTAATACAACAGATGAAGTAAGTAACACCTACCTCGTTGATTCGAAATTTTTGTCAGCTATCTATATTGTTCCATTGATAATTTTTAGAAACTTAGATGAAGGTCTCGCGGAAGCTATTTCTACAATAATTTGGGCAGCACCTCGTATTCAGACAGACGTACAAGAAATAAAAGTAATTGCTGATATATTAACTTCTAAATATGGAAGGCAATATACGGATGCCTGCAGAGAAGAATCAATACAAACTATATCTGAAAAATTGAAGCACAAAATGAGCGTACAATCTCCGTCTAAGCTTTTGGTAGAGAAATATTTAATTGAAATCGCAAAGAATTACAATATAGAATATGAGCCAGATCCTCAAGTGATGGCAGAAGGAGAAGATGCTGTGTTAATAGATATTGGGAATAACAGTGGTGAATCTAGAAATAATTTAGATCTTGCTAGCGGTGGTATTAGCGGACCACAACCAGTTGGATTTATCGGCTACCCACAGCCTCCTTTGTTACCAAATCCAAATTTAAATGTAATGGTAAAATATGTCAGCATTCAAGACATAACTTAAAAAGATTTAATATTATATTTATTTTTTATTAATAAGGATCCTGAAAAAGGAGGTCCATCTATAGGATTTGTACCTCCAATGGGACCTGCTAGTTTCTCAGAGAAAGATCAAAATACACCCTTTAATCCTGCAGCATTTTCATATAATATTCCATTGGATAATGCCAATACAAATAAGCAAGTAAGTAGCAACACAGTGGTCTATGTTTATCTATTTTGAGAATAACAAATTTAATGTTACTAAATAACCTAATTCAGGAAGATGATTTACCACCTCCATATGGCTCATTTCCACCTGACTTAAATAAACAGGTGAGGATTTAAAAAAATTTGATGCTGCATGGATGAGAACTAAAGGATTTGAGGATTATTAAAATTAATATATTGTATTTTTTAGTCGGATGAGAAACCAAAACCACAACCACGATCCAAAATTCCAATGATCAATTATCAACTCCCTGACTTGCCTGCTGTACCATCAGAAAATGAATTACCTCCAAATACATCTGAAAATGATGATATAGATTTTGATGACTTGATGAAACGCTTTGAAGATTTAAAGAAAAGGAAGTAACAGTAACATACTCAGTGATGATTATGATCAAATCATATAAAAGTTACTATTGTATGTTCCACTGGTTAATATAATAATAATTTACACAAATGTAAAAATAATATTAGTTCTTAAATATTTCGATAGATAAAGCTTCATATATGGGAGCATAAGATGTATAAAGTCCCATGCTTCTTTATTGAAATGCTAATGTTTTTATAAATGCAAAATGTAAGGTTATATTGTTGTACACATTTCAAATAAATACATCAAGTTTATTAATTGTTAACATAGATAATTTTTAAAATTTTTGTCCACAATTAAATTTCATTTCTGAAACTATATATATCATTTTATTTTGATTTTAATAATTATAGTAGTATCTGATACTAAAGAAATTAGTGCACATACTATGATCTAAAGCTAGTTACATTAATTAAGTGTTCCAATCTTCACATTGCTGAAAAACAAAGATCACTTAAGAGTGACACATTATTTGTGTATAAAAAATGAAACAAACATTTGTTTTACCTCTTTTCCCTTTCCAGCTAAGCAAGAAACAAGATTTTGTGAAAATTCACATTTGTCATTTCTTATTCCAGAATTTAGAAAATGAAAGCATTTTATGATAGATTCCTCTACGAAATCACGTAATTCTGGATCTTGGATTTTTTCTGTCATCACTTGTATTACAGAGTCTTGGATTGGAAAACCCCTTTGGTCAACCTTTATAAATAATTTAAATCAGTTGTGAAGTATATAGATAATGTTTGTATTTACAGATACTTACAACATTTAATTCGTTGAAAAAACATTGAATGACACACTGCAATATACAGAATCAAAATTAATATTATGATAAAAAAAAATATTTTTAATAATACAGGCTCTCATATATGCCTTACAGAATCATTTTGCTTCTGGTCACGATTTTCTTGATAATTGCGATTATTTCCCGAATTTCTCCTATTTCCCCAGTTGGAATTTGCTGTTCCCCAATTATTTGTTGTATAATAGTCTTCTGAATTTTTTGATCTCTCATTGCCACTATTGGAATCAAAGGATTGCGAATTACTATTTCTTGTAGATTGACTTCCTCTATTATTCCTAGAATTAGCAGCAAAGGAACCAAATAATTTTCAAATAAATGAAATAATTCATGTAGCAAAGTAGTTTTATAATTTATTACCTGTCATTTTGCTCATTTAAAAATTCAGTAGTATAATACCTGCTATTATTTTTTACAAGAAACTTATTATCAAAGGTTTCTTCATTAGAATCAGAAGAATCTTCTGATGTGTTGCCTTCATTTGAAAAAGAATCGCTATCATAGCTATTATGTTCCAAGTATCGTCTTCTACAAGTGTTCAGGATCTTTTCAAACCGATCATCAGTTTGTTGACTAAATGACTGACATCTTAATGTCTATAAAATAAAAAATAAATATTTAATTATTTTTAAATATTTATACATTAGAGACTTCTACATAAACTAGTTTTCAACTTACCACACCTAGATGAAGATAGGATATCAAAGTGAAACAAACTAGGACTGGAAAGCAGAACTTCATTTTGCCATCTACTGATTGAGGAATCTTTGCGATTCATAATATATGTTCTGGTCTATACAATTATTTATGTACACAATGAAAGCCTATTTTAATGACTGTTGAATTAATAAAAGAGACTAATTAGATTGTCAGAATTTTAATTGACATTTCCTTAATCTGCCTAATAATGTACAATACCATGGAGACATGGCTCATTTAATTCTTCCTGTTTCAACATTAGTATCTCAGTTACATCATTGCAACAAATAAGTAATAATCATTAAATAGGATAAAGTATATTTTACAAATATTTCTAGGTCTTTGGTATTTGCATAATGAATCTTATATAAGTCAAATAGAGCAACAAAAATATTAGAAGTAATACTATTCTTTCCAGTGGCAATGGAGAAAGAAATGCTTGCATAAAGTCATGTCTAGCGGGGGGTATTGGAAAGTCTAAAGTTTCATCTGAGTATGTCACATGGAACAGAGAGCTACAGTCTAGTTTACGCTTTCTCATAAGAAACATAATGTACAAAATAACATATACTGTAAGTATAGATTTATTATATTTAAATTATTTACAATATATATATATATAAACATGGATATAGTGATAAAAGTATAAGTAATTTTCCTGGGTTAAGAAGTATTACAGTTATTGACCATGAAGTGTAATGAACCATAACAGTGTGAAATTTGAAGAAAAAGTGTACTACTTTCACCTTATTTCCACAAGCATTTAATCCATCAGGAAAACATTACTACATAACTGTTCATTTTAATTACAGCTGCTCGGGATTGTCGTGCTTTCTTTATTTTATTTACAAACGCACGGTGAACAAATAAAGTTAGATCACCTACAAAATATATCAAAGTTCAAATCAAGTGATATTAAGGATGTGCAAGTGTCGAAATTGAAACGCCAGATTCCAAAGATTATAGCAGATAAATGTGGATTAGGAAAAACATGCAAGAACGCAGAAAAACATTTAAATTCAAATTCAAGAAACAACTTCGCAAAATATTATAACCAGATGCCACTAATAGATTTAGTTCCACCGGCGGCAACAAGTAAAGATTATTATACTTATTTTAACAGAAGAAAAAAAACACTGACAGATAAAAATGAACAGGAAGATCCAAATCTAAGCATTTTACAAAATAGTACAATTAGAAATGGAAAAAAGCCTGTGAAGAATCATACAGTTGAGGATGATATTCCTACATCCTACGTACGTGATCATGCACCAGCGTATCTAACAGAGGTAACAAAAAAGTTTAAACGATAAATATATATACTTAATGATTAAATATGTATAAATAATTGTTATTTGAAAAATACTATACCTCATTATTTCTATAGGAAAATTCGCAAAATAACGATAATAATCCTGAAGAAACATCACCTACAAATTTATCACAAATTTCTCCCAATGGAGACAGAGTAGAATTTCAAATACAAGGACACGATGGTCCCAAAACTTATATTTTTGGGTTTGATACTGGAGCTGGGTAAGTCTTTTAAGATAACAATAGTCATTTGCATATTCAGAGTATAAAATGTATATGTTAAATAGCTTATTTTAAATACATGTAATATTTATAGAAAAAACAGGCAGTATAGACTAGAAGAACGTCTACATGATGGTACTGTAAAGGGACACTACGGTTATTATGATGCCAGAGGAAAGCTAAGGACTGTTAAATATATTGCTAAACCTGTTGAAGGCTATCAAGAAAAACATCATGAAACAATTATCCGTGGAAGTAAAAATTAATAATTATGTTTTGCCAATGACATGGGATTAAAACGTTTATTAACAATAACAGTTAGTGTATACAAAAAAAGTTAACACAAAAAGATATAAATCTTGTATAAGGTAGATACATATGAATATATTAATATATCTAATCTATACTGAACATATTTATCACGCAGAAACATAAAGTTGCATATTATAAGCCCCATTTGTGTATTGAATTTGAGCATGATCATTGGTAATTTGCAGAATAAAAAATGTTGACACTTTTCTGATATACATATAATGTTCTATGTAGTCAAAACTAGATTTTATTTTACTTTCTTTGCATCGACAGCTCCATATGATGAACTTTTACTTATCTCTGTCATTCCAAGTGTTTTATTCAGTAGCACATAAACTGAAAAAGAAAATACAAAATTAATTGTTAATCATGTAATAGTCTAAATATTTGTTACATTTTTTATTATAAAGTTATTAAATACTTACATAAAATAATGATGCTCACTCCACTAACAAAGTATACAGTTGAACCAGACAAAAAGAGTCGAATAAGGTAATATAACATTGGTACTAATACTACCACAGCCCAAAATAATGTATTGATTAGAGAATAATACCTTCTTTTTAACTTAAATTTATCTGTTTTGGGTACACCACTTTTTGTAAAAAAGTCACCCGTTTCAAAGAAACTTTCTGACATGCGATCCTAATATATAAGAAACAATAGTTATTCCTTAAAGCTTCTCTGAGATAATGATCAACATAATGGCATATAGTCAAACCTTTTCTTGATATAGTTTGTGCAACCATTCAGCGGCTTCCTCATCTCCTTCTGGTACATCGTCTACAGGTATTCTTTTTATGTACATATGAGTTTCTATTTTTTTGCCTAACAGGAGATTCTTCATGGTAGGCTTAGTAGGATCGCTCTCTGCAAATGCTATTTGTATATTATATATAGCCGGTATTTTTCCATGTCTCATATAGGGAATGCTAGCAGTAAATCCTTTTGTGCGTGGAGTTAAATGATATTTTAAGATCGGGAGACCTTTTTCTTTGGCAAATTTTTGACTTGCTTCTAATTTTTTAGGTGTAAAACGTGTTCCTTCTGCATACAGAAGCAGCTGAAAATTATGAGTATTTTAATTTATTTAAAGATAAAATATTTCCACTTAAAGATTACTTACCCATATTGGACTAGGGTACTCTGTTAATTCTTTAATTTGTCTTCCTATAACTTCTTTGTCCCTATTCCAATTTCTTTCTAAAAAGATGGATTCAGCAAATTTCCAAGCCCATCCTAATGTAGGAATAAATTGTATTGATTTCTTGGCATATGCTTTGCAATTCTGTAATTTTACAGAGTACATAAAATACCTTTTCTTGTTTATTAAGTATTATTTAAATAGTTTATTACTTACCCCTAATACCTGTAACCGATCACATAATACCCATCCCATTAACCAATCTACTTCATAGCTATGGTTAACTAAAAGATACCCATGTTCTTTGCCATAATATTTGTCAAACTCTTTTTTATCTATATATAGTATAACATCTGTTCCAGACCACCATTCTGCCATACATACTAATTCTAGAAAGAAAAAGTATATATTAAATATAATAATATTTTTGACACATTTCTCTAAGTTTTGAATCATATCAACTTACCACTATAAAATGAATAACAAAGATAATAATTGAGCTTCCGATAAAGGTTCTTAGAGAAAGGTCTAAGTCCAAAGTATAAAATGCATTGGAAGAAATTTATTATTAAGCCAGATGTAAAAAATGTAATGGCAAGCATAAGATGTACAATCGATGATCTTTTTAATGAAGAAAGGACATCCATTATTGTAATTTATTATTTCTAATATGTGCGCTTTATAGAAGACATATACTTATTTTTGAATCTAAAACAAAATTATTATTAAATTAATAAAATAATATTGTAAAATTTTTCGTATCACATATGAATTTATGCTAATTTTGAATGCTTTATTAACTGTATAAATAAGACAATTTGTAAAAGTATATTATATTCCTTTCTTTTAGAATAAAATGTTCAATGATTGCGGTAACTAGCACCTTATAATTGTAACGCTATAAAACAAAACTGCTTGAGAACAGAGTTACAAGTTTTTTTTTTATCAAGGTATTATGTAAGATGTTCTAGATTAACTAATTCTAGATGGTATTAGCTGCAGGTACTTATACAGCACTGTCTATTTACAAGGTCTAAATAGATACTGATCTTTGATCTGCAGTTGTATGTAATGGTGTATGTAAATTAACTACTTTAACAGGTAATACAAGTTCTCATAACGGACACCATACGTTAAGCTGAAACTTATGTAGAACACTCCTCAAATCACCGTCACAAATATTTAATTCGTACTGTTTTATTAGTTTGCAAATATTTCTAATTTAAACATACCTAATTTATATGTAAAATTATTTTTTAAGGAAAGCATTAACTATATACTGCATGTTTCAGTCATTTTAATTCATTAATTAGGTGCACTAGCAAGTATGTGATTACGATAACGAAAAATTACATACAATGTCCTGATATCATTACATATATACATTTAAGATATATTTACCTAATTTGGCATTATTATGAATTCTAGATGCTTTATTAAAGCATTGTTAGCTCATCAAAGATGCGGTATTTGTCGGTGGTACGGTTTCCGAATATTAAAATCAAAACAGAAACGTAAAACTGTGAGTATCAAGATCGAAGTTCGAGCATACAACATTCCAAAGTTCACAGGAAGTGATATCGTAAGAAATGCTCATTAGCGCCACATCAACAAGAAGTTTATTTATTAAGGGGAAACAGAACTTAGGGCTGCTTAGGGCCGACTTCTTCGACCATCTGCGACGATCAAAGCGCTACCTAGTAATAATTTTGGTCGTTTACCCTTAGAGGGCCGAGATTTTTAAAAATTTGAAATTCATTATTTCTATTGACAAGTGATCTGAGGTCCCCAAGTTAGAACCAAACAAAGGTTAAATTGGCCCTCTAAGGGTTAAGGGCGAAAGAGTATCAGCTGTATAACAATGCAGGAACGTCACAAAATACTGGGCCAAAAGTAGCTCTGTACATTGTCGATAATGCAGAGGCATGTCTCATAGGCAACGTACTCTAACGGACAACAGAATTATGAGACATGCCTCTGCATTATCGACAATGTTACAGAGCCCCTTTCGACCCAGTATTTTGTGACGTTCTTGCATATTGTACAGCTGATACTTTTTAGTCTTTAGAAACCAAAATTAATACTAAGTTTCCCTTAAATTTCTTATGAACATCATTAAACATTAACACCGAAGATATGATATCATATATTTCCGTAATTAAAAGCCATTTGTTTATTAATTTGGCTAATTTTTATAAATAATTTAAATAATACATATTATTAGCCAAATACTCTTATTTTCGTTTCCGTATATATTTTATTTCAAAACTATCTTAAGCACAGTTTACAAGAAACATCACGTTGCATTACAAGCATTTAATTTCTTGAAATTTCCAACAATTGCATACAGCACGTTGTAATTGGAGATACTAAATATGGTTTATTTATATCAAAGTGGCATTGTGGAATTACTTCAAAAGTTTTCAAGGTGAAATTATAATGATTGGTCGAGTAGAAACACCAATCAATTTGTTTTGCTCTGATATAAAGCTTGGATAGATGACTACTTCCATTTCGTTTTCGCGCGAAATTAAAATGAAATATTCTATAGAAAAGAAAGATTTAGCATATGCAATAATTATGTTATAATTATAATATAGATTTTATTTAGTAAAAGTATAAAAATTATGGAATAAAACGACCTTCTTTATTGTTTTCTTTCATTATATTAGTTTCGGTAACGTTATATTCTGTGTATCTTTTATTTTATATCTATTATAATGTTTAATATAAATTATTTATGTAAAATCAACTTGACAAAGTAATATGTTATTTAAAAAATTCTCAGTTGATTTATATGGTTATGCTTTTGCATTTTCTGCATGGGAACATCGGTCTCATTTTTAGGAACACATTATAACCAGCCAATCGCTGGTCACTTTGACACGCCCTTTAAATGTTCGTTTTTTTATGAATGCAAGTAAAACAGTTAGAGATTAACTGCAGTTTTGTGATTGTTATTATATTATTCTATTTTATAGTGTTAACGTAATTTGATTTGTTTTTTGTTTAATATATAATTGAAAATTTCAGAACCTTGTATCATGGTGAGTCATAAACATTTCTTTTCTTTTAAATCTGTTGACGTACACAGAAGTTGTACAATTTACATTTGTAATATCGTTTATTATACGACTTTTAATAAATTGTAATCAAATAGTTCAGTTTACTTTTATGTAAGTGTAATTTGATTATACTTTATTATAACCTTCTTTGAAGAAATGTCAAAATGGCGCTCGATGTTAGTGTTTCTATAGTTTAAATAATAGTTTATATAGCGTTTAATTATGTATTAATATAAAATGTTGCAGACTGAACAACAAATGGACTGTGCTTTAGACTTAATGAGAAGATTGCCTCCTCAACAAATTGAGAAGAATTTAAGTGATCTTATAGACTTAGTTCCTTCTTTATGCGAGGACTTGCTTTCGTCTGTAGATCAACCATTAAAAATAGCAAAAGATAAAGAATCAGGGAAAGACTATCTTCTATGCGATTACAACAGAGATGGTGACTCTTATAGGTTTGCTATATAGAATTCTAAAAGTTTGTACAAAAGTTTATTTATTTATATAGTTAGATCATAATTATTTTCCCATTATAGATCTCCATGGAGTAATACGTACGATCCACCTTTAGAAGATGGGTCAATGCCTTCTGAAAGATTAAGAAAATTAGAGATAGATGCTAACCATGCATTTGACCAGTATCGAGAACTTTACTTCGAAGGTGGTGTGTCCTCTGTATATTTATGGGATCTTGATCATGGCTTTGCTGCAGTTATTTTAATAAAAAAAGCTGGTGATGGATCAAAAAAGATTAAAGGTTGCTGGGATTCTATACATGTTGTTGAAGTCCAAGAAAAGTCAGCTGGTAGAAATGCACACTATAAGTTAACGTCAACAGCAATGTTGTGGTTACAAACAAATAAACATGGCTCTGGTACAATGAATCTAGGTGGTAGTTTAACTAGACAGGTATGTATTTTTGTTATCAATTAGAGATCAAATCTAGTCCTTGGATTGTAATTATTTTTGTAGGTGGAACATGATGCTCCAATAAGTGAAACATCTCCCCATATTGCGAACATTGGCAGGATGGTAGAAGATATGGAAAATAAGATCCGAAACACGCTTAATGAAATTTATTTTGGTAAAACTAAAGATATCGTTAATGGTCTAAGATCGGTCCAATCTTTAGCAGACCAAAGGCAACAAGCAGCACTGAGACAAGACTTGGCTGCAGCATTACAAAGGCGAAATGCTAATAACTGATTACAAGGACAAGAAAGCTTTGATTATAATTGTGATTAGGAAAAGCAAAACAATTTAAATCACACATACACAAATTCATTGCAACACTGTTGTTTCTACACTAGGTGAAAAAGTGCAAAGGATTTATTCTGGGGCATTTTTAGTTGTATATTAATTTCTTGTTTATTCTTAACTATAATTTTACTTTGTTCAGCATGTTTTGCATTCAACATTTTAGTCAGTTACTAGTAGATTTAGATGTATATCTATAAATAAAACAGAATTTGTTACTAAAAGATGTTTTAGCATAATACACTACTGTTGCTTTCATTCAACCTTTTAATAAGCTACAATTGCCTTGGATATATATGATATACAATTATATGTATATATACATGTATATATATGTATCAGGCTATATACGTTGAATATATATAATATCCATTTCATGTCTCTATAGTAATATTGTTAACTTATACACTAATTTCCCAGATGGCATAATATGCAATGGTATTATTTTTTTATACGATCAAGGTGTAGTCTTTTCTCTTTATAAAAAAAAAATTTGTGGTATCTGTACTGATTTTCATTCAGTGCGTATATTTTGCATGTGTATGACAATAGTATGTATTGACCTTTTAATACAGTATGTTTCATCTGTTTGGTTATTCATATATTTATGCAAGTAAATAATCACGATTGCACTTGTATAAAATAATCAATCAGGTATGTGAAGCATGCTGATACTATGTTCCACGCATATTGTTATCTGGGTTGGTGTACTTACAAAGACCCTAGTCTAGTCAAATTTTGAGAAACTAATACATGTCCTACATTTTATTTATTTTTGACCATTAAACAGCACAAATTGTTTTCACGAAATCAGTGATCACATATAATAACATCTTTGTGTTTTATTATTTTCATTTTGTGGCATATACACAAATAGTTGAAATTTTATAAAAATAAATAAAATCTTTATTACTTCTGTGTGAAAAATAATGGTGTTTAGAAAATATATTTAAAAAGTTATAGCATGTAAGGTAGACCAAAAACTGATGGAATTTATATATTTAAATATAGTGCATTTAGATCAAAAACTTGGAATCATTTGCACTTCGTGCCAAAATTAAAACCAAATATTTTTGGGACTAATGGTTTAAATGTCTTCTATGTTTGAAATTTAAACGTAATAATAATTTGGAAAATGTATATTACGTAAATACAAAATTAAATGGACATACTAAAAAAGTAAATATGCCAACATTTTTTATTCTGGCAATTTTTGTAATGCTTAAGGCATCACTGATTTTGGTTACACAAAACGATGCATTTTTAAATAAATGAAATGAATTAATAAACTGCTAATTATGAATGGCCAGGCTGGAGTCTTAAATTTAATTACATTCAAGGTACACATAACTTCTGCACATTAAGTAGTTAAAAACTTGCAAAATCTACATCTTCCTAATATAAATTATCTAGACAATTGCATCAGTATCAATGTTGCTAATAGTATAGTTTTTTTACCTTTCACACATTTCATAACATAATGAAATTATTATTGTATATTTATGCCAAAATTCTTAATTTTCAGACTGCAAATATACTTTGTCTTCCTTGAGAGATAGCAACACATTCCTATTCGTTGCACAATATAAAAGGAATTAATAACACAGATTTTTGAGTAAAAAAAGCTTCATTTGTAAAATACAATTAATTTGATACAGCCGGACTATTTTTTCATTGTCTGCATGGTACTTTAGTGAAATAATAGTTTTATTCTGAAAACTTTTATAAAGGGCAAGCCAGAAGTCTTCATATTTTTGTCTTTCCAGATTTATTACATTAGCAGGACATTATTTTACCCACATGCAATCAACGTATACCAGAACTTTATTAATAAAATAGTATTATTCGTTGAACTTCATGGATTTTTTTTTTAAAGTTCTTGTCATGAATTTATACAATAATGAAGATTACACTTAATGAATAGTAACTTTGTTATTAAGCGTTTGATTGATACCTTCTTCAACAAAATTTCTTTAAATGTATTTACTATACCCTGAAATTCATCGTATCAAGCGTATATTTCCGTGGTAATATAGTAGCATTTCTACAGAATTTACAATCTTTAATAATATAGATTATATGTAGTATTTTTCTCACGTATATTACTCATCATTTATTAATGCAGATACTAAATACAGTCTGATATAAGTATAATAAACAGTCTGATTCCACGTTATTGCTCATAATGCAGAACCCAATGATTTAAAAAAACAAAAGAACAAATTTACAAGAAAAATAAAAATAGCAACAAATTTTGTCTGCTCGTATCTTCGAAGTCGCCTTAGTATTAAAGTTAAGTTATTAATATTTCCTCAGTCTTTATTCGTGCTTACAGAATATACGTGTTACAGGTAAGAAGGCCATTATTCCTATAATCGCTAACAAAGTTTTGAAATTTGAAGATGATTCAATAAAATAATGTGTGTATGTATATATACACTATTTGTGTACATATATATATGTATATATACATATATATATATACTCTTTGCGATTTAATATAAAATATAGTCGAAGAAATAGGAGGAAATCAATGTCCAAGAATACACAAGAATAAACTAAAAACTAAACTTACCTGATCTTTGGACTAATATTTAATAAGTAATCTTTTTTTATTTATGAACTAAAATCGTATTAAACTTCTCTGTTAAAATAAGTTATTGACATTACTCGTGACCACAGTTTTATATATAAGAATGAATTTGAAAAAAAAAAAGATTATTGTAGATATTTTTTTAACCTTTACATTATTTTTGTTATCTGTAATAAAATAACAAAAGGGAACATCAGAATGTGTTCATACAAGTCAACGCATTCTTTAGGAATTTATAATGTATAATCTCATTATGGAAAAATTTGAAAACCAGACTTCCTTTCACTTGTGCCAGTCAAGGAAGAAAATAAAATTTATTATTCTTGTTAGGAATTTGTAATATACAACAAATTGTTGTTCAGGTTATTTCCAATGTTATGTTGTAAACATTTAAAAAATACAAAATAATGGTTACAAAATTAACTGGAATCTGGAATATTGCTTGTAGCATCTATTTATAGCAACGACACATTATTTTGTCATATTGCAATTTATATTGTATATTATTTAGTTGCTTTTTCCACAATGTTTCTCGATCATAAACAAAGTGGTATTAAATGGCACTTTTTACAAGTGATAAGTAGAGTTGTTGAAATAGTTTTTCACACTGTAATGATGTGACAAAATTCAAATCTGCAATTCTTTAATATAGTATACTTCCATGTTCCATGACAATATCCTTTTAAACAAAGTAAACACACATATTTGTCTCAGAGTATCCAAACATTCTTTAATACAGTTCATTATCAAATTTGTTTTATCAAAACATTGAGAGACTCTGGCAAAATGTACTAGTCTACTAAAATAAGGCATATTTGTGTTAAACGCACCATTTATTTCTATTTAACTTTCAAATTTTTTTCTTGTCTTTGCTATTGCACTGTCACCACAGAGAACAATTTCCTCAAAAAGTAGAAAGTACACATAGTCATTGTAATAAATTAAGTAAGTTATGTTTTTCTTTTAAAGTAGCATATAGTAGGATTTTTGTATTTTTTCTTTTAACCCAATACCATTTTTATGTAATTAGCATTTTTTGTGTGTTATAAAACACAGGTTCTTCATTACAAATTATATGATCCCTTGTATTCTAAAGGCAGACAGTGCATATTTTACTTTTATGTTTCTTCATTGTTATAAGAAATGAATTCTCATTTAAAGGTAGTTATATAAATACTTGAGCTTAAAAAAGATAATGTCACTGTCAATTGTAAGATCATGTTTTTTAGTGTCATTTAAATTTATTAAATGTTGCACAACAAAATGTTGTTCTAGTATTTTTTTTTTTTATATTATTTATTTGGTGTCACCTTTCATCAAAATTGGTAATTATAAAAAAATTATTGCTTTATAAAGTTTATTAATCTCATCGGAGTACACAAAAATAAAAATTAAAAATTGTTGCCTTTCATGAAAAGTATTAAATAATTATAATCTTTAGTAGTACAATCATATCATTCAAGACACACAATACATAAGATCATTTGAACTTTAATTAACATTTACATTGTTAAGATGACACCAGGATTTGTTCTTAAAAAAAAGTTAAATATTTCTAAAAAATGCAATTGCTCAAAATTCAACACAAAAGAACTTGAGCTTTATTTTTTTTCTTAGAGATCTATCTCATATTTGTTATTAGGCATTCACGCTATTTTTTACGTCACGTGATATCATTATGCTTTCCTCCATTCTTCTGCCACTGTCCATATAACAAAGCATATTTAAAGAATATGAACCCGGTCCAACATAGCACATTTGGAATACAGATGCTGATTTATTTCATATTAATATTAGATAATTCTGCTCATTTTTACTATAATAGATAAATGTTAGGTTGTTCACTGTGCAATAAACCAAAGTTCTCAAGGAAGGCATATCTTCTGAAATTTTGATTACTCATGTATTCTACAAAGATGTCAATGGTGAATGTTCTCATCATTGATAAAATATGACATTAGCTAGTTTGTTTGTAATACTTTGTTGAAAGTTCGTACAACATGTATTAATACCTTCATAGCAGTGTCAATATTATGCTGGTATATAGTACTTTGGTAAGATGGCGTACGTTAATTAAAAAAAAGTGACAAATGGAGATCTTAAGGAAATAATAATGACAATCGAAAAATAGGAATTATTGAAACAGAAAAATATACGCTTTTAGGATCTAACATGACAATACGTGAGAGGTAGGGGGCACACAACATACCTTCCCATAAAAGCTCTGGTTATGGTCTTATATCAATGTCAATTTTCATTGTATATTAATCTAGATCTTCAGACTGTTTTCCGGAACAATTTTTTATATAAATACGATCGTAGAGAATGATATAAAGAAGAAAATAGGGCTGAGTACATAACATAGAAACGAAGTATAAATAATTGGAATAATTAATGAAAAGAATACTATGTATAGAAAGATATTTTGAACATAATTATTTGTCATAATAAGTGTAATATATGGAATAATAAATATAAATATTTTACTTATGACAAAGTCATAAATCATGTTACTTTGTAATAAAAAAGGTAAATAACATGATTTTGTGTAGGTAAAATTAAAATTTGCCATGATATCTCACTGACAGTTATTTTTAATCAACAACTTATATGATATAACAGTCATGTGATTCACGGTAAAAAATGTTTATTGAAAGAAGTACTGTTTTATGTTACAAGAACATATCGTAAATAGCTTAGGCAGATCGTAAAGAAATAGGATTATCTTCTGCATAGCTATAACTTAATTCCTTTATACTATTTGTAAAACTTATTTCTTGTTTGTCAGACAATACTTTTACAACTAAAAATTATGCAGTTATAACTTATAAAAGCATTTTGTAAGCATTCCGTGCTTATAAAGCTTATATGAAAAGTTACAAGTTATTCCTATAGCCATTATTAACAATATGTAGGATGTCTATGTTATTGTATCGTGTGCCAGTTCTAATTCATAAAACTATATAATATTTCAAATGATGCTAAATATCATTATTACCTAAAAATGTATCGGATTCATATGAAAAATTGTTCCGCACTATAGAATGCATCTCAACCTTGGTCTTCAACAGCAATACATGTCTATTTACTTTATGTGTATATTAAGTTAGAAAGCTGTTGTGATTTTTACATAAGTTGTTTCCACACATTGATTACTGAAGTCTCAAAAAAAAAAAAATCGAGGATGTGTAAAGGCTTTTTTCAATTTTTATTTCTTAATCAACTCTTTGTTGAAAAGTTGTATCTTTTGTATAACAAACAACGTATGTGTGTGCCTGTGTGTGTATGCAATTGTGTATGTCTAAAACTGGGTATTGCGAATTCCATAAACCCAGCTCTTCTTGTCTTACATTGCTTAGAAACTTTAGCATGTGTTTTGTTTTGAATATTAGTAAGTAAGTAGATGTTACTTTGATAAAAAGATGTTTTTGTCCGCTGCTGAACTGCTGTTGGTTGGAACTGTTGACTTATATTTTTTTTACCAATGATAAGGTGTCGATTGGCTAAGCGGGTAGTTTGGTTGTGTACGGTTAAAACTGAACACAATTATTTGTCGAGGGCAGTGTTGGTTTTGATGGCAATTACCACCTCTTCGCCACAAGCTTTTAGTACAGTGCACTGAAAGAATATAATAAAATAACATAATCAATGATTTAAGCGAATGATGAATTCATCGATGATGAATTCAAATAATCTTTACTAATGAAAAGCATATGCCAAACTATTACATATATATTACTAATAGACCAGGAAAATAAACTTATGTATTAAAAATTCATTTAAGTATCACTGTTCATGCCACTATTGAAACATATACAGCATTTATTCAAATCCTAAATATACTGTTGTATATGTAATTACATAAAAATATTTTTTCTTTCTAATCATAGATTAGAAGGCATGTTAATGGATTGACATAGATAAAAGAATTATTAGAGTTCAAAATACTCACAAGTAATTCTTTTCCAGCCTCAAAATCAGTACGTAATTGAGCTCCTAGTTCACCATCTGGTATTTTAAGATCTTCACGAAGATCTCCATTATCAGCCATCAGACATAGGTAGCCATCGTCAGATATATCTGTCAGCTAAATTCAAACAAAATTGATTTATTATCAATATGAATATTGAAATAAACTATAATAATCTCAATGTATAATGAATTATAATTAGTTATTCTGCTGTATCTATAGTTATTTTACAATATAAGTGAATCAACAAAACAAATAATAATCATAAGAGAAACAGAGAAAAAAAATCCAATTAATATTATAAATGATCTTACCTGGTAATCTTCCCGCTTAACAAACGGCACATCCATATTGTGTGTGGAAGGACAAATATCTTCGTATTTCTTTGAGGTAAATATGTCAATACCTACAAGGTGAACCTTGGCATGACCATGTTTTCCAGTCTTGGAAGTGGACATTTCCACAATTTTGCAAGGTCTGGACTTTAACATGACGAAACCATTTTTACGCAGTGCAGAACACTGCATAGGGTATGTCACTGATGCTCCGGAGTCACCAGTCTCAAAGTGAGTATCCTCAATGTCTGCCATTGTTGTAGATTGTGTAGGTCTGTTCATAAAGTAATAATTGCATTATTTTAACATGGAATATAAATGGTATATTGGTGTGTCAAATAAATGTTAAAATCAATTTTTTCTTTTTAACTAAAGTCTTGAATGATACTTTAATGGTGAATTTAGAAATCTTTTTAAATTCAAAAAAGATTCCCACGTTTTAATACCTGTTTTGTATGTAAGATTATGTTAAACTGACAACACCATGTGCCTTAAAAGCAAAGAATTTATAGAACAATATGTTCTTAACTCTACCATATAATACAGCAAAAGAAAACAATTTCTTTACTGCTTTCCCATGCTTGCTACACCTTACATGGATATTTTTATGTGACTAATGAAAAAGAGCATATGGCTGTACTTAAAACACACCATGGCTCTTTGACCATATAGATGAAAAATTTAACAGTAGAACAGAGTTGCCACCATAGTATGAGTTTTAAACTAAATATTCTAGGTATAAGCAATTTTCCTGTAATGTAAGCAGTTGGAAAGTTACTCAAGATGGTAGAATCAAACAGATAGTCATACATAACCGGCATTAAAATATGTAAATAACGACAGGACACACGCGTCTAACGGTTATAACAAAGTTTTTATTGTAAGAAAAGCTAGTGGGATAGTCGGGCAAACGGCCATGTGGCATACCGACGATAAAATCCGGCATTGGGTTTTGATGATCCGGAATCGAATTTTTCCTAAAATACATATTTATTTCGCACTACTTTCGATTCAAAAAAATGAACCCGGCAACTACCTTAAAGCAAGATGACCGAACGAGCATTTCTTTGAAGAAACATCGAATACGAGAGCAAATATGTAGGGCTAACCAAAGATTGTTTTCGCGTAAGCGTTGAGGCCGAAAATAGTCTAGAAACCGGTGAAAACTGACACGCGTATGAATGAACTAAGAAAAAAATTGACAACTGATGTACTTTTAACGCTACTAGTCGCGTATTTCGAGGAAATTCGTGCGAAGATGGCGCGAAAGAGTGTTAGCCACATTGCCAGCGGCTCGTTGTCATCGGCACGACCGCCGACGATATTTTATTCCCAATGTTTAGTTAACACTGTCGCATCGATACGAACCAGTCGGTGTTTCACTGTCGAATTCTTAACTATCCTTCGCTCGTTCAGACAATTAGCACCATTAGTTTTCACCGAAATCGAGAACAGCTCGAGATACTCACATGTGATCAAAATGGATACTCTAACCAGAAGATCTTGTTGCGCCTGCGCGCCACGATGAACGAAAACGGGGTCTACTAGACCGACTGCAAGGACTCTACGCTTCTATGACCGAGCTTGGCATCTGTATGCCTTTCGCGAAGTGTTCGCAAATCTTCCACGTAGTTGGACTATGTTTTAAGCGTGTTGTTGGACATACTGGAGATATAATTGTTATTATTACGTTTTACAAACATCTTTAATGAACATTTTATTACAAATTTGGCTATTTTTAATCAATGTGTGCTTTAATTTAATATTTATCTTCAATTATTTTACATTTAATGAGATTTTATTATTTTGGTCAAATTACGATTTTTACGTAAACCAATCCGTTTCGTATATCATATTTTAGTAAACATTTTGTACGAAATGTTAACAACACTGCTTTATGGGTTTGAGCGGTGATTGTCGGCTTCTTCGAAAGAATATGCACTGTAATCATATTGATATTGTGATTGTTTATTACAGAAAAATAGCTTATTTATAGAAATATATAAGAGACAAATAATTAAAAAGCAGAAATGGCTAATGATGTAGAAGCAAATCAGTGCGATCAATGTCCTTGCAGTTTTAAGTTCCACAAATTCGTGGATCAAGTTGGCGAGGTTAGCATTAGTTGTCATATTATAAAAATGGAAGATTGTTTATATTTATGGGTTGGAGATGCAACGAGCTCTGTTATGAATGACCTTACTTTTGCAATGCAATCGAAATATGAGTCAGTGCCGATTGCTACAAAAATAATGGGTTCAGTGGCAGATGAATCTTCCTCAAACATAGCTAAGCGATTAACAAAAAAATTGGGGAAACCTGTATATGTCAGTTTTAACTTGCAGACTGATAGAATGTTATTACCCAAAATTGAACAGAGAATACAGCAAGAATTCAAAACGAATAAGGAACTAGCAATATTCTAATATATTTATATTTTTCCTTAATTATAATTTTATACACCATGGTATAACAATGTATGCTATAACAAAATTTGTAATTTTGTAATAAATTTAGCAAATTATGTCAATATGATGTATTTACATGGTATTTATTTCATTGTAAGCATCAAATATAATTATCCAATTTGGTTCTTGAAATATTATTTGCTTCTATTAAGGATCAAGGGTACATGTCCATGTATCCATAAAACATATTCTTATAAATGAATTTATTCAATGATTACTTACTACATGCACTTGAGTACACTTAGATATAACGAGTTTAGTAATGATAAACCACATAATTAAAGAAATTGAGTCGTCGTGATCAGTTGGCCATCTCAAAAAATTACTAATTGGCCATAATGTATCTTTTGGTAGTTTTATCACAGGTTCATTGTTGTATGTGTATAAAAGAATCGTTATAAGTAAACCCTTAAAATAATTAATTACATAATATAAGTTATAAGCTTTACCAATTTGTCTCTATAGGAAATATACTTCCTAGTAAATATTTTGTTATATGTATTTAATACTTACATTGAGGACACGGAAACCATAGGTGATCAGTAATCTTGCTGTTTTCCTATTAGATAATCTTTCATTTTCTAAAAGTAATGCATTATTTGATACGTTATATCGCTTTAACAAATATAGTCTAATACCAATATATTTTCATACCTATGTCCTTCAGGGTAGTTTCTATTTTGTTATATTTTCGCTGAAGTTTAGCATACTTTGAAAATTCATCTACCATAGAAATACTTGCTATTTCTTGTCTCAAAGTAATTAAGTTTTTGCGTAATTCAGCTTCGTATTTCTTTCCTACATATAAATAAGCTGTAATCTGTAGAGAGAAACATTACGATCAATATGCAAATAAAAAGAAATGATTTGTCAAACCTTAAGTATACATCTTAAATTGACATGCAAATATTAATGCTGTTATATATCTGATAATAATTTCAATTAACACATCAACTATTTTTTTATACTTACATAAGTAATGAAAATCGGCACAATATATTCTAAGATACAAATTAAGGTTGATACCAAGAGTAGATTCATTATGAATTCTATTCGACCAAATCGATTTACGAAAAAATTGTATGATCTATGACATATCTACCTCTTGACCTCTCTGTATATTTTTTATAATTTAATTAATTATTTTTAAACATCACACAGTTTGTAATCAGAGTAATAAACGAAAACAGTGTGTTTATCGAAAGGTGCGTGATCATTAAAAGCTAGGTACAACAACTTGAACAATTAATTTCATTGGTTGATTTCGATTTTGACAGACGTATCAGTATCGTGAAAGAGTGGCCAACACCTACACTAAGTTGGCGGGTAATATTAAATTTGGACTAAAAGAGAGAACGTGCTCAAGCCGGATGATCAATAGCGCACATGTGCATGCCACATGTCACGATATAGGTAGTGTTGTTTGAATAAATGCTGACAAAATTTATTCTAAAATGAGTGACTTAGAGTTTGATTATGAGAGCGATCAAGAAGTATCCGAATCTCATTCCAAACTTCTTCAGGCAGTAGCACAACTAGATAAAGGACAGAGGTGAATATTTTAATAGATAGGTTAGGTACTATTATTTTATTATTGTAATCAATGAAATAATTTTGATAGAGTTATGTATTTTAGCCTTATTCAATTGTTGCCATACAAATTTATATTTCTTAATAATATCTAATATTTTTTTTTAGAGTTAAGAAGCCAGAAAGAACAGAACCAACATTAGAAGTATCTGAGTTTCATTTAGTCAAAAGTGGGATATCCGACAGAGATGCAGTATCTGTCCAAAATTTAGTAAAATCATTAGGAAGTAAGGGACATCATATAGAAATCAGTAAAAGGCTTAATGCAGCTAAAAAGAACACAAAACTTCTTCCTAAGCCGCTAGAAAAACCAGCTGCAGAGCGTGTATGTAAAATCTTGTATGATACTTGATGAATTAAGTATTAACATAAGTTACATTGTTTGATACTGAGTATTTGAAACTTGTATTGTAGATAAAAAGAGTAGTTGGGTTTGAAAAAGCCAAAAAAGACTTACAAAAATGGAGTGGAGTAATTTCACGAAACAGAACTGCAGAAAAGCTTTATTTTCCATTAAATCAAAAAGCTCCCAAACCAAAATCCAATCAATTTGCTAAAAGATTCAAGCTGCAATCAGATCTAGAGAAACAATTAGCTGAATTAGAACCAGAACCAGAAGAAGTAGAAGAACAAGAAGATAAAGTTACAATGACTTTAGAGGAAATAATGGAGAGGAGAAAAGAAGCTGCGCGTATTAGAGCTCTACAGGTAAATAGGTGTTTATTGTGGAATTAATTAGGCAAAGTTTTGGTAGGCAAAATTGTTCTCTATCATGACAAAACTTAATTTTACTTTCCTTATTTTCAGTCTTACAAAGAAGCAAAAGCACATAGACAGGGAAAGATAAAGAGTAAGAAATTCCATCGTATTCAGAAAAAAGAAAGGATTAAACAGCAACTTAAAGAATTTGAAGTGCTACAGAAGTCAGATCCACAGGCTGCTTTAGAAAAACTCATGCAGCTTGATAAAACTAGAGCTGAAGAACGAATGTCATTGAGACATAAAAGTACTGGTCAATGGGCAAAGAATAAGCAAGTCAGAGCAAAGTATGACAAAGAAACGCGTCAAGTTCTTGCTCAGCAGTTGTCTATTGGTAGAGAATTGACTCAAAAAATAAAAGTAGCAAATGACAGTGATGAAGAAGATGATGAAGAAAATTCAGCACCTTTACAACTTTCTGATACAAACAAAGAAAATCCATGGGTAAATGGAGTAAAAACTGATTCAGAAATTGATGAATTTATCAAAAGTTATCGTGCATATTGGGATGCAAAGAATTCCAAGTCAAATGATAAAGACTCTGCTAGTCATCAAACAAATGGTACATCTCACGAAAATAGTAATGAAAATAAGCAAGAAGAAGGTGAAGTGTATATTATATATTCATTTTGTTCAATACATTTTTACTGGTAAAATTTAACAGCTACATATATCTTTACAGGTAATAGTGTTGTTTCTCCTAAAAAACAATTAACTGTTAAAAAGAATAAAACTACTAAAGATAAAAAATCTTTTATTACGGATAAGAAAGATGAAGTTAAGGTCAATACTATACATAATTCGAACGAATATGTAGAAGAGATCGTAATGGAAAAGCACGACGATAAAATATTAGATGTGGGTGCTACTTCCGCTTGGAGTGTACAGCCTTTAAGTACTGATAACGTGAAATACGATTCAATAATTGAAACTGATAAAATAGACGAAATGTTTGACTCCGTGGAAGAAAAATTACAAAAACAAGTTAGTACAAAGATAAGCCGTGCAAAGAAAAAGTTTAACGTTGATGTGCGAAAGAAAAATCGTACTACTAATGAATCTGATCCGGACGATATTGAAACAGAAGGGTTTGGATTTAGAAATAAGAAACAAAAACCAATCTTGGATAAACCTATGGACGAGACTGCATCCGCAAAATCATCGAAAGGCAAAGATTTAGCAGAATTAAAGAACTTAGCAAAAATTACTGAAGAAACAACCGATGATGCTTCCAAAAATAAAGATTTGAATATAGATCCAAATAAATTCATAAATGTAAAACCCAAGCATTTACATACTAACTTACCAAATGTTGTTACCGGCGGAGACGATATTCTGGATGATAGCGAAGGCGAGGAAGAAAAGCATAATATAATAAGCGAAGCATTCGCTGACGACGATGTAGTTGATGAATTTAGGAAAGAAAAAGATGAGGAGGTATGTACAAAGTGTGTTCATTTTTATTCCTTTATTTCTAAAATATACAAATTTGCTTACAGATAAAGAAATCCCAACCGGAGGACATAGATCTTAGCTTGCCAGGGTGGGGTTCTTGGGGTGGAACGAATATTAAACCATTGACTCGTAAGAAGAAACAATTTATTATAAAACTACCGAAAGATCTTCCACGTAGGGATGACAATAAAGGCGATGTCATAATAATCGAAGAAGACAATCCTAAAATAAAAAACCATCAAGTGAATGAATTACCATTTCCATTCTCAACCGTTAAAGATTTTGAAGCTAGCATTAGGGCACCGATCGGTCGAAATTTTGTTCCGGAGAATGCTCATAAGAAATTGATCGAGCCTCCTGTACGAACAGCTATGGGTAAAATTATCGAGCCGATGGACGAAGATGTACTAGTCGATGCGAAAAAGATAAAAAAACGCAAACGTACGTCAACCACTGAAAAATTTATATCTATTAACAAGAAAAAAGTGAAATAACTGTGACATAGGACAATATTGTACAATTTTATAATTCGAACTATATGCAGATGCGTTGCATAATTTTGTTTATAAGAACATCAAAATGTAATTAGGAAATAACTAATGTTTAAGAAGGACTTGCTCAACAAGTGCATTTATATCGATAATAAAAACGATAAAATGCGAACGTATACGTTTTTCCCTTTACACTCAACTATTTCAATTTTTCTACATATAAAATTCACGAAGATTTCAATCGATAGAGTATAATTTTTATAAATTTCAACTGACTACCTTGAAAGTATTTACTTGGATCATCTTACCAATACTTCCCAAGAAACGTTTTCCCGTAGGTGTGTAAGCAGTTCCATCTTGACGATTATTGCACCCAGTCACGTAAGTGCGCAGAAAACTTCGTTCATTTCATACTATCTTTCCACCTGAAAATTACCTGCTGAAGTAACGTGGGTATTTATTAATCATCGTACGTTGCTTTTTGCGAAATTTGATTTGTTTTTTACAAAATATCCGAACAATAATACTATCGCAAAAGTATCGAAACGTGGAACGCTTTGAACTTTAAAAGGCTGCACGTGCAATCTATTTCAAACTCGAACTTGAACTTAGTTAAACCACGTAATCTTATTCTCACGAACGGTAGCCAGGAAATTGGTAATTATGGATACGCGAGAAGCTTCCTATCCTGTCTACAATAACAAAATCAATTTCGTTACACTCACACAAGCTAATATTTTCCGTTTAGACTCCCTTCGAACGAAGCTTCGTGGATATGCTTTATTCGCGTGATAAGATTCTCCGATTCATCCTCGCTTTCGATCTAATTCCGAGCTAATTATGAACGATCGATCGAACAGATTACATAGGCATTTGTATTCACGGTAACTTTCGCGCCTTATCTATCGACCAATCACACTCGTAGTATTCATCAGAAAACTCAGCGAGATAAGTTTGAAAAACCAGTTGCACGTATGATACATGTAAAAGATCTAAAACAAAAGTAAAATGATGGAAATTTGTGTGATTTAAAAATTAAATACATCAATAATTTATTCAACCTATAACCATTTACGTTAAGTAATCTTATAATTTATGGATTACAAAATGTATATAAATTATTAAATACAATTAATTACTTTTCTTTTCTTCTTTCCATTCTCTTTTGAAAAAAATTAATTCGTATAAATCCATTGTAATGAACTTTTCTTCGTAAACAATCGTCGAAGCTCCGAACCGCAAGCATTTAGTCGAGCAAGAAGAACGAAGTTCAGGAACGTGAGATAATTAGGATGCTTGCGTATAAGGTGGTAGGCGCAACGTATAAGGCGCCATTTACGTTGGAAGTGGGTAAAAGGGGATGAACTCGAATCGCGAGGGTTGGTTAGAATTATTATCGCTATCCAAACTGCCGGCGCCAGCTTGTCAGTTAACACAGGTCAATGCAGATGTACGTGTACGTTATATCTATGTACGTAGACACTGAGAGTGGAACACGAGCACCCAGGTCTACCTTGCATATTCGTTAGTTCTTCCAGTCGTATACGTAGGAACACGAAGTAAGACCGAGCTGGGTTCAGAAAAGCTGAAGATAAGTAGCTGCGAGGTTCACGGGCGGGGTAACACCTTTCAACTTACAATTACTCGTTTTAATTTAGTTTCCTTGTATACCGTATACCATTTGCTAATAATTTCAACTCATTCTCGGTAGGTAGATAATCCTTGAAGAATTGACGATACAGTGATCCACAATTTTAGGATTGTTAAGGACAACTCGATAGTTTCAACCGTTATCGAAAACAATTTATCGAGCTTTGATGATATCGTGGTACGTTGAGTCACGAAAGTGAAAAGAAATGTATCCTAACGTTAGGATGTTCAATGTTAGAGTTTGGTAGCTGTTAGTTCGAAATAAACTCTAGAGAAGAAGAGAAGCTCCTTTTTTAGAATATTCCAATTTTTTTTTTTGTTAATTGTCAAAATGATCGGTGAAAGCGCGAAGTGATCGTTCGACGAAGACCAACGATATTTATTTCCTGCGAAATTTCTTAATCGATTTCCTATAAACAGCTTGAAGCGGGATTTAGCACGAAAGTCTTCCGAATTATTCGGCTGTAATTTATTTTCATCGGCTGGAAAAGGATTCTCGTTCTTTAATTCGTCACGCACGAGGTACCGGAGTTGAATCTTTACGGTCGAAAGAGGACAATAAGATCATTTTGTTCGAAAGTAGATCTCTTACGGAATGTCTCTGTTCAGTGGACAATGGTATACCCTGTCATCACGAAATTTCAAATTTTCATCTCGATTTTCGCTTATCGCGAGCTGGTAAGTCGAATCGTTGGGTCCACCTTGTTGTTTTACTTGTCAGCTTCAGTTTTCTTATTATGTCTTATATTTTTAGGATATTTTCCAGATCGCTGTGATAATTTTCTTCAATTTTTATAAATAATTTGATCTCTCGAAATTTTCTCGATGGAGGAAACACAGTCTACGAAAACGAGCGAGCATGCACTTACGCTGCCCGATAATGTGTCCGATTCTAGTACCAGCACCACTCCAACAGCAGCATCGACATCGTTTTCGGGCAAACAGCAATACGATACGATCCCAAAGAAGCCGTCTTATCTTAGAGACAGAGGTATGATTCGGCCCTGTAAAGATCTTTTTTTTATATAAATCAGTTTAGTTTTCGTTCCATGCCGTATTAATACATAAATAGAGTATACTCTATTTTATCCAGACTCATTTTGAAAAATGTATACGTGATATTAATTACATTTATAAGAATATAATCAACAGTCGTAAAAAGTATGAAATCTAATATAAAAAATGAGTTAAAACAATATAATTTTCAAATACATATTTTATGTAAAATCAGTTCGGCATAAAAACTTATAAAATAATTAATATAACATTTAATATATTAACATTTAAAAAGATCTACTTACAGAATCGTCTAGAATATTCTCGATCATTCTTCAAGAATCACGTCAATGACATTACCCCACGACAAAGTATTATCCGATGTTGCGTTTTTCCGGAAAGCGAAGTTCCCTCCTCTTCGGTGACTCCGTACGTAGACATTTAACAGGAGGATGTCGTTCATGCAAGACTGCTTTCGCTCCATCCTTTCCGGTATTGGCCTGCAAAGGAAAGGAAAGTCTTGCATAGTTAACGAACAACAAAGTGTAACTTATTTTGCGCCCCTTACGTACTGGCGTAACAGCACAACGATTTCTGATCTTAATCGGTCGACTGTTCTTCGATACTTTTTATGTAACGAACTTTTATCGCAAAGGAAACAAGCGAGACGATCTAGCACGAGTTTGGAAGATGATCAACTGCGAATCACCGAGCCGTGTTTTAGAGAAATTCATCCTACGAGATTAACATTACTCATATCCTTTCTCTCTTTACACTTTCTTTCCTCTGTGGCGTGAAAAAAACGCGTGACCTTGAATATTAAAGGTGTTCAGATTCGAAGCAGATCGATCGATAAGTATGGTTATTCGAACGTTGCTTGAAGGAATGCAAATTTAGACGATAGAGCGTTCGTATAGGTGCTCGTAGATGTATCCAGGTACATCGGATGTGTGTGCAATCGGCGAATGCAGATGCCCGTTCCGACGTGGAATCGTAATCCGATATCTTGATTGCACGCGAGCACGCGATTCCGCGAGTAGCGCCTTAGACGAGTGTTAGATCATGACAACCCTCTTGCCTCTCGCACACCCTACTAACCGTGTGAATTTATGCGCGAAATATGAATCGTCTCATCCCTATTTTTTTTTCATTTTCTTCTTTCCTCTCATCTTGATTTTTTTAACAATTATTTCTTGATCTTATTTTGTTAATATTTGAATAGAATTAAAAGGTTTTCCGTTATAAGAATGTCTAATATAATTAATATAGATGACATCAACAGGCTTTCTTTTATAGGAATGTAAAAAAAGTGATTAGAAGTACGGAGTAATGATAAAAGTTACCGAAAATAGATCGTCCGAAGTTTCCCCTTTAACCCGAGACGTTGAAATATTTTGACATAAGTGTAATGCCTGTCGTAAGAATATTACGTTACGTACCTACACGAGAAAGCTTCCACGTCTGATTGTTATATATCGTAGACAAGAATACGTAGAAAGTATTGACATTATTTTATCGGAATGTCCATTTTATGTAACTATAAACGAGTATCCTATAACAACGTTCCTGATCTTCGCGCAAGGTTACTAAGACAAAAAAAAGGAAACGATCTATCGCAATACCGTTTTTTCCTACTATAGACAGCAGGATCGCGAAAGTTTCCGCAGAGTGTCGCAAAACGTAGAAAATGCGACCGCACCCGAGTCTAGATCGAGGGAGACTAACAAGTACGCGACCGTATTAGGGTGGTTCGAACTAGTACGGTAAAAATACGGTGTACGTGCTGCTAGAGGAAATTCCATTGTAGATCGGATACGACAGATAGACGTTAGTAGGGCATTTCTATCATTTTCAAAGGAACATATTCGCGGGTGGTTTCATTGGACATACGAATTGACACGTTTCGTGAGCTCCACCCAAGCCAAAGTTGGGTCGAAGTGTCTGCACGGATGAATACCTACAAATTGGTCTATATAAAAGGGACATGCTCTTTCCTTCGATATTCAATTGATATTCGATAAGCGCCGGGCGTGGTAGTAGCACTGGCTGACACTACGTGAAATAAGCAGCTCGAATTTTACGCATTTTTCTCGAGAACGACTCGAGAACATGCCGTAAAGTTAGCCCTGTTCGTTCCTCTAACGAGAATTTCATTCTGTTGGAGGGTAGCTGCTGTTTATATAAAAAAGAGATGCACGCGAAATCCCTCAGACACTGTTCGCGTATGATCATCGAAGGAAGGGTCTGGAGATCGCCTACTTAACGATTAGAATAATAAAAATAGAGAGAAAGACAAATAAACGCGATCATCGAGGAATGTTACTCTCTACGAGAGCGGCTAGATGCGCAGCACTTATGGCTGAGCCGGACGAACTCTACCCAGGTTTCGAAATTCCACGTTTTCCTCATCTACTTTCTTTTTTTACAAGCTTTTATTTAGTTTCACTTGTTTTACTGTTCATTTAAAAGTGGTATATAAAATATTGAATTTGATCGAGACACTGGGATTCCAATACTCAACTGATTAGAGCGAAAGTGGAATAAATCAAAGTTAGGGAGAGAACAAAATTAAATTCTGTATTTGTTTCAGAGAGAATTATTTATCCAAGAAACACTAGAACTTTACCGAAGACAGCCGTAGCAGGTGGTACGCCGATAGATGAGGAAACTTGCATGGTAATTAATACTAAAATTACTGAAGCTGTTAAGATGAAGATGATTTTGTAGGAACTTAATACGAAGTGATTCGTTCTATTCAAATGTTTAGACTTTAAGAACATTGGTGTTCGGAAGCTGTGCTTGTCCACCTAAAGCGGAATGGGCTAGAACCGGATTGACTCTACGACCGTATGGACAAAGTTTGGCTTTTGGATTAAGAGCACCTAGAAATACAACAAGGGGTCTAATCACGGCTGTTCAAGCTATCATGCTGAAGCACTTTTTATTCAAATCCGCTACACAGGACAGTCGTATCGGTCTTGACACGTAAGTGATATTAAAACAGTGGGTACCACTGTTATATCACTCGTATAATTTTATTGTTAGCACTAGGTTTATCAAGGGATCATTTAGACACCTCTGAGAAAACTTTTCGTTCATTTTCTTTAAGAAAATGCTTTCTGAAGTTCGTTGTTTCTACTTTAACTTCATACTAAATAGGTCAATTTATATTTTTTCTAATTAAATACCAAAGGGGTCATTTTGACCTCGGTATATGTCGATTCATGGTAAACCTAGTGTTAAATAAAAAACACATGCCATCTGTCGCAGCTTGCTGAAGCCTTCGTACGACAGACAAGTGGAGGTCCTGTGCTTGGCGATATCTGAAATAATTTGGCGTTGCGCCGGTGGCTTCGTCGCACACAATCAGAACAGCAGCTGCATCGCGAGCAGCAACCTCGATACAAAGACCGTAAGCGTGCCAAAGGCGATCGTGGCATTACCACAAAAGACACCCTATCTGCAACATAGCGTGCAGTATTTCCAGGATGGCTTGACGGAGACGGTACGTATGTGTACCTAACGATACGTTCCCGGTCAAATATTTCTCTTGCTTCATAACCTATCGATTTTAGTGTATATTCGGTATTTTTTTAAACGTCATCGCCCTCGAGTCTCGATCGTGACGCACGGGGTAAAAAAAACGAGTCCAGATCGTTCATCAAATGAGCCGTCAGATTGGCTCGTTGGCGTCGAGCCAGCCATTCGAGGGTGTCTTCATTGCTCTTGCATTATGATTTGTGTTCCTTTAATAGAGTCTCGAGTGTATAAAACTCTATCTATCCGGCCTTTCGATTTCCCAGGCTCTCTCGTGGCCTGTTCGAAATATCAGCCCGAGGGGTTGACGTTAGTGGATGAAAATAAAATTGGATCGTAAGGACATTTCGAAAGCGATTTAGCTCGCGGGCAAGCTCGCGAGCAACTTTCCGTAAAACCGTTTCAACGTGGATTTGTCACGTTTCAGTTGCATCTATTCGAGTTTACGTCCCTAGAAGATCTTCAAATATTCATCAAGAGGTACTTATACTTGGTAAGTCTCCAACTTTCCGAGAATTGGTAGATTTAACACTTTCTACACTCCTGATGCCAAACTTATTAGGTTTAACACTTAAAGACGTAGGTAATGTTCTTTTAACGCATGGAACATTTTCGAAGGGATGTAAAGGGTTAAAGTTTAGGTCTCAAGCATAAACCAACAAGATACTTTACCTTTGTACACAGTTTCAGGATGAAGGTGGACCAGGTGCAAAGTTACTACTTTACAGTGCCGTTTTATCCAGAGATCTAGCGAAGTAAGAAACATTTATTTATCCTTCATTATAATCACCATATTTAACTCCAATAAAATCATTTACCACTGGTAAACCTAAGATCTTCGATAAAGTTCATGATTTTCATGTTACCAAGATGCAAATAGCGAATAACAAAAACCACGGAAGGAGAAAAATCGTTGCGTGCAGTTTTAACAACACGCCGACGAAATAGTTGCACGGTCTTTGCACGCGTGCGTTTGTTCGAAGCATTGCTCGAACGAAGTGTAGAGAATATGCCGCTACTAGAAAAATTACGCTCGTCAAACTAACGGCGTACGCGCGATTCGGTCCACAGAGTTCAAAGCGACCTGGAGGATCAGAAAGCTTCTATACTGAGTGGTTGTCCCGAAGAGGGTCCGATCAGCGTGGTCGTCTTTATGCTAACTGGACGTGCGTCTCCTCATCTTCATAACGGAGTTATTCACGTTGGCGACGAGAACACTTACGTGCGTTTAAATTAAATGATTACTTGTACTCGCGACTATATATACTCGTTTCGTGATTCACGTAGTGTATTCGTTACACGTGGTTGAGAACCACGTAAATGGTTCTATTGGTAAAAAAAAAGAAATAAAATAAAAATATCAAAACTATATTAGTATGATAAAGAAGTTTCGTACACTGATCTAATTTTGTTAATAAATATTATAGAAATTTCTGATTGTTTGCAAATATGGTTTTTAAAAGTATAGTGTATATTAATAGACGTTGTCACGTATCAAATAATCTTTCAAATCTCTTTCACAATTTTCAAGGCCATCCCACAATGGGGTATTCTCGTGAGAAGCGAGGTAGGTTTACTAGTTCACGAGGGCGACGGTCAGACGAGCAAGGTGCCAGGTTCTCGATTGAAAACCCCAAGCTTACCAATATGGGTCACTCTGTGTCACGGTCATCACGGTGTCCTCTTTAATACGAACAGGGAATTATTAAGAAATTATCACGCCGAGAGACGGTACTCAATATTTAATTTACTATTTAATATTTAAAATTGTATTTGTAATTATAATAATAATAGTTTTAGAATTCTTATTATTATGTATTAACTTATTGATATGTTTTATTTTTATTTATTTGGAAAGTAGCGTGATTGGCGTATTTTTTAGTCATAGTTAAACGAAAAGTTAAATATCTTGTAAAAGTGTCAGATGTAGCGACAATAGTTTACTTTAACGTTGGTAATTCTAGAGTTAATTCGTCAGTTTCTTTGACCAGACAAACGATCTTATTTTATGTTCGAAGATTCGAAGTACAATACTTCACCTGCGGTGGAAGTCACGCCACGTTGACCGTCGATACGAGGGCGAACGAGAGCGCATCGGGCTTGGAATCCACCAGCAAGGATTCCATGGATATTGCTGCTACGCCATTGGAAAAGCTTATCCGTTCGAAGTAAATTATAAACGTAGAAATATAAGAAAATCGCTACGTAATTGTTAAAAAATAAAATTCTCTTCTTTTCTTGAAGATGGCAGGATGCCCAAATACAATGGAACGGTACACCGTTGATGTAAAATACTCAGAAAGCTGAGATGATTCTTTGTTAGATTTGTTAAACAAAATGAAGTGTTTGGTTGCTTTATTAGGAGACAAGTAAGTTTTTATTCGGAATAACAGTAAATCAAAATATTTCAACGAATCATTTAATACTATTGGAACGTTCATCGATCACAGAACGATGCAGAGAGCGTTGATTGAAAAACGCCAATATATCGTGGGATAGGAAAGAGCAGATCGTTCCATTCCGGGGATGACAATTCGCGTCCCTCGTCGCTGAACCGTCTCAACTCATCGATCCGTGAAATCGACGGTGTGCCTCTTTCGCATCGTGAGAAATAACAATTTTTATCGTTGAGTTGCGATCCGCAACTCGCTGAAAACGCTCGAAGCGGAATACGCATCCACCGTCGTATCCACGTTTCGATGAAAGATTCATACGAAATAAAGTTATGGATACGACTAGTTTTTTCGAAGAAATACCATGGAATACGTTTGATAGTCCCAAAAATTCTGTGTAAGCTTTGTAAATGAATACACATTAGATTAGATTAACATCACGAATATTACACTAATCTAAGAATTATCAAAACCAACACGATAGTGCGATTAAACAGCTTATTTCACAAGAAACTACTTGTTAACAATAATAATAGTTGTACAATAGACTGTAACATCCTACGTGTATTAGCATATAAATGTATCATGTACTAACGTACTGTTATATAACCTGCTATGCTGTAATACCATCACGACTAATATTAAAATAATATACAGTAAAAATGTAGAAACTTCTGTCTTTACTATCGTCACGTTCGAAATGTAACGAGTAGTAATTTTTTCGGCCAAATTACGAGAACTGGCCAGGATCGTTAAAAAGTCGTCGAGTGGGTGAACGGGAAGGTTCGAAGAATCGAATCACGCGAAATAATTGAGCGTTACGTCGAAGAAGAGCGTGTGCAACGTGCATCGGCTAGGTAGACACTCGAAAGGGGGGAGGGGCAAGAGGCGATGGGGAATACGATGGGGGATGAAGAAGAAGGGCGGAACGTTACGCACTGTCGCACGCGAGTACTCGGCTCTCTAGCTAGCTGGTTGGCGTGTGCACGCACTCACTCACGCAGTTACTCACTCACGCACCCCCTTCGCTTCCCTTCTCGCGAAGGCGAACACCTGTTCGCCGGTTGTGGTTCGGCCGGACCCCCACTTCCGGCCAAAGGAGATCCAACTTCCCGAGAGAGCCATAGCTTCGTCGCTTTGTCCACCACTCGTCTTTCGTAGTATCGAATCAAAGTGCGAGCCTGCCACTTCGTTTTTTACAGTCATATACCTTTTAGACCTTTAATTCCTTTCCACGTGCGTGATTTTTGGCTTGATTTAAACCAGTTGGCAGAATCGATCGTGTTCGTACATAAATCATCTTCCATTATAATTGTTGGACTTTTAGAGGAAGATTGAACGAGTTTGCTTGGAAAGTGATCGGTGTTTGAATGTGTGTGTGTGTGTGAGTGAGTGAGTGATCAAAGGACAGGTGCTTCGAGTGGATCACTAAGTCCAACGTCTTTTGTTACTACTTCATTTACTTTGAAGTTCAGCGATTGATGGGCAATACGGTTCCAGTGATAAACGTCGTTCGTGGTGAGTAGAAATTGTTGCACTCGTTTATTCTCTCTCATATAAGATCTAAAGTTTTGTGAGAAGCAAGGAGAAATTTTCGAGTGGCCGAATATTGACGGAAGTTGCTTCACGGAGGCTGCTCTTGATACGTTTGGGTTTACGGTGCGCGAATTAACAGTACGGTGTCCTAGTGAGCTATATCAAAGAACCGTAAAGAGATCAGAATTTACATAAATGAACAAGCCAATTTGTTTTTTTGTCACAAGATTATATCGTTTATAAATATTAAAATTATGTTAAGCTCATGTTGTTTTATAAGAAGATATTGTACTTTGGAATCGGCTAGCCTTGCGTTAGAACAGTAGTAGCGCAACATCGAAAGGAAAAGCGAGAAGGAAGGTCGAAGGGGATGCAGCACTTGAATTTAGAAACGTCTTCTGTAAGGAAGTTGCCGCCGGTTCTGCACTTCGATGATGCCAAGAGTCCTACATAGCCACGTAATAAAGGAGTTTCTCTGCATGCTTTCTAACCACGCGTTATGAACAAGAGCCCCCCTCGTAAATCTGAGTTCACCGCACCGTGTTCGCACTCGAACTTAGTTTTAACAAAAAATATAAGCATATTGCGTACGTTGGCATGCCTCATCGATCACAAAGGATAGAGAGAGAAAAAGGAGACAATATTTATCAGTTACTCCATTTCCACTTCCTTTCGCGAGTACAATTTCATAGATCTCCTTCGGTCTCCTTAGCATACTCGGCATAACTGATACGATCTCTTTCTACTGTTCCGTGGTCATCGATGTAAAACAAGCTCTCTCGTTGCAGATGCATCAGGCAAGGCCCGAGCTGGTGGATTATGACATTGAGTCGCTATGGGGACCAGCCTACCGAAGATCGTGCCTATCCTTTTCTGCACGTTGCAGTTTGTTACCGGACAACGTGAGTCACTGAACCTTTTCCTTTCTTCTTAAAAGGAAGATTCGATCGTAAAGTAAAGAAAGTTCGCCGAGGATGAGACAAACTTTGCTTTGTTTTTCTTCTTAAAAAAGAAAAGCTCGTGTAAGCTCAGAAAAGCAAAGGTTAGCAGAGGTCTCGAGGCAGACTCTAGCAGAGTTTACAACGAGCCGAGTTTGCCTTACGATTAGCCGGAACTTCGCTCCAGGGAAGCGCGCATATCTACCCTCCCGCATACCTTCCTTCGCATATAACTCCACTATACTCGTGCGTGCATACACATACACGTACAAATATATCTGTAAAAGGCGCCTACGTAAACGCGCGTTCGTCCATCCACGATTCGCTTACATCGCTTTTGCGTCGTTCAAACACGAACGTTTCTGCGAGGAACCTGCCAACAGTTTGTTCGATAAGAATACAGGGTAACGTGGATAAGAGGGACTGTAATAATCCACACCATGTAATTTTCAAATCTCATTTTTTTTAGTAATACGGCAGAGTCTGTTCACGTGCAAATTGTGAAAAAGGGGTAGTTGTGTCTCTTAGAACAAAACTGATCTTTTTCTTTAAATTATTCAGTTCTACTTGCTTAATAAAAATGAGGATCTGACGATCCTAATTTAAAAACCTGATTTTTTTTTTATAATAAGAAAAATCGAGTCTGTTTATATTCGAGATGTAAAAGAGGATAACTTTGTGTTTTAGATAAATAAAACGTTTTTTTAATTGGAAGGATATATAGTTTATAGAATTCAATGCCGATTATTTAATCGGAAACGACCGAATAGTGTATCTGTATGAACCCGTAGACATGCACCGGTTCCAGCAGGACGTTGCGAAAGTCGAGAGACATCCGGCACGCGCGGTACTGAGCGAAATTCGATGTAAAAGGACACGTAACGTTGCACGATGTCTCGATTACAAGTAGTCCGATATGAAAAATTTTATGAAATCAGCTGCTATGCTTGGGTGGATGAACGCACCGATGCTCAAGCAAGGTACCGCTTATTCCATTACTGCGTAATCGAAACGTGCGTCGCACAGTGGGGCAAAAACAACTTTTTTTGGAAATAATTCACTTTTACAGCAGATTCTTATAGAAAATTTTATCTTGAACAAAAAAGTTCTTATGAACATGTGGTTTAAAATCAAGCGTTGAGTGATTTTCGACAAAAAAATAAGTGAAAAATATTTCTTTGCACGAAGTTCCAGACAAGAAAGTACGTTGCAATTTCTTTTAACACATTGGAGATGATATTACAACGGATGTGGCTTTTGTCACGTTGAAAAGGTATAGGTCAAAGTGTCGCAGGTACCCACGAAAACCGGTTCTGATTCGGCGTAAAGCCGGAAACCACAAATGACAGTGACACTGGCCAAAACCTACTTAGGTATACCCCAATCGTGAGAAAATTCCATGATACGTGCATACATGATGATCTTTGTGTGAAATCTCTCTAGTTCACAATAGGTCGATAGCAAATTAAAATTGCAAATCCCTCGAACCCATTCTGCTTTATATCGACGTATTACAGTCAACAATACTACGAGCAAACATTTCGGCCTTCGAGAACTTTCTCGACCCATATCTTTCACTATTCTTTCTCTCGCATTATCTTCCTCGAGGATCGTCGTAAACATAATTATTAGCGTAAGTGAGTGTGACGCTTTTGATGTCTAACAGTGATCCGAGATACGAGATGTTTCCTGGAGAACGGTGCTACAGCGGCACATCTCTTCGTCAACGAGGATCACGCAGTTGGCGATATCGTCGGCGTTCTTGGTGTCTTGGGGGACCCAGGGCCACATGGAGACATCAAGTTGAGGTTACAGGAACTGGATAGCCCGGTCGAGTTCTCACCCTATACCAAGAACCTGACATTAACTAGGCCACTCGATAAGGAAGGTGTCGATGGACCTGCAAGTGTTTACGTTAACGTCATTTGCGAGAGAAAGCGTACTTTGGATCCAGTTAGTACTTCTTTAGCTGGAAACAATCGATCAGGGTTGTCTGACAAACACTGGAATTGTTTATCGTTTTCCTTTTATTCTTTTTAGGGTTTCGTGATACCGGTTAACATTCGCGTGACAGATGCCAATGACAACGCGCCTCAATTCGTGAACGCGCCTTACGTGTTGAATATTTCCGAGGTAAGATCATTTTCTTGTCTACCTGTGTCTACCTTTTTTTATTGGGTTCACTGTCCTCTGACGTGATCGTTACGGAGGAAACGACGGTATCTAGATTTTTTCTCTATGCCGTTCAATTTCATTTGAATGAGCACCCGCCTAATTAAGGTGCAATAAACTCAATGCACATGCATCATACATCCGTTTGTTTTTCAGGTCACGGTCGTTGGCACGAGAGTGTTGCAGGGTGTCCGAGCGGTGGATGCAGATCAGCCAGGTCCTTATTCTACCGTGCAATATGCCGTTTTACCGGGACCCCATTCGGTAAATATAATTGTTGCTTATTTTCACTTTTCCTATATTTTTCTTTTCTACGGTATTTATACTCGATGTTACGTACATTGTATTATGCAGGAATACTTCGTTTTCGTCAACGCGTTAGAGGGGACGTTAGTATTAAGGAAGCCTTTGGATTACGAAGTTCTGACTAACTTTTCCATCGACATTCGAGCGCAGGTAAGTTATTACACCGATCCCTCGATTTGCACAGTAGGGGAGACTTGCCCCGCTGCGGGGTAAGTTGTCTCACGCCATGGGGCAAGTTTTCCAAGGAAAAATCCTGATGTATGCATCATGATTTTTGCGAAAATGGTCACCACCGCCGATTTCAATGTTTAATGGCCCATTTTAAAGAAGAAAGCACGCAGAATACTGTTCCGTTGTCCGTTTTTCGATATCGTTACGGAGTGATGAGAAATATATTTTTTAAGTGTCGGAGTATGGGTCGTTTTCAAGAGAAAAATTGCTGTAACTTTCAAACCAGCTATCCTATCGAAGCCACACTGCCATATTCGTAAAGAAGAGACTTTCCCCTTTCGAACAAGTATTTGATCGGGCAAATTCGAGATACTTCGATTTTTGACAAAAATCCTGACCTATGCATCATGATTTTTGCCAAAATGGTCACCACCGCCGATTTCAATGTTTAATAGCTCATTTTAAAGATAAAAGCATGCAGAATAATGTTCCGTTGTCCGTTTTTCAATATCGTTAAGCAATGATGAGAAATTAATCTTTTAAGTGTCGGAGTATGGGTTTTTTCCGAGCTTAAAACTGCTGTATCTTTCGAACCAGCCATCGTATCGAAGCGGGACTTGCATATTCGTAAAGAAGAGACTTTCCTCTTTCGAACGAGTATTTGATCGGGCAAATCTGAGATGCATCGATTTTTGACAAAAATCCTGATGTATGCATCATGATTTAGAAAGAAGAAAGCATGCAGAATACTGTCCCGTTGTCCGTTTTTCGATATCGTTACGGAGTGATGAGAAATATATTTTTTAAGTGTCGGAGTATGGGTCGTTTTCAAGAGAAAAATGAAGGAAAGTAGTTTTGTATTTTTAATAAGAATTAATGTCTTTCTCGTATAGGATCAGGGTAATCCACCACGATCATCGACCACGACGTTATACGTAAACGTCATTGATGCCGATGATCAGAATCCTGCATTTCTCAATGACCAGTACAAAGTAAAAGTTCCTTCGCAAGTTAAAACGGTAAATATCGATGAATATACGATAGTTTAAAAGCAGAATAACTTAATGAACCTTAATGTTCTATTTTATAGAGAACAGTTTTAAAAGCTGAGCCAGCAACAATAAAAGCCTTGGACCAAGATGTGGGTATAAATGCTCCAGTTCGATACACCATCCAAGGTGGTATATTACCGTTTCTTCTGTTAAATGCCGACACTGCCGAAATCGTAGCGATACGACCGCTCCAAGAAAATGAACTTTTATCTCCAGCAACGATCGTTGTTAAAGTGAGTTCTTCAAGGGGAACAGAAAGATTAACAAATACCCTTTAATATAATAGCTTTGCATTGTCTTTCACGTGACACGTTTACTGACTTTGTCATTGGTAACTTCGTAGGCTACGCAGATAGATAACCCCGATAGATATGCATTGGCGACTATCGTTGTATCTCGAGAGGATGCCTATGGAACGGGCCCTACCGCTGGTAAGTTACTATCGTGAAACGTCTTTGTCTCGTTGCTAATATCCTCTTTGGGATTTTTAAGATAGTCACGGCTGAAAAAGTTAGCTTCTAGTCACTAATTTTCTTCGAGTGTAGGTAATAAAAATAATTGGATTGGTTATTGACACATAGTGTGTTGTTACTAGGTGGACGAGTGCCTACAAAGTTTATGCTAAAAGATTATCAAGTAAAACTTCCGGAGAACACACCACCCGGTAGCGTTATAGTGACAACCAGCGTCAACAGAGCTGACTCTGTAAGTATTAATCGTAATATATTTAGTAATACTGTTTTTGAATAATTTCATTTCTTTGGTGTATTTTTTTAAATTTATTTTCATATAAACTAGAACTATTGCTAATGTTTCAGACACTGAGGTATTCGCTCGCCGGAGCAGCCGAGGATTTGGAAAGGTTCTCCGTAACTCCATCCGGCGAATTAATTTTAAAGGGTACTCTCGATTATGAAAAAAGAACTCAACATAGTTTTTTGGTACAAGTCACTGATGGCTACTTTGTACGTTTCTTTTCATTTATTTTTTCAATTAACATTTATTATTGTCGATATTTATTAATATTGTTTCATACAGAACGATACGTCCAGGATTAACGTGTCAGTGGAAGATGTCAACGAGTGGGAACCTCGATTTCGACACCCTAGATACGAATTTAATGCCCGTTCGTTAAAAGAAGGATCTGTCATCGGTAAAAATATTTCTATAGTAAAAACTTTTTTATTTTGTTTAAATCAGAGAAAATAACGACTGTATCATTTTATATAAATTTTTAGGAAGGCTGGAAGCCGCAGATGGCGACAGGGACGATACGATTCGATTATCGTTGAGAGGTCCAGATGCTAGGCACGTATACAAAATACAAAAAATTGTTCATTATTTAAAAAATGACATTTCTAAAAACTTTTGGAGAGAAATTCCTATTTTAACAAAATATAAAATTTTAGATCATTCGAGATACACGACAATGGCGAATTAATTTTGCGTTCAGCAAATACCATCAATGGCACAATGGCGCGTCTGGTAGCAGTTGTTTCGGATTCAGGACGACCCCCAAGGTAAGTGTTTTAAAAAGACTCCAAAAATAACTTCTGGACGATTCCCTCTTCGAGCACGATTAGCGTTTTATTTATAGATCGAGTATGGTACCCGTGATCATTCATATACCAAACGGTGCATCGTTACCAGTAGCAGCAAGAGCTGCACCTGCTTGGCTAGGTAGCAGTGTACTTCTGGTAGCAGTGTTTGGAGCTGTTTTAGGACTACTTGGAGTCGTCATACTCATCCTTATTCTATACATATACAAACAGTAAGTAAAATGAAGGCTACCTAGGAAGTATATGAAGGCTCTATAATCAAACAAGTTGATGATAGAGTCGTGGAAACCTTTTTTAGCAAAGGAACAAAAAGCGGTGGCTCCGTGAGTTCCGTTGGAACCGGCTATCGCGAGAAATCACCGGTACCATCTGCCTTGAGTCCGACCCCACAAGTGTTAGGAGCCAGTGCACTTCAGGATACGATGGAGAATACCTATAGGAAACGTTCTACTACGAACGAGAGTAGCAGTAACGCTAACGAGACGATCACCGATCTAGACACACCTGGTTTCGGAGAATTGAACGAACGAGCCTACGCTGCCACGATTAAAAGTATGTTCCCGTCACGAGTAATTCATGACGGTACGATGCGCTCTTCGCACCGTTTCGAACGGCGTTTCGTACGGGCTAGCTCGAGCATGTCCGGCAGAGGCCACGTTTCGAGTCTCAATCCTTTCTTCTCGACGATCGATGAAAGTCGACTTAGATATTATTGGCTTTGATCATTATTTTCCCTTCGTGCTTCGAATTTATCAACTATAACGAAGAAATGTTTTGCTAGGGTCCCTAGATGAGAATAGATAGAAATTGGAAACTGTTACAAAAGAAAAAGAATGCACTTTTTTCTTTTATTATTATATCGATTATCCATAACAAATACAGACTTTGGTTGTATATATACTCGTGTAGTTACGTTAATTCGTTGTAGTGTTCCCACGAGAATCGATTGAATGTAAAAGAAAGAAGGGTTGAGTGCACTTCATTAGTTCACTACTAACTATTATTGGGTGCAGGTGTCGCGTCGGCTAGACAGCTACCTCTCTATGCTAGGCATAAGATCGCACCGGCCCCGAACCCACCCACCTTATCAGCAACGTCAAACATTCCGAATATCGGCGGTCTTGTTCAAAACATGAACGATCTGAGCGCGAGGACCAATCTCGATGCCACTTCCCACGATTCGTCTACGTGCTCTGGTGACCCACCGGATTCTCTGATGACCATTTGGCCAGGAGGATCCATGTCTGGGAGAGTTAAGAAATTGTCTTGGGACGACGACGATAGGGTAAGTTAGAATATTTCTTATGTTATAAATAATCCCAAAATTCGTAGAGAATAACAATATCGAATACGTTCAATCGTATTACAGACTGTGGAGAGTATCGATGTGAGACCAGAAACCAGGCCAGGAAGCACTAAAACTGAAACCGAACGTCTAAATCTTACTGTTTATTTTTGAAGACGAATTCGTAGCGTCGAGAAGGAAACATTTTTATGTTGATGTCAAAGAAAAATATATTTTATAGAATTATATTAGAATCCAAGATGTTCATTCCAATTTTATTTTCGACTAATTGGGATCAGCATCTTTGACTAACGATAACGATTCATCTTCCATCATTGTACGATCGCGTGTCAGCTAGTACCTTCGTTTATCCGTAAACGAACACGTATCATCGAACGTTCGAATTAGACAGTGAAGCGTATACACGCGAACGCAAATGCTTTTCCACTCTACGTAATCGAGAGCATCGAGGTCAGTGGGTCGATCTTCGCGGACGATCGCGTACTCTCCGGAGGTAGAGCCGGATTTTGCGACATCACGAGTTTCGAGAGACGAAACGGTGGGACCAATCTTGTTGTTCCGAGAAATATTCTTCGAATAAAGCGCTGACATTATTGTATATTTTTTAAGCAGAACGAAAGAGCTCTTGTAAATATTTCAAATAAATAGGTAAATAATAGTAAGTGTCGAGTTACCAACGATCATTATGTCTTCGATTACGAGATTCTTCTTTTGGTGCATCGCCTCGAGTTTTGATTTTATGTATAAGTTTGAAGATACAAGCGAAGATAGGTTGTATCATTGAATTATCGTTGTTACGGTCGTTCGTAATGATAATAAAATTTATTAAACAATAATAAGATGTAAAGATCATTGTAAAGCAATCGATTTCATTGAGTAATTCGTTCTTTTTCAAACACGTCCCTTCCTATCCTAGATGGAGATGTCGTATGAAATGATGTGGTAAACGAACTTGTGAAAGAAAGTGACTCGTCTTTCGAGGAGGGGAGAAAGTGACCCAGAGAACACTCCGGCTGATCATCCTTTTGACTCGTTTATCGGTAGTCGTACGTTCGACGTTCGTCCGTGAAGAACACGCGTTTGTGAGATTTTGAGAGAAGAAACGCGGAAGTGCGCGAAGGGGAATTATTGTTTAATAAAACCATCGTGTAAGTAAATTTAAAATTTTGTAAAAAGACGTCTTGTTCAATACCAATTTTTTTACCAAACATAAATAACATTTTTTCAAAATGAATAATTTTATAAATAATATTTTGAAGACATTTTAATTTGTTTGTGAGACTAATTCGGAGTGTGAATTACCTTAGATAAATAACTCATTTAAAATTATATACCATTTAAAATGGTCAAAGTGATCAAATTTCCTAAACACCCTCACTTGAAAAAAAATTTGTTTACAAACATTCCTATCTATTTTTTAAATTAGAATTTCTAAGAACAAAATTTGTATCAATTTGGTAAAAATGCGGTCGAATGTTTACTTTATTTGACATCGGTTCGCGCTTTCAAGGTATGCAGCAAATACACGGAGAAAGCGGGAAATTCCAGAGACATTTATAGCGACTTTAAGGTACGATTACCTATGACGCATTACGTTTCTTCTTTGCATATACCGATAGTTTATCCTTTCTATTAAATTCTAGCCCAATCATGAGAGGATCGAAATATATGCATAAAGTCATACCAATCTTACTGACGACATTGGCAGCGATCATCGTAGAAATTTCCGGTACATTTCCATAAAGAAAATCACAATTAATTTATCTTGCCGTAAGGAGTGAAGGAATATTAAAAAAGTAATTCATGAAAATTAATGACAATCATTAGCTGAGTCTTCCACATCGACGAACGACACAAATATTCTTGAAAAACGAAGAATAGGACCATGGAGTGAAATTTTGGAGGACTGGGTCGTTAACGCAGCGAATCCTGGTATTTCCAGGGTATCGAAGGTTATGAAACTCGGTGATAAAGTATTGACAGTGTCGACGAAGGGAACACCGAACAAAAGGGATGTTTCTGAAACAGATATTTATTTACTTGGTAAGTACATTAACCTAGTACCTAATCACTTAAAAAAAAACATTCAATTCTGTAAGAAAACAAATTATTATCTTCAGGTGCGATCGAGAAACTCGTGTACAGGGTAGATTTTCTAGAAAAACGTCTTAGAAGGGCCGAAGAACTTTTGTACTATGTTATTTCAGGCTCTAATACCAACAAAGGTATGATATCTACTTCAATCTTTGGTAAGACAATATTTACAAGGTTTTTACCACTATTGCAATACTACCATCAGCTGTTTGAAATTTTCCAGATTCCTGTCCAACAAATTACACGAGCATCGGTCAGCATTGCTACTATTTCAGTGATCGCGAATACGATTGGAAGTCTTCGGCTAGTCTTTGTCGAGGTATGGGTGGACACTTGATCGAATTTGACACTATAGTCGAAAATCAGGACGTGATTGCTTACCTACAAAGTAACACCAAATTGAAGGGCAAAAACTTTTGGACTGGTGGTTTAAATCCTGGGCTTTTATGGATCTGGGCTGGAAGTGCCAGACCTGTTCACAATGACACGAAACAGGCCGTTGCTGGGAACGGCAGGTGATTCCCGATACCTTACATTCATTCTTGTTCACGTTCCCTCTCCAATTTTTTTCTCTATCGACAAAACTGTTTCAGGTGTCTAAAATTATCTTACGATTCATCATCGAAAATCTATTCTTACAAGGGCGAAGAATGTGCCTCGAGGCAGAAATACATTTGCGAATTAACAACGGACGATGAGTCGGCAAACAGAATCGAAAGAACTGCAAGAGTGTTGATCGATACGGCTAGTTGAGTGCAACGATTCCTAGGATCGATTAATTGATTCCGTACAATGTAAGATGCCAACCTTTAGATTTCCAAGAATTTTTTATCCATTGTCATGTGTCACGTAACTAATTACTTATGATCATCGATCAATGTTACGAATATCATTGACTTTCAAATCAAGTTGCAAATTGGTTGCAATCGATCGAATTTGTTCGGTAAAAGAAACATTTTCTTCCAAAGCACGGTAACATATTTATAAAATAATCGTAACGTTAATTTAATGAAGCAATTCTTAAACATGTAGGTGTTGTTAAATAAAATTGTTTGTGTTAAGTAAGGTGAAAATTCTTCTAGAAATAGGTGCCATGAAATGAACAAATTATAAATACTCGATTCAAACGATACGATGATAGACAATTTGTTACAATCGTTGCTCGATACGATTTTGATGAAGACTCGAACAAGTTGATAAATACTTATCATCAACTAGATTAAAATTTTCCTTGGAAATCGCATTAGCAGCATGGTGTGCCATGATCAAACTTCGTTTACCATCGTTCACCATAGAGATAACGTGATCACTGTTCGTAACTAATCCACCACTATCCACGATCAATTTTTTAGCTTCCTTGATACCATCGTTATCGATACCCCGACAACAGTCCTCGATCACGGCAAGTTTGTAACCAAGTTTGAGTCCATCGAGACAAGTTGCCTTAACGCAAACGTCTAAAGCCAAGCCACACACGTACAAATCGGTAGCACCGATCTTCGCCAAGATCTTCTCCAACTTTGAACTCTCTTTCGATTTATCCTTCGTGAAAGCCGAGAATGCTTCTATATCTGGATCTTGACCTTTGTGTACCTTAAATAGAATACAACGTAAGAGTGACTGGATAATGATATTAGAAGAAACATTTGAAAAAAATACCTCTTCGGATTCCGGTAAAATCAGTAGATCCTTATGTAACCGTGCACCCCACGTGTCCATTACGCAATGCTTCGGCCAAAGTATTTGTTCTACGTTCGGTTGTAGAAAAGTTACTTTATCGAACGGTTTAGCATTTTCCTTGGTAATCTACCAATAAAGGGAATTATTGTTTAGCCGTAGATAACGATTTTATATCTTTGTAGTCACGATAATCGTCATATCATGGCACCCACAGTTTGAACGGGATACGGTAATGTCGCGTTGATACTCGATCAAAAATATACACGTGATTTGAATCATGCATACTTTCGACGTTGGATGAAGTTCTCGTAGGGAAAGATTCTCATAGAAACTGATGTGATTCTCCGGATGCCAGTCGAGTGAGTAAATGACTTTGTCCCAATGAACTTCCTTCAAAAGGCGATTGATCGGTTTCACTACGTCCACACCGTCATGTTTACTTGCACATTTCCGTAGTGCTAATGTTCCATCGATGAAATCATTCTGAACATCGACGATTATCAATACGTTCACGGGCTTTACGATCGGTTGTATACATTCTGTGAAGCTCCTATTACAAGAGAATGCTTTGTGTTGAAGTAATTGATACGGTAGTTACGACGAATTATTTCGAATTACAATCTCTTCAAATAGGATGTTATTTACCAGTCCATCCTTACGTAAGTCGAGAATAGAGTGGTCATAACGAAAGGTACTAATAGGAGTGGCTTAATGAGATATAATTTAGTATGGTCTGCTAGTAATTGTGGACAATGAAAATTCTACATTCGTAATATACGTTTAATACCAATAATATTTAGAGAAAATTATAAGTTATGAGTCAGGATATTTCTATCACGCGTTAACATTGTATCGAGATATGATCCATCCGATTTATTGTGATATATATTCGCGTGCACGTTCGAGATTAGTCATATTTCGCGCCAAATTATTAGCTAATTGCCCGCCAAAATTTGAATATCTTCTGTAGGAAATCGTACAGAATTCTTATAATTTTTTAAATTCTTTTTTAGGTATTAATTAGTTTATACAGTTCGATAAAGATTAGTTAACCCTTTGTACGAAACAATCGTACAACGCGTTACAGGACAATAGCCGTGAAAGCGGACGCCTATTAGCGCTGTTCGTACTCAAAGTGTTATATGAATCGATCTTTGTTATGTACATATCTTATATTATAACAAAATGTTATCACGTCTTGCATACCTACGTCGATACGTATATATCAATAGCATATAAATAATACGATTAGCTGGCAGGACTCGTTCATGCGAAGATCGAAATCAAAGTATTATAAGATTGAAATTTAAATTCGATTTAAGGCAAATCATACGAGTATTACGACCTCGAGCGATCGTATCGCGTAGCAAGAATCGATTCTGATACCTTTTCCACACAGGTCCTTTTAACTGACGATCTTGATTCACATCGAGCTTCTCAAAAATATCTTGAAGTCTCCATTCGTTTCCTTTCACTTCCTCCTTGCCGAAAAGTTCTTCGCAAAGGAGGAAAAATTCTTCTTGATCGAGGACGCCGTCTCCGTTTATGTCGAATTTTTTGAAAATTTTATCGGCTGATTGCCAATCTTCTCTGTCGATCATGTCGATGTCGGTACGACAGAAAAAACGAGAAAAGGGGGTTGCTAGATTGGTTTTACACTTTTAGTATTTTGCCGGACATGCGATAAAAGGAGCAGCGATGAGTAATCAGGAACCGAGAAGGAGTAAAAAACAATGCGTTTTCGAACGCCTTCGTCAAAGCGACTGACGCGAGCCGCTTCGTGCGCGCCTTCAAATACCGGTTAACGTTCTCAACTTGTAGTTTACACTACCCTTCCGTCCGACCTTCGTAGAAATATCGTTCGATCTCCTCAACGGAAAGCAGATGTTACGCAGGATGAAACCTTCCCTTTTCGTAAAAGAAAAAAATCAATAGCCTTTCGTCAATCGACGAGTGACCTCTACCGTGTCTTATGGAAATAACTAATCTTTTATCTTTCGGGAATAGAATATCCATGGGTGATAATTATTTTTTCTTCATAGAAAAATGTGTCACACGATAATAATAATCATGATAATCGTTTCATCATCTCATTTGTTTCAAATGTATTATGTGTGATTCTGAAAGAAAAATATGATAAAGAATATGAATGGAAATAAAGCATAAGATTATATGTTGGATAATATTTTATCCATTTTTATTATATTAATATATAAATAACACGTAGTTATATTTAATAAAACAATATGCAACAGCTCAAACATATGCATATATTTAATGTTAAAATAACAAACATATAATTTTTATTTATTTTCTGTAGGTAGAACTTAAGTTTTTTAATCATTTATAATCCTCCTCGCATCTTTGGTCACCCCTTTCTTTTGGGCTTTCTCTAAACCGATCGCTTAACCTTATAGATTATTTGTACTAGATGTAAAAACTAGCATATTTATTAATTGTTATTATCTCCTATTTAAGTCTGTATTAAAAGATGAACCTGGTAAGTCTAAAATGTAACTGTTTACTATATCAGCTATGATATTTTCACAAATCACAGAAGTGTCGTTATTGAAATTAGCAAATCAACTTATTGCCTGATACAAAATAAGAAAATACGAACCGAAGTGACATATGTATAAAATATTTCCTAGTATTTTAAATTGTACATAACCTATCACGTTATTCCGTAGCATTCGAATTTTCTAATAAAGCATTTCTTTCAGACTTGATTTCAGCTACTATTTGGTTAATAAATGGATGCTTAATTTTTCCTGCTGTCGATGTAAAGAATTCTTGTAATTTTCCAGGAATGTTATCTCTTTTTTCATACTCATACGCTTGCATGATCAAATCTAGCCTGTCCAAGTCCTTCACATACTGAGCTTCCGGTGACTCTTGCTTTTCGTATTCCTACAAATAAAAAAATACAAGTCAAGATATTACCAATTTTTCAAACTGTATAAAATAAATGAAATTTAAAAAGATCATTAACTTACACGAAACATTTCTAATATACTTGGACCCTTGTCACCTATAAGTTCACAAATCTCCTCCATCGCTGCATCCTCTCTTCTATGTTTTTCTTCTGGAGGAACACCACAATTCGGAGTTATGTCCCCGACAATACATTCAGCTAGATCATGAATTAAAGTCATCTGCATAATTCTGAAAAAAGCAAAGCCATATTCTCAAGTATACTTTCACACATATGGCATAGACAATTTTGTCATTGAGCAATCTTGCAAATACCACACAAAATGCAGAAAACTAAAACGGCAAATGTTGCCATTTAATGTTGAAAAAATACTGATTTGCTTTCCTACTTGATTTTATCTAAATTATCTTCAGCATCTACCAGGAACGACAGCATAGCCATCCTGTACATATGACCAGCTATTGTTTCAGGATCAGGAATTTCTTTCAACACCCATCCAGTTCTCTTCATATGCTAAAAACATAAATGAAAAGTGTAAAAAGAAATATCTCGAGGTTGACGAGGTACGTCATTATATAATCAAATTATCGTATGGCAAGAAATTTCATATTAACGACCCACGTTGACAAAGAGCCAAACGAGGACATTTAGCCATATAAATACACAACATGTGATCGCACGTCAGTACGTCAGCGGTTCTAGACGTTAAAAGTCGTTTATTAAATTTGATTATTACCTTAAGACGTCCAACCAGCTCCATGAATTCGTATAACTTTTTCACATCCATTATTAAAAAATTGCTAGGTACTCTTAGTCTTTCACGATAGTTCACGATCGAATGCTTAGCTGTTTTACTTTCGAATACAAAGGAATGTCACGGAAGTGCAATGTGCAAAGACGCTATAACGGTACACGCTCTAAGTCCCTAGAAGCTATCCTCCTCTCTACTATGATTGGTCATGTCTAAATTCATGATTACGGTATCAACCAATCAAATTCGACGATCATATTATTGAAAAAACAGGCGGCGTTGCTATCAATTAAAATCTGCAATAATCGAACGTTGTCTTTACGTCGAAAATGTATAAATCGTTACATGAATAGAAACTTGTATTTGTTAGTAAAAAGCAGTTTAGAAAGAATTCGATCAGTCGGTACAAAAGATTATTTGTGAGAAAGAAATTCGATATCCCTTCTTCTCCTTCTAAAATTAAACCTTTCTTAGTTTGGATTTCCTTAATTACAGTTTTAAATAAATACCAAATGACGAATTATACATTTAAGTATTTAAAATTATGCAGAAAATTGGAAAGTAGAAGAGAAAGGTAGGTCGAGAACAAATTGTCTTCATAATTGCGTTGACTTCACTCCTCAAAATGCAAATAAGCTTTCGACCGATAACCCCCGCCTTCACGAGATAGAACAGGTTGTTCTTTTTAATTAAAATCAACCAAGTAAAGAGTCCTTACTTTTCGCATAATATAAGTCAAGAGAACGTGTTCGAGGAACTTCGAACTTACGATAGAAGACAATCTATGTTAAAAATCTTTTCCTATCATCTTCAACTCTACCTTTGAACCTTAATTCATAAATCAAAGTCTCATGTCTCTTACGTATGTTTCATTAATTCTAAACATCAATATTAAAAGTTTTTTTTTAACAAAAAACGAATTGCGTGGTAATTCCATTTCATACATATTCCGTTTTAACGTTAGTTAAAGATATACACTCATGAAAAGGAGAAGGCGATTCGATAGGGTAGGTGTGTACATATATGTTTCCTTAAAATCAATTGGCGGTGTGCACTGACAAAGAATTCGAGCTATAGACGGAATGCGGTTTTGGATATCGTCCAAAAAGTGAAATTGTGTCTCCTTGGACTGATACTAGATGGACTTATGTACATATTTCTTTTTTACAGAAGTACTATAAATCATTAGAAACTTCTTAATCTTATCTTTTGAATTTTTATTATAATTATATTTTATCTATAGATAAATCCTGACCTCGCATTAACAAAATTTGTTGTTACTTTTGTATTTAAATTAACAGTAATTAATTACGATCATGAATCGTTTATTTCGATGTCGTCCCGTATCGATTTATATTGACGATTGATCGAGCAAAAAAAAAAGACAATAAAAGTTTGTTTTGCGCTACATAAACGGTATATCCAATGACCTTCATACCGTTAGTGTAGTCGCGCAGACGTGAATTTCCGCAATGACGCGCGATTACGCGCGTACGATTAAGCAAAGGAAGTGTGCGGTGGTTATGTACTGGTTATTTAGTAACGCGCCTGATACAAACGCTCTTTTTCTCGTGTGCAGGATATCCCAAGCAATCGATAGAAGTACAACGATGTTATGGATATATCGTAAAGAATTTTTTCTCTAAATACACTTAATTCTGTTTTTACGCGATACGTTTTCAAATAACCCGCATAAAAAAAGAACGTAATAAATTTTTGGAATCGTGTTAAATCAAATTCTTCTAAAAAAAAAACGCCCATAAAAACAGAACTCGGTGTACGTTATTTGAATAAGTATCTCTAATTTTTGCCTAATTTTGTTTTTCTCTCCTTGGAACCTTACTTCCTACTCCGAAGTATTTCGGTCAGGTGATATCTAAAACGATTGATAATTGCATTCGAACGAGATTTATAATAAAATGTCGAAATCATTTAAAGGTTCAGGGTTTACGCAATACTATCATCTCAAATTGCAATCAATAGATACCCGTCGAGACGGCGCCAAAACTCGCCTTTATTCTCCTCCGTTATGGCCCGTTCGCTATAAACGCATAAATGTATGTATATGGGATATTTCTTGCAAAAGGTATGTTGATAAAAGGCTTTAAAACAAATTGCATCCGTTTATATGCTATTTTTTATACAATATCGGAAAGATCGATTTTCCTTCCCTTGCAAACTTTCGAATCGCCTCGTCGCTTTTATAAACGTTAGATTATTTAAAATACGATCGATGATTTATCATGGTTAAAAAGTATTATGCAAATTTGATATAAAATCAGTGGAAGTCAATCTTTCAGAGCAAGCATCTACTTTTTCCGTGCGATAACCGACCGATTCGGTCGGATCATAAATTTCGTCGAGCCATTGATCGCCCAAGTATCATCGATGCATCGATCAGTTGCTGTCTAATAAGGCGAGAATATTTCACAGGACGGTAACCATTGACAGTCCACGCTCGACGTGATGAAGCATTCTATTGGGCGATCGATAAGCGAATACCGGGGGTAGATCGGTACACCAAAAAAAGGAAAGAAAGCAAAATTAAGGTATACATATATAGAATATTATCGAATTTCGCACCCAATTTATTAGACCGATTTCACATATGGCACACAGCAGTTTTCCTATCGATTTTGTGTCACTTTTCTCTCCGTTTTTATAAAAGACGAAGATAGGCGTCACTTTGTTCTATCGAAGAGAATATCGTAGAACGGGGAAGGGGGTGGAAAAGTTTTCATGCAAATATCCTCGATTTTCTCGTTCGCACCGTTTAGAAGAATTTGCAGGAGGAATCTCGGTGTTTTTCCTGCATCCCGTCGCGTTTTACACGGGACGAGCGAGGGTTTCACCGAGGGTGAGAACAGAAAGTGGAAGAGAAAGAGAAAAGGAGATAGAAAGAGACAGAGAGAGGAAAGCAAGGGTCGACAGCACGAGGCTTCTATAAAACAAAGGAGAAAAACTATGCATAAAAGATCCTACGGGCGAGTTCCCTTTTCTCCCTCTCTCTCTCTCTCTCTCGATCCAGGATACGGTGCGACAGATTAAAGGGGAAAGCGAGGGTGGCACGTACGGATAAACTTCGTAAAGCATTCTCCCCAAGGGTAACGCTCGTGTCTCTGATACCGATACTGCTTGTCATCTGCTAATGAAGAACACAAATAACAAGAAAAGTAAACCTATAGAAATTCTTTAGGACTCCCATTGTTCAATATCGCTAAGTATTCAACGAAATGAATATTTTCTTCTTCTTCTTCGGAAGTAAACCTTATCTCTTTATCAGTCATTTCTCAAGGTACAATCGTAGAGTGTTTCCTAGATTGTTCGATATTCATTTTTTACAGAGGAACAATTTCTTTGCCTACCGAGATGGTGGTCATTCATGAATAATCGAAGCTAACTGATGGATTGTCTGGCAGCCGAAGGGAAGAATTCCGTTATCGGAGAGGGCCTCCTGCGTCACTGTCGATGGCACGGGGATGATTTGGAGGGTGTGGAGAAAGAGCAAGTGGGAGAAAAACAGACTGTACGTGTGTGTGAGAGAGAGAGAGAGGTAGACAGATAGATAGATACAGAGTAAAAGAGAGGGAGGGAGAGAGTGAGATAGAAGAACAGTGTATATGTATGAGAAAGAGAGAGAGAGAGAAAAAATGGAGGGATGTATATGTGTGCTTTGTAGAGAGAGATAGAGAGCAAGATGGAGGATGTACGTGTGTAGATGAGAGAGCAAGCAGAGGGAGGGTTATATATCTGTATTTGTACGAGAGAACAAGCTGAAGGGTGCATGTATTCGTAAGAGAGAGAGCAAGATGGAGGGTGTATAAATGTATATATCTATGTTAGAGTGAGATAAAGAGAGAGGGTAGACGCCGGCCCAGAGGCAGACGTCGACGCCGGCGCGGCGGCTGTCGTCTCTCGCGGGCGAAAGGTCGCTAGGGCAGGAGAGGGACGCGTGCAGTTGTCGCGAAACGTTCCGCGCGTTGCTCCGTCCTTCGGTGGTGGTGCGTCCCTCGGTGCGTCCCGTGGTGCGTCCCTCTGTACGTTCCTCGGTACGTCCCGTGGAGCGTCGAGCGCCGAAGCTCCGCTAAGAAAAAAAAAAAAGGGAAAGGAAAATCACCCTTATTCTTTCTCCTTCTTACACATCCACTTCTTCGAAGCAAATTCCTCCTGAGAAAAGAAGCTCCTCGTGATGCGAGACGATCGTGCCACGGTGGACGCCACGACGGCGAGATATCTTTCGGTAAACGAGACTTACCATCGACATTGTGTGTTTCGTTTTATCTTACCTCCTTTATGTCCTTTTTTTTTTTTTTTTTCTGTCCGTGAGAACGATAAGACAGGGGTGAGTTTTTTTAGGGAGAAGGAAACGAAAATGACGAGCGTTACGTGGTATTTGTCTGTGCCGTGTAATACGTTATCTACTCGTTTCAGAGAAAGATTTAGAATACGCGCGCGCTACTTGCTTTTATATATAGCATTTCGGCTCGAGGATGGGCGGGCCGATGGGATTCGCAGTGATCGGACTCACCCGCGAGGCGTGTTCGCGAGATGCCATCGCGTCGTCTTATCAGCCTTAAGTTAGATGGAGATGATAGGAGGGATTGGAAGTGTTACGTGTGAAGGGATTTCATGGGGTGAACTTTAGAGTATCGTAATGGACGCGTTCGTAGAGATGGACGTAGAGATGTTGTATTCTTAATGAGAAGGTAAAACTATTCTAAAATCGAGTTGTGTTTATCTCTATGAAAATTGTTATTCTATATATCGACTCGTATCACTGCTTCTTTTTTCTTTTTTCTATCATCCTCTCTCGATTTCTTTCCTCAGGACACGTTCGTTACGTTATCGGTTAATCTTGATCCTTCGAATGCTCTCTTATATAAATCTACAGCATCGAAGTCACTGTATGTAAAATCGCTGAACCACTTTTTTCTTACTCTCTTTCTCTCTCTTACATTTATTCTCTAATCATTAAATAAAATGACTCATGTATATTAGAAACATTCTAAATTACTTGGAATAATTTAAAGACACGCAAATGCAAAACACAAGTTCTCTCGTTCTTAACACGCCCATGAAGTATTATGGTTTCGCGCGGGTGTCTTGTAAATAAGGGCATACTTTTCCATTGTTCTTGTTTTTTTTTCTAGCTGACGTCTTGTAAACCTTGTCGGTTATCGTGATCCGAGAGATGACCCTCCACCTTTGCACGAACAACGAGAGAAGACAAATCCGGCGTAAGATATAATCGCGTGATATGTCACGATCTGGGAACTGATGTAAAACGGTTGTACGACTCGAAGGCTGTTCCGGTAATTCGACGATGAATCGGGAAAACGAGGAGGTGAGTTGAAAAAATGATTCCAGTCAACATCGTTTCCTTCGCTTATGTAAATTTACCTAAAGGTTCGCTAATCTTGTATGGAAAAAAACAAAATCGATATTTTAAGGATTATCGAGTAATAATCGATAAGGCACGATCGAGGATCAAATTGAATCTTAATTTAGGATCCTCTTGAAGAACAATGGCTATTCGATGTATTTACCTTATAAACATAGTTCGTGTTCTCGATTATCCACGTAGAACGGAATCGATCATATCGTAACGGGGCATGCATCGTGCTAGCTATACGTACATCGTTTTCTTTTCTATTTACAGCAGCAACCCGTTTCTCAAACGTTTTGCGGAGCGTTGCAAAAGGAGCCCAACTGCAAGTGTTTAGTACTTTCCGTATTGATATATGGTTGCCTTGCCGCTGTTACGTGGTGTAGATGCGCCAATGTTACCAAGGTGCGATTTTTAATAAATCCTTTTTCTCTTTTCAAAGAGATACATCGATCTAATTGTATCTTCTCTTAGGTTGTGATCAACTTCTCAAAATACCCCATCAAAAGTACCAAGCACGTGTCACCGTGCGACGATGGTTACATATACATTCCAGTACGTCCATTCGTTCTAACGATAATACCAATTTACAATAATATCCGCAACCAATTCTATTACCTTGTTCCTTAGGTTGCCTTTATGGGAATGCTTTATCTCGTGTACCTGGTGGAGTGTTACCATTCCCCGATTAGAATCGATCTGTCCCACGCGGAGAGCCAAGACTGCGTACTCTCGAAATTAAATCAGCTGAGACTGGCACAGCCGACGATCTGGTGGAAGGCCGTTTCCTATCACTATGTACGTAGGAAACGGCAAATCACCCGATATAGAAACGGAGACAATTATACGACGACTCAGGTAAAAAGGGGTAGCATGCACCGAGAACAAAAAAAAAAAAAAAAGAAAAGAACAACCGCTTCGAACGTTTAAAATCCGCTATAATTTTCTTTTCGCCTCTCGACATTCGCTACATGCTCGTACCCGGGTGTTTAAAGTACGAGCCAAACGATAACGTTTCACCCCAACGTTTCCCAGGTTTACTACGAGAGAGTGAACACGCACGCTGCTACGTCCTTCTATTACTACGACTACTGTGGCGTGAAGGACATCAGCAAGGAGCTGATACCCGATCCCAAAGCACCGATCACGAAGATCGCGCTGAGCAAGGGGTTCGCCTTCTCGAACATGAGATCCGCGACGGAGTTTGAGGAAGCCAGGTCAAGGTTCTTTGCCGAGCAAGTACGTCAGTACCGTAGTCGATCGAAGGATACACTCGTGCCAAGAATTAATTACCTTATACCTTTCCTACCGATAGGAGTTAAGGGACGACTACATGGAGATGAGGGAAGGCTTGGACCTTGGATGTAATCTCAATCCTACGACATTGGTCGCGGTCCTTGGTAAACCTTGGTTCACCAATCGTTACGTCTACTGGTGCCTTAGCGCTCTCCTCCTTAGCTGGCCGTTGAGAGTGATCATAGAGTACAACACGCAATACGCTGACTATCAGGTAATAATTGAAGAACTTAGTGGATGAACATGTTAAATAACAATTGTGTGAATGTGAGAAACTACGTTTCATATTTTAAGCAGACCATAAAATGTTCCTAGGAATATCTATTTTTGTTGTAAAATGTCACATAATATGTTCATCCACTAAGCTCTTCAAGTGTAAATTATATCAAGAACGAATGTAAAAGACTTTGATTAATATTCTCCAGGTGACAAAACTATTTGGAGTGAATTACGATACACCGATCGGTGCAGAGCCGATACGTACTTCAACCAGTCAACTAAGTCAACCTGGATCTTATATGTTGGCACCGAGTTATAGCGAAGCACTTCTTATGGAGCCAGCCGTTCGACCTTGCACGGAGAACCAGCAGGTTGAACCAGAGCCAGGAACGGAGTCCGAAATCGATATGGGAATAGTTCCTAGTTACTCCGAGGCACTGCTTTATGAAAGAGCCGAAATGGGATTGAACGTTGCCGGAACTTCTTCGCTGACGCAACAGGAGAGAAAGGATCTCTGTGTCGAGATCGAATCGATGTGCCAATGCCCCTGTCACCGCAAGGTCTCGGACGAGTCGGATATCGTTCATGAACAACGACTCTCGGTTGAAGATTCCACTTGCGTGACTCTCGAGCCAACGTCGACAGCTAGCAGTTCCACGTGTCGAAACGATACTTCGAACGAGCTCGAACTTCTACCCTGTTCGTGCAGCCAGCAAAACCCTTACGTGTGTCCTAGTGTCTCGGATAAGAGCAACGTCGATGAACAGAATATTGATATCGGTTCTAGAACTATGGATCGAATCGACAAGACCGTTAGGCCGTTGTTCACCCGAAGAGTGAAACGAGATATATCCGAGCCGAACTTGCGTTCTCGTTCGGAAATAGGCTACGAGGTTGCCTGTTCTTCCAAGATGAGTGGTAGAAGTTTGGAGAATATTTTAGAGGAAGAGACGATGGGCTCGCGAAACAATGTTTCGAGAATAAGATTGAACAATGTACCAGAGGACGATGTTAGGTCAGTGATCGATGAAGAAGACTTTCAAGAATCTATGGAGGACAATGTGTCTCGTGAAACGAACGGTATCCAATCGAAAGGTGCCATTCCAAAGAGAACTACTACGGAACAGTCGCGTTGCAGGGTGACCGTGAACCCAAGGTCGGACGAAGTCCGCAGGAAGATTCCAGTCTCGAGGACCTACTTTTGCTTGAAATCGATTCTCAAGCAGAACAAGCGTCGCTATACATTGATGACAACGGCACAGGAATTGGAGCATATCGGAGATTGGGAGACCGTGAGGACCGACAGGAGTTTCGAGGAGCCTCAATACGGTAGCTTGCACTTGGAATGCGAGGGAAAAAATGAGATCGGCGAGATTGGCGAGACTCACGAGGAGAAAATTCGCGCATTCTCGTGGCGTGAGAGCTTGAACAATACGTCGAGTTCGAAGGAGAAGGGTCTCGTTCAGAGTTTTTCCTTCGGGAGAGAGAAATCATCGCCGACGGAATCGAGGCACGAGGGCGCAAGGTCTATTTTACGTATATCTTTATTATTCTCTGACTTTTCTTTTAACACGTTGACTGCCACAACCATTTTGTATAAACCTATGTGTATATTTAATTTTGTTTATAATTGTTTGCAGAATGAAGATATAGAAGTATTTACCATCACATTTTTTAATATTAGATCGTATACTTGTTATAACTGATTGTTCCATTCTAGTAAATATCGATAAAAGATATTTATAAACGTTCCAAATACAATCTGAAAAAATAGAGTGCCGGTGTCCGGCGTGACAGTCAACGTATTAATGGATACGTAATTTCAACGTTTTACTATTTTATACGAAATTAATATTACTCAAAATAGAGCAAAAGAAAAAATCTCCGAGTTCAAGGAATTAATTAATTTGACTGGCACTTTTCTCGTATCTCTTACAATCAAAACTAATTTCATTTCCTACATACTCTAATTCCAACTGAATCTTTTTATTATATTATCAAGTAGCCAGCCAAATCCCACAAGTTTTACCTCTCTTTCTAACATTGTAATCTTTCACAGGACTCTGATCTTCGCAAGCCCGATCCAAGAAGTCTGCCCGGACGACCCGTTCGGCGGTAAAAACGTCGTTCCAACGAGGAATCAAAGCTATCACGAGGAGACATCAAACGTTCCTATGTTAGTAAAACTCAGGCGATCTTTCACCGAACGAGAGGGTATACATCGACGTCACAGGGACGTTCGTAAGATTCACAGACGTCGTACTTTCGCCGTGGATGCGGATTATTCCTTTCCTTTAGTCGAACCAGAGAATTATGAGACGATGAACGGAGGTAGTAGCAGCATCTACGTGCCGGGTTATCGAAACGGCGTTTCTTTTCCACCGTACGACGGTTTCACGAGTGATCGTCGAACAACTTCGACCGAACAACCACCGGTCGTACTTCGAAACGACACTCATCCCTCGCCCGAAGAAAATCTCGTAGTCGAGGAACATTATCCAGCTGAAGATGGCCAAGAAAGCGAAGCTTGCGGGTGGTCCTTCGAGGACGATGCTCCGTCTAGCACATTAACGAGATCACTGACCGAGCGAAGAGCCAACCCCAAGGAACGTCGTACCTCAAATTTGAGAAGAAGCTTTACCGGTAGAGTAGACTCATCTAATTGCGGCAGATCGATGAACGGTGCCGGTAAACGCACTAACCTCAACATGGAAACCTCTTTGTAACGAGCCAACGCAATTATTAGCTCCTTTTGTACTATTCGCTACGTTCACACTTTAATTACGTATACATATACATATAGTATGGTTCAATGAGGAGGATCGGGGCCTTCTTTAAAAAGTAGGATATATATACATAAATATATATAGTGATTATAACACAGCACGTTTGCTCTAAGAGAACGTTCGATTTTTAAGCAGAAATCGCCATACAGAATTACAGATGAGTGATAATATTTTGCCAAGAGCTAAATGAAAGTAGCGAATAAGAAGAAAGGAAGGGAAGAGAAAAAAAAAACTTATTCCGTCTTTTTAACGTGCTAATTTTGGAAATACGCTTTCGATTTGCTACGCGATTAGGGAATCTTATTGTTAGCTAGGAAGTGTCTTCGAATTCTGGGATTTAAGATTTATGGACTCCGAGAGGAGAATTTTTTTATATGTATATGGCACATTAATCGCAGTAAAGGTGTTACTGCAGCAAGAACAACCAAATGTACCGTCGTAAATAGCGCTATATAAGTATTTAAGGGATATGAATACGGTCATCGCATAGGCGTACGTTCCAATTAGAGTGCTTTGAAACATAGTTAGATTAATACAAAGCGCAAAACGTGTCGAGTGTCAATTATACGCGCACAGTTTAAATCATAGTCGCTGGCTTCGTTGGCATTAAATTAGGAACAAAGGTGACGCGTGCATCGATTATACCCCGTGCACGATTAAACCCTAATCGATTGATGACAATTGTACTTAACACTACCGCTCCGTGCTTCGTTTATCGCTAATACGAACGAACGAACCCTCGAAAGTGCGTGATGCCGACGGTCGTCGCTCGATTATTCGTATTTCCATTTCGAATAAAATCCTAGAGTTTTGAACGCCGTATAAATACTTTTGTATGGTATACGTATATGTGTTGTAACCAATTTTAAACATCGATTATCGATAAAACCAATCTTTATGCGCTTTATCTAAAATTAGCAACACCGTCGGCTCTGTAATTTTCCATGGAATATTCGGTAGGGAGATATATGTCCCGAAATATTAGAAAAAAGTGTGCTCGAGCACATTTTTGAGGGTTTAAGATAATCTTCCATTGTCATATTCTTATTTAATCCTATTCATCAACATCGTCTGTTAAATAATGAACGCATAGCCGACTGAGCGCGCGAAACAGAAATTTTCTCAAAGCGACGCCATTGCGATTTAGTTTAGCAAAAATCTAATGTACTACGTGAGTCTTAAGATAAGTTATTTTTTCTACCGATATAAGCATAACGTTTAAAGCGTTAAACGTCGATTATATGAAATGCCAAATTATTGGTTACTCGCTAGGGTAGTGTCGATTTGAAACGAAAGAAAGTGTTTTTCAGTATATATATATACATACACGCACTACACATTCGAATATCGCCGATTTAATATTTTTAGCTGACTGGTGTGTATAATCATCGTACGAGGTAACGTTCTTTGTACCTATCGAATATTTTAATACCAAAGTCGATAACCGACTCCGACGAGTCTTTATACACGGATAAAAATATGTATGGCAACCATCTTGCCGGCCCAACAATATCTTAACCAGTGGTTCTCAACAGCCGATCCGTAAACCGGTTCCTGTAGAAATTTCCTGTCGAGTTCTGTTTACATAGATTTATAATTATAGAATGTACATTTGGTAATATCAAATTTCATAACAATTAATGTTTTTTTTTTCACTTCTGCCTTAGCAGTTCGCGAAATATTTCTATTATTTCTGTTGGTCCACGGATAGAGGGAGGTTGAAAACCACTGTTCTAAACACATCGATCGAGAATATTTTAAAAATCGATCTACGCGTGTGATCCATCGACTCGACATTGACAGTATTTTGTACATAAATACGCGTAATGGATGTAAAATCGTTATTTCACTTTTGCAACGCATATGCTCGATCGCCCGATGCCGGACAACGATGTTTCAGAAACAGTATGCAAGAATTCCGATTTTGTAAAAAAGCAAAAACAAGACAAAGCAAAATAGAAAAAAAAAGCAGATCGGAATCTTATTAAAGCAGGCGGTACAAACTTCGTTCGTTTATCTTTTTCGAACGGACAATGCCATTTATAATTCCTAAATATTTTTATGCGAGAGACCAAATGTGCAAGTTTCGAGAAATTACCATCCAATGATATACATGTATATAAATATATATATATACGTATATGATATAAATATTGTAATGACGTCATACTTATTAGAGAACAGGACAAAAAAAAAAAAAACAAAGAACGAGAATAGACGTAAAGTATTTTACGGTGTTGAAAGCCAACAAAGGTTTATAATCGTCATTTGTAAACGATTTTACGCGCGCGCGTTTGACGATACGCATTCTTATAAACGTTCGCAATTATGAAGCTTATAACGTATGTGTGTTTTCGGATACAATTCTCGTATGCGCAATTAATACTATCATAATTTTAGGCTTAAGTTGATCTATCTACTACGAGAGCCAACAACTATCGTATAGGTATATATATGTATATATACTATATATAAATCTATATAAACGTACTATCGTTCGTAAACGTCCGAATATTTGCAATCACAAACGTAACAAATATATTTTCCAATCGTTTTCAATAGCTCGTACAAAACTTTAACACTTATCATACGGTTGTCAAATAATTGTCCAAAAATATAGAGCCGGACGCTTAAGCACGATAGTGCGTATATATATACACACATATACATATATATATATATGTATTGATAATATTTAAAAATGTGATACAAAAACGATCCCGTACTAGTTTGGTGGTAATTCGCGATCACTGAAAGATGCTACGTGGCTTTTCAAATAGCGCACAATCACGGACGAAGTAGAGACCATTTCTCCCTTCTCCCACCGCCTTACTTTTTAAGCGGAATCAAAGTTTGAATCGAAGAAATGGACGAAATTGGGGAGATGTCTCAGCTTCTAGGGGTTAGTCGTATTTTTTCAACGCATTTTAAGTACGATACAGTAGACCTGGGCATTTTTTAAATTACATTATTTCCAATAACGTGTTATATTATTTTATAATTATTTAAAATAATTGTAAAATTGTTTTTCGAAATATTACTTAATGTTTGAATCTGGTTTATATTGACATTCCTTAGTTCACTGTTCACTGCATCTTATTTTTTTGTATATATATAATCTATTATTTCTTATTTTCAATTCAAATAAAACTTGTCCAGATCTGCGATACGGATGTATAAAAGAAAAGAAAAAAAGGGAGAAAAACTTGCTTTTTCGTAACCACACCTCTCGAGCCGCTTACATTGAAATTTCTTCCGTAAAAGCGCGGCGAATGTTTATGATTCCATTAGTACCGTAATCGATTAACAATAAAACTCTATTTTTCTTATTGGCAGCGAATATATAAGTGATCTCAAATACGTGCACGAAAATTAAGTACGATATGCTATGCATTTTTACCGATTAAACGAGTGCCTGCAAAAAGGGGATAAACTAAGCGAGAATCGATCGAAAGTTTGAAAAATTCAATGGAAATCATCGAAAGTATAATAAACTGTCTCAGCAGTTCGCTATCGCAACGGGTACGATACGTTAGTGTCCTGTAGCACGTGATAAAGTGTGTTATATTTCATTGAAGATCATATGATGTCAATATTACTGGAAATCGGCATATGATACGCGTATCGGTAAAAATGTATAGTATGACACCGGTCTGATATCAAGCTATATGAGCAGAAGATACAGAACAGTGATTCTCAACCACTATACCGTGAAAGGTTTGTTAGTGTGTTGGAAAATTGAGAAAAGGTTAAACATTAAGTATAAAATTGAGTTAACATAGAAAAAAGAATTCCTGCGGATACCGCCAAATTTTTCACTGCTCGAGTGTTTCATAAGAGAGACAAGGTTGAGAACCACTGACATATAGATACAAAGAAAGCTTCATCGTAATTTTTAATGGGGTGCGCGTGGCTAACTGCATAGAGCCAAGAATAGGATAGGCATAATGTGTGACGATTAAAAAATGCATAAATTGGCATTATTTTTTTTTTGTCTTCTTTAATCTCGGCATTAGATGAAAAAAAAAATAATGTATCGACTGCCATGCTTGTGCGAGACGGCTGCGAAGTGTGTAAAGCTTTTAAGCTTGTATGAAGAATTAGAGAACACGATAAAAATGGGCATGCGAGAACGTATAAGAACGACAAGGATAAGCGAGAAATGATTAACAAATAATTAACATTTAATCGAAATCCTTTTTAAACGTTTACGCACAAGATGTGATTGTCGTTGCGGCGATTGTTCTGATGAAGGATAATATCGGAGCAACAAATCGAGCTCTCAAAAGCAACAAAAAATTCCATAAACGAAGAAAAAAGGAGAAATAGAGAATTTTAACGTAATCTCGATCGTTACTACAGCTCATCGTCCTGCAGACAATCTAATTGGCGTATATCGCCCGACGAAAGCGAGGAAAGTTTCCTCGTACGTCGACAACAAAAAACAGCGTATATTACCCATGCCGTCTTAAAAAAGTGCTCTTCTAATTGAGAAACTGTTGTAGAGCAAAGCTGATACGTGATAAAATAGAAAAACGTTAGATGCAGAGTTATAATAAGCGTGCGCTTTTTTTTTTTCTTTTTTCTTCTTCGAGAAATAATGCATCTGTAACTAACGTGATTCTCGCTATAAAATAGTAGGTATTATTATATAATGTTATTAATGATATACAGTGAATTATACTGGTGTAAAAACAATATGGTTATAATATATATATACATATATATATATATATAATAAACGTTGACATAAAAGTTACAGCTATGTATCCTTCTCCTTTAGGTATCGTGCGTTGCCGAACATAACGTATACGTACAAGAGTAAGCAATAACACAAACGGGAATTTTTTATATTTTCATTGTATTTCTGAAAAAAACATGCAACCATTTAAGTGAAGCTTTAATGAAGCGTACTGGAAATAGATCTTTCCTGGATATAAGACAAGTGATTACGGTCTATACGAACACCCACATACGTACACACAATCGCATGAAAATGCAATACATTTAGACTGTGCATTGAAACGATCTCTTCCGATAATTTTATTCTTTTTCATTCTCGACGTTATTCAGAATCCTTTTAATTCAACTTTCACCAACAAGGTAATAAACACATCCATCGTACTTGTGCTAATTTGTCGTTCAAAAATAAAAAGTGTCCTTATATAACTATATAATAAATATCTGTATCAATAAACGCCTAATGCAGTCACATGCTTTCGCGCGTAACGAATTAAAGGTTTCTTCGAAATATTCGAGTTACATAGAAATTTGAATTTTTAGGTAGCTGTAGAGGGGCTACCCGGACTTGTAGGAGAAATTTATGTTTCAGGACGTTGTTTTTGATATAGACAAAATAAAAGACGGGGTAGAAACTGGTCAAATGTTCCGTCACACTTGAATATATATATATATATGCAGACATTATTAAATGTTTATTAATACAGATTTTGTAATTTTTATTAACTTATCATAGTTTTCTGTATCTTCCTTTCTTTTTTTGTATTCTTTTCTTTTATTTTCCATTCAACATTGCTGATTAGCCTGTGGTAGACAGGTTAAAATACTAATTTGTATATATAATATATACGTGTGGTATGCAAGTGTGTACATATATACATATATATTTTCGAATACGTGTGTATATATATATACATGTATGTATACTCCTTTTGCACAGTGAACACCTTGTCTTACGTGAGAAAAGACAGGATATAGGACTCTTTATTTAGTTGGACTAGCAATATTAGCAGGCGGTTATGTCGAGCTAGTGCACAACAAATATACACTTAATAAATCCTTAATTTAACAGTAAAGACTAATCCTTTGTGAATTCTGGTCTGGTATAGTATATTCGATAATAAAGCGTTTTACTTCGCCACAGCGAATATGAATTGTCGAATTTTAGAAGATATACTCCCTGCAATCAAAAAATTAATCAGAAATCAATTTTATTAGGTGAATATATAATTGTTAATAGTAAATTTACCTGTCCAGGATACTGGTGACTTCCGGCGTACACTTCTTCCTGAGAATCTCTCCTGTAGATCTTGATGATAGAAAAAGTTATATATTTAATTATAAACGTTCGAATTTCATGAATTATAAAAAGAAGGAAAATTCTATAATATACTTACAGGTACTATAACACTTATAGGTGGTGTAATTGGTTTATGATCGATCCTATTATTTTCATTAATTCCTCCACTTTCTAAATCATCCTGGATTTCATACTCATCATCTTCATTTTCATCATCTTCAGATTCGTTAATGTGAACAGATACCTGATCTGTATTTGACTTAGACCACTCAAAATAAACTCCAAATCCAATATCATAACCATCAGTGGCAAATTCCCAAAATAAACATGATCTATCATCGAGCGTCGGTACTCTCACGGTAACGGTTTCCCCATGGCCAACCTTTATAACGGCATCGCCTGCTTCCTTTCTAATTACTTCTTTAAATTCTTCAACGCCTTTTCTTGTCCACATTTCTGCAGTAGCAATGGGTGGCCAATCTTCCTGTAAGTCGTCCGAATCTTCGTCTTTTAAAAGATTAGATTCATTTTCTGCAATTTGTTCCTTTTCTATATCTTTATTATTTGTGCTATCCGAGACATTCGACACTTGCGATTTTTGATCTTCTATAACCAATTGATTCTGATGTAATTGCTGCATATATTGATGATAATGTTGCTCTTGCAATTGTCTTATTAAAACAGCTTGCTGCTCTGGATTTCCAGGATATTGTTGCTCTGCATAACTTTTAAACTGATAATAGGTTTGTCGATTTAAGGCATCTTGTATCTGCCTTTTCTGCGTTTCCAATTTTAATCTTTCTTCTTCTTCCCTTTTTTGAGCTTCTGCCAATTCCGCTAACCTTTTCTCTTCTTCTATCTGCTTAATTTCTTCCTCTTTCTTCAACCTCTTTTTTTCTTCTATATCTCTCTTTTGTGCTTCTACTACAGTCTTGAATAAGGGACATAACTTATCTAATAAAACTATGAATCCTTCCATCGCTTGTTCTTTAGAAATATCTCCTAAATTTTGCCATGCCAGACGTCTATCTTTACCAATTACGTCTAAAACACCCAATGGTGGGGCATTTTTTGCCGTACATTTTCCATGCATTACTTGTTGCGTAAATGCGACTAGCTTCAATTTATCCTCGTACGAAAGGTGAACTGCTTTGCCTTCTTTTTCTAAAAAAAAATAGGAATAAAATATTAACGAATGTATGAAACATTTGCTTACGCGAGTTGCACATGCCATATATCGGGAAAATTATTACATTCAATGATGAATTTCTATACACCTTCTACTTGTCTCTGGTAATTAAATAATGCGACAGCAGAACAATCGAGATAACGATAGTGAGTTGTCAAATGGACCCGCTTACCTTTATAGAAATTGAGAGCAATTTTATAAAGTTCCCGCGTTTTGAAACCCCATAAATGGGGCTCGTAGGTCTTTTCACTTTTGGTGTCATCCTCAGTTTTATTCGATTCACTCGAAGACACATTTAACTCTTGGATATCCTTCTCTAATACAGAAACAGCCTCATCCGTGGTCGCCATTTGTAACTCAATGACACGTCAATAAGCAATGCTGCCATTACAATTCTAACCTCTTCCAAAATTTACTCGCAGTTCTATCATACGTATATTCCATATGAGAACAATCTAAAAATAATATTACAAATATAAATTACAATCTTTGAATTACGTAAATCATCGATAAAAAAGTCAGCGGAATGCGATTTACAAGTAAGACGTAGTTAGACGTGTCTTGCGTTGCGCAGAACTCAACAACCAAATATAGCTAACAACGTTCCGCACTGCATCATTTCTTAACGAATCTCATTTATTACGCTCCGTCGACACATCGCCATTTTCCTTCAAAAATACACAAATATTTTCCAAAAAAGATATACCAGAATCATCATTTTATTTAACTTCTTTCCCACAACAAATAGTCAGCGGTATAACAATTTCAAAAAAATTATAGAAAAAACGGTAGAAAATGGCGCGCTTTATGTACCATCGCGGATTGGTTAATGAGATTCACGTGGACTTACGGAAAAACGATACCATGTGGCGTTATCATCGTGAGTAAAACAAAATTTTACCGAGAGAGGGCAGCTCTGTCGCTCAGCGATGGTCACGCCCTCTACGAAAGCTTATTTCTGTAAATTCAGTTCGGAGACGGTTGAAGAGTGGGGGTTGCGGGTAATAGAGAGCGGACGCAGGCAGGACAGATGCGAGCGCTAGGCTGGCCGTCAGGTAAAGGTCGTGTGGGAGTGGAAAGAAGCAGTAGTGGAGCAGCAACGAGAAGGAGTGCGGAGAGAGTCGAATCAGAGCGTGCGCGCGCGTTAAATCGGAGTACGCTTTTCGGAGTACTCTCTCCCCCGACATGGCAGAGCCGTACCGTTACACGCGTGACCTTACAACTCGCATCATCCGAGTTTATCTCTTTGCGTGAAAAAAGTGCCTTTTCGTATGGTTAAGTGTTACGAGCATTACACGGATGGTGGATGGAAGAAAGCGTCATCGTCGACCTGGGACCGAGATCGAGGAGATTTTTCTCTGAAGGACGATCCGACCCGACCCGTAGCCGTACACGCAAGGTTAGGTGAGTTGTTTTTCTTCCTTTCGTTTTCTTCGATCCCTTTTTCCCTTTTTTATCTCCCCTGAGATATATGCTAGAAGAGAGAGAGAGAGAGGGAGAGTGAAGGAGGAAAGATGCGATGGATAGTGAAAGAGAGAGAGAGAAGGAAAAGAAGAGTCAGAGTTATTATCCATCGAACGAGAATCATCGACCACTCTTTCCTTTTTTTTAAATTATACTCTTCCTTTGTTTACCTTCGAACGACTCACGGCACCACTCGTTAATGTATTCTTCTGTCTCTCTCTCTCTCTCGTCGCTTTTACTTCGCACAATCGTGAGTAAATATCATCGCAGAATAATTCGCACGTTTCACGCCGAGCGAAAGTACGCTTCGGTAAGCGTTTCTCGAGGGAAATAAATGTTATTAATGGTTCGACCATAGATTAGATTCTTTTTTTTTCACGCAGCTCGTTAAGCTTTCCCTCGTCAAGGTTTTATCGATGCTCGTTAGATATCTTCATGCTCCATTCACGAGAGCGTAAATTGTAAACGGCCATTAGCATGCAAATCAATCCTTTCTTTGATCGATAATTCGGTACTGTTATATTTCTATTATTTGAACAAAAGATTTCCTTAGTTTCGTAATCCCAGTTTTCTTAAGAAGATCGACTCAAGGAATACGTAAGATCGATTAATCGAGCTTCATAATTAACAGTACACTCGGTTTATCTATTACACGCTGGTGTCCCGATTTTGTTGGCATAACGTGTCGTCGAATTAAGGTCAGGTCTTATAGTCGGATTCATGTAAACGCTGGTAAAAGCATTACTAACGTTATTATCAAGATTTGATTACGTGCACGTTTTTTTTTTAGTTTCTTTCATTCACATAGAATATATATTTTTATCTATTACCGTAATTTCTAGTTTACTTGATTATAAGTTAATGTATTAGATTGTTAGTAAATATATTCGATAAGAGACTTAACCTAAAATCACGTGATACTTTCACCCGCATCGACACACCAGATAGAGATACCCTCTCCCCGACTATCAATTATCCGATAGGGACTATTCGCGCGTAGTCCTCTCGATAGACGCAGTTGAAACTTCAAAGATCGTCAGGAGCTAAGTTTAAGTGGCTTAAAACACGCACACAGCTTGGAGATGCCTCCAAACGATTATTGTTTCTCGACGTTTGCCATTATAACGAGCACGGAGCGTGCGGCGTCGCTTCGTTAAGCGCCATCGTTAAAATCTTAATCCCTCTATCTCTCTTTTTCGCGATGTCAGCGGAAAATAAAAAAAAAGGAAAATAACGGACGATTGCCGGATAGCCGACGCGTGTCCTGTTGTTTTTCGACTTCGGTGGATAATCACGCTGGAAGATAATCACGTTGGGAGATAATCACGCTAATTCGTCGTCGGTGGTTATTTCGTGGATAAATTGGCGGCGATTAACTCTAGCGATGGAAGCGAGACCGTTTCGCCATTTTGGTTGACGAATTTTTCTCGATTTAAAACTTGTACCATAGATTTCGATTATTTTGGACGACAAAAATGTCTTTTGATTCAATAATACAAATATTATTACTAGTTTGTTTATTCCATTACTTTTAGCTCTTTGAACTTCGTCCTAAATAAACGTTCGACTCGTTTTATCTGTGACTGAAATAAACGAAAACTTACTATATACACGGTAGTCCTTTATTTGTGACGACATAAAAAATCTTTTTAATCCAATATAAATCGTATTGCAAGATGAATGCTTTACAAATATTATTTTTTTCTCAATAAACATTGATTATGTAATCACAAATAAAGAAGATATTTACCTAGTTAAATTGACACGGAACACCCTGTATATTACGCGTACACCCACGTAGGAGGATAATGAGAGAAAAAGTACAATCGTGTTTACACTTTCAGAGTCGTGAAATTTTAGATGATAGGCTTAGGTCAACGACATTTAGAAAAAAAAACATCCTCGTACGACAGCATACAAGTGCAAATCCCCTGTTGATTCCACAAGAAGCCGTCTTGGTCAAAAATATCCTATTACGTGGGGCTGAGTTAGGTTGGTCTAGGCATCGAGATAGAACGAAGAGAGAGAGAAAGTTTAGGTTAGAACTAGAATAACGTCGTAGATAGAAGTCTTTCAAGCGTTTCCACCGGACCCGATGTCTGAATTATAAATCCCCGCGAGGTCGTAAAACAAACGATTACTGGCGGATGTAACGCAATACTGTTGCGGCCGCGCAGCCTCCCGTGTCTCTTCTCGTCTCCCACTTCATCGTGACACTCCACGAGTTGTCTGGATATTCTCACGTTCGAATAACGCGCGTGCCGAGTGTCGCGGGACACGAACGAGAATAATTGGGGGATAGCGAAAAAAAAAAACGAAATGTATCACGCCGTCGAGAACCGATGCCACTGTTAGCGTGTAACCGTTGGACCTATGTCGAGTCGGACACGACATTTCATTTTTAGCATGCGATAGAACAGGCTGTTCAGTCTTTGTTTGAATTATGAATTAAAATAATTGTGTAGTGTGTAATAGCTGTGGGTGGCAGACAAAACGACTATTATCGATTCATTTGAGAAAAACAAAGAATGGTAATATAAAGTAGATTCAAACCTAATAATCACGACATTAAATATAATTTCAAAGAACAATAAAATGTTATTTGTCAAAATTGTCAAAATATTTCAAATAATGTCATTTCGAAATGATAACAGATGAATGTGCATTACTTGTACAAAAGTAATGCAGATTGTAGAATGTAGATTATAGGTGGATCTTTAAAAAAAATTTATAAAGATCATTGATGTCCATTGGTATATCGTTGGAATTTTATTTGTCGATCCGGCAAGTACACTTCGGTAAAAAAGTAAATCCTATAAACGTTATTTCACGTAACAATGCGATGGCTTCTGGTGCATCCTTTACGAGTAGGTATATCGTGATATGAGATTGATTCGTGTCGTACGGTATCGAAAATCGAAGTTTTATACGATTTTAATTATATCGATAATATTCTGATATATTTTGGAGTGCCATTGATTGTAATCTCAAGCAAGGATAAGTTTTCATTCTTATTTAGTATTATCTACTTGATAACAAGGGTTAACTTAAAAAACGTTATTAGGATATTTGTATACTTACGTTTATAAATAAGATTAGTGCGTTACAGAAAAAGAAGTACGCGGAAACAATTTCTCATCTTTGATGAGATTTATGCTACTCTCGCGTTAAACGAAAAAGAATCTACAGTTTTATTCACATATTTACATGATGAAACGTCTCGCGTTATATCCCTTGATACACCTCCATTTTTTTCTGCCTCTCTTTTTCTCTCTATTTACCGACCACAGAGAGTGCAACGATGCAGGAGGACTTTAATCTTAAGTAAAACGTTAGGATATACGCACTTTTGAAAATTTATTGCAACGTGCCCGATAACCGATATCGTTCGTGTTTTATCGTCCATATACGAGGCATGATTCAGATAGCTAATTGAAAGCTCGACCTGCAGTATTTATGATCGTGAAGTTCAATGTGATAAGAGTATATCGCATTGTTGTAATGTATTTAAACTAGACTCAAATTTATTTCTACCGACATAGAACCGTTTTCGCGATTCTTATTTGATTAATTTGCATTTTGACGAATTATCTATCCGCGATATCACACTTTCCATTCGATATTTTCTAAATAGACACGTATATACCTACATAAGATTACGTAAGTAGAAATCTAAACTTTTTTGCCACTTTAACGTCCACCGTTATAAGATTGCTTGGACCAGTGACGAGTAACAATTTTAGTCGAACCATTATGAACTAAAATTTTCAATAATTGTATCTATTATAATATAGGTGGTATTTAAAGAAGAACTATGGGCCACTTGCTCGTCACTGGTTGGGTGAACCATAAGAAAATCATGATTCGGAGCTATTGACTCGTCTCTTCATTCTTTCCAGTGAAATTGAAGAATTTTTCTTCGCCAAACAATAGCGACGGAATAGAATTCTTGTCTCAGCAGCTCGATTTGGTGATCCAACTCCATTCCGTTTTCTTTTCCATCTCCTTCTTCTTCGTTTTAACGTGAGAAAACTCTTTCAAATTTTCTGATCGAAGAAAAGACGAAGGTGGCAGGCACTTTCACCGTGTCACTCGCAGCTCGGTGTCACCGGTTTGACTCTCTAGACGTATCCATCGGCTTCCAATTTCAAGGCAGCTTCGTACGAAGGCAAATCCCTGTCGTCTCTCGCGTTCTCTTCGTTCTTAGCTTGACTTGCCTCGGAGTCTAACGTGGCCGAGTCTTCGTTCAACGTTGACTCGTTCGTCGGAACTTCCGCGGTATCCTTTTTCTCGCTAGAGAATGCGAGACTTTGCGGATCGAAAATGAGACTTTCGTAAGCTGGTGGTGGACCTGGTGTCAATGGACAAGGAAGAGCAGCTTGCGTTCCATCTTCCGGGTTTGTTGTTGCCAGTCGTTCCGGACACTGTCACCAACAGAGAATTAACGAATTAGAAATAAACTTGATTAGGTTATTACGTTACTTTATAGCAGATCTGGACAAGTTTTATTTGAAATGACAATAAGAAATAACTATAACGTTTAATAAAATTTAGTAATCCTGAAATAAAGAAATTTCAAACCAATTATTTTACTTTTGAAAATCGATATTAAATTCTTTGAATATTTCACGTTAATTTTATATTTAACAGGGTCACACTCTAGGAATAACCGAGACGTTTATTCAGTAGGTCTCACCGCGATATGAGAGTCCATTGTGAATACTTCGAGGCTGTGAACATCGGGCTCGGCTCTCCAATAGTGCGAGTATTCTTGCGGTCGATACTTCTTCATGTTTTTGTGGCAACAGTAGCATATCACTATCAGGACCATGATCATTCCGCTGAGCATCGCTCTAGAAAATAAAAGAAACGAATTTATTACGAATGCTTTTGTTCAGAGATAAAATTTAGTATCACGAACGTTCCGCTCGCAATTTATTACGAACGTTCGTTATAAAGATAATTAAAGCTGCTTACCCTCCGAGTAAAATGTTCACGTGACCGTGCAAGTCGGTCTCGAAGTGACCGTTCTTGCCTGTACCACTAGCGTTCGATGAAATATTGTATCCCAAAATATTCGAAGGATCCGACTCGATTGATGCTGCTTTATTCTCATTGACACCATTTATAGTATTGTTCGAACGATTTTGAGCGGCTTGTGCCGCTGCTAACACAGCCAATCTTCTCATGATTTTTTACATTGGTTCAGTCTTCAAAACGTACAATGTTAATTGTAAACGCGAATAAAGTTCAGTTTATCATCACAGTGTGAAGCGAAAGGCACGAATCAGACTTTTTCTTGACGCGATATTCCGCCATATTTGTTTTTTTCTTCTCTCTCAACTTTTTTACGATTTCACCCGAAGCGTTTCTTCTTTTTCGAATCGCAGAAAGCAGGAATATCGTTGCGGGATTCGTCGAAGTTCTCGCAAATTATCGTCGGTCGTGTCTCGCGATGGACTTGCGGAGAAGATCAACGAACGACGTACCGCCATCTTGGAATTCTGCTCTTTCTTCATCATATTTCGCTTTCCCTACAGCGATCTATCCTGGACTCCCCCTCGTTCGTCTGAAAATGAGATTGAAAGGATCATAAAAGGGTTCCTTAAGCATTAGGGGTTTATTACGAATTGAATTTTATTGCGATGTTACCGAGAGACGTTATTTACGGCAGAGGCGTCGAAATTTTTTTCTCACAAAGGAAGTACGATGTTATATCAAAATGAGTTGTTTACATATTTTAGAGACGGGGAGTAAAATAAAAATGAGGCATTGTTCGTCGCGATGAAAAATGGCATCGATAAGTGCTACTCGGTATGGCGTGCCAAGTTTGGACACCTTTGATTTATAGTACCGGCAAAAATGCTCGATATAATATCTACCTCGCTTATTCCTATCACGTGTATGTTGTAGATGCAGGACGAAAGCAGGATTTTGGATGAGGGAGCTCGTTGATACGTCGAATACAGTAAGTTCGTCAATTTATTATTTACCTCTTTCTCGAAACACCATTCTTCTTCTTCTTCTTCTTCTTCTTCTTCGTTCCCTTATAATTAATGTAGCTGTTACAAGCTTGACTTTTATTCGAAACCACGAACGTAATAATCTCTCGCTATCCAGAGCCTCGATTAAAGTGAGACTTCATTCTCGAGGAATGACAAAAAAAAAAAAATCGTTTCGGGTTGAACGCTTCACCCGCCTAAAGAATTATTTTAAATCTTTTCGTAGCTCATGCGTAAAAATTCAGTTGGGTGATAATTGTGCGTTGGAACGGCAACCACGTGGAATAAAACATATTTATAATCAATCTGACGTCATTTCGAAATCATCGATCGATCTTTTTGAAATAACTAATTTTGGTGATAAAGAACAACCCAAAAGTCGTTTCAGTAATGTGCTTTTAGTATTAAGATTGGAGATAATTTGTGAAAATTAGTGATGATTCATTAATATTTATATTAATAAAATTTTAATATTAATATTTAATTCATTAATATTTACATTTTTCTTCATTATGATATTTAAAATTTTGGAAAACCTTTTAAACAGAATTGAAAAATTTCATCTCTAGAAAAATATACGACAACCGAACGCTTTTCACAATGGCGTTTGTACGAGACACTCCCCGGCTGTCGCGCCTAAAAAAAAAATAAATAGTAGAGAGGAAGAGACCAGTTTTTAATTATTCCGTCTACGCATTTTCGCGGTTATATATAAACGCGACGGACGTTATCTCCAGTTGTTCTCTTTTTTTTGATAACGAGGAAAATTCGTCGAGAAACACGTGTCTTCAAACTTTCTTTCTCCGTCGAACAAGGTGCGTAGGCATAGTAACGCGATGCCAATTAATTTATGCGGGCTTATCATAATTCGTTCTGGTATGTTTTACGCTGGGAACGTAAAGTTGCTTAATTTTTTAAGCGGTTCTTGATGATAGAAACCAACGACGATCTACATAGACACATTTTACGGTCTGACGTAGTACTACGTAACCAGTCGATCGTAACCTTCACCTCGCTACGATACTTAACCAATTATCGTCCGGTCGTTGTGCGTCCTATTGAAGTTCGCGATTTATCATACTACGCATTTACGAATTTGTGTCTTTGATTAATTACCACGATTAATTTTCATTTGTAAAAACAGTCATAATGTCAAGGATTAAAGAAACTCTGCTAAATTATCCCAGTAACGTGATTAACAAATCACTGAGGGTGGAAAAATAGAGCACGGAGAACATTACGCTTTTTTTATCGTAATATTGGAAATATCGTACGATTAAAAAGGCTGTGAGAGATCGAACTTACTCAAGTTATCTACCACCGTCAACGTTGACCTTGTTTTGCATCGACGAGTTGACCGACTCTCGTATAGTCGATGTATCGTGTCCAACCATAGCTGAATAATTTTTAGGACGGAAACGATACTTTTTTTTTTCCTTATTTACATCAAAATTTTATTCTCCATCGTAAACTAAAAACAATTTCACTCAAGGTGGAATTATCTTTATAAAGCTTGCCGAATGAAATTCCGGTGAAAAACATCGAAGCGACATGGATTAACAAGATGGCGCGAATGTTTTCGTCGACGAAAATTGTATAAATATCATCCGTTGCGGTGCTTCCTCGCTTTTGTGTTTTGGAAACTGGTTTCTCGTGCTGGCTGCTCGTTAATTTAAATGAAAAAAAAAAGAAACTTCTCGGTTAAACAGCATTGTTCGACTCGCACGATTTATCCACACCCACTTTGGCGCGCGATAGGCGTGAGAAAGTAACAAAACCGTGACGCGAGTAAAGAGAGCGACTCTTGTATGAGGGGGAGAACCTTTAGAAATCGCGACTTCATCCCTCCGACACATCAACGTGGACGAAAGTACACACAATATAAACGGCCTTTTACGATTCCAAAGTTCGATCGACGTGTACTACGTGCGAATGTCCTGCGAGAAGAATACTCTTTGGAAAAACTCGAGATAAAAGTTGAGAGAATTTCACACTGAGACCCTGATACAGTCAGTCATACAAATCTTATAGTATATTGTCGCGATCGGGCAGAAAATGAGGTTAAAGATCGACTCGGACTTGACGCCATCTTTAATATCAATTATGTATAGTAACGAGTCACATAATCTTGTTATTATAGATAGCTAAAATCATTTTTAAGACGATGTCGTATACTTTAAACAGGGAAAGACTTAAAAAACCATATCTGGTATAATGATAGCGTAACCGTTATCTTTTCGACACTTAACCTAGCAGTAAGTAAGTAATTACGGTATGTACCGATAGTAAAAAAAAAAGTCAGCGAGCTCATGGATATTTCGTGGAACTTGACGACCAAAGAAAAAGGAAGGAAAAACGAGGATAGTAATAAAAAATATATGAACAGTTGTAAAATAATAAAGTAAAGGAAAACCTTACTCGAATACGATCGAAGTCGCGAACGATGGCGGCGACGGTATAAGGACGATAGCAAATTGCGCGCGCGCGCACTCTCTGTCCCTCTTTCTCTCTCTCTCTCTCTCGTAAATTACGATTATACCAAGCAAGTAGGCGAAACCGTGAAGTAGTACGAATGCAGGACGTCCCACGATTGGTACCAGAAACGTATTAACGAATAGATAGATCAGATCGACGGATCTTTTTTTTTTTTTTATTAACATCAAACTTTATCCAATAAAAGTGTGCGAGGAACGATTGTTCTTTCCATTTTTACGATTTATATTAACGTAAAGGGGGGATTGATAAGGTGAAAAAAGAGAAAAAGGGTGGGGGTAGACTCTTCAGTCGCTCGCAGATCGAGCGCCGGTACCATCAGAGATTTCTCTCCTAGCGAAGATTGGCTCCACAGGTGTTCCCAATAACGGCCCTGACGTTCTCAAAAAAAAAAAAAATCCCCCCCAAAAAAAAAAGATACAACACCTAAAAATATTCGCGAGTTCGTTCAAACGTGGCACGATAACGGCATAAAACGAAGTGTTCTCAAACGAAATCGATTTGCGTGCGTGTACGTGATACCAACGTATATGTGCATACGGGTATATATGTGTCTATGTGTGTTAGTGTCGAGAGACCTAAATTCATCGCAAGGATAATGGAAAATTGGATCGCACGAAAGTAGGCACGTTCACTTACCCGCCAAGCCCGTTCGCATCCTGATAAAATCAGTTCGATCGGATCTCCACCTTTGTCCTCGTCATCCAACCTCGTCGTCCTCGTCTTCGTCGCGCCAAGGCATCGAGCGACTACCCCCTAATCACGAAAGCTCGTCGATACTTTCGAGTATTCCTCCTTTTCTTCAACAACCTCGTTCTATCTTGGCAAATTCGAAAAACAAAAGTCACGGACAATTTAGAAAAAAAAACTGTTGACACTGTAAAGATCGACGATCTCGTGTTCTTATTTTTGATCGATAAGAACCAGATTAGATTTTGGATCACGATAAATGGATCTCTTGTTTATCTTTTGTTGAAGCTGGAAACGGCTAATCTCACGGTCAAAAATGAAGTGGGGAAAATCAGTGGATCCTTTTAACCCCCCTCGATCCGTTCTCAATACAGTTTCGCTCGAGACTAGCACCTTGCGAGTCGACCGTTCGTCGGACTCCTCGTTGCTTGGCTACGCCACGACGGTTGCGGCGCCGCGACGCGTCGCGACGCACGCGATTTAGCTACACCCTCGTGCCTGTTTGCCTGCCTAGTCTCTAACCGCTCCTACCGTCATCGACGAATTCTACGGCTAATCGTCTCCCTTCTGCTATTCCCATCCACGACGATCGATGATCGAGATATTCACCAACCCCCCCTTACCCCCCACGCTTTGTAATTAGATCGATACCGATAAGAAAAATACCGTTATTACCGACGGGAAAGTCAAAATCGTCATTTTTTTTATCGATTTTCGTAGTGATCGAACTTCGTGGAAGATCAACCAGTTTATCGACTAGTTTCGAAGAAACTTTCGGCACCTTATCGATCGGTGATTTCGTCCCACTTTCGAGAAGCGCGACCGAGATGTTCTAATCGTCATAGTTATGGATGTCGTGGCATAAGAATCATATTGCAGTGTGTTTCTAGTCGTGAAAAAATGCTGTTCTCTCGACGTTCACCGTACGTCAACGCATACGTCTATAGGTATAATCTAATCTTTATATTTTTATCTTCGTGATTAAAACTGATAAAAACTGAAGTCTACCTAAATTTTGTCTAGATATTTTCAGATTTTTCTTTTTTTTTGTCTACTGTCGAAGTAAGGAAGGTACAAGAAAAATCGGTTCAATGTTAAAATATTTTATTTTGTTATTATTTTAGTATAACAGTTTTTTTTATAAATAGCGTTTAATACTTTGGAAAGGTCACGTTAACCGTTTCGATGATGATCCCTTGTACGAGGGTCGATCGGAACGGGACACTCGGTACGTTTAGCGTAAAACGAAATTAACGCAGGTCCCGATTGATTTTGTTTGCAGATTAGCGAGAATGGGGGGTAGCCTGCCGAGCGGATGGATGAGGAGGATTCTCCTCTTCCTCGTTTTGATAACCGGCGTACTTCTTATTGCCATGTACGCGCATGCACCGCCACTTGCCTCGTTGCAGCCCTTCACGACGCGCCGGTGAGTTGAACCTCTAAATAGGCATGGTCGATATCATCCATACGTACTTACGTACGTACTGGAAACAGAGAAAGGTTTAAAGTGGCACAATGACAACGTTCAATGTCAATGTCGTTCGTAAATACGTCGATAGCTTTATACGCGCGATTATAAAAATCTCAGTTAAACGTCGATGATCAATCAACCGTAACGTTATCGAATGTTAACACGTCCCGCGCTGCTTGTACCGTTTTTGGTAGACGTTAAAATTCATTTTCAAGCCGTCATTTTTTGTTGTGGATTGAGTGAGTTGAAAAACAGAATTGTTGCTATCATATTTGTAATTGTTTTATTGTATGTTTACATTTTTGTAAATAAAGCAGAAACGAGATTCGAAATGTGGAGAAATTTGTGATTAATCAAACTTTATAACGTGTATCGACTTTATAACGAAATGACAACTTTTAAAAAACGACTTGACAGAGAACGTAATCGTGTCACCAGGTTTTTTATGACATTTACGAGCTTGTTAAAGGTCATAATTGTGTCTTAAAGTTCTCCAATATGTCAGCCTAAGCTAAAGATCTCACGTTGAAAGAAATTTAGCTAATACTTTCATGGCCTGATTGTATTTTAATGTCTCGAACATTTGTATATTGTTAATTTGTGTAAACGGGAATCTAAGAGCGGATGTTAATTTTCTCTGTGTGATTGGTATCAGTGGTGGCCAAGTTCTTGACTTTGGCTACCCGTGACGTATGTAAACGTGTCTTTGACAAATAAAGGTGTATAGTTCGCTATCAATAAATGTTAATAAAAAAGGCAGTAAAATAATAACACAATCACATCTTCCAATCGAAATAAAAGCAATTTCTTTTCAATAATTACAGTATTTTCTTTTAATATTTTTGTTACTTACGCTTCACACTTAATTTCTTTCTTTTATACGCTTAAATAAACTTTCGTTGTAACGGTCGCATGCCAATCGCATCTGTCTTTAACCTTCGTTACAATATTTATTTTTCTTTTGCACTCTCGCATCGTAAACGTACGCACGATACGAAGATTGGAACAGTTCGAAAAGGGCTTGGTAACCTTCTTGGTCGGTAATGAGAGCACCAAAAATCCGGAGGAACGCCTATACGAGTATCTCGATGAGCCAGGGAAAAAGACTACCAGAGATGAGCGGACGTACGATAAGAACAAAACATCTTTAAATCCCGGAGTCCGTGTGCTTGCCAATTCAATGATTGTTTCAAATTGATTATCTTTAGAAAATAATGCAAAACTAAACGTGACAAAAAAATATATACCTATCTAATCAGACCTTTGCATCAAGCAAAAGGTTACAATTTTGGAAGAATCAAGAAATCAAGTTGAAACAATGTACTTGCTAGTCAGTCAGTCTTGAGATTTGTGCAGCTTGCGAATTTCATAAGATCCATGTTTTGCCTCCTTTGTTCCACAGGCATCTTCCACGATATCTCGCCAATACTCGTACTATCATCTCTCTCGCTTCTCTGTCCGCTATTTGAGCCTTATTTTAGGATACAACGAAACCTCGATACTTTCCTCTTAGTACTTACCCACGTCTTGGCCGGCTTCTTTATCTCGAAACAATACACACACATACCTTGCGGAATCTATACCTATCGCAATATCTCAAGAAACTTGTATCGTACAGTACCGTGAAACGATCATCCATCGCACACTTCCTTCGTTTTTGTGTGGAAGCTTTTACCTGCAAAATCTTCAATTGGTCCAAAAAGTTGCTGATCGTGTGTCATGGTAGTGGTAAAGAAAACGATTGGACGATATACTATACCTACCATTATCGCCGATGCACTGAAATTCCATTGTTCTAGTTCTTCTTTATTGTTATCGGTAGGCGATTGTTTTTAAATAGGGTTTTCCAAAGTCCTTGGTCATGGACGTGCGTGGCAGGACGATGCGAAAGAAGAGCCGTGCGATCGTCGAGAACTTCATTGGCAACCTGCACGGCTCTTTGCGGCGGTCACACTCGTCTTCTGTGGCCGAGACCGACAGGGAACATCATTCTAGGTGACGAGAGCGTGACGATGCACTTGCAACAGATCGAATTCGTCACTGTCAATACGAGCGATCGGGATGTCAAGAATTTGTTGGAATATGCGAAAGATGTTTTCCTTGGTAAGCTTGTTTATGTAGTGATATTGGTAAATCAGTGATTTCGACAAATCCATAGGAATTCAGCTGAATTCTGGGCTATTCAAAAGAATTATCAAATTTTATTATATTATTGGTGCCAATCAGTGATTCGTTAATGTCCTCAAGTGAGTACAGAAAACCGTATATAAAGTATACAGGGTGTCTCAAACTAGGTGGGGAACCGAAAGCCAAGATTGTCCTATGAAAGTTTTCGAAATCACTAATTCATCACTTTCACCATGCCACATATACGAAATGTTATCATCGAGTAACTTCTAGATAACATACAACTTGGCTTTGATCGTAGAGAACGTGAGAAGTCTGATCAGGGTGCCAAACGCGAAGGGTAGATCGGGTGTCGATAGTTTCCTGATATACTTGAGCGCTGGCAACGCTCGCGGGACCAAACTAACGATGGAGACGGACGAATCTTACACGCTGGAGCTTATTCTTAAGGGTAAGATTTTGGAAGGAAGGATAACTGGGAAAAGTTACTACGGTGTTCGTCATGGCCTCGAGACACTTGGACAAATGATCTGGTGGGACGAGACCGCCGAAAGGCAAGGTTCCCTACGTGTACTCTCTCGTGCTTCGATCGATGACAAGCCAGTCTTTTCATATCGGGGTCTACTCGTCGACACAGGGAGACAGTTCTTCGGGATCGAGCAGCTAAAGAGGCTGATCGACGGTATGGCTGCCTCGAAACTGAACACCTTTCATTGGCACATAACGGATTCTCAGAGCTTCCCCTTTGACTCGGTACAGTTCCCGGAAATGGCGAGATGGGGCGCGTACAGTGGTGATCAAGTATACACACCGGACGATGTTAAAGATCTTGCCGATTACGCAAGAATACGAGGGGTCAGGGTACTCGTAGAGATCGACTCTCCTGCTCATGCTGGTGCCGGTTGGCAATGGGGTAAGTTCGTGTGTCAGCATTTCTATCGTCCCATTTATTAGGTTGGTAAGAAATTAATGTTAGTTTTTAAACTTTTGTCTTTAAAAGCACAGATGGTAACTTAAATTAACCATTTTAATCAAAAAAAAGGTTCATCGAAATCTATACATTTTTGCTAACGTGAAATAAATAGATAAAAGCATGCTGCAGCGTTAGTGCAAAGACCTCGAGGTACAACTAACTAACGTTACACTCTACCTTCATTTACTGTATTTTGTTCAAATGCATGATTAATATTACGAGCGGTTTCCGTACCTTTATGACAAAGTTAAAGTATAAAAACCTACATTCATTTCTTACCAACCTAATATAATCGGTTAAAAGAATCTTCGATTAAGTTTATTCCTTGATTATTCTGCAGGAGTGGAACGTGGTCTCGGCGAGCTGGCACTTTGCGTGGACCAACAACCCTGGACATCTTACTGCGGTGAACCTAACTGCGGTCAGTTGAATCCGATAAACGAGTACTCTTACAAGATACTCGAAAGCCTCTATAGGGAGTTGTTGGACTTAACCGAAGTACGTGATATCGTTCATCTTGGTGGAGACGAGGTAAATCTCGACTGCTGGGCACAGTACGTTAACATAACGGCAGCGATGCAAGCTCAAAACATGACCGATCATCACGCGATGTGGGCGGAATTCGAAACGAAGATGTTCCAACGTCTCGTTAAAGCGAATCACAACGAGGTACCTAAGGCAGTCATTTTGTGGAGTTCTCCACTCACGAAACGTCCGTATATCACGACGTATTTCGATCCAAAAATACACGTCATACAATCTTGGGGTGGTAGCAATTGGCTCGAAACTTCGGACCTATTGGAAGACGGCTTTCGGGTTATACTATCCCACGTGGACGCTTGGTATTTGGATTGTGGATTTGGCAGGTGGAGAGAGACCGGTGAAGCTGCCTGCGGTGAATATAGAACCTGGCAAACGGTTTATAATCATAGACCCTGGAAGGATTATCCACAGCAGCAGATTAACTTAATTCTTGGCGGTGAAGCAGCAATTTGGAGCGAACAAATGGGACAGGCTTCTTTGGGGCCGAGAGTTTGGCCAAGAGCATCGGCACTTGCCGAAAGATTATGGTAATTTTTTAGTTCATTTCAAACCATTAACCCCTTAAATGTGCCAGCTGTTCCAGTCCAAATTTACAAAAAAAAGAAAGATTCTAAACAGCTATTCGTAATGAAACATCAATTCTTTACATTTTTCCAATATGAATTGTATTTTCTATTTATCTGTCATCGATGCTAGATCACTCACCATTATCTTTGCGTTTCCACAGGAGCGATTTACCAACCAACGGTTATTCCATCGATGAAGGTGTCTACACGAGGCTGGCAGCCCACGTAGAAGTTTTAACGAGTCGTGGTATCAAAACGGAAGCCATGTGGCCACAATGGTGTTCTCAGAATCCCGGGAAATGCCTCTGACCGATCGTCAGATGATCAAGAACGAGCATTTTTATATTACATGGATCGTGGAGATCTATACCGATAAGTGTACGTTAGAAGAAGACCAAGCGGATGTCTGTTCCTCTCAAACGAAAGATCGGATCTGTCCAACGTATTACGTTGGTGTAATTTTCCTATACCGATCGGGTTTCATCGAAGTGACACTCGTAAACTGCCAAGAAGATGTTTGCCGCTTACGGTGCTGATTAACGGCAGCTGCAAGACGAGAAAACAACGATCCGATCATCGTCCAACACGATAAACATGACCTCCGAGAAGATATGACGTTTAGAGTAATCCTTCTTTCCATTGCGCGCGCGCACTCTTTACGGACCGGTACCTATCCATCGATTTCGAAAAAAAAGAAACGTCAGATTCGTTATGAAAATTCTGGACGGAACTCATCGGACGTAAGGGTTTAAAACTTGTATACTCGCACGTGTGTATGATCAAAAAGAGCAAGATGAGAACAAATAAATACATATACACTCGGTAATACAGACAAGATAATATATTAGATCCAAAAAAGTAGAAGAGAAGATCTCGATAACGTAGCAACGCCGGTTAATTTTCAAATTATGTATATTACACTTTAGGCAGCGTGTGATTTTGTAAGATATATTCTTTTATAGCAATTATTTTTGTGAACATCGTCTCTCTTTCTCTCTCCCTCGCGATATCGAGTATTTTAGAGAAGGAGAGAGATGTGATTCATCGTGCCGACGACGCGGATCGTTTAAATCATAGGCAAACGAATAGAAAGTACGTCTCGTTGTTTAAGGACTTAAAGAGATAGTTGGGAGATGCTTCATGATGACTGTGAGATAAGCTTTGCGTGTACATAGTGTCGCTGTGTATGTGTGTAACGTGGTGTGCGATGTTGTATTAAAAAGTAGGGATTAATTAAGCCGGCGATGAGAAGAGGCGATGCGATGCCTCGTCTACTCTTTTTTTTTTTCTTCTTTTTTATACCGGGTGTCTCCGTTTAATGTATTTTTTTCTTCATTTTCTGTTCGAAGTGCCTTTTAAACTGTTCAATCGTTACACGTAACGCGATCTCTTAATGTGCGTGCGCGTGACGATTGCGTGTACGTTCCTACATTCTGGTTAAGGATAGGTGACGGACCGATGAAAGGAATGCGCACGTCACGTACGAACGATAGTGCACACCGAACATTTATCTATTATGAGATCACTGGACCGAGATGTCGAGGCTGCTACTACGTTTTTCATCTTGATTCTTTGTTCTGTGATATAGATCAGTGGTTTCCAACCTTTTTTTTAAGGCTATGTTCTACCTAAGCTTCTCTAAAATTATGATGTCCTGCTTGGGGCATATAATAATTATTATTTAAAAAAAGATCATTAACTTGGTATTAACAAGTTTGCAAAGAACATGGTATCTGGGAATGAGAAAAATACAAGAATGAAGCCTCTAGAATCATAAGAAATGTAAAACATTCAGTGTTAATAACTCATTCTCTTATTATCGACACGTTGGGAACCACGGATATGGTTAGAGGAAAAGAGGAAAGAGCAGTCCAAAGAATACTCGATAGCACGTCCGCCATTTCACGCGTTTTTATGCTTCGTTTTATATTTATTAAGCCTGTTTTATAGAATTTTTGTTTTTGGCAAGCTTATCGAACGAAGAATCAATCATGTAAAACGATCGTAGCTCCTGTGGGCTGCTGCAGTTGAAATCTTTTTAGGAAAAGGTACTTTCGTCCATTGACTTAAATTTATACGAAGTGCTCGTGTTAGCTTTGTTAGCCAAATCTCTTGAAAAAAATTATATATTACGAAAAATATACCAAAACTCTCAGGCAGTTGTCCGTGGGTAAAGAAGAAAACTATATTCTCTCTTTGAAATACCTAAACGGCACAAAGGCTGCACGTACGTTCTAGAAAAGAAATTAATAACAACGCTAAGCGTTTAGCGTTCAAATATAATTGCGTTGATGATTTTACTAACGTTTTAGGATAAATGTTAATGGGAGAAATTCGATTTTGCAGTTTTATCTATAAAGTAATAGCGGATATTATATTATTAAAGCTAAATTATCTCAAAGAGAACGCGTTTAATACTTTAAAATAATTTTATTATTTCGAGCCAGTTTCGCTGACTTCGTAGAAGCTCTACTCGCATTCGTCAGTGGCCGGTGGCAAGAAATCACATATTGATTCCTCGTAATAAATTAACATATTGGATTAATGTTTTCCCTTTATATTTTTATTCGTCACGAGATTGAATAAAAGTATTCGGATAAATGTACAATTATAAATAGAGATCTTTGAAGCGTGTAAACACATGTGATCAGTGCTTTTCCAATGTGTTAATTAATTCAGGAAGTTTTGGTTGTTTTCGATTAGCGAATGAAAGACAAACAATAAAGGAGCGAGGAAGTATCGTGGAACTTCTAATCGTCCTCTACAATAAGCACAATTTGGCCAAATTCGATGAGCAATATCATTGTTGTTTCTATGTTAAAATAATAAGATAAATTTTTACGATATTTTGAATAGTATTGGCCAAAGATACGAATGAACGTAAAAGTCGATTCTTACGACCGGCCGGAGTAAAACGAATATCTCGTGTTCACTACTAAGTTTTTTCCCCCAGAGTAATAAAATAACGGAATGAAAATAGCGTTATAGTTTTTAAGTGTTTTTAGGAACGCATAGTATTCGCAAATGTTTCGTAGGAGAAAGGTTCGTGGTATATTCTTATACCTGCACTTCCTCTTTCTCCCTTATGCAAGATGGTCTACGAAACGTGATTAGGTAAGACTAATCTATTGTTAGTGGTAAAGATTGAAAATATTATTTCAGTATAACATGGTTAATGTTAATTAACCTGTTAATTCATTTTTTTGGAGTTTGTAAAATCATATTCAACTTTTTATAGATAAAGAAACGTTAAAAAAATACCCTTCACTTTAATTTAAACAATCTTATCATGTTAAAGTAAAAAAAAATGTTCAATCGGACCACTAACAACAGTATAATCTGATCACATTTCGTGGACCATCCTGTATATCGCGATTACGATGGTTAAATGTAAACGCGTGAAAGTATTACTACATACGTTGTCGAAAAGTCGTAACGCAATAAGAGAACCCGCGAAGAAAATGGAGAGAATAATGAAGAACGAGTTAAAGGAAGTAGAACTGTACTTACTGTTACTTACTGACATTGATAATCGTAAGGAAAATAAATAAGACCGGATGACTTTGATCTTTAGCCGATGAAATAAAAATAAAAAAGAAGCAAAGTTTAGCTAACGAATTAAATTATGTCGTTCAATGTTTTGCTTCTCCGTCTCGTTTGTCGAAAGAAGATCGGGAGAAGGATGGAGGGCGTTAGATGAAACTAGACAGACACATAGTATAATAAATAATATATTATAAAGGATAAACAAGATAAAAATCATGCGTGACATTAATGGGACGTATACTTGCGTTTATACGATTAAAATTGGTCTTCGATGGCAAACTGTGCATATACAGAAGAAAGAGAAAAAAAGAAAGTCGTTCCCAAGAAAGATATACTCTGTTACAAAAATGCGAATAACAAATGTTTAACATAAATTGAATTTTAATACGAGCTTCTCGTATTTCAGAACTTTCATTCCCGTCCTATGATCCTCTGGTATTTCCCGACTGGTTCAATATTTACTTTTTCTTATCTTAATTGCTACAAATAGGCTGTATTTGTTTGTTTTGGTCTATTTTTAACTTTGTTATATATTTTGCATATGCTTACCAGTCGATAAAGTAGATTTTGCCTGTAATCACAGACGAGGTATAAGGATAGACCTATCATCTTATGGGACTTCGTGTCCCATGTACTGAAATACCGATCCTGCAAAACAACAGACGTTTACTTACGCCCTCTACCATATGGAGCGGTGAATTTAGGAATCATATTCGACCCAATAATCGAAGTTGGTAACATCAATAGATCTGTTGCGATAAAGGACGAGAATCTCATCCTTCCTTGAAAATAATCCATACTTCGACACTTAAAATATTAATTTCTCATCATTGCGTAACGATATAAAAAAACGGACAACGGGACAGTATTCTGCATGCTTTCTTCTTTCTAAATCATGATGCATACATCAGGATTTTTGTCAAAAATCGATGCATCTTGAATTTGCCCGATCAAATACTCGTTCGAAAGAGGAAAGTCTCCTCTTTACGAATATGCAAGTCGCGTTTCGATAGGATGGCTGATTCGAAAGATACAGCAGTTTAAAGCTTGAAAATGACCCATACTCCGACACTTAAAAGATTAATTTCTCATCATTGCTTAACGATATCGAAAAACGGACAACGGAACATTATTCTGCATGATTTTATCTTTAAAATGAGCCATTAAACATTGAAATCGGCGGTGGTGACCATTTTGACAAAAATCATGATGCATACATCAGGATTTTTGTCAAAAATCGAAGTATCTCGAATTTGCCCGATCAAATACTCGTTCGAAAGAGGAAAGTCTCTCCTTTGCGAATATGCAAGTCGCGTTTCTATAGAATAACTGGTTCGAAAGATACAGCAGTTTGAAGCTTGAAAAAGACCCATACTCCGACACTTAAAAGCTTAATTTCTCATCATTGCTTAACGATATCGAAAAACGGACAACGGGATAGTATTCTGCATGATTTTATCTTTAAAATGAGCCATTAAACATTGAAATCGGCGGTGGTGACCATTTTGACAAAAATCATGATGCATACATCAGGATTTTTGTCAAAAATCGAAGTATCTCGAATTTGCCCGATCAAATACTCGTTCGAAAGAGGAAAGTCTCTCCTTTGCGAATATGCAAGTCGCGTTTCTATAGAATAACTGGTTCGAAAGATACAGCAGTTTGAAGCTTGAAAAAGACCCATACTCCGACACTTAAAAGCTTAATTTCTCATCATTGCTTAACGATATCGAAAAACGGACAACGGGATAGTATTCTGCATGCTTTTCTCTTTCAAATGAGCCATTAAACATTGAAATCAGCGGTGGTCACCATTTTGGCAAAAATTATGATGTATGCACATGATTCGAAAGAGAAAAATCTCTACTTTACAAATATGCAAGTCGCGTTTCGATAGGATAGCTGGTTGGAAAGATACAGCAGTTTTAAGCTCGAAAAAGACCCATACTCCGACACTTAAAAGATTAATTTCTCATCATTGCTTAACGATATCGAAAAACGGACAACGGAACATTATTCTGCATGCTTTTATCTTTAAAATGAGCCATTAAACATTGAAATCGGCGGTGGTGTCCATTTTGGCAAAAATCATGATGCATAGGTCAGGATTTTTGTCAAAAATCGAAGTATCTCGAATTTGCCCGATCAAATACTCGTTCGAAAGAGGAAAGTCTCTTCTTTACGAATATGACAGTGTGGCTTCGATAGGATGACTGGTTAAAAAGTTACAGCAATTTTTCTCTTGAAAACGACCCATACTCCGACACTTAAAAAATTTATTTTTCAACACTCCGTAACGATATCGAAAAACGGACAACGGGACAGTTTTCTGTATGCGTTTTTCTTGAAAATGGGCTATTAAACATTGAAATCGGCGAAAACCGATAAACCGATAAAAAACCATTCTAAACCGATATTGTCGCATGCGACACTAAAATGGTAATGGGGCTACGTAGCCCCCGGACCGTGGGACAAAAATTTACATTGCATGAAAAGTCTATCCTATACCTCGTCTGTGCTGTAATGCAGGATCGAGAAAAACCATCGTCGATGAGGTAGAAATTTCGACTAGCGGTCGGTAAGGTAGAACGCTCTAAAAGATTACCTACAATCAAAATTTAGTAAAATGAAAGAATGAAACTTTAATGACTAAATAAAATTGCATATTTCCTAAAAAAAAACAATATCAATTTACATAATACACATGGGCACTTCGAATGGACTAGAATTCTCTCTTTCTTGGACACATAATCAATATAACGAATAATATTCATCCAACATAGTAATGGATGTACAAAGTCAAAGGTTTGATCGATGACAGTCGATTTGTCTAGATACTATATATTGCCAGTGTCCATAGAAATTCCATTCCCTTTAAAAAGATTATGTTTGCAGTGCAAGGAAATGACAATAACGTAAAAGCGATATGCAAGATAATCTTACCAAAGTGCCTTAGACTAACCACTTACTATACAAACGAATATTGACGAAATATCATTCGATTAATACGCACGCGCACTTTCACGAAAGAAGGCGGAAAATTCGTTCAGCTCAAAGACTTTCAATCCGTGCCGCGGAATAGTTCGATCTCTATCCTTTATCTTAGACACATAAATTAGGATCATCGCGAAAGAGAAAAAAGGAAACTATAGTCCAACGATCACATGGTTCACGCAAACAAAGACAAATCGAACGTGAATGTACGTAAATATTTCGTCTCTTTCTTTGAAAAACTTTTCAATATTTCCTGTATCTCAATTTTATGGTAGAATGGCGAGAGAAGCGAACGAAAGATTTTTGGCCAAGCAAAAAGAGATTTGCGAAGGATTCTTCAACAATGGTGATTAACAACGACATTAAACTATATCTACCTGTTTAAAAAATAAAAGTTCTTCACGAAAATATTACTAACAGGTAGCGAAGTGGAAAATACGACGAAAGTCGAAGAAGAAATCTTGCAATGTCCAGCAGTCTTCGATGGAATACTCTGTTGGCCGCCAACGTTGGCTTCAAGAATAGCTAGGCTACCATGTCCACCAAAATCGATTCTAGGATCTGCTTATGATCTGTTAACATCCTCTACACCGTCTTTCAACGATTCTATTGAGAATTGGGGAGAAAATTGGATGACTTCTTCGGTTGACACGTTGGTGGTAGCTAGTAAAACTTGTCTGGTTAACGGTCAGTGGTACGAGAATGCTGAAAGTATCTCCTGGAGTAATTACACGCTTTGTTTGCTTGCTAACAATCTTCGAATTACGGGTAGCAGTGATCTACGCGCGATACATCGTTGGAAGTACGAGAAATTTGGTAACACGTCGTTGCTGGGCGTAAGGATTAATTGTTTTTACCTTTTTTTAATAGTAGGGTAGACTAGTTAAATTTATGTGAAGTTTTTTTTTTTCAATAGAAATGGCTACCGATAATTAAGACAGTGTCTCAAATCGGATATGCATCGTCTTTTGCAACATTGCTCGTTGCTATGATCGTTTTCACTGTTCTTAGGTGAGTAATGTGTGTATAGATGTCTGTTGAATTGTTTATAATTGATTCCTTGCATGGTAGGAAGCTAAGAAATCCAAGAAACAGACTTCACATGCATCTATTCACGTCGTTTATAATGAGAGCTTTTATGGCATTACTGAAGGAATCAGTTTTCGTTGATGGTATAGGATTAGCATGGGATATTGTTATTGTCGATGGTAACAGTGTTTTTATAAAGGAACGAAACGTGAGTAAAAATAAAATGTATTTTTTTTATACGTAAAAATAATAACAAGATAATTGTTTGAGGATTTTTGAACGTAGACGTGGGCTTGCAAAATCATTACGAGCATGTGGCAATATTTCATAGTTGCTAACTATGCTTGGATACTCATGGAGGGACTTTATTTGCATAATTTGATATTTCTCGCTCTTTGCACGGACACCAGTGCGATTACGTCTTATATTTTTTTGGGTTGGGGTAAGGAATTTGTTTGGACGATTTTTTTTAACCAAAAATGAGGTTTTTAATATTTGTTTTTCCTTAAAGGATTACCAGGATTGGTAGTCGTCCCATGGATAATAATTCGGGCGACGATCGAAGATACACTTTGCTGGACGACACATCGTAATCCTTCTTTATTTCTTATCGTGAGAATACCTATCGTGATATCTATTCTAGTATGTATAATTCTAATATTCCAGTACGTTAAATTTGAATTAAATTCAAAATATTACACGTGGCTTTACTGTACAGTTCAATTTTCTACTCTTCGTGAACATCGTTCGCGTTCTTCTCGTGAAATTGAAAACTTCCGTTCATTTGCAACATAAAAAAATGCAGTACAGGTTGGTTTCAACTATTTTGATCGATTATTAGGATCATAAAAATTTCTATCAAATATATTTAATTGTTTTAATAACAGAAGATGGGCAAAATCTACTCTAATTTTGGTACCCTTATTTGGTGCACATTACACGCTGTTTTTGGGACTCTCGTATCAAAAGGACAATCACATCGAATTGGTCTGGCTACTATGTGATCAACTTTTCGCGTCTTTTCAGGTAATTCGATTATTAAATAAAAATGTCGTTTAGAAGACAATTAATGATGAATTCAAGACAAGACAAAAGACAAGATTTTTAAATTCTTGTCTTGTCGTCCATCACTAACGACAATTTCTAAAAAATCCACTTAAAACATGATTGCTTTTTTCTTTACTTTCAGGGAGCGTTCGTAGCTCTGCTTTACTGTTTGCTGAACGGCGAAGTCAGAGCAGAAGCGAGACGAGCGTGGAAAGCTCGTCGATCGAAAAAAGATTCCCTTATACCGATTCATCGTGATTTTTCAAAAGTCTCGCAAAATCGAACACGACATAATCTTCGTCGACACGACTTCGACGAGCTGAATTCTTCGGACACACCGACGAGAAATTTATCTAGCGTGTGAAAAAAAGAAAAGTGTAATAAATATTAGTCCAAATTTTCGTAAAATCCTTTCTTTTGTTAACTGAAAGGAGATACAATCTATGTATACATGTATAATAACAATATATAGGGTGTTCCACGTAAATGTAGCCACCTTAATACCTCTTTATTTGTTATTAGATACATAACAAATATTTTTAATGCAATGTAAATGGTATCGCGAGTTGAATGCTTTCCAAATGTTATTTTTTTTTAAGGTCATTTCTTCCGAAATGTTCAAGGTCTTCGAGATATAAGTGACTAAAGATATTTAGGTGCACCATCCTGTATACATGAGACAACCTAGAAAAATATATTTTTTCTCGTGTGATATAAAATCTAGAACTTCTGCTTCCTGGACATAGGTACACTATACCTATATACATATAAAAACATATATATAACTGAACTTAAAAAAATATCTATAGCCTTAACCTTACGATTCATTCAATATCCCAGACAAAAAAAGAAAATTAAAAAAAACTGATTACTACTAGGAGCAATTGGAAGGAGAAAACATGAATTACAAAGGATGATTTATGAGTATATAAGGATCGTGAAGTGGGATAAAGTAAAGGGGTTGTATGTTTGCCACAAAGTAACGAGGTGTGAACTATCTCATGACACGGAAAGAGCGTGGAAAGGCGCGATGATGACTCTGACGCGTGCCGTGTCGTGCGACCTCGATTCTTACCCATCGAAAGAGTGCCATAGTAAGTGCACGTGCTCGGAACTGTTTCAACGGCTTGACACGCGCCACGACCGGCCTACGTAATTTTCAATTTGTTCTATGGACAAACCACCAGTCGTACCGTACGGACGTGCATACGTCAAAAGAACTTATGGCTGCAAAGTCGCGACCACATCGAGCTGAATGAAACGTTGAGTGTAAACTTGGTGTACCAGTTGATCACAAACTCTTCTATTACTATGTCGGTACAATAATTGAGAGCGTAAAGCGAGTACGTGAACAAGTAAGTATGACCAGAAATGAAATGTATAAAGATAGTTGGGCAAGAAATGGACAAAAATAATTTTTTTTATTATTTAAATACACGTATATCGGAATTATTATCGAGTAAACACGAATATCCAACAGAGACAGTAGGAGAGAGAGATGGAAGGATAGAGAGAAGGACGTGTTTAGAGGACGAGTATGGATTTCTCCGAAGGATCAGGTGGCCAATGCGGCGCATCTGCGTCCGTAGTAATAATACTGAAGTCTTCTCGTAAAACGACAGTCCTTCGAGAGTTCGATAAAGGGACACTATTGTACTATCACAATCACGATAACTTGTATTTCAATCGAAAATTACAGTCCAATTTAACACATTTTTGCTAACCAAAAAAATATCAATATTATATAATTTTTTTTTAAAGTTCTTAAGAAAACGTGAGTAAAACACAGAAACACTATTATTGAAGGACAAAAAAGAGCTAACATTGTAAAATTTCGGATACTAGTTATCTCATGAAGATTCCACGAGAAAAGAAAATTTTTTTTAACGACCCAAAGGAGAATTATCATCAGCTTCTAAAGCAGAATGGCGTACTAGGTGAAAGAAGGCGTGCACTTGGACGATATTCTCGCGTTCCCATTGGTAACGGAGGGATGCTGCGTTATTCGAACGAATAGGCGACTGCTGGAGGGTAGAAAGAGGGAGAATGGAGATAGGCGTGGCTCGATACAGAGTCAGGGGTAGGAGTTGGGGGTTGAAGGTAGTCGGAACATTTTCGACAACCGATCGTCGAGATTCTGGTCCAGCAAGCTATCGGACGATTCTCCCGAAGCAATTCTTTTCAAGTCCATAATACGAAACCTTTCTTAAAAAATAAGAACGTGTCTTCAACTCCGGTCGATGTTTGGTGTCGATAACGTGAACATTTTTATCACTATTTATTCCAAGACTTTAGTGAGAGTGATATTTTTTAACAAGTGAAGGTTCGAATTGGATTAAAATTTTATCTGCGATTACGATATTAAGTGCGGTGAGTAAAATACAATAATAATAACGATCTATTATTGACGTTTAACTTTGATAAAAAGAAAGAAGAAGAAAAATGTGTCTTTCGAAAATCGTTTTATAATTTTTATTTTTAAACCAAAATCGATTTACTTATACCACATTTGTGCTCGAATATCTACGCGAATTGACTTAACGAGAGACTCTCTCTAGCGAACGGGAAGAAAGTCAAACGTGAACTGACCGTTCAAGGAAACACAGAGAGGGAATAAGAGTATAGGAATGTGTTCGAGCGCAAAATCCGGTGAATCCTATTAATTTTTGAAGAAAGACACGAATAGCGTGACATACGAATTACCTGTTTACCGCGAGGAGATCGTCTCGAACGAGACGCGAGGGCTGTTTTTCGGTGAATAGTTAACGAAACCATTGGACCCTCGGATTTCCACTCGTTTCTCGTGGTTACGACGTCTATGTTTGACTACCCTAAGCGTTACGCGCGACGACAGGAGAAACTGCTCCTGAATTATACAGTTTCGCGATCTTCGACTTTTCTTTCCAACGTAGAATCCGAATCTCGGGAATCTTATACGTCGAACGAAGTCGACAGCGAGAAATTTAAGATACCCTGGAGGCTTGCCGTGCCTTTTCACCCTTACCCAACTGACTTTCACGCGTTTATTCGCCTTTCTACTATTTTTCGACAAATATTTGCCGAACTCGTTTGCTTCGACCTGCTTACTTGCATTGTAATCCCTTCAACCCTTTCTGGATTTTCTCGTAGGGAAAAGTGGATTATTTGTTTAGTTATTGACTTAAGGCTTTGTGTGTAAAAGCTTGATAAATAATTGTATCAACAGCTTGAGCAATTAATTTCGACAATTATTAACACTGGAGGTACTGACGTTAAATGTGTAGTTATTTTTATTCCAAGTTATTGTCACTCCAGGTTCATGTTTGATCATTAATAATAACGAAACATTTAGTTAATTATAAAGTAATCATTTGTACAATATCAACAAGAAAGTATATGAAAAAATTAATATGAAGTTAGGGGGTTAGAAAATTACGAAGGGTTTTAGAAACGTAATTAACTTTTAGGTTTCGATCGATGATGGAAAGAGGAGCGCTGCTACCAATCGCTGATTGCTGCAAGCAAAATATTCAAGTACATCGGAGGTAAGGTGGCTCCTTCCTTCATTTCTTCATAGCTGCCTAAACGAACGAAAAAAGAGAGAGAGAAAGAGACACACAAAATTTATGCTAAAAGAAGAGAACGTCATAACAATTTTTGAACCTTTCGATCGGAGACAGAGAAAATTCTATGGCGAACGGTGGTCACGGTGTTGTCGTCAATGGCGTGGGCGGTGGTGCTCCAGGCTCGGGAACCCTTTCACGAGAAGAGAGGCGCCGGCGTCGAAGAGCCACGCAGAAATATCGAACGGCACACGCAACGAGGTAAGAGCTCCATTGTCACTTTCCTAGGAGAAACTGGAAACAATTTTCTTATTCTTGTGTTCTCCAATATTGACAAGAGGAGGAGGGCCATATTTGTTATATACTTGCTGAATTCGTTTCAATATCTGTTACAAGATATTTATCACAAAGAACCATTAACCTGTTAACCGAGCGGGACGTATAAATACGTCAAACGTAAACAATATCGGGTATGTCTAGGACATATGAATACATCCTTGAAATATATGTTGCGTCCTGGCGTGACGTATATTTTCGAACAACAAAGATATTAGTCATCCATACATGTCTCGACATGAATTGAAGACACGGAGGTAATCAGTATCATTTCGCTATTGAGAGTGGTGGACGTGTTCTGGGTTCCCCGGTTAACAGGTTAATATATCATCTAAATAACATTATAAATACAATAATAATGACATAAACATTTGCCAAATCAATCGTATTACATAACAAAAAATTCGATCGTAATCGCAGAGAAAGGGTAAGAGTCGAAGCGTTCAACTTGGCCTTCGCCGAACTACGAAAGCTCCTGCCAACTTTGCCGCCGGACAAGAAACTATCGAAGATCGAAATTCTACGACTTGCCATCTGCTACATCGCATATCTCAATCATGTTCTCGAGGCATAGATAATATGTCGAAACACGTCAAAGAAAAAAGTTGGAGGTCTACCCGATGTAGACGTCAAAGAATTCACTCTTCATCTCGTTTTTTTATGTTTAATTAAACTTTGTTATTTAAATATCATTCATTGTTAATATATCACAGTTGAGAAGTTGAGGGAACGTGATTCCCGAAGAATCGAATTATTATCGAATATAAATCATATGTAAAGTTAAGTCACGTGACAACACTTCATCGACATATAACGTCGTTTTATCGCTCGAAGCTATCGAGCCACACGGATTAACGTTCGACCAGAATCGGGAACTATCTTGGCTTTTCTAATCCCACGGGATCACGTTCTCCTCTCCCTTTTTAGCTGCCTTCTCGTTCGAAAAACTCGTTGTTGTCCCTTTTCGCGCGAACATCTATACCTACATCTGTTCTCTAACCTAAGTGAAAAGAAATGGGATTATCGGTGGAAGGCAACTTCACGCATCGCAGGACATCCACTTTGTTCTCGATTCCATCGTTTTTTTCATGAATTCGTTTGGAGTGTGACGTAATCTATCGACCATTAACTACTATTTCGTTTCTCATTGAACAGGATATCGAATTAATTCGATTGAAATAAATCACTCGATGGTTCAAATTTTTTTCGAATACATTTTTTTGGGGTTGTTAATTTCTTTTTTTGTTATCTAATTTATAGTTTTCACGTTAGACGTTAGAATCTACGAGCCTTATTACCAAAGAGCGGATAATTTGTACAAATAAATTTAAGCGTATACAGTATAACTAACGATATGTAAAATTTCTGTCATAAAATCGGTGCAATATGTACTCTGATAAATAAAGGTAAAGAACATGTGCATTAATTAGCATTAAAAGAGTGAAATATCGCAGGCCCGATATAAACCAGCTCGAATTACACGAGTTGGAAGAGTAAAGAGAAAAATCCCTTCGTTGGTACGTCCCTATCGAGTTACTTTTACAGTCACGATTCCCCTCGCCGATCGCTAGACAATATAATCCTTATATATCGTTTTTCGTAACGGGACAAGGGCAAAGAGGAGTGTCCGAATTCATTTCGTTTATGCTTCGTAAATATTGCGAGTTAGTCCAGTCAAATTAGCATTTTGATTAGAAAAAATTTGTTTAGAGCTGAAAATTGGTACAGGTCTTAAATAAGGCTAAGTGTTAGGCAAACCCTGACCAACACCACATACTATTTGCCTTTGTAAGCTAATTTACTTTCTAATCGCGCATCGTCATCGTTCTCATCTTATGATTAGGGTTTAGCAAAAAACTGAAATTCTGTAGTAATTTGTGAAGAAAATGTGATGTAGGAAAAGTGAGTGAGTACAAATACAATATACTTACGCCCCAACGATTCTTCATATTGTCAGGCAGTCACATTGGTAAAAGCTGACAGCGCCATTGGCAAATTAAAAAAAGCTCGTTACATATTACCCCTATGTGGTACTATGTATCGTAGAAACTAGAACGCATTAGAATATTATACCTCGAAGATGTCTCATCGTTAACTTGATACGCGAGTGTACCAAAATTTGGAATGATTTTTTATTGGTATTTGCTTTATACCTCGATAATAAGTAAATATAACGAATTTGGTATAATAGAAAGCATTATGAATGAGAGATCTCGTAAAACTCTATGAAAAATTAAGAGAAGAGAGAGTTAATCGATAATACAAAGATGGATGATCCATCGGGAAGTTTGATGAAAATTTTACGACCTTATTACATTTTGAGTCGTGCCATCGGAGTACGGGCTTTTAATTGCCGCAGTCGAGTGAAATCGAAACTCGGTTTGTGTATTCCGTTCTTTCTTGGCGTTTACTATATCTTCGAATGGTTCCTCACGGAGATCAAAAGCGGGAAATACAAACAAAGTCACAAACTCCAGCTCGTGTCGTGTCTCTATTACAGCGCTTTTGTTCTGAGATTTTTGACGGTAATTTCTTCGATCGCCGTGGGCTTACTTCGGAGCAAGGTAAATCAGTAAATCATGAAATCGATTAGTTTTCGCTTAATTAAGACATAAATTAGCTTAGAATTGATTAAAATATTAAATTAATTCACGTTCGACATAATCGATACCCAGACATGGGAATATACGGCGAGAAGTCTAAACGATGTGAACAAAACTTTGGAAGATCTCGGCTCGAAGGCGCAATTTCGTGGGATATATACCAGATTGTTAATAGAATTGACCATTTTTTTCACGTATCTGATCATCTCTGCTGCTTCCTTCGCTTATACGCTTGTCTACAGAACAAGGCCAAAAGGTTTCGATCTGTTGGGTGTGATTATGTTCATTTTTTCTTACATTTACGGCGAAATAGTCGAATATACGGTGACTATGGATTTTTTGACTTTAGTAAGGTACGTACAAATATAATTCGTAATATTTGATTGGTGGGAAAGTCTTTTGTTTTTTAAAACATGAAAAGAAGAAAACGATAATTCAATAAACAGTTATTATAAAAACAATAATTTCAAAAAATGTTCTTTCACTCTTCTGTAAAGTAAAAGAAAGTAAAAATAACACATGTGTGAAAACCAAAATTACTTTTCCACCGATCAACCAAATTCTCACTCCCTATAAATTTTGGAATTTTTTGGCGAATTTCAGGTGCATCAGATCGGAAGTGCAGCGAGCAAACGATCTTCTCAATGAAATTAACATTTTACCAATCTCTTCTATCGCCATAGAATTAATTAAAAACAGAGAAACGAATAATAATTTGTTTAAAAAAGTATTCACCATTGCACCGTTATTAGCACGATCAAATTCACATCTGCTGGTTAAAAGGAACGAAATATTTCGAATCAGACGACTGCTCCGGACAATTAGGTAAATTTTTCAGACAACATTGTAGTCGTTCGATGGAAGATTATTAAAGTGAATTAACGTACGGAATTTGATGATTTTTTTAGGCATGTTCAGCTGGAACTGTATAGAATATCGAAAAATCTCAGTGCACTTTACGGTATTCAAATATCCTTGGGGATGACGATGAACATTTTTTACGGCATGTGCTACTTTTATACGTTATATACGTTGAGGCACCAACTACTAGATGGAATGTTTTTATTTAATGAATTACTTATGATGAATCTTTTTTGCATATTTGTCTGTAGCAAAATCATTCTTGTTAATTTCACGTGTGACAGGGCAACCCAAGATGTAAGTTTCCTTGTATAGAATTACGTAAAAAAATATATTTATAAATTATATAATGTATATAAAATATCAATATCTGCTTACTATAGGCAGAGAAAACTGGTGAAATTATTTATACTTTTTATGCAGGACACACTGATTACGAGATACAACAAGAGGTTGTTATTTAATCAATTTATAACAATTATTTGTCTCAATAATGTCGATGTCGTACGAATAAAAATATTTTTTCCTACAGGTCAAAATGTTCTCTTTGCAATTGATGCATGCCGACTCCTCTTATTCGGCATATGGTTTATATGTCTTTAATTGCAAACATATATGCGCGGTTGGTATTATTTATAACTATTGTACACAGATCCTATAGACAAGACTTTTGAGACACCCCATATATCACCACAAGTTTTTAAAATTTTTAAATATTCGTTGATCTTTTTCAGTGCCTCGGCGTTATGACGACATATTTGGTTATCATGATACAAATGACTGCACCACGGGAGGAATAATAAATAGTTGATCAATATTATTATTAAAATCTAACATAATGGTATAAGAACTACGACTTTATTTCTGATCAAGGTTACGGTCGTTCATATTAGCCGTACCTTCTTACTATATATAAAGGTTCATTCGAGTAAGTTACTAGGCTTAAAAAAAATGATCACTCTATTAACTTTCTGAAAGGATCACTTCAAACTAAAACAATAATCTACTAAGTAACGAATTTCTTATTAACCTATGTCCCTATCTTGTAATGTTGTTTATAATAATATTATCTATATGCGGTTGTGAAGTAGGTGTATCAATCGATATGAATACATAGAATGACTGACTATAACCAGACAATTAAGTGCCTCCCCATATAATCAAGTAATTAATGTATCTACAGTAATAAAAATGAGACAACATCGAACTATAGTAACTGTTAACGCCACGACATTGGTGTTGTATGTATTACATATGATGTTAAACCTTTTAAACGCATTAAATTTCGTGACAAGAGTTTTTAAAATTTGTATAACTAAAAATAACATAAAACCTTCCCAGAACAGACAAAACTTATAATATAGGGATATTTTTATATATTATTTTAAAAAAAAAGGTACGTCATCGAGTCAGACAATAGTATCGACTCGAGGAGGTTCACAGCGACACCTTCCTGCATATTCATCCACATTACGCTAATGTCCTTCGAAGGAGGTCTATCGGGCTCAGTTCGTGTCTTGCTAACAAGTCGTATTATAAAAACTAAATTACACAATTATAAGAATTAATTTTATAATATACGAATGAAGTAACGCGTTAAACGTAAAAACGATAATTGTCCGAAGATGTTAAAAACTGCGGCAACACTGATTCGGGAATATAAATGGAAGAAAATATCGTTCAATAACACGTTCGACGTTTTACGATCTATCAATATTATATCTTGTATCACGGGATTGCGAGCTTTTGAATATCCTCGAGGCCATATCAGGTCGAGACTGAGTTTCTTCTATGTTATCTTCCTTTACAGTTTTTATTATGTCGGATGGAATTGTCAGGGACACATGCTAAAAGAGACTAATGTCTTCAATTTGCAAGGAACTATATATAAAATTGCGGGTGCCCTCAGTAAAATTGCAATGTTCGTGATACTCGTCGTGGGATGGTATCAGAGCAAGGTGAGTAAAAAGACCATCGATTTTCGTGGTACAATGTTCAGCTATAATGACTTTTTTTTTTACAAATGCATTTCATACAGCCGTTGAAACTATTTACAAGAATAATTCACGAGGTCGACGTAACGCTGCGAGCATTGGGCTCACCGGGATATTTTAACATTCTTTACAAGAAGATGATAGGAATGCTAACGTTTGTTATTTCTCATTTGACTTTGTTTATTGGGTTACATGTTTATCTGCATCTGTTTCTCTTACCGTCGAGTTATAAATTGTCTACACTTATTTTCTCAATTTTCGTACAGTTTTACGGTCAAATCGTTGAATATATACTACTTATTGAGTTCTTCATAATTGTTAGGTACGTTGGTAATAATTTGTATGGTATTTGCAATCGTATGATAAATAAATGATTTGAACTTTGGAAAATGTAGTTGCGTCGATTCGGAGTTTCAACGAGCGAACGATCTTCTCAGGGATATAAACGTTTTGCCGTTCTCATCTATCGCGATGGAGTTGCTCGATTGCAAAAATTCGAAGGATCCTTTCTCGACAAATAAATCTTTCTTCGAAACTTCGACAAAATTATTTACTCTTCTACCATCCTCACGGCAATTGCGCTCGCACTTGCAAATGACGAGTCACGAGATAATTAGGAGTAGAAGATTGTTACAAACGATCAGGTGAGCCTAGAAGTTGACATAATAATACAAAAATGAAACATATCACGTAAAAAATTTTTTTTATAGACAGGTCCATCTGGAATTATACAGGGTGTCCAAACGTATCAGTATGATTTACGGTATACAAACATCGACAGAAATGAGTATGTGTATTTTATACACGACTTATTATATATATTCCTTATACTATACGTACCAGAACGAGTCATATAACAGTGCTGTGTTGCTGTTATCAACCGCTGGAACCGTTATCCTGTGCTTTAATAATGCGGTGAAGATCTTCCTCTTTAATTACATATGCGAGAGAACGTCCCGGCAGGTAAACGAGACATCACGATTTTATATATTGTACAAGATGTCTGAAAAGCTTGACCTTACAAAACCAATATATAATAAAAATAAATGTGTAGGTACTGATAATAGTTTAATTGAAATTAGTTAGTTTATTAATAGTTAATTGAATGTTTAGTTAATTAGTTTAGTTGAAAATCCATATTGACTGATAATTTAAATAATAATTTTTTAGACACCCTGTATGTTTATTGGGTATATTTACACAATTTTTGTTTAATACGCATTAATTTTTTAGGCTCAATGCACCAATGAGATTATTTATACATTTTATGGACAGAGTACGGACTCTGAGTTACAGGAAGAGGTTTATATTACAACATATTACTTTTTTTTAGTGATTTTCTAAAAGGTTGTAACTTATATTTATAAAAGTTGTTTCTTATAGATGGAAATGTTTTCTTTACAAATGATGCATTGTCGAATCATACATTCCTCGTCTGGTTGCTTTTCTCTTAATTACAAGAACATATGCGCGGTCAGTATAATTATCAACTATCGATGCCATACTATGCGTTTAACCGGACAAAATTTAAGAATATTAAAAAAATACTCGCTTTACCATTCCGATTTGCCATAACCAGAGTTTTCTCGTCGTACTATTAAAAACACACAGTATGACACCAATCTTATGATATTAAATAAAAATGAAGAACAATAAAACAATACAATACCTTCCCTGTCCTACAGTGTGTCGGTATGATAACCACATACGTAGTTATCATGATACAAGTAACCAGCTCAATCGAGGAAGAAATATCATGAAATATCGACCATTTTCTGGATCTAATATTAACGAGCTATAGTAACAATTACGTTATTGTAAACATATACAATTTTTATGAGAATAAACGTTCCCACCTATCCTCTACGAATCTTTTAATATTGTGATCAATTAAGATGAACTACCTACTGCAACGTCCGCGTAAATAATTACATGCTTGGTCATTTCTCACGCGATGAGTACTCGTAATATCGATAAATGGTTTTCATCGGCTTGTCGTCCGAGAAAAAATGTTTTTACTAATGAAAATTATACTAGAATATCTTTGAAGGTGTGGGGAGGAAAGGGAGAGAAATTTCTACGCAAGTCATAATGCAACTATAACTCGAGCGTGACAGGGACAGTAAAACTCGGGCTAACAAGTGAAGTGGTATCGTGTGGAAACAGCAGTTTCTTTCGTATTTTTCGAAGAAAAGAAACGGATAACCGATTATCATCGAGAAAATATAATCATGAAGTTGTTTGAATCAAAAGAGTTCCGACGTTCCGTCATGCCGATTGTCGTTATCAATTCGATCTTTTGCACGGGCCTCCTTGAATACTTTGCCGATCGGTCGACTCACGTTATTGGTTTCGTTTATAATATTTTTGCTATGACCAGCTATTGCAATATATTTTATATGTTGCTAAATATGATGCACAATGCATGGAAAGAAAAGGGAGGAGATTTTTCATTACTTATGATAGAGTTCCACTTTTATCATAACGCTTTCGTTTACGTATTGTCGGTCCTCGCTGGCATCATAAGAAGAAAGGTAAATTATTTAGGTGCACAATTTTTTTATTTCTTTCCATTTATAATTAGTTATGCTTCATAGTTATAGACTGTGTAATTTATTACATTTTCTTCGTTCTTGTAGCAAATGAGATTGTCCATGAAGCAATTGGAGAATTGTACTCGGGCGATGGACGAATTAGGCATACCTGGAAGTTATTCAGCATTGTTTACACATAATTACTTAGTGGCCTTATGTTTTTGTTCTTTATTACTTAGTACAATGATTGGTGAAGTTATATGGTTTATATATGGCGACGACAATTTTTTCGTCGTAATTCTGTATTGTTTGGTCGACAATATTCCGCCCGTTACATCGTTCATCATTGATTGTAGTTTCATCTTTTGGATCAGGCAAGTAAACGATATTTATCAATTTAGTTATAAAATTTATTTATTTCTATTTATCGGAACTTAACGAGCGATTTGTAATAGATACACGAAAATCAAACTCGGTCAATTGAATACGGTGTTGCGAAGCATGTTAACGACCACTATTCAGTCACCCCAACATCGAAGAGTACTTCGAGCGAGAGACAAATGGAAAGATACTTCTCCATCATCTAATACTCATCAAAATTATGAAGCGAATGAAAACGTTAGAAAGTTGAAGAGAATCAAGTAAGTTTTTTATAGTATTTATTCATGTTCATTTGTTTATCTTATTTAATAATATTTTAATCATGTACTAATATATTTATTTATTTGTTTTAAGGAATTTAGTATTTATTCTTTATAAGTCTTCTCTTCCCATTTTTCGTTAATAGACAAATTCATTTGGAATTGATAAAATTCGCTAGAAATATGAACGAAGCTTATGGCTTTCACGTTCTCATATCGATGACTACGTGCTTCTCACTGATCACAACGCTATTATACAACTTGTATAATGCTTTGACTTCAAGCAAATTGGCATTTATGTCGATGAGCACCTTTATCTATATCTATTGGATATTGTTTCTCGGATTCGAGGTGCTTTCTGTAAATCACATGTGTGGGATCGCTGTAATGGAAGTATGTATATTTTGTAGCGATTCCTGTTCTTTTATCTTTATAAAATTTGGCAAAATTTTATGAAATTTTAAGGAATTATGATAGAGATATTTATTATTCATTATTTATTATTCTTCCATATGCCATGGAAACCGGCGATATTATATGCGAAATGTACGAGCCCTCGGCCAGCAAGGAATTTCGTGAGGTGGTATGTACGAATCTTTTAATTCTAATAATCCATATAACAATAAATTCATTAAAATATTTGAATGAATGAATTGTTTTTTACTTATTTGTATTACTTACTTTTCATAAACTTATATTAATAAAAAATTCTTTCACCGATAATACATAGTAATAATGAATGAATTTATTAACAATCGTTGTTGTGTAATATTTGCTAAAGGTTCGTGAGTTTACGCACCAACTCGTTCAAAATCCTTTAAAATTTTCGGCCTGCGGATTCTTCGATCTGGATCACACGTTTATAAGTAGCGTAAGTTACGAAGAACTACAATCGATAATCTACTTTCTATTATTCACAAAATAAACTTATATCACGTGTTTATAGACGATTGGTACTGTCACCACCTACCTGGTCATTCTCATTCAAGTTGGACATGGATCAAAAAAAGGGTCTAATAATACCATCGGAAATTCAACATCAACGACCTAACGAATAAATTCTAATCCTTATTAAAAAATAGTCTCTTTAAATGGCACTTTAAAATCTGAATTTGAATTGATCTTGATCTTCGAAATTTGAATATAAATATATGAAATAAATATATATAAAAAATATGGTAGGTAACTGTGCAGATAAGTTATTCCCGCGAGGGGGTCCGGGGTGGTCCCATTTTATAGAGGGGTATATTGTATGGACAGACTACGGTGTGAGTTACATCATAAGGTTAATGTTACAACATAAAACAAAAATGAATAATAATAAAAAAATGCAATGACCTCGTCTGTCCCACAGTGAGTCGGTATGATAACAACATACGTAGTTATCATGATACAAGTAACCAACTCGATAGAGGAGAAAATATTATAAAACATAGATTATTTTCTGGATCTAATATTAACGAGCTGTAGTAACAATTACGTTATTTTAAACATATACAATTCTTATGAGAATAAACGTTCCCGTCTATCGTCTACGAATCTTTTAATATTGCGATCAATGAAGATGAACTACCTACTGCTACGTTCGCGTAAATAATTACATGCTTGGTCATTTCTCATGCGATGAGTACTCGTAATATCGATATGGTTTTCATCGGCTTGTCGTCCGAGGAAAAATGTTTTTACTAATGAAAATGATACTAGAATATCTTTGATGGTGTGGGGAGGAAGGGGAGAGAAATTTCTACGCAAGTCATAACGCAACTATAACTCGAGCGTGACAGGGACAGTAAAACTCGGGCTAACAAGTGAAGTGGTATCGTGTGTAAACAGCAGTTTCTTTCGTATTTTTCGAAGAAAAGAAACGGATAACCGATTATCATCGAGAAAATATAATCATGAAGTTGTTGGAATCAAAAGAGTTCCGACGTTCCGTCATGCCGATTGTCGTTATCAATTCGATCTTTTGCACGGGTCTCCTTGAATACTTTACCGATCGGTCGACTCACGTTATTGGTTTCGTTTACAATATTTTTGTTATGACCAGCTATTGCACATTGTTTTATATATTGATAGATATAATCCGCAAGGCATGGGAAAAGCAAGTGGGGAATTTTACATTCGTGATGATACAATTTCAATTTTGTCATAGCGCTTTCGTTTACATATTGACGATCCTCGCTGGCTTCATAAGAAGAAAGGTGGATTTACAATATTTTATTTATTTCTATTAACAATTAGTTATGGTTCATAGTGATATAGTATATAATTTATGGTACTTTCTTCGTTCTTCTAGCAAATAAGATTGTCCATGAGACAATTGGAGAATTGTACTCGGGCGATGGACGAATTAGGCATACCTGAAAGTTATTCAGCATTGGTGACACATAATTACTTCGTGGCCTTATGTTTTTGTTCTTTATTACTTAGTACAGTATTGGGTGAAATTGTATGGTTTATATATGGACAGGACAGTCTTTTTATGGTAATTCTGTATTGCTTAGCCGACAATATTCCGCCCGTTACATCGATCATCATTGATTTTAGTTTCATCTTTTGGATCAGGCAAGTACACGATATTTATCAATTTAGTTATTTATTTGATTTATTGTTATTTATCGGAACTTAACGAGCGATCTGTAATAGATACACAAAAATCAAGCTCGGTCAATTGAATACGGTGTTGCGAAGCATGTTAACGACCACTATTCAGTCACCCCAACATCGAAGAGTACTTCGAGCGAGAGACAAATGGAAAGATACTTCTCCATCATCTAATACCCATCAAAATTATGGAGCGAATGAAAACGTTAGAAAGTTGAAGAGAATCAAGTAAGTTTTTTCTAATGTATTTATTTAGGTTCCCTACTAATATTTTAATCATGTTTTGATATACTTCTTTATTTGTTTCAAGGAATTTAGTATTTATCCGTGATTCATTCTACCCTTCTCATTTTTTGTTAATAGACAAATTCACTTGGAATTGATAAAATTCGCTAGAAATATGAACGAAGCTTATGGCTTGCACATTCTCATATCGATGACTACGTGCTTCTTACTGATCACTACGCTATTATACAACTTGTACCTTTCTTTAACTTCAAGCAAATTGGCATTGTTGTCGATTAACACCTTTTTCTATATATATTGGATCTGCTTTTTCGCATTCAAGATCCTTTGTGTAAATCACATGTGTGCGATCACTGCAATGGAAGTATGTATATTTTGTAGCCATTCCTATTCTTTTTGGTTTCCCTCCTTTTATCACCGTTATCTTTATTGGCAAAATTTTATGAAATTCCAAAGGATTATGATCGAAATATTTATTACTGATTATTTATTATTCTTCCACATGCCACGGAAACCGGCGATATTCTTTGTGAATTGTACGAGCCCTCGGCCAGCAAGGAATTTCGTGACATGGTACGAATCTATTGATTCTAATAATGCATATAATAACAAAAATATTTTTTTGTTCATAAAAATATTTGTACGAATGAATTGTTTTAAAAATGAGTGAATTTATTAACAATCGTTGTTGTGTAATATCTGTTAAAGGTTCGTGAGTTTACACATCAGCTTGTTCAAAATCCTTTAAAATTTACGGCCTGCGGCTTCTTCGATTTGGATCACACGTTTATAAGTAGCGTAAGTTACAAAAAACTACAATCGATAATCTCCTCTCTATTATTCACTAAATAAACTTATATCACGTGTTTATAGACGATTGGTACTGTCACCACCTACCTCGTCATTCTCATTCAAGTTGGACATGATTCGAAACAAGGGTCTAACAGTACCATCGGAAATTCAACATCAACGACGTGACGAATAAATACGAATACTTGTAAACAAAGTGTCAATTAAAAAGTAGTCATTTTAAAACCAAGACTTGAAATTACCTTGATCTTAGAAATTTAAATATAAATTAGTGAAATAAAAGTTAATGTGTAGATAATGGCTTCCTCTACGGAAACAGGGCGTGGGCGTTTTCATTTTTTTAAAGGCGTGTCCCCTGAACATTAAAACATATTTCTTTATGCTGCAGTGATTGCAGCAAAATGTGACTATTAAAACCAAGACGCACCCCACCTACAATCAGTGATTGGTGTATATACAAAAATAATTTTATTCTTGCAAATTTTCCACGCGGTGAGTAGGTATTCGTAATATCGATTTATGGTTTTCATCGGCATGACGTTTGAGGAAAAATGTTTTTGCTAATGAAAAATAAAACTACATCAACTGGAGAGGCGTGGAGGAGGAAGTGGAGAGAAATTTCTACGCAAGTCATAACACAATTATAACTCGAGCGTGACAGAGACAGTAAAACTCGAGCTAACAAGTGAAGTGGTATCGTGTGGAAACAGCAGTTTCTTTCGTATGTTTCGAAGGAAAGAAACGGATAACCGATTATCATCAGAAAAATATAATCATGAAGTTGTTGGAATCAGAAGAGTTCCGACGTTCCGTCATGCCGATTGTCGTTGTCAATTCGATCTTTTGCACAGGCCTGCTTGAATATTTTACCGATCGGTCGACTCACGTTATTGGTTTCGTTTATAATATGTTTGTTATGACCAGCTATTGCACAGTGTTTCATATATTGCTCGATATAATGCGCAAGACATGGGAAAACAAAGTGGGGAATTTTACATTCTGGATGATACAATTTCAATTTTATCATAACGCTTTCGTTTATGTATCGACGGTCCTCGCTGGCGTCATAAGAAGAAAGGTGGATTTACAATATTTTATTTATTTCTATTAACAATTAGCTAAGATTCATAGTTATATAGTATATAATTTATGATACTTTCTTCAATCTTATAGAAAATAAGATTGTCCATGAGGCAATTGGAAAATTGTACTCGGGCGATGGACGAATTAGGCATATCTGAAAGTTATTCAGCATTGGTTACACATAATTACTTCGTGGCCTTATTTTTTTGTTCTTTATTACTTAGTACAGTATTGGGTGAAATTGTATGGTTTATATATGGCGACGACAACTTTTTCGTCTTGATTCTGTATTGTTTGGTAGACAATATTCCGCCCGTTACATCGTTCATCATTGATTTTAGTTTCATCTTTTGGATCAGGCAAGTACACGATATTTATCAATTTAGTTATAAATTTTATTTATTTCTATTTATCGGAACTTAACAAGCGTTCTTCAATAGATACACGAAAATCAAACTCGGTCAATTGAATACGGTGTTGCGAAGCATGTTAACGACCACTATTCAGTCACCCCAACATCGAAGAGTACTTCGAGCAAGAGACAAATGGAAAGATACTTCTCATTCATCTAATACTCATCAAAATTATGAAGCCAATGGAAACGTTAGAAAGTTGAAGAGAATCAAGTAAGTTTTTTCTAATGTATTTATTTATGTCCCCTAATAATATTTTAATCAAGTTTTCATACACTTGTTGATTTTTTCTGATGAATTTAGTATTTATCCTTGATTCATTCTACCCTTCTCATTTTTTCTTAATAGACAAATTCACTTGGAATTGATAAAATTCGCTAGAAATACGAACGAAGCTTATGGCTTGCACATTCTCATATCGATGACTACGTGCTTCTTACTGATCACTACGCTATTATACAACTTGTACCTTGCTTTAACTTCAAGCAAATTGACATTAATATCGATTAACACCTTTGTCTATATCTATTGGATCTGCTTTCTCGCATTCGAGATCATTTGTGTAAATCACATGTGTGCGATCACTGCAATGGAAGTATGTATATTTTTTAGCCATTCCTATTCTTTTTTGGTTCCCTCCTATTATCAACGTTATCTTTTTCAATTTTGGCAAAATTTTATGAAATTCCAAGGAATTATGATCAAAATATTTATTACTTATTATTTATTATTTTTCCACATGCCACGGAAACCGGCGATATTCTTTGTGAATTGTACGAGCCCTCGGCCAGCAAGGAATTTCGTGACATGGTACGAATCTATTGATTCTAATAATGCATATAATAACAAAAATATTTTTTTGTTCATTAAAATATTTGTACGAATGAATTGTTTTAAAAATGAATGAATTTATTAACAATCGTTGTTGTGTAATATTTGTTAAAGGTTCGTGATTTTACGCATCAACTCGTTCAAAATCCTTTAAAATTTACGGCCTGCGGCTTCTTCGATTTGGATCACACGTTTATAAGTAACGTAAGTTACAAAAAACTACAATCGATAACCTCCTTTCTATTATTAAAAAAAAAAACTTATATTATGTGTTAATAGACGATTGGTACTGTCACCACCTACCTCGTTATTATCATTCAAGTTGGACATGGATCGGAAAAAGACCCTGACAGTACGATCGAAAATTCAACATTAACGATGTGACGAATAAATACGAATACTTGTAAACAAAGTGTCAATTAAAAAGTAGTCATTTTAAAACCAAGACTTGAAATTACCTTGATCTTAGAAATTTAAATATAAATTAGTGAAATAAAGGTAAATATGTAGATAAGGGCCTCCTCTACGGAAAGAGGGCGTGGGCGTTTTTATTTTTTTAAAGGCGTGTCCCCTGAACATTAAAACATATTTTTTTATGCTGCAGTGATTGCAGCAAAATGTGACTATTAAAACCAAGACGCACCCCACCTACAATTAGTGATTGGTGTATATACAAAAATAATTTTATTTTTGCAAATTTTCTATGCGATGAGTAGGTATTCGTAATATCGATTTATGGTTTTCATCGGCATGACGTTTGAGGAAAAATGTTTTGGCTAATGAAAAATAAAACTACATCAACTGGGGAGGCGTGGAGGAGGAATTGGAGAGAAATTTCTACGCAAGTCATAACGCAACCATGACTCCAGCATGACAGAGACAGTAAGACTCGAGCAAACAATTGAAGTGGTATCGTGTTGAAACGGCAGTTTCTTTCGTACCTTTCAAAGGAAAGAAAAGGCTTAGTCGTGATCATTGAGAAACGCTAATCATGAAGTTGTTGAAATCAAAAGAGTTCCGACGTTCCGTCATGCCGATTGTCGTTATCAATTCGATCTTTTCCACGGGCCTGCTTGAATACTTCGCCGATCGGTCGATTCATGTTATCGGTTTCGTTTACACTATTTTTATCATAACCAGTTATGGGATAGCGTTTCATGTGTTGGTAGATACAATTAACGAAGCATCCAAACAGAAAGTGGTAGATTTTGAATTATTTATACAACATTTCGAATCTTTTCATTGCGTTATAGTTTACTTATTGACGATCTTCGCTGGCGTTATAAGAAGAAAGGTAGCTGTACAATTTGTGATTTATTTATATTTTCAATTAGCTATGGTTCACAGTTATATAGTAAGTATATATTTTAACATTTTTTTCGTTCTCGTAGCGAATAAGATTGTCTATAAGACAATTGGAGAACTGTACTTGGGCGATGGACGAATTAGGCATACCTGGAAGTTATTCAGCATTGGTTACCCATAAATACTTCGTGGTCTTATCTTTATGTTTGTTAGTGTTTAGTACAACGATTGGTGAAGTTCTATGGATTGTATATGGCAACGTGGAAAATGTTGCAGTAATTCTGCATTGTTTTACCGACAATATTCCGCACATTACATCGCTCATCATTGATCTCAGTTTTGTATTTTGGATCAGGCAAGTACACAATATTTATCAATTTAGTTATTAATTTGATTTATTGTTATTTATCGGAACTTAACGAACGATGAGAAATAGATACACGAAAGTCAAACTCAGTCAATTGAACACGGTGTTACGAAGCATGTTAACGACCACTGTCGAGTCACCGCAACATCGAAAAGTACTTCGAGTGAGGGACAAATGGAGAGATGATCCTCCGTCATCTAATACTCATCCTAATTATAAAGAGGCTGAAAACATTAGAAAGTTGAAGAGAATAAAGTAAGTTTTTTTTGACGTATTTATTTATTTTACTTAATGTTATTTTAATCATGTTCTGATATATTTATTTATTTATTTTAAGAAATTTAATATTTATTCTTCATTAATTCTTCTCTTTCCATTTTTCGTTAATAGACAAATTCACTTGGAATTGATAAAATTCGCTAGAAATACGAACGAAGCTTATGCCTTGCACATTCTCATGTCGATGACTATGTGCTTCTTACTAATCACTACGTTATTATACAACTTTTACATTGGTTTGATTTCAAACAAATTGACATTGATGTCAATGGACACCGTTACCTATGTCTATTGGATCTGCTTTCTTGGATTCGAGATCATTTGTGTAAATCACATGTGTGCGATCACTGCAATGGAAGTATGTATATTTTTTAGCCATTCCTATTCTTTTTTGGTTCCCCCCTATTATCAACGTTATCTTTTTCAATTATGGCAAAATTTTATGAAATTCCAAAGGATTATGATCGAAATATTTATTACTGATTATTTATTATTCTTCCACATGCCACGGAAACCGGCGATATTCTTTGTGAATTGTACGAGCCCTCGGCCAGCAAGGAATTTCGTGACATGGTACGAATCTATTAATTCTAATAATGCATATAATAACAAAAATTTTTTTTTGTTCATTAAAATATTTGTACGAATGAATTGTTTTTTACTTATTTGTATTACTTTTTATAAACTTATGTTAATAATCGTTGTTGTGTAATATTTGTTAAAGGTTCGTAATTTTACGCATCAACTCGTTCAAAATCCTTTAAAATTTACGGCCTGCGGCTTCTTCGATTTGGATCACACGTTTATAAGTAACGTAAGTTACAAAAAACTACAATCGATAATCTCCTTTCTATTATTCCAAAAAAAATTTATATCACGTGTTTATAGACGATTGGTACTGTCACCACCTACCTCGTCATTCTCATTCAAGTTGGACATGATTCGAAACAAGGGTCTAACAGTACCATCGGAAATTCAACATCAACGATCTAACGAATAAATTCAAATGCTTGTTAACAAAGTGCTAAATTAAAAAATAGTCACTTTAAATAGCGTCTTGTTATATTTCACGGCACTATCTCCCAATCCTTTGGCATTCATTGGAATAAAATAGAAATAAACGATGAGTCTTTCATTATCGACGATTGCGAAAGAATGGAAGGAGAAAATATCGACCCAATGAATAATTTCTTATTAATTTCTATGCGACAAGGAGGCAACAGCTACGAATGCGTTTCATCGAACGTCCGTCCATTGGGAGTGGATAATTTCCCACCCCCTCGACTCACTCCACGTTATAAACGCAAGTCAGAATCATCTCTGTGACGAACGAGAGCCATGAGTTATAGTAGTATCGTGTGAAAAGTCCTTAAAAGAGGTTCTTCTCCTCTTTTTTACCAAATTTATTGAGTTTCTCGATTAGTGTGCTGAATATAAGTGTCCTGGAGAAAAAAGTCACTTCGACATGTCGATGTCAACAGAATTTCGTCGTTCTGTCAGGCCGTTGATTCTGATTAATTCAATATTTGCAACAGGTTTATTGGAATATTACGATGACTATACGTCCCATGTCATTGGTTACGTTTACGCTTTCTTGTCGATTGCTGCTTACTCTGTCTTTTTCTACGTAATTATGTATGTTATACAGCATTATATGCATAATCGACCCCTCATGTTGGAAATGACGTTTCATATACACACCTATGGTCATCTTATATTCCATGTATGCACGATACTGTTTGGAATCATTCGGAAGGAGGTGAAAACTGTTGTTAACCGATCGAACCCCGTGCCATTCACACATATCTGTATTTTGTCACGAATCCAGCTTCTTCTCCTGCTTTTTACAGGAGACCAAGTATGCCCTGACCAAAATAGAAACTTTTTTCCGAGGCATGGAAAAAGTGGGAATACCGAGAAATGATTCCAAATATCATAGGTACCTGTGGTATGTGATCTTAGGCGCGTTTATTAATTTAGTGGGAATCTGGGTAGTTGAATTTCTATGGTCAGGTCCCTCTTATAATAATTATGGTAAGATTATGTTCACGTCTAGCGTCGAGCACTATCCGTTTGTCGTGCTGTCCACTGGCGAAATTTCTTTCATTTACTGGATTTTGTAAGTAAACTTATCTTATTTTTTCTTTATCGTCAAAACGAATTGTTAACAATAATATATATTGAATAGATATATAAATTGCAAATTTGGTGAATTGAATACAGTATTACGAGACATGCTAACGACTACTATCGATTCACCGCAACATAAGCGAGTACTTCGTATGAGGAATAGTAGAAAGGATGTTTCTCCATCACGTGATATTTATCAAGCGTACCAAACGAATGCGGATCTGAAGAAAATAAAGAAAATCAAGTAATTGCTATTTCTTTGCTACGCGATTTTTCATTTTTTTTATTTATTAAAGTTGAGTTTGTCCTTGTTCTTTTGAAGACAAATACATCTGGAGCTGATTAAGTGCGCTAGAATAACGAATACGACGTACAGTTGGCACGTTTTGATGTCCATGACATCGGCCTCCATTTTTCTCACTACTTTGTTGTACAACGTCTATAATCTACTATTCGAGGCACCCTTTCTCGAAAAATTCGACTTTATAGGCTATGGTTATTGGATTGTTTATTTTGCGATAAAAGTCGTCGTTATGAGTCACGTGTGTGCGACGACAGTGACGGAGGTATGCTTCTGAAATATTTCTTTTTTTTTATGGGAAATTTTACTTTATTCAACCTTTCATTAAGTTTATCTGTCAAAATTTAAAAAAAATGTAATTATTTCTTAACATACGTTAACCCTTAAAATAATTAGTTTTTCATATAATAAAGGGTGTGAAATTACATTAGGATGAGATAATGGGTGTTTTTACCCTGATTATTTTTCTTTACATGCGGAAAAAACTGGAGATATAGTCTGTGAACTATATGAACCGTCGAAGAGTAAGGAATATCGTGTCGAGGTAAAGATTGCAGAATAACTCTAACAATATGTGTTATTATACATTAACATAATTTTACATAATTAATATTACGTATTCTTTTCAGATACGTGAATTTACTCAACAACTCCTCCAAAACCCTTTGACTTTCTCTGTCTGCGGCTTCTTTGATCTCAACAATACATTTATACGTAGCGTATGTGTGCAACATAATTGATTTGATAATTCTTCATAGTCAATTTAAACAAATTTTAGCTCCAAAGTACTTGATTGATGCTTATTTTTTGATTAATTTCTTCTACTGTATTTTTGGAGTTAATCGATTTAGCAAAAGGCCAGCCCAAATTTTCAATTATTTTCAGTTAGCCCTAATTCAAAAACATGTGATCATAAACTACTATTTGTATAGACACCTACTACATTTTGTTATTGTTGGCTCCAGGATTATTGATTTTTATATACTACAAATTAATATTAATCATTTTTAGGTCATTGGCACAGTCACAACTTACCTCGTAATTCTCATTCAAGTTGGAAGTGCACCACTAAAGTTTTACCATGAAAATGGAACGTTCCCAAACGCAAAGTTATAAAATTTCTCTCACAAATTTATTTTATATTATAAATCATGATTTAAAATACAACGACATATCGTATACTCATGATACAAGAATATTGATTTGTGTATGCGTATAAGAAACTTGAAAATTTCAAAACGCGGGAGATTTAAATACGGCTACCAGACTCGTCTGGTTTTTAATCGTCCGATCGGTTAACGAGGAACGATCGATGCGCGTGCACTCACTCCCTAACAATTTTCCGCCAATTAAGACGAAGATAGGGGAATACAGGCTCTATCTCAATTACAGTTCCCTGTGCTCAGGAGCGTGAGGGATAAGTGCAGATGGAGGTGTCAGTCCGTAAAATTCGCTACTTCGGTAACTCGATAGGTGATAATTCGATAATGACGGACTATCTTTCTTGAGATGGTCTTGTAAAATGAAGTAAATGAAACCATGCCTCGTATGTACCTACTATTATCCTTGTTATTAAATATTTAAAAAGAAAATAAATAAAATATAATATTTATGAGATAAAATATTATTAATTAAAAGTTAAATTTGACTGGTGATAGTTTCTTATCTCGAATTTGATTGTGATGGTAGAGACATCGGTAAGTAAATTATAAGTCGAAAAATTTTTCGCGGTAAGTTAACTTCCTCATTTCCCTGCCTTCAATTGATGAGAATGATGTAAGGTACGATAAAGCGTGAAGAGTAGTCGCACGAACACGTTTTTATAGAGGAGGGGTAGCATTAATTGGGAATTAAGGGCGCGAACGTCGGCGAACGGTCGTGTCCGAGGCCACCTGCTACTATGGAAGAATCGTTGAGCCAAAGGGATTGATTTATCGTACCCATGGGTATACTACCGTGGAGGATATAGAGAGGGGCGTATCGAGCCTTTCTTATCCTACCACCGAAGTAGAATTATTTAATCGAAGCTCTCGGTATTGTCGGTTATACTGAAAATAAATCATCTAGCTTGTTCTAGGAATAAATTTGCGTGGTTTGGAAATAGGGGATTATAATAATTGGTGGAAATAATAGAATTCACTTTTTTGGGAGATTTAAAATAGTATTATAAATTAATAAGTTATGATGTTATTACCGTGATTAATTTTTTGAATGTACAATATATTACAGAATTCTCTTATTTTATTTAGATTTAGAACTTTTGCTTTTGTTAACTGTTTCTAAAAATTGTATTATAAATTAATATATTATCGTGATTACTTTATTTTAGTCTACAATATAATGTAATATTAAGTAACCTGCTATTATATTATATTATAAATAGTAACCTACTTTTATGCAAGTGTTTATTGTCACGTGTCAGAAGCATATGGAATAATTTTCGATTTACCGGAGTTTCTTCTTACCAGCTAAAAATGCACCCTCGATGTATTTGGTGATAGAAGTTGGAGCCTGAACATAGGGGCTAGACAGTACTTAGGGCGTTTTCCTCGTGTAAACCATATGGGATGGATTAGATACGGTAACCCTTGAAAAGAAAACGTAAACAGACATTGTAATCCTAATAATCCGCAAATATCGTTTATCATTCCGAAGCAGATTCACTTTAGTATGTTAGTCAACCCTTAAAAAAGATCGATCGCTGTTTCTGTCGAAATATTTGGGAATGTCTGTATCAGATGGCTCCGTAGTGTGGTTACCATTTTTAAGTAAAATTCTGCCTTACCGACATATATACCACCGCAGATGAAATATAAGCACAGACGAGGTATAAGGATAGACCTATCATCTTATGGTATTTCGTGTCCCATGTACTGAAATACCGATCGTGCAAAACAACAGACGTTTACTTACACCCTCTACCATATGGAGCGGTGAATTTAGGAATCATATTCGACCCAATAATCGAAGTTGGTAACATCAATAGATCTGTTGCGATAAAGGACGAGAATCTCATCCCCCCTTGAAAATAATCCATCGTTTGACACTTCAAATATTAATTTCCCATCATTGCGTAACGATATTGAAAAACGGACAACGGGACAGTATTCTGCATGCTTTCTTCTTTCTAAAACTTGATGCATACATCAGGATTTTTGTAAAAAATCGATGCATCTCGAATTTGCCCGATCAAATACTTGTTCAAAAGAGGAAAGTCTCCTCTTTACGAATATGCAAGTCGCGTTTCGATAGGATGACTGGTTCGAAAGATACAGCAGTTTAAAGCTTGAAACTGACCCATACTCCGACACTTAAAAGATTAATTTCTCATTATTGCTTAACGATATCGAAAAACGGACAACGGAACATTATTCTGCATGATTTTATCTTTAAAATGAGCCATTAAACATTGAAATCGGCGGTGGTGACCATTTTGACAAAAATCATGATGCATAGGTCAGGATTTTTGTCAAAAATCGAAGTATCTCGAATTTGCCCGATCAAATACTCGTTCGAAAGAGGAAAGTCTCTACTTTACGAATATGCAAATCTCGTTTCGATAGGATGGCTGGTTCGAAAGATACAGCAGTTTGAAGCTTGAAAATGACCCATACTCCGACACTTAAAAGCTTAATTTCTCATCCTTGCTTAACGATATCGAAAAACGGACAACGGGATAGTATTCTGCATGCTTTTCTCTTTCAAATGAGCCATTAAACATTGAAATCGGCGGTGGTCACCATTTTGGCAAAAATTATGATGTATGGACATGATTCGAAAGAGAAAAATCTCTACTTTACAAATATGCAAGTCGCGTTTCGATAGGATAGCTGGTTGGAAAGATACAGCAGTTTAAAGCTTGAAAAAGACCCATACTCCGACACTTAAAAGATTAATTTCTCATCATTGCTTAACGATATCGAAAAACGGACAACGGAACATTATTCTGCATGATTTTATCTTTAAAATGAGCCATTAAACATTGAAATCGGCGGTGGTGACCATTTTGACAAAAATCATGATGCATAGGTCAGGATTTTTGTCAAAAATCGAAGTATCTCGAATTTGCCCGATCAAATACTCTTTCGAAAGAGGAAAGTCTCTCCTTTGCGAATATGCAAGTCGCGTTTCTATAGAATAACTGGTTCGAAAGATACAGCAGTTTTAAGCTTGAAAATGACCCATACTCCGACACTTAAAAGATTAATTTCTCATCATTGCTTAACGATATCGAAAAACGGACAACGGGACAGTATTCTGCATGCGTTCTTCTTGACTTCTTACATTTCGATTCTATCGATTGATTCAACTTGTAATTCATGTCAGTAAACAATAATTAACAATCGTTATGTTTAGTTTTAATTCGTCAAGTCGATTTGTTCAATTTAAAAAAAGTTATACTGCTATTAAGGATGTACGGTTTTCGACAGTAGATTCTAGTTAATCGTCTAAATGATTAATTCCAAATAACGCTATAAATTTTATTATTATATAATACATTTTATTAATATTACTGAATCGACATATTCTTCAACGTGAATTCTTAAACGTTTACTTATTAAAAGAATATTACAAAGACGTGAAATGAAATAAGCGCGAGTAAATAAAGATCGAGCGCGATCAACCTTGCGCAAGGGTCATTGAGCGGTAGAAGCTCACTTCGTCGTAGTCTTTCATAGCGTTCACATCTCTGTTATTATAAATTCTAATTCATCGTTTAAATCATTGCTTCTAAATAACACTATAAATTTTATTATTATATAATACATTTAATTAATATTACTAAATCGATATATTCTTCAACGTGAATTCTTAAACGTTTAATTATTGAAAGAATATTACAAAGACGTCAAACGAAGAAAGCGCGAGTAAATAACAATCGAGCACGATCAACCTTGCGCAAGGGTCATTGAGCGGTAGAAGCTCACTTCGTCGTAGTCTTTCATAGCGTTCACATCTCTGTTATTATAAATTCTAATTCATCGTTTAAATCATTGCTTCTAAATAACACTATAAATTTTATTATTATATAATACATTTAATTAATATTACTGAATCGATATATTCTTCAACGTGAATTATTAAACGTTTTACTAATTGAAAGAATATTACAAAGCTGTTGAATGAAATAAGCGCGAGTAAATAAAGATCGAGCGCGTTCAACCTTGCGCGGGGGTCATAGAGCGGTTGACGTTCATTCCGTCGTAGTCTTTCATAGCGTTCACATCTCCGTTATTATAAATTCTAATCCGTCTAAATCATTGCTTCTAAATAACGCTATAAATTTTATTATTATATAATACATTTTATTAATATTACTAAATCGATATATTCATCAACGTGAATTCTTAAACGTTTAATTATTATAAGAATATTACAAAGACGTAAAATGAAATAAGCGCGAGTAAATAAAGATCGAACGCGTTCAACCTTGCGCGAGTGTCATTGATCGGCAGAAGCTCATTCCGTCGTAGTCTTTCATAACGTTCACATCTCCGTTATTATAAATTCTAATTTATCGTCTAAATCATTGCTTCTAAATAACGTAATATATTTTACAGTATAATACATTAAATTTATTATTGCATATTATTATTACACAATTATCCTATAAAATATTATTTTACAATAGTACATAATTCTAATATAATTTAACTTCTAAAATTATCTGAGATGGGTCCCCAGCAGCAACCTCCACGTGGTGGACCCGGGCAATGGATATTATTTTCTATGTAATGCATATCATGTCTAACATAATATGCATTCCATTGCAAATAATATCTAGCGAATTGGCTGCCTTGCACTAACGCGTTATCGAAAGTAATTAGCCTTTGATCTTCTTTTTAAAATTCATTCCTTTCATTCATTTATTCCTTTATTCATTTCACCGTTTCTTCCCTCATCTTACAAGTATGCTGTGCCTATATTTCTTATATAGGTATTTAAAGAATAGCATATTAACGTGACCATTCCTCTATCGCGATTAAATCTATACTTCAATTCAATAGTTTTCAATTTTAAAAACAATTTGCATCTTAATAAAAATATTATTTAGAGATAGAGTTTCGAGGTGCGCAGTTGAATCCTTTAATTCTTTTCATTCACAATAAATTTATATAGCAATCGTGGTACGTATTCCTAATTTCAAAGCATCCTGCTCATAATTTCATATCATCTTTATTAAATTCATATAACTTAACTAACTTATCTTAATGAACGCTTGGTTAAAACAAAAAGATAATTAAAAAAAATGTGTACGTGTTTTATTTTCCTTACCCTTCCTACCTTTCCGTAATTCGGTCGGATCGGTTCGGTCGCGCGCGTCCGATTCGACCACTTGTAATTCGGTCCTCGAGTCCGTAATTCGTTCGAGCCGCATCGGTCGCGCGCGTTCGGCTCGTCGCGTGTATTCGGTTCGTGCGAAAATTAGAGTCAGTGTTGTTCGCCGTATTAAATTATTTCGGTCGCGTTAGCTTCACTACACAAGAAAATCGATTTCTTGTCAAAAATAATTTTGTTCGCCGCGTAAGTAGAGTCATTATTAAAATTACACGCGAGGCACACCCAGGAGGCTGGAAGCTCCGTCGGAATCCAAGCGACCTACTACCCACGATGCCTTGGATTTAAAATGTATAATGTAAGTAGTCGTGTCTTTCCATTTATTAAATTAAAAGATTTAAATGAAATATTTTAACCATTTTCTAACATTATGAACAGATAACTTATGTGCTTGTTCCATTTTTTGTTACAGATGGATAATCAATGAAGGACCCACCTTATCAAGCAGATGTTCGATCTACTACCCCGCCGCACGGATTTACATCGTTTAATGTAAGTAGTCGTGTCTTTCCATTTATTAAATTAAAAGATTCAAGTGAAATATTTTAACCATTTTTCAATATTATAAACAGATAACTTATGTGCTTGTTCCATTTTTTGTTACAGATGGTGAGTAAAATGTTTAAAGTTCCTCCGGCACCCAACCATGTCGAGGACGAAAAGTCCGAATCGGCACGGGTGAGCGGTTGTATTTTTACGTAGATTTTTTTTACAATTGAGTGACCGTGAATAAATCCTTTCGAGGAATTATTCGCGAGTGGTACATTTTCTTTTTCTATGAATATGATTTTATTATGTTAGGATAGGGTCTTCTTGTTTTATTCGCGTGCATCAAGCTTGTAGATTTTTATTTAAAATTAATCAAGAATTCAGTAAATTTATAAAGTGAATATAAATTGTTTAATATCTTGGGATTGGGGTTTTTATCCACTTCTATATACCTATCTGCCTATATACCATTATACCTATATACCATTATACCTACATACCTATATACCTATATACCAATATACCTATACCTAACACACTACACTAACCTAATCTATCACGTAGCTATCAGAATTATCGTTTATAAATCGAACGGCCCGTATGTAGTCGAAACACAGCATAACCACGAGCTCACCACGGCTCTTATGTGGTAACTAACTAACACATTACCCAAGGCTACCACGAGTCATCGTTTACAGACACAAAAATGCCGAAAATGACCCGGTGGACTCTCAACACAGCATGACCACGAGCTCTTAAACGGCTCTTATGTGGTCGCTTTTAACTAACAAACACAGCCTTACCACGGCCTAACGGCTCTTATGTGGTAGTAGATACTAAGCTAGTCTTAGAAACACAGCACGTACCACGAGCTTAACGGCTCTTATGTGGTAAAATGTAACAGTCGGAGCATTGCCACCGGGTCGTTGTCTGTAAACGTACGATTCACATGTGGTAGCTTATTAAAAAACACAGAATTACCACGGCCGGTTTTTTTTTAGGCCTTTATGTGGTAACTTACTAACAAACACAGCATTACCACGAGCATATAAATGGCTCTTATGTGGTATCTTACTAACAAACACAAGACTGCTACGGGTCGTTCCTTATAATCGTATAATTCATATGATAGCTTACGTTTCAACACAGCATTTACCACGGGTCGGTTTTTTAACCAAATGGCCCTTATGTGGTAGCTTTTCCCTCTATCTTCCATCCATGATCCATACCATCCTTTATATTTTAAATTCATTTTAAATTCATTTAGAAAATTTTTAATATACAAAAATCTTGATTATTTTGACTAAAAATCTACAAGGCTTGTATGCAATTCACTTGATTCACTTTATTCACGCTTTAATTCACTTTATCCCGTTCGAAATTAGCGTAGAATTCGGATATTAATTATCCGAATTCGCCAAAACAGCATGTAATATGTCGAACATGCTTTGCATCGTACTAGTATATATAAACTGTGCTAATTTGTAATATATCCCAATAAATTTACTGAAGCAATTGTTTTTCCCGTTATACCGATATGGAGTATGTATTATAGTATATGATCGTTTGTATAAAATATGAAAAAAAAGATAGTTAGGGGTTCAGCTCTATGAGTTGGAACAAATCCTTGAGACCCAGTGCCTCGGAAACGTTAGTCTGGAATACTAATTTTCGCTCATTGTTTGATAATCGAGTAGATGGTGTACATTGACCAACGGAACAAAAATCAGAAGTTAACGTTTCAACATATATAAAAGATGTACGGAGTTCCGCATTGCGCAATGAGCCAGTTCACCCTCACCCTAGCTTAGATTCTCATTAACTTCATTCATAAACTAACAACCTTTTTTTCTCATTTATTTCCCAATATCTTTACTCGATTATCAAATTGAGCGATTATTCGGATCCTTACTCTCGGATGGCCACACTGCTATCGGTGCGTTCACAAGTACTGAGTTTATATGAAACTCTAACACGTAGATTTCGCGTATCTTTTTTTAAATTCATGCAAATGTGATAAACGCAATTAGAATTATTACTCCATAACGGTATAACAGGTCGATTATTACGGCATTACTAATAAAGAACAAGAAGACAATTCGCGACGGATAGAAACCGGATTACAAGTGACACAATATCATGATTTAATTACGTGATTAAAGGAGTCACTTGTAAGATGGGATCGTCCGAGGGTTTTGCTGAATAATATATACATTAAAATTTCAAATCTTTCTATATAAAAGTCGAGTCATTGCATTAAAAGGAAAAGTCTCAGTCGAGTCCTTGCTTTGCAGAAAAATTAAGTCGAGTAGAGTCTTTTTTTGAAAAATGAGAAAGAGACTTGTAGAGTCACAGTCCGTAGGCCCTAGTTATAAGCTAATATTTTTTTAGATCAGGATTTTCAGCTCTAATCAAACTAATATTATTTCTTTCCCCCCCGTGCTATCTCTTGTATCTTTACTTATGCATGTGCCCAGGTGTTACATGCATGGGTAAAGATCGGTTAGCACGGTTTTCTTGTATTTTTGTGGCGACTGTCAATGGCTAGTGTATCGTGCACGACGTACATTCCACCTTGTGTGTGTGGTAGTGGTGGATTGTGCGTCGGTGTTACGCGAAAAATAAAACTGCACACCGAAGTGCAGTTCTGCATCCTTAAATGCGTATAAGTCGAGTCATTATAGAGTCACACATATGAAAATGTATAATTAGAATATACTCGTATACTATTAGTAGGATCATCTACTAATACATACGAGTATTTTCTGGAAAATACTTAATATTTGATTGAAATATTTTTTGTTCGCGTCGTATTTGATAATAATTAAATTGATATATTACGCAATGGTCACTAGACTTGACAGTCGATTTCAGCAAAAAGGTACGCATTAGTGTTGTGAATGAGAAAGAATGTTTGAGCTAGGGTGACGGAGGTACCCCGGGGTATCCTCCCTAGAGTAGGTTTTTGCACCCTGGCGGAATGTGAGAGAATCGTGGAGTGAATGTGTTGGTGTGAATGAGTTTTGCTTTTTTTACTAATCATTTTAAATATAGGTTCTAGGTAGGCTATAATATAAGTAACGTAGAGTTTCTGGTGTGCGTGTGTGATTTAGTTTTTAAGTAGGTAGGGCCGGGAAAGGCGCAGGGTGTGATTTCCACTCAGGAGTGGAAAGTCCCGCCTCCGGGTATTAACAGAATCGTCGCAAATCATATTTTTCAATCATGTCTATAGTAAATTTATTTTGCGACGATTCTGTACCATTTTATACTGTATCGAACATTCATAAGTATTTTGCAATTATTAGAGAAAGAAAAAGTATCTCTACTTCTCCCGAAGTAGAGATGTATTTAAGTGGCAAAACTTTTGAATCGTTCGATACTTAGTTTCTTAAGCTGTATTAATACTTTGCACATTCGCGATTTTTCAAATGTATCAAATTAATTGAGAATTTAAGTGTTATAAACTAAAAGTATCACACTTATTTTATTTCTTCTATCCGATAATTTCAATTTCAAAGTGCGAAGTATTAATTTTAGTTTGTAAGCAGGTTCATCGAAGAATAATCTGCTGGGGCATTCGATTAAATGTGCTCGTGTAAATGTGCACGATTGGCGGAGTCTATGACTCCGCTGATCGTCCACGGGCTAGGATAGATTTCGTTATTTAAAATCATTTTAAAGTTACATTCACGTTACTTTTATCTTTCAATTTATTTTTCAAGTTATTATTCAAGTAATTTTTCAAGTTATCTTTCAAGTAATATTTACAATTCATGATTATAATAAAAGCAAAATTAAAGAAATCACAGAATGCAAGAAGTGATTTAACGCAGTAAGAATGCATGTTGGGAAATATCCTTAAGTCGTTTTAAATGATGTGTGATACAGAGTTTAGCATATTATAATGGTCGTGGCAGTGATTCGGATTCGAAACTTTGCGTAGAAAACTCAGCTTTTCGGCGAAGAGGTTTTCTCGATCAAAAAGCTGTTGCATTTTCTACGTAAAGAGTTTTTTTTTCGTTTCAGGTTTTTTAGGGTTGTTGTAGGGTTTTTCTAATTGCTGTTGTAGGGACGACTCTGATTCTAAGTCATTGAACATTCTAATATGCTAAACTCTGTTAACACACGTTTAGAACGATGGATATTTTTTAATAAGTATATCTTCCTGCGTCGGGAATAGGGAATGCCCCATGCAGTAGGGCACGAAGCAAAGAAGAGGCAAAATGCCGAAGAGGCCCCCACATAATGTGGCTCAAGAGGGCAACTACCGATGATAATTCATATTTCAAAGTTCTGAGCATGCAGAACTTTGAATATGAATTGTCATCTTTTCGTACCACGTAGTCACTCAATTGTAGTAGTAGTTTTAGTAACTTCTTTTTTCCACATCATATTCTCCATTTTGCAACGCGGTCGCGAAATTGTATTTAACTAATTAATATAAATTAGAGTTTCAGTAATTTCTATTTCGAATATGAAAATAGTTTTTATTCAAGTAGAGTCAAAAGAGTTTATTATTTCTTTTAGTCAATTTAAATTAAATTCATTTCAATATAATAGAAGAATTGCGTTATTTTAAATAAAAAGAAAAAGTAAAGTCATTAATTAGAGTCACGAAACGTATAAAATAATTTCACATGGAGAATATGATACAGTATATTACGAATAAATGCACTATTTAGCGCCCTTTGGTGGCAGCTCGCGTTTTACATAAGCGCCCTTTGTTGGCTGCTATTTTTTTTTTTTTTTTTTTCATTAACCAAGCGTTCATTAAGATAAATGATATTAATATATAAACTTGCTCATTAAATTAATACAATTTTATTTCTATGCAAAGTGCAAATTTATGATTTTATATGCACTTTAAAAACAGCATGCTTTGAAATTACGAATACGTACAATTCGAATTTTATACATCATATTTTTACATCTTGTCAAAAATAATAACTAAATTTAATTGCGTACCTCAAATTAAAATTTCAACATTTTCTAACTTTGAGATTGATGTTTTTTTATAAAGCATAGATCTGTTCTCGATAGAGTTATGGTCACAATAATATGTAAAATTGTTTATGCATCTTGTAATATGACGTTGGACGCGGTAAATTTATTAAGAAAATTTTATGCAGAATATTTTGATGTCGATATTTCACATCAGAGGCTACTTACTTCCAATGACGATCAATGTAATTATTTAAATATTATATCATTAATCATTTTCCAAAATTGGTTTCAGGTATCTTTTCAAAAAGAATTTTTTAGTGGTTGTATTTATGGAAGTAGGACCGAATCCACGATTAGGAAGGCATCTTCTCAAGTTATCATTTGTTTTAGGTATCTTTCAGATATCTTTTCAAGAAGAATTTTATAGTGATGGTATTTCTGGAAGTAGGATCGAACCCACGATCAGTTATCACGTATGTTTACCTTAAAGGTATCTTTAATTATAATGCATGTTTAATTATAGGGCATATTTAATTATAAGGCATGTTAAATTATAAGGCATGATTAATTATAAGGCATGTTAAATTATAAGGCATGTTAAATTATAAGGCATGTTAAATTATAAGGCATGATTAATTATAAGGTATGATTACTTCTAAGGCATGTTTTAATTATAAGGCATGACTATTTATAAGATGATTGATCCTAAAATTTTTATGTTTTCAGGAATTTTAACCAATTTATTTATTACAGGAGTTACATGTTTTAATTATAAGGCATATTTAATTATAAGGCATGATTAATTATAAGGCATGATTACCTCTAAGGCATGTTTTAATTATAAGGCATGATTACACCTAAGGCATGACTATTTATAAGATGTAACTGATCCTAAAATTTTTATATTTTCAGGAATTTTAACCAATTTATTTATTACAGGAGTTACATGTTTTAATTATAATGCATGTTTTAATTATAGGGCATGATTTAATTGTAAGGCATGTTTAATTATAAGACATGATTGCACTTAAAATATGGCTATTTATAAGATGTGATTGATTCCAAAACTTTTATTCTTTCAGGAATTTTAACATATTAATTTATTACAGGTGCTACATAATACTACTTTTTACATCAAATCATTTTCAGATATGTTCCTCTGTTATATCTGTCGTATTTATGTTAATATAATAAATTTTTGCTTGTTGCAGCTCACAAGTGTTGCAGCTTGTTTTTATTCAGGAGGAAAGAAATCTTTCTACGTTTCGATTGACGAAAGGTAGAAAGATTCTGTTCTCCCTGCGGGCAGGTAGATTACGCGGTTAGAGTTTACTGTCGCTTTTCTTGCACTCTTTTACAACTCTGATCAAGTTGTTCAAGAGTGCATTGAACGCGATTAGTTTTTTCTTTTAATTTCTATCAAAGATGCAATTTTATTGCAGCCAAAATGATTATACAAAATTAATATTCCATATAAAAGTAGAGTCCCCGTAGTTCGTGGGTCCCTAGCAGCAACCTCCCCGTGGTGGACCCGGGCAATGGATATTATTTTCGATGTGATATATATCATGTCTGACATAATATACATCCCATCGCAAATAATATCTAGCGAATGGCTGTCTTGCACTTATATATTCGTATTTTTAGTAGTTGGACCGAATCCATAATCGGTTATCTTGCATGTTTAATTATAAGGCATGTTTAGTTTTAAAGCATGTTTAATTATAAGGCATGATTACACCTAAGGCATGTTTTAAAATTAGGGCACGATTTAATTGTAAAGCATGTTTAATTATAAGGCATGATTACACCTAAGACATGACATTTATAAGATATAATTTATCTTAAACTTTTAATATTTTCAGGAATTTCAATAGATTCATTTATTACAGGTGCTACATGATAATTACAACGCAGATTTTTTAATTATTTATGTATTATGTGTATTTTTTCAACTTTAGACGCTTATATCTCCTCAGGTTATTTCCATAGCCGAATGATAAATACACGTGCTTGTAGCTTGAACTCTTAGCTTTCGAACGAGTCATTGAACGTGCAGATCGCCCGAAAATTGCATTCGGTAGAAGAGTTCGCGCGGTCGAAGTCGAAATCCGGATGTCAGAAAATCGACTTTTTGGGATCGACCCTTTTTGGAAATTCTAAGTTTCCTTAGCATCGGTATGTCAAGATTTCTATATTATCGACATGTCAGAATTTTTATAGTGTCGGTATGTCAGAATTTTTATATTGTCGGTATGTCAGGATTTCTATATTATCGACATGTCAGGATTTCTATATTATCGACATGTCAGAATTTTTATATTACCGACATCTCAGAATTTTTATGTTATCGGTATGTCAGACGTTCTATATTATCGACATATCAGAATTTTTATATTATCGGTATATCAGATGTTCTATATTACCAACATACTAATAAACAATTGGTAAAAAAGAAATAACGAATATTAGGCACATATTTACAAAAATGCACGAATATTTTTATAAATCATTTTGATACAATTTTATTTACAACTGTAGTATCACAATTTAAACGATTATAATTTTTTTTTGCCATATTTTAATTTGTTTTTGAATTTCTTTGCATTTATTCCGTACCCCTTCAACCTAGATGCTTCCAATGATGCTATTTGATTGGTCGCATCATCTTTCTTTTCCTTGTTAAATTTCTTATTAGCTATTTTAAATTTATTTTTCTTCTGCTTAGTTTGTTTTTTATTTGGATGAGATTTATTAGAAACTTCGGTTTTATCACGTATTTTCTTAGATTCTGATACTTCCACTTTTTCAATACCATTTTGTTGAACATTTAGAGCACTTCCAACCTCATTGCCTTTAGTTTTATCTGCTTTTATTTTCTTAGATTCTATATCGTTAGAATTTTCCGGAATTCCTTTCCGCTTTCGTTTTTTATTCGTTTTCGATTCTGTAGCGTTTGCTAAGGCTCCTATACTTTCATCTTTAAAAACTATATTTACACTCTCCTTTGTCTCTGTATTTTCATTAACTGTGTCTTTAATAGAATCTTTATTATCATTTACTTCATTTTTGGAATGAGTATTTTCAGACATTACATCCTCAGATGTAAAAGCATTTTTCTTCTTTCGTCGACGTTTCTTTTTCGTTTCTTCGTCGCCATTTTCTTCAGGCTCTTCCTGAGGACTGTTAAAAAGATAAAATAATGACAATATATTTGAGTATTATTAATGGTAACTATGTGTTAATAATACTTACGCATATAAACTTTTTAATATTTTTCGTTTCAATGCTTCATTCTGAGCTTTTTGCTGATATTCCTTGACGTGCGTCTTTTCTATATGTTCAGGTTTGTACTGGAGGGCTTTTTTTAATGAACACCATTTGTTTAATTCCCTATCATCAGCCGTCAGTATCTTGTTAAAGAAATAAATATTTTACTTTACTATTTAAACTAAAATTATATGCTCGTATTAACAAAGTTTTATATATATTTTTTTCTCTACCTACTTCTTCAACAGTTAATCCATAATTATTTGGAACGACTTTTCTGTATTTAAATCTACATGGTATGTCGCCGATCATGTCTTCGTAATCTAATGCGTAATACTGATCAAAGTATTCTTCATAGGATGGATGACTTGTAGGGTCAAATTTAGGTTTCTCTTTTGCTATGAGCTCAGCAAATTTACTGCGTCTCCTTCGTTTTTTCTTTTTTGTTCCTTCCACCAATTCCGATTGCAAATCTTGCGTTCCAGTGTAATCTGCATCCATCTGATATCGAAGCATACATAATTAACTTACTTTCTAATCTATTTATGATTTAAACTAATGATATAATATATTAAATCTTTACATTAAAATTTGGATCTTCACAATGTGGTGCATTATATTCATTATCATTGCCATCAACAATTTCATCCACATTTGGGTCAAAATCATCCCAGGTTTTCTCAATCCCCAATTCCTCATCTATATCTGGAAATTCAGGTTTCGTATCTCCTTCTGGTCCAGCATAATACTCATCGTCAAACATCTGTGTCATTTTTCGATCGTGTTCCGCTGGATCGAAATCACCTTCCAAATCAATATCATTGAAATGTATGTCATCGTTTCCTGAAACATCATATTTGTTGTACTAAGAAATTCATGACAATGTTATTTTAATGCTTTCTCTCATTATACCCGTTATTTCTTTAAGTTTTTCTATCTTCTCTTCTATTTCTTTCCTTTTTAATGCTTTCAGCTGCTTTAACTCCTCTTTTTTACGTATTTTATCCTCCTCTTTTCGTTTCTTCAATTCTGCTCTTTTTTGTGCTCTGCGAGTGTCTTTTTTTCTCATTGAATTCTCCATTGTACGTGGATATCTACAAATGAAATATGAATGAAAAGTAAATGATTGAAACCAAGTTGAATTTCTCATTAATAATTGTATACCTTTTAATAAATTCTTGATCAGGTTCTTCAAACCTGAAATTGTACTTGACTTCAAATTCTTCTTGCTTATCTATTTCTTTTTCATCTTCTGATAAATTTTCATCACTATCACAAATCATTTCACTATAATCTAAATCTTCCTTTGAAGATTCTTTATTTGAAAATTTATGATTCAACACATAATCTCTTAAAAATTTTTCATTTGAATCTAGACCAGGATCATTCCAAAAATCACGCAATGGTTTCAGTTCTTCTTGTTCTTTCGGGTCAATATCCTTCTGTTGGCCTTTTAACCATTCTTTGTAAGCATCTTCTTCCTACACCATCATAAACAGTGATTGATAAGTCAGATAATAAGAATGAAAATGGTAAGAAGTAAGTTACCTGCTGCTTTTCCGTGTCACTCTTTTGCTTTGGCTTTAAAAGTTCTGTATCTTCATCTTCTTCCTCGTTAACTGCATTCTTGAAAGTTTCTTTGAGCGCATGTTGTTCCTCTATATATGTTGGGTTTCTTTTCTGTTCTGTCATGGTTTCATCTTCGCTGTCGCTCAGTTTTCCTCCTCTCTCAGTTATAATCTTACGTTCATAATCCCTTAAAAAAAGAGCTTTTTCCTTTTTCTTCTTTTTATGTTCTTCATTCTTTTCTGCTTCATTTTCTTGATTCTTGATATCATTAAAGAATGTAGTTCCTTGATTATAAATACTAGGATCTTTTTTCTTTAAACAAGCTAATGTTCGGTAGAATTCTTTTTCAAATTGTTCATTCAGTTCCTAGAAATAATTACTATTGCGTTAGAAAAGAATGCGTTATTATAGATATTTATATTTCATACATTTCATACATTTCCATCGCTATCTTCATCTGAAGAAGTAGAACTAGAATTATATTCATCTTCTTCATCAAACCCATTTATAGTGTTTATATCTACACCATATTTGGTTTTCACTATATTAACAATAAAAATTAAATTTTTACACAATTCAGTAAAATTATATGACGATATTCCTACCATAAGGCACTTACATTTATTAAGTTCTTCTTTCTTACGAAAATTATCATAATTCTGAGCATAATCTGTATTAACTTTTAATTCCCCATCAGAATCGGAATTATCAGCAGTAAATAAAGTTGCCATTATGATTCAGATTTAAAAGTTATTTTGTTAAACATATAACATTTAAAAAATAATAATAAAAAACTTTCACAGGTCCATTATTAACATACTTTGCTTTGAGGTTAGATCACTCCCATGTGCGTTTTCTCAACACGCCTGGAAGGCGCCTAATTGAGATTCCAATTCTGCGCTAACAAATTTAGATGGCGTTCATGTGAGTTTCCACTTTAGTACGAATAATTTAATTTTTCATTCATATATAATAATATTATGCGAATTAAATTCATGGTGATATTTCATAGATAAGGGATGGTTACATAGAAACATTTGAATAATAAAGCATCTGTTAGTAAAAAAAGATTGAGCGAATAAATGTTTCACAATATTACATTCACATCGAATTTATATCGATTTAATCATATTAATTTTTAAAATTGGCGGTAAAATATCGTCTCTGAATTACTGCTCTTTTACCGGAAGTATAAATATAATATATTAAATGTAAATTGTGGGATTGTAAAATAAACTATCTATCAAATGAAATAAGAATGGACATGCTTGTAATTAATTAATTTTTAATAAAATGTTAATCAGAAAATCTCTGGTAAGGTTTATTATATTATCTCTCGGTACATAGCAATTTATCGAATGCAGAAGGGTTACCTCCAGAAAAGAAACTCCAAAACTGCAGATAACTTTTACAGGTTGACTCCAGTTGACTCATACGGTATAGTAGGGTCAATCTGATAGTGTCAAGTGACAGTTGAGGATGAGTTGCTAAGAATTAAAGCGGATTTAATCTCCAGAAAGAGAATACTCTTCGAATTACATTACCCTTTGATGAAGAAAAGTGAAAACTAGTTCTACTTATCAAAAATATTTGATAACTGACCAATCTTTAGATTTAAAGTACTAACATGGATGTCCTAACCAAATTGAGAAACACTGTAAGCAATACCATTACCAATACTGTTCATAATACTGCATATGGTCTTTCACAATTATCCAGTGTTCTACCTGGTAATCCTGTAACTAGAGAATTTGAAGCAACTGCTCACATAGCTAGTGCAGGGCCAGGGCTATTATGGAAGGTATATAGCGGTTACAAAAAGTCGACGAAACAAGAAGCATCTATATTTGTATTTGAAAAACGTATTTTGGAAAGATGGTCATCGAAAACAGATAGAGAACTTGTGTTAGAAACATTGAAACGTGGAATAATGCAGTTGACAAAGTTGAGACATCCACAGGTATTAACGGTTCAACATCCGCTAGAAGAATCAAGAGACAGTCTTGCATTTGCAACTGAACCAGTATTTGCTAGCTTGGCTAATGCATTAGGTAATTTGGAGAATGTCCCACAACCACTTCCACAAAATTTAAAGAATTATAAACTTCTTGATATTGAAATACGTTATGGACTCTTACAACTTGGGGAAGGACTTGCATTTTTACATGGAGATGTAAAACTTTTACACAGAAATTTGTGTCCCGAGTCAATAGTTATTAATGCACATGGAGTATGGAAAATATTCGGTTTTGACTTTTGTGCCTTAAATCAAAATACAGATAGTAAACAGGTAAGTTATATTACATTATGTCATATTATTACAAATTTATTGTAATTAGTATTTTTTAATTATGTTTCTTTATAGCCATCTTGGTCATATACCGAATATGATCCAACAGCACCATACATGGTACGACCTCAATTAGATTATCAAGCTCCTGAATGTATATTGGCAAGCAGTAATAGTCCATCGAGTGATATATTTTCCTTAGGGATGTTAATTTATGTTATACATTCTCCAGACAATCGTTCGCTTAATGAATCACAAAATGATTTTTCAAGGTGTAAACGTTTCTTAGAGAGCTTTAAAGGATCTGTTGTGTCATCTAAGTTGTTTTCAATTCCAGAAAATCTCAGAGATACGACTAAATTAATGTTAAGTCATAACCCTGAATTAAGACCAGATGCACATCAATTTATTAAGGTAGGATTATTTAGAAATACTATTATAAATATGTATTTATAGGAATATTATGGAAATGTTCTTTATTTTTAACATAAATTGGTATTATTCAGATTGAATATTTTATGGATATTGGAGTCAAAACATTGAATTATTTGGACAAATTATTTCAATGGGATAATCTACAGAAGTCGCAATTTTATAAAGGTCTTCCACAAGTTTTAAAGCAACTACCACATCGTGTAATACTTCATAGAGTATTACCATCATTGTATAAAGAGTTGGTAAATCCACCAATGATTCCATTTGTATTACCAAGTATTTTACAAGTCATGGAATCTTGTGAAGTAGAAGAATTTAGGGAGCATATTCTCCCTAACTTAAAACCTGTTCTTGCATTAGAGGAACCACCACAGGTAGAAAAACAATTTTTGGATCAATATTATTATAACTTAATGTCGATTATACATTTTGTTTAATTAATTGTATAATTTTATACAGATCAGTTTAGTGTTAATGCAGCAGGTGAACTTGCTTTTGAAATTATGTCCTGCAGAAGTTATTAAAAGTGATATAGTTCCTATGCTCACAAGAGCTCTAGAATCAGGGTGGGAACAACTTCAAGAACTTTGTCTAATGGCATTGCCAAATATTGTAAACATGATCGAAGGGCCGGTTATGAAAAATGCCATACTACCTAGGATAAAAAAAGTTTGTTTAAACAGAAAAGCCAATGGTGGTACAACTTTGGCTATCCGTGTTAATTGTTTGTTATGTCTCGCAAAAATGTTACCAAATTTTGACCGCTGGTTGGTTTATGACGAAATATTGCCACTCCTCCAAGAAATTCCTCATGCAGGAGAACCTGCTATTTTAATGGCCATTATAGGTATAGTATTCTTCAAAAGAGTATGTTATTTATTGTGTAAACATTCTTATATCAATAATTTATCTTTAAATTATTTATTTTTAGGAATATATAGATTACTATTGACACATAGTAAATTGGGCATTAGTAAAGAAATATTAGCAACGAAAGTGTTACCTTTTTTGCTGCCACTTTGTATCGAACAAAATCTGAGTTCGTCGCAATTTGAAACACTTTCTACGCTTGTGATCGATATGATTAATAGAGTGACTACGGAGCATAGAGAAGCTCTTAAACAGTTAGACGCTGTCCGACGCGAGACCCAACAATTCGAAAAAGAATTATCGGCAACGACGCAAATCGCATTCCCGCAGCAAAATATATTAAATGATATCAATGTAACAGCACAAACACCATCCACGAATACGGTAAAAAAATCGATTGGTATAGAAAACGGATTAACAATGGAAGAAAAATTCAGGTATAATCATAGAAAGAATAATATATTAAATTTAAAAAACGCTTGATTCACAATATCTATTGATAAAATATACTTTCATTTGGATTTAGATTGGCACAACAACAGGAAACTAATCAAAGATTACAATCTCAGGAGCCATTAGCACCAAAAGCAGTTTCACAGATTTCTAAACCACAACCTAAGGACTTAACAGCGACGTTATTAAAAAATAATTTAGACGAATTAAATTTATCAGCATCCAAGCCATCAAATTCTCAATCAAATTACGCTGCTCAAAGTTTAAATACAAAATGGAATAATCAAAATTCAAACCAATTAAATTCACAATTGTTGACATCGCCCATGTCAAGTCAAATGATGAATTGGTCCTTGAATAATACAACTTCATCTACGAATTGGAATTCGACTCAAGCTTCATGGAATATGATGACACCTCCTAATAACTTAAATTCAAGTTGGAGTCCACAAACGAACTTTACAATGAAACCAGACTATGGGTCCAAAGTGAATTCTACCGACATGCTACAACCGATAACGCCGCAATTAAATACGCAATTAAATACGCAAACACAAGCAAAAACAAACTTATCTAATCAAGATATCATGGATTTGCTTAGTTAGTGTTAACTCACGATAATGATTACAATTAATAATTTTACGATAGAAAAAATTATTTCATCTACAATTTGAATACCTTCTAATCACCTTACTGCAAGAAATAAAATATCGTACTCTTAGATTCGAATAGATCATTCCAATTATTAACAAAAGACTAAACATGCCACAGGCATTAATTACGTAACTTGAAAAAGTTACAATTCTCTTTGTGTAAATAAATCTTCAAATATACCAGAATTGCTACTAGAGATACTCTCGCCGACGATTCATATCCATGCATATCCATTAAATCTAATACGTAACACAACAACTGATATTACCTTATTTAATAACTTATCTAATTTTTAAATTTATATGATAGATATTTATCCATTTGTAGCTACGTTATATTGTGATTAACACAAATGACTGGTGAATATGGCTGTATTCTTTCTTTAGTTTCGCACAGTAGTTTAGACATAAAATATAATTTAATACAAACTACATTGATCCATTCAATTTAACACCTACAAACTAATTGTATCACAATCCCATTTTACATCATTCTTCTTTAAATAATTATAAACAAACCATGTAATACGTCGAGATCACTTAAGAGTAAAAACTTTGACCAGTTCGCATAAGCAATATTTTTTTTCAACTTTTTTCCATAATATATTTCTCTTTTTACCCCAATAGAGAGAGAGAGAGACAGAATTCATGATTTCTCAAAATAGAAAGGAATGACTCAAAAGGCCTCACGTATACGAGGCAAGTCCAATTAGTCGGACGCGAGAGGACAACCCACTCGACGGTGCTATTTCTATGAAAAACGAATCGTACTCGAGCAGGCTTAGAGAGCGGGTTGCATGTAGGAGCACTAATTGTTCGAACCTTTTCATACTTTCTTTCGAAAAACGTAATTGCCGAGAGCGTGTGGCTCGTGCGGCTCGTACGTATCGGAGTCGTTCGTGCGTTCATTCATCGAAGGCAGCCTTCTGTCATAATGCTCACCCCCGAGAAGCGGCACCCCGAGCTTGTGGGGTGGTGGGAATTACAAGCGAAAGAGGGGGTGCCTATTCCACCCCAAGTTTAGTTGCGAACGTGCGCGTCACCCCGACGGAGTTCTTCTTTTTCACGTTCAACCCCCGTCCGTACGTAGTCTGGCGTCCACCGGATTATTTACCTAAACATTCTTATGGGTTTCGCCATTTTGATGATTTACCACGACGAAAGAAATCTTTTTTTTATTTAGTTATTGATAAGAAAAATATCAAAAGAGAGGATACTAATTTCGTAGGAGTGCGTGCTCTCGTGACGTTTGTAATTTTATCCGGTACGCCTTTCGATATCGATTCCAGTAAACTCTACGGCTTACCATTGCCCTTCTCTTCTCCCTGTCAAGAAGTTGCCCAGCGTACACCATCGTTTTTCGTCCATCCGATATTATCGTGTCGCTTCGATGGTGTTCCTATCGTATAGATCAATGGAATCTATCAAATATCGTTGATTTTAATGAGCTCGGGATAAAACACAAGGACTTTGTATTTTTTTTTTAATTTGTTAACGTTAATTCATTGCTTATTATCGCGATGGGAAAGTTTCGTATCACGAAGATGGGTGTACACCGGTGTGTATCGCATGACAGGGAGAATGCAATAAACGTAAGTGAAAGATTTTACTGAGTACTATCTAAAGTTTTTTTTTAAACATAGTCCTTAATGATTACTTCAAAAGTTTGTATTTAATGTTAATTGTTACCAGTACTATATATTGTTAAAGTAGTGCAATAATAAATTGTATAATGATACGTTGTTTCATATAATTGTAATACAACTCTATCTTTCATCTAATTATTTTAATAAAAAAGTTTATACATTTTATTATTTTTATTTAACATTGGTTAAACTGTGTAATGCATTATGCAATACATTTTGAATTTACTTTCACGAATCAAATCTCGCGTGCATATAAAGATAGTAGTTCAACTGACACGCGACTCGTTCTTTTTTATTATTACGAGCTACAGATGCTGCTTTATGATATCTAATATTGGTAACATCAATATTGTGGTAATCTCGGTATTATTACGATGATATGCAAAATAAAACAATATAGAGATTAGAGATAACTTATTTACTTTTTTTTTAATATATGTATTTTTTTACATTAAATTATTTTCTCGGTATATTAACAGCGACCGATCACCACTCTACGTATTCGTCATAGTTAACGAGTAAACGCATCGCGTTTAAAATACGAGAAAAGTATAAAATCGTAATCGTAATCGAGGATAAACGAGGATTCTGTACTTTCGAAGATCGGCTGCCCAGAATGACCACAGCAATTTTTCAACATGGCGGTAACGAATCTGTCTCCTCTTGTCACGCGACGCAGGGCGTGAAACGTAGCAGAGAACATCGCACCGTCGTAAATTGGACGAGAACACATTGAAAGAATTGATAACAAAAAAAGGGAGAGGGTAGATCTTATCGCAAAAGAAAGAGAGAGATAGAGAAGGGATCCACTTATCGAGAGTTTTGATATGCGGTATTGGCGAGAAAATGTAAACGCGATATTCTGAGCAAAAAATCGGTACGGGTATTTAAAATACTCGATTTTTATCCTTTTTTTTACTTTTTATCGTCGATGAACGACGTTGGAATGATTTTACAGGGATCATCGTCTGCAAAATAAGCTGAGGAAGTGGAGATGACTTGGTCATTCGAATGGTCAACGCTAGGAGTATTGATTATTCTTCTCCTTAACTGTGGTAATTACTTGCGTGCTTATGCGCGCGGTCATTAGTCCAGGCATGCACTACTCTGTTTACGTGTTGCAAGGGAGAAGTCGCGAATTTTAACACTTTCGCGACCGATATTTCTAAAAGTTAAAATTTAATAGCTACTAAAGCTTTAGGCACTTTGTTAATAAATTAAACAAATTATTTTTATTATGATAAAACATGTTAACATGTTCAATTCTCGGTTATACCGTTTTAATACAATTTTTAGTTATTTCAAAAAATGGTCGCATACCGACTGTGGGCATTAGTATATACGGTCTCGAAAGTGTTGGAGATCGTTAGCGTAATGTAACAAAAAGATCGTTACTATTTTTTGTTGACCGATTGTCCGATCAATTCATTTTGTAGGTACTTCGAGATCGATAACGAGCCAGAACGAGCCAATTTTGCTAAAGGTCATAGTTCCCGCGTCTCACATTGCATTGTCAGGTGACCTCACTGTTTTTATATCGGAAACATCCCAGGACAAATTTCCGACGATTCCAACCGAAGTTCCAACGGAGACGGAAGAGAATACGAAAATTGAAGAAGAACTCGTGAATGATGAAAGTACCGAAAGTTTGGATGCTGTTTTGGATAATTCTCTTGTTTTGAGGTATAATTTGTATTCTTTATGCGTTACCGTATTTTCTTAAGTATACGATCAAGGCGAACGTAATACGTCGTCTTCGAATGGATCGAACTGTCACGACCTACATACTCCTGCGGATTATTAAATACTTATGTATTTTTATAAGATTTATATTATATCGTAGGGTATTATTTCTGGACGGGTTAACGTCGGAATTAATCGGCGAGTTCCCTCTAGACGCTTTACCGCAAAAGGGTGATAACGTTTCGCTAACGATACCATGCGGATTTTTTTCCCGTGGCGGCACCTACACTTTGCAGCTTCAGTATAAACATGCCGCAGTACCAACGAAAATAACGGATATTGCTGATCTCTCAACGATTCAGGTACCGATCTTTCCATCATCTTGCTTAATTTTTCACGAATTAGGTGGGGAGTGATATTTTTTTTTCCCACCTGGTTCGTGAAAAATAAATTCCTATCGATATCTTCGGGTCTAAGTTAAAATGGTAATAATTTGTCTTCAGATGAGCAATGCTTTAGACGTGAAATGGCCCACACCGTCTCTCTTTATAGAACGTCAAAGATTCACGACTTATCCAAACGAACCCATCTCTGCGACGTTAAAATACAGCGATATCTCTTGTGAGCCTTCTGACAAAATTCCTGAAGTAGCGTACACTTTACAATTAATATATTGTGGTTCTAGCACAATCGCTTGCGATCCGCAAAACAAAAGTCGCTCGCAGGCAAGTTGGAAATAGGCTAATTGGAAGTAAATTAAATTGGATACAAGGGTTTAATATTTCGTCATTTTATTACAGGTTCTTTATCATGAGGAAATAAAAGGATTCCCAGCAGAAAAAAACATTCTTCTCCAGTGCGAGTATTTCGGACTTGCCGGTGATTACGCTCTTAGATTAAAGGCTTCACCAGCTAATCCTAATGCGCCAACGACTAGCGCGTACATCAAAGTAAGTCTGATTTACTTTCATCTTGGTTCAGTAAAATGATTCGGGTTCGTTCGTGTGATTTGTGGGCAAATTAAAAAAAAGCCAGATATGGAGTGCCCCAGAAATCTGGGTCCTCGAAAAAAGTATACAAGCAAACCATTAGCTATTTTGTTATTTAATTTATCCGTTATCTCTTTAATTAGTAAATTATTCAAATAGAAATAGGTATAGTTTGGTGATATAAAAATTAAACAAAGAGTAAGCTAAATATATTAATCTTACATTTTGAATATATATACATATAATATTTATAAAAAAAAAAATATTTTGATCCTATAAAAATTGCGATGATTTATTCCACGTAGGTGGACTGGTCGGAGGAGTTCGTCTTCAGCGTCCACGCGCGATCGATTTATCCCTGCGAAGGATCTGGAGGCGTGCCGGTTATATTCGAATATCCATCCTGCCGGCTCCAAGGGGATCGTGTACGGGTTTATGGCCGCCTCCGAGCTGACGTTCGATCGCTCGCACCACCTTCCACCCTTCACTATATAGCTGAACTCAAGGCTGTGCCGGGGAAACACACGTTAACTTTCGAATGTGATATTTTTACCGAGAAATTTATCGAGTATTGCTTCGTGTATGTCAGTCAGGCAATCACGGGTGCGATGGCCGAGGTGAAGCTCTCTTGTATTCCTACTTTCCCCCTTCAAGGTTTGCGAATATTTATTACTAAAATTATTTATCATAAACTGAAACTAAACGTGGCTTCAAACACAACGTATATTTTTTTGTTAATTAGAAAATGACGCTGGTGGTTGGGGACCTTGGAGTCCATGGACACCTTGCAGCAGTTCTTGCATTGGTGGAATTCGCAATCGTTATAGATTTTGCGACACTCCTCCCCCAAGATACGGAGCTAAATTCTGTCAAGTTGGTTTGCTTTCTATGATTGAAACCAAAAAATTTGATTTTTACACGAACTAAATCCATCTCGTTCGCTTTTAGGGCAAAGCCGTCGAAACGGAATCGTGCGGTGGCTCGCAATGGTTCGATTTACACGATACATGGAACATGGCAGACTGGGAGTGCCATCATGGTGCTGAATTGGCAGCGATACGGCCGGAAGTTACGGCACAGATCGGAGTAAAGTGTCGTTGTGGTTGTATAATTACTCTTGGTGAGGAGACTTCGAGAAAAATTTTAGCTGCTAACACGCAAGCTTGCCCTGGTCGATCGTTCTGGTTGGTACAGGTAGGTGTGTCGTGTTCTGGTAATAAATTCATGATGTGGGATGATACTAATTTGAAATTTGATTCTAACAGGCAAGACCGAACTTCGTGGTTAGATTACACGTAGACCAGGCACAGTTTCGATGTCCTGGTCAATACTTTCGTGTTCGTGATGGTGACTCGTTAAGTGCGAATCTTTTGACGGATATAGCCTTCGACAAGACTCTTCCACCAACGAGAACTGTCATTTCTACGGGTCAAAGTTTACTTTTAGAATTTTCCAGTGATGAGATTACGGCAGCTGGGGAATCCTGTGTTGGTGGTTTCCTTGCCCACGCTGTTATTCTTTGTACGTATATCGATGAAATTTGTTAAAGAAATTTATTAAGTGTAGGGGAGACCGGGGCTAAACGTCCCAGGCAAGTTGTTCCAGTCATAGTTTTGGTTTCTTAGGGTGGAAGGGGAAACGCGTCCGGTGCATGGTGTACAGGTTTTAAAAAATTAAAAAATTTATTTTTCAACACTCCGCAACGATATCGAAAAACGGACAACGGGACAGTATTTTGCATGCTTTCTTCTTTCTAAATCTTGATTCATACATCAGGATTTTTGTCAAAAATCGATGCATCTCGAATTTGCCCGATCAAATACTCGTTCGAAAGAGTAAAGTCTCTTCTTTACGAATATGCAAGTCGCGTTTCGATAGGATAGCTGGTTGGAAAGATACAGCAGTTTTAAGCTTGTAAAAGACCCATACTCCGACACTTAAAAGATTAATTTCTCATCATTGCTTAACGATATCGAAAAACGGACAACGGAATATTATTCTGCATGCGTTTATCTTTAAAATGAGCCATTAAACATTGAAATCGGCGGTGGTGACCATTTTGACAAAAATCATGATGCATAGGTCAGGATTTTTGTCAAAAATCGAAGTATCTCGAATTTGCCCGATCAAATACTCGCTCGAAAGAGGAAAGTCTCTACTTTACGAATATGCAAATCTCGTTTCGATAGGATGGCTGGTTCGAAAGATACAGCAGTTTGAAGCTTGAAAATGACCCATACTCCGACACTTAAAAGCTTAATTTCTCATCCTTGCTTAACGATATCGAAAAACGGACAACGGGATAGTATTCTGCATGCTTTTCTCTTTCAAATGAGCCATTAAACATTGAAATCGGCGGTGGTCACCATTTTGGCAAAAATTATGATGTATGGACATGATTCGAAAGAGAAAAATCTCTACTTTACAAATATGCAAGTCGCGTTTCGATAGGATAGCTGGTTGGAAAGATACAGCAGTTTAAAGCTTGAAAAAGACCCATACTCCGACACTTAAAAGATTAATTTCTCATCTTTGCTTAACGATATCGAAAAACGGACAACGGAACATTATTCTGCATGATTTTATCTTTAAAATGAGCCATTAAACATTGAAATCGGCGGTGGTGACCATTTTGACAAAAATCATGATGCATAGGTCAGGATTTTTGTCAAAAATCGAAGTATCTCGAATTTGCCCGATCAAATACTCGTTCGAAAGAGGAAAGTCTCTTCTTTGCGAATATACAAGTCGCGGTTCGATAGGATGGCTGGTTGGAAAGATACAGCAGTTTTAAGCTTGAAAACGACCCATACTCCGACACTTAAAAAATTTATTTCTCATCACTCCGCAACGATATCGAAAAACGGACAACGGGACGGTATTTTGCATGCTTCCTTCTTAAAAATGAGCCATTAAACATTGAAATCGCCGATGGTGTCCATTTTCGCAAAAATCATGATGCATACATCAGGATTTTTCCTTGAAAACCTTGGAAAACTTGCCCCATGGCGTGAGACAACTTACCCCGCAGCGGAGCAAGTTGTCCTAAAAAACTCGGTTGCTTGAAATTGAAAAAAAACGTGTTAAAAACTTCCCAATGCAAGCGGAAAAATGTCCATGTATTGCTAAGAAGTTGAACTTTATGATGGTCACCAAAAAATTCGAAAATATAAGCTACAGAAATCTGTAGAAACAAAAAACCTAAAATTGGGACAACTAGCCCCGGTCTCCTCTAATAAATGAAATGAAGAAAATTTGTTAATATCGAAATCGCAATTTTTTTATATTGTTTTTTTCTAGATAATCCACGAGAAGAGAATGGAACGTTAATATCGGTGCCTTTTAAACATAATTCCACGTCCGTCGTCGGTGAATGGATATTTTGGATGACACCCGCACATTTAGCTGCGGCGTCTCTATTGATGTTGATATTTTTCGTATCTATTTCTCTAGCATTGCAATTTGCCTTCAAGTATAGGAAGTATCATATCGCAGAGGATTTGGATAATTTAAGCGAATACTCCGGTGAGTATTTGAAACAACTAATTTCTTAATGTATGCACATTACCTTGTTTTCAGCATTAATTCATTACTTATTTTATATTTAATACCGTTTAGTATGCAGTGACTCTGGACCAAGTCCGATCAGACGAGAAAAAACTTTATCTTCCGCAACATTGATCTCAGAAGTCGTTTCTTTGGTTGGATTGTCTAGAAGAAGTACACCTAATCACACCAAACTTGAAAATACGTCTTGCGGGGCAGAAGATGATTACGACAGTTCTGAGACTCAAGCGGAGTATGTAGAATTTTATTCACGTATTAACTCTTATTTCGTGTCTTTGGTGCGGCTTGGCAAGACCGATTTTGTTCTTGTACATTTTTCTTCAGTTTATCTACTGGCAATTCAAACATATTTTTTTACAACGTAATGGTAAAATATCGGAAATATATCGCCCTATAGGCGATAATTAAAAGCAAAGGGTTAATATTTAAAATTCTTATAGAAAATTGTTTTATTTTAGGTACGAGGATGAAACCACAGCAGAATCAGGTACCTTGAAATTAAAAGATTCACAAGCTAGTGGCTCGCAGAACACTATAATTTCTAGTAAAGATATCACCGAAAGCGTTTCATTCATGTCGAATATCGTCTTCGTCGGTCAGCCTGAAGTGAAATACGCTCGACCTGTAAAGTAAGTACTTATGCTTCATTGAATTTTCCTTTTTGAGCACAGTAAAATATGTATCCTTTTTATGTCTTCGAAGATTACGAACGCTAGGACCACATAGTCCAACTTCCGATCAAGATTCCACAGCAGAAGAGAGTAAAAATCAAAGCACAGCTGACGATAATACGAACAATCCAAGACTTCATCAATATAATCCGAATAATGCTTTGCAAGGCAAGGTATGACACTAATTGCAGATTTGTAGAACAATTGCCAACACTTAAGATTCTCGTTCTTAAATATATACTATCTAGTCACAGGCCATTCTTTTCCGTTTCCAGGAATTTTCACCAGTAAGAATCTATTCGAACGTCCCCACGTTGCGTACCGGGAAGGAAACGAAAGATCGTCGAAACCGGGAACGTCTGCTACACGGTCCAGGCTCGGAATTCAGTTTGATCAATCCCGAAATGGATTTGGAGTTGGATTATTATGACTACAATGTTGCGAACGCAGGAGCTGCTCCAGGTTCCTATCTGGGTATGGACCCAGCTTTCTTAGTCTGGATACCACCGTTGTTGTCAACGGATTCTGATATCATTCCCATGGAAAATGTAGACGATCGTCTGATGGAAGGACAACTTGGAAGGGAGGGTGGACTGGTGCTAAATACCGAAGGTGCGACTTTAACCCCCACCGAGTACAGAAGAATGAAAATGTTGAGAGTGGCCGGGTCCAGATCCAATCCTGATAATTCTGGGAATCTTGAGCAGCTCGTCAGCGACGAGTCTTTAAATAGATGCGAATCTAGGGGAAACTTTTTCTCAGACGAGGGCTCCTGCGATGGTAAGGAAAAGCTCATCGAACGATTACTTCCTATTCATCGAATACTCGAGGATTCTAGAATCAGGGTAAGCGAGGAATCGTTATCGGGACAAGCACTCAAAGATAGAACCACGCTACAAAATATTATTCCTAATCGACTCTGCGAGAGTTCCACGAGAGACGAGTTGGAAATTTCACCGGAGAAGGCTACCGGTCAATCGATGACCGAACACAAGCAAACGTTTTTACCAAATTCATCGAAAGACAACAATCGAAGTGATCCCTATAACGTGGATAACGTCGATAATAACGTTGATCAAACTGATGACAAAGATAAGAATATCATGAAATCACCGTTAAGCGTGAAACGACATCGCCAAGATACCAGTTACTCGAAATTATTGTCTTACGTTGGACACAAGCCTAAGGGTAGTGTTCAAGACGAAAAAAATTGTACCAATCGTGAAGAGTCGATCGTCAATGATGAGAAAAAACACGAGCAGGACGAGGAGAAGGAAAAGGATAACGCCAAGTCGAAATCTTTGCTCTCCAATATAGATTTAACAACCGCTGTGCAATACAAGTACAAAGATTTCACGCATTTCACTCAACCCTGTGAAAATCGGAAGAATCTAGATATTGTAAATATTCCGATGATGGAATTGTCAAGGGGTTGCTTAAAGTCTCCGGTAAAGGTGCACAGGCAAGTGGATAAGAAAAGGATAGCGATGCCGCAGGAAGAAATTTTGAGTCCAGATTACGGAGTCGAGACTGACATGAAAGACGAGTCTCACGAATCTTTCTACGATTTGATTCGGGAATCCGAGAATGAAATCAAATATGCTGACGAGGATGACGAATATATCGATAATAAAGCCAGCACGTAAATGAATGGAAATCAAAATGTCAATCAAAAGGGAAAAGGGATGTTTGCCGTACTCGCTAACTTTAAATGAGGAATAACCTCCGTCCCAAGATGTTTCAATCGCCGTGATCTTTATCAATCTCACATGATGATTTTGTTACACGATATATGCCAAAGAATGAATTCTTTACTGTAAATATTTAAGTATATACCGCGTCCTTATCTATAATTACAACAGTAACAGTAAGTAAATCATGTGACATTTAACTGCACACTTGCAATGATTCATAGAAATGTTGTTATCATCGGACATCATTTTGAAAATGTTAATAGATATTCCGATTAAGAAAAGTTAAACTATGTGTATGCTAGAGTTGCCATCTCATTTTTTTTAAATAAATAATATAAGTACATTGATTTTTCCATTAAAAAGCGCGATTTAATTGAGACAGCGATTACGTAGTACTTACGATCAGTTGAGTGTAAGTACTTTAGTACAATATTGATCGTATAAAGTAAGGTAATCAAATTAACGTCCAATACTTTATTTTAACGTACAGATGGCAATCCTAGTGTTACATATACATACATAGATCGCCGTACTTCCTCTACTTTGCCGAACTTTTGATACGTTGAACGTCAAAGATCCAAGGAAAGAGATACTAATAAAAAAAAAAGCAGGAATTATTGACTGTGCCTTAGGAGATTAACGAATCGTTGCTATTATACTATTTCATCCGTTCGTAGTACATTCACCAAAATTCGGTGAGGGATAAAAACGAAGTTGTGGGATATTCAAAAGAAAACTCTTCGTTGATGCTTCGTTATAGCGTAGAAACGTTGAAATTTCCCGAGTAAAGAAGTAGCACGTAGGAGGAGACTAGTACATTGTAAACATATCACGAGGCTCGAAGCCTTATTAGATTAAATATCATAACTTATCAAGATGTTCCAAATTCAGTAGATTTTCAAATTCACTCGGTCAATTCGAATTACTTGTCCCTTTCTTTGCCGTCGAATATTTTGGAAAAAGAATTTATATCGCAAATTCCTAGTGAAAATATATATATATATATACAATATATAATATTGGGTGCAGGGCGCCCACGCATGCTCAATGGCTTCACAAAAAATTTATACATCATCCCTTTAATCGATCTTCGTCAAAACGTATCGAAAGTCTCTGTAAATCGATAGAGGAAGAATCTTTAATTTTCTTTGGTATCATGCGAAGCCAACTCGAGGCTCCTCCCGGAGTCCTTTCGGACGCCCCTCAATTAAGAACGCTCAAAGCGTGTTATTGGCTTCTGCTTTGTCATATAAGAGGGACATTGTGCAAACTGAATACAAAAAATTTCTAAGTATACCTATTCATTCTAAAATCGATTAAATCGCGAGAACATATCACCTACTAAACATCGAACTTCAATACAAACATAGTAATCTGGATTAGAGTGGATTACGTGATTGGCAAATGGAGGAGCCTCAACGATATATTCGAGATAATTGTAAAGCATAATGAGTCATTTTTCCTTACGGAATAAAGTAATCGAGAGGAATTGAAAGAAGTAAACTATACGTTATGGTAAAAGTTCCTGGCGTGTTAAAGCTTTTGGAAACCTGCTTCCGATGCGAGTATTGGCGATCAAAATAGGAAAGAAAAGGGGAAAAAAAGATTAGAAATGTATCAAGACTTATAGTCGTTAATCGAGCTCATTTAGATGAGAACAAAAGAGTTAGATGCAAAACTCTATGCATTTGCATTAGGTCGGTGTCATAATATGCGTTTTTACCGATTTAATTCCAAGAACCGATGGATGCAGCAACATCGCAAAGCTTGGCTGCGAATTGGACGATTTTCATGATACCGGTAAAAATGCATATGTATGACAGTGGCTTTAGCGAAGAAAAAAAAGATTAATCTCTTAACTTTGATCTATTTGTGTAGAACAGCGGTTCTCAACCTGACCTCATACCCAATTCCGCGTATCACTTAAAAGATATGTAATCAAATCAAATATTATCATAAGAATTATAATACTTACAAATTTTTGTACCTCTCTAACTTTGTTACGTCTACTTATTAAATATATAATTTTTACATTTATTTGGTTAAGTTTGCGTATCGACGGTGGTACGCGTACCATAGGTTGAGAACCACCGATTTAGAGTCAAATCGAGCGAGAACGTAGCTTTACTTTTCGTGAAAAGGGGTGAAAAAAGAGTTACATGCAGGAACTCGTGCGAATTATGTAGATTTTGCCTTAAGACTGCCATAACATGTTAGAAGAAGAGCAATACTTATTAAAAAAGAGAAAAGAACTTTATGAAATTGTATATAATAGGTTATAGGTACATACGCCTGCGATCAGATTTATGTATTTTAGATATGTAAGATTAACGCAGATTATATGTATTTGATCTTAATGAAAGGGTACAAATTACAGATCTATATGTTTTTAGTGCGTTTGTAAATATATAAATCACACGGATACTCATTCATGCAACACATACACACTATATGTATATTTGTTTTTTACATCTTACTGAATCCAAGTTCGTTTTGCACTCACTCCATTACCGAAAGAATATCATTGATGTTTATACTACGCATGCAATATAATATGTTACGCAAATTTCATTGATTCACTGAAATTAACATTACATACATTCGTATATAAACGTTTCTCTCGTTGAAATTGACTTCCACACAAGCGAATGAAAAACTTTCGCGAGGATGCAAAAACGACGAGCGCTGTTTTTATATTCTAGTCAATGTTATTACCGATGTAAGATATCTGTTCAGATTTACATAACTGTTTGTTTTTTGGCTGCCAAATAATTGAAATTTGAGGGGAAAAAAGAAGCAGGTTTTTCCGAGGTGATCTGTGACCTGTTCATAAAGTACTATGTAAAATACATTTTTTATACTAATATCCGCGAAAATCATCTGATTTTTGCTTTTAATCTTGTACTTTACTGCGCTTTTCTCTTCTGTCTCGCTTTATAATAAATTTATTAAACTTTTGTTAAAGTGATCGTTTATCTTATTGTCGCCTTATTCGCGCCAAAAATTTAATTAATACTAACCAATGGTGGTTAATATTAACCACTAGATGATTTATTTACGTAGAATCGGTATTATATTATATTATTATTATTACGTCTATTATTCTAATTTGCGCCTTTCGATGTGAAACATTACGAGTGATATCATTGGTGCATCAGATGCGAATCTTCAAAATTTGACCAATAAGATATTTTTACACAATTGTGTTCGCCCAACAGAAAATCGTAAGTTTGAAGTCTTTTGTAGAGGTACGTTTTGGACACGTCTCTTTATTGCGGGAATACGAGGTGAGCATACAAAGTGAATGTACGTAGATATAAAGGATTTTAGAAGATATTTTAAACTAACGTTTTACAAACAAAATTTTAATGTCTTTTTAGAGTATACGAATATGATCTTAACCCGACACATTTATTATTATATATACAAGTTAATAGAACATGTCTTGTAAGTATTAATACCACATAACGTTTGTAAATTTTTTAGAAAATCTAACCATGTCGCGGTTAAGAAAGTTGTCAATTTGCGGAATTCGAAATTTCGATGAACAAGAACAACCGTGTATACGTTTCACGCGTCCATTAACACTTATTCTTGGACCAAATGGTACTGGAAAAACTACTATTATTGAATCATTAAAATTCGCAACAACCGGCGAGTTTCCACCAGGTTCGGACAAAGGAAAAGCATTTGTTCATGATTCCAATGGAGAAGCCTCTCGTGTCGTATGTAAACTTTTATTTTTGTGCGAGTTATTTGTAAAAATATATATTATAATATTAGACATCTCTCATAGGTAAAAGGTTTTGTCAAAGCTGAACTTGTAAGTGCAGGTGGATGCATTTATACCATTCGTAGGACAATCGAATGCCTGCATACACAAACAATGTCAAAATTTAAAACTTTAGATAGTGTGCTCAGTAGATGGGAGAGAGGTGCAGAAAAAGTATGTAATTAATTATAAGTTTTTAAAATTAACAACTACTTATCTTATAATGTTCTTTTTGTATTTCCAATGTAGCCAGTTTCTATTACAAGTCGATGTATCAATGTAAATGAAGAAATGATATCAGCAATGGGAGTTTCAAAGGCAATCTTGAATTATGTAATATTTTGTCATCAAGAAGAGTTTAGTTGGCCTTTAGACGATGGCAAAAAATTGAAAGAGAAGTTCGATGAAATCTTTGATAGCGTTAGACTTAATAAATTACTCGAGAGTTATATAAAACGCATTAAAACTTTTGAGCAGCATGCTAAGGTTTTACAAGTGCAAAAAAATGCTTTGCATAATATTGTTTCTGAGGTAGAAGACAAGGAGAAAATACGTGATGATACTAAAAAAAGATTAGAAGATGTCACAAATGAAATAAAAACAATGGATAATGAGCTTGAATCTGTAGTTGAAAAAATTCATAAATATGAGGCAATGAATAAACAATATACAACATTAGTAGCAGAAAGGGGTATGATAAGACTTATGTACGTTGATGTGTGCTTGTAATTGTATAAAAATTACATTTGTTTTTATAGATAAGAAAAAATTGGAACATGATGTTAACAAACAACAAGTTGAATCATTACAAGAAAACATACGAGAGGTTTTTAAAGGGACCATAACCGAATTAGCTGCTCGATTAGAATTATATGACGATAATTTGTCAAAAAAAAGTTCTGAGATATCAGAGGTATACATTCCTCATTTCTTTTATAATTTATTGTAAAAACTTAATTCAATACCATAATTACTTAGCTAGAGAAAAAGTTGCAACAAATTGCATCCAGTGAAGTAAAAATTACGAATATGATAACAGAAAGAAAAATAACTATTGGTACATTCAAGCAAAAAATGCAGGATCAAGAGAAAAAAATTATTCTTCGTAATAAAACTCTTAATGAAGCATTATCTGCTTGGGATATAAAAACACTTGTTGATGCAGATACATCTGATATTGGTATACCCTTTACTAAATTATGTCTGTTCACAATTTGTGTAATAATCTAATAGATAAACTGTTTATTTAAAGAAATAGCAGGTCTTGTACAAGAGTTTGAAAACAAGATAGAAAATCTTAAACGTGCATCAGAAGAAAAGAGACAGAAGAGAAATAAGAGGGAAGAAGAACTCCAAAAAGAAATTGATATGCTACGTTCTGAACACTCAAAAATAGAATCGGAGATGAATATTAAAGATAATGATGTAACTGAAACAAGGAATGAAATTAATAGAATTCGAAAAGAAATAGCAGAGGTTAGTGCTATTAATTAATTGCCATAATGAAGAATATGGATAAATTTATGTGTAATTTTAATATCTAGATTGGAGTGGCCGCTAATAAATTAAATTCTGTAGAAATGCAACTTGAAAAAGCAAATAAAAAAATTGATGAAATATCCCAATCTTTGGATGTTACAAACATTAAAGAAGAAATAAATGATGAATTATCTACTAGAGATGCATTAGAAGTTGAACTATCTTCTGTTAATGAAGAGATAGAAATATTACACAAAAATGCGACTTTACAAGCTGAAATGGCATTGCATAAATCAGCACAGCAAACAAAAGAGAAAGAAATAGAGTGTTTCAAAAAGAAACATGAGGATAGAATAAAAATGTTACTTGATGTTAAGGAAGTACCTCGTACCAAGTTAAAGGATAAATTGGATGCTATCCAACAAAAACTTGTATGATTTATAGTTTTAAAGACAACGATTCTTATTATAAAGTATTTATAAACTGTAGTATAATAATGTATAGTATAATTTATTCTAGGTTGATGATATAAAAAAAAAGACTCATGAGATACAATCTGAACAACAAAAATTAGTAACTCTGCAAACTACCCTAAAATACAATGAAGAAGAACTTCGGAAGAAACTCTCAGAATTAAAATGTTAGTATTATTTTAACTGTATCGATATATATTTTGTCTATAATTATCATTTTATATTACTTAAATCTTTTTCTCTTTTAGCTAATAAACAGAAAATATCTTCTATTTGTGATTACAAAGAGTTTGATGAAGTTTTAATGCTACAATCAAGAAAAGTAAAAGATCTTCAAGATAAAAGAGGGATGTATGCATACCAAAGTGCTGCTTATAAAGAGTATATGAAGAAACTTACAAAACAAGATCCTTGTTGTCCTCTGTGCCATAGGGATTTTGATGCATCATATAAAGTAGATACTTTAATCACAGAAATGCAGAATGAAATAAAAAATCAACCCGATATTCTTAAGAATTGTGAAGCTGATTTGAAAGTGCAACAAAACAAATATGATACTATGTTACAATTAAAACCAATTGTAGAAAAGATAAGTCAGTTAGAAGAGATTGAGATTCCTATACTAGAGTAAGTTTTACTATACATTTTAGTTGTATTTTACTTACTTTTTTTTTATTAGGAATAAGTATATTTCATTCAATTTTATAATCCAATCTTTACATTAGAGAGACATTGGAAAACACAAAGAATAAATTAACAAAACTAAAAGTAATTATACAAGAAAAAGAAAGCTTAAAGGCTACACCTGAAGAAAACTTAAATGAATCCAAAAATGTATTTGAAAATGTTATGCTTTGGGATAGATTAATAGATGAGATGAGTAATTTGCAACAAAAAATATTTAATATTGAAGAAATAATGGCTGAAACAGGTAAATAAAAATTAGCCGCAAATAATGTTTATGTACTTATTTTTTTTTTTACTTTTGAAGCTACAAACACCAGGACTATTTCCGAGGCACAAGCACATCGGGATACATTAAATACTTCTTTAAAGAAATCCCGAGAACGTAGTCAGTATTTACAGACCAAATTAAATACATTTAATGAGACATTGCAACGTGCTCGCGAAGAGCGTAATATCTTATTTGAAGAACAATTAAAAATACAATCAGATATGCAAAAGCTGCAACAATTAAAGGAAAAACAGACGGAATTATCTTCACGGAGAGTAACGTTAGTTGAATCAGTGCAAAAATTACGAGATAGATTGTTGTCTGCAGACAACAAATTGGAAGCAGCTGTTGATCAATTGGACGCGTTAAAAGTATGTATTTTCAAAACTATGTTTTTATAAATAATTGTAGATAGAAGTATATAATTCCGCTATATTTCATTTTATATTCATGTTATATAGAAAGAAAATTGGCTAAAGGAAGAAGCTGATAGAAAAGCTGTAGCAGAAGGAGGAAGAAAATTATTTGAATTAAATAAAATTCAAAATGAAGTTAATGCTTTTGATCGATCTAATGTTTCTAATACTTTAGCAAAGTTAGAACTTGAAATAAAAAATTATGAAGAAAGACAGAGAAGAAATGATGCTGAGAAAAATAATTTAGCGGTAACAGTCAAGGAGTTGAAAGATGAAATCAACCAACAAGAAACACGAAAAAGAGATTTGAGCGATAATCTTACGTTAAGAAAACTTCAAGTAACTTTACAGGATTTAAAGGACCAATGTCAAAATATAAATGAAAAACTTGAAACTGTAGATTACAACCGAATGATAGTAAAAGGCCAGAAACACAAAAGTCACGAGGAAAGTTTATTACGAAAGGTAATAGTCAACAAATTTTAGTGAGAACATATTAATTAGAAAAAAAAAATGATACAAAGAAATATTTACTTTTAGAAAAACATGGCTGTAGGAAAAAAGGAAGAATTAGAAAGAACATTGATACAATATGCTGCTGAACTTACAAAGACAAGTTATGTAAATGCTCGTCAGAATTACATGGATAAAAGTATTGAATTAACGGTAATCATAAGATTTTCTATAGCATTTCATTAATTTTTTGACATAAAATAAATTGTTCTTGTATAAACATTTCATAATTATTGTGTAATAATATATTATTTAGTTACAAAAAGATGCAACAGAAGATTTAAAAAAATACAGCAGAGTATTAGATAAAGCAATAATTAAGTATCATAAGGAACGTATGGCAACTGTGAATAAAATAATGAATAAACTTTGGAAAGCTATATATATTGGAAATGATACGTCTTCCATAGAAATTCGTACAAATGAGACTGAAGGTGTAGCACATATACGCAGATCTTATAATTATAAATTAGTTCAAATAAAAAATGGAAAGGAAATGGACATGAGAGGACGATGTAGTGCAGGTCAAAAAGTAAGTAATATTATATGATTTGTCTTTAGTGGTAAATTATAATTACTATATAGAGTTATCTTTTAGGTTTTAGCGTCTATAATCATAAGACTTGCATTAGCAGAAACTTTTTGCAAGCATTGTGGAGTTCTTGCTCTTGATGAGCCAACTACAAATTTAGATGAAGGGAACGCGGGCAGTTTAGCGATCGCACTCGACAGGTACATGATTATCTTATTATATTATGTATTAGTGAGATTAAAAATGCATTGTAAGCAGCTATTTTTGAAAATTATGATTTTATACAGCATTGTAAAACTGAGATCTCAATATCAAAAAAACTTTCAACTTGTTGTGATCAGTCATGATGAGAAATTCCTGTTGAATCTTGCTCATCTAAACGATAATACTGGTTATCACGAACTTTTTCGTAAAAGCAAGTACGTTACCATTCTTTGTTAATGTCAAATATTATATATGCAGAGATGACATTTTCTTTTTGTTTTAGTGGTCTATCATCGATCAGGTTTCGTAAACTCGAATCAGAGAATGTAGAGGTAGTGCCTTCTAATGAAGAAGAATTAGTTACTGAAGAAAATGAAAGTACTCAACAAAAAAATTGCAAAAAACGAACCATTGATAGCTTCAGAAAAGATAGTGATGATAGTTATAATAGTCCTGCAAAGAAAAAATTTGCTTTCGCATAAAAGTCTTGTCTCATTCCGTCTTTTTGATTTGTGATGTATATTTTATTATCGTATAGTAATATGTAAACGTTAAAAATATGGGACTGAATCGCATTTTTATATACTTGTTATATAGCATCTATTTTTCAATATGTATTTTCGTTAATAATAAGATAAATGTACCTTTTCTTTCAAATTTGTCATTGTATTTTTATAAAATAAATAATTCGCATTCGCAGTAGATCATTTTCTACCTAATGATATTACAGGCTTCGATTAGTGGGTTATTAGACCATTTATATATATATATGTATATAGATATGGCTTATATTTCTTAGTATACCTATATGGTTTAAAATTGATTTGAATATGATTTCTAAACTCACCGCTCCAAATCGTAGATGGCGTAAGAAAATGTATGTTTTTTCGTACGATCGGTATTTCAGTTCACAGGACACGAAATCCCATAGGATGACAGGTCTATTCTTATACGTTGTCTGTGATTCAAGTATATTGTAGGTATTTGTCGTTTGACCTGTCTATTGGCATAGTATGGTTCGTGTTTGTACAATGTGATTTGATTCCCATAAGAGTATTGCTACTTCGAAAAACGGGCGTGAAGCGATTGTTAATGTACGCTAGACTTATGTTAATAACATAAATGTTGTACAATATATATATATACGTGCAAATAAGAACCATATTGTTTACGCATTCATACGTTAAGTAATAATACAGGACGTGTAATTGCCAACTTTGACGTAAGTAATCTGTCAACATGACCAATTCATGGTTAATGTTAGTTGTCAATTATATTGATTTATAAATTTTGAAACATTATTGTTAAACATGTAAAATATGTAAATATGATTACTTGTGGATTGTAGTTGATGAGTTTTATTCTGGTGTTCACCTCTTTCAATATCTTGTAAATGAATTTAATTATCTGTTTACAAATATATATCTTACAGAATAGGAAGCTAGAATCATGTCTAAAGCATTAAATCTAAAATATGAAAGTTTGAAACAACTAAGAACAACTGCGCATATCGACTTTGGAGGGAAAAATCTTAACGATGTACATATTAGGCTTCCACAAATGCTTGAGAAAGCTCACAAAAGCTTTAAAAATGGAAATGAAGAGCAAGCCTTCATATTTTTCAGACGATGGTTAGATTCGATGAAATGGATAAAAAAGACAGATAAAAATTTTGATTTTCGAAAAACGGATATTGCACAGGTTTGATAATATATGTTTTATTGGACTTAATTAAAAAATTAAAAATTTTAAATGTATAATCAAGAAAGAAGAAATGTATTGATCTGAAATGTATATGTATATATATCCTCACAACATCTGATTTTTATTCTAGATAAAAAATGTAGAACATATACTTGCAGAATTATCGGAGAAGTTAGAAGCTCAATACAGTCAAAATTTAAAAAAGACAATCCTTGAAACAAGGGATTCTATTAATCAAGTGGATTTAGATATACTTCCTTCTATAAATGAGAAGGATAAAGTATTTTCTGATGTTCCATTAGCATTTCCAGAAACACCGACGGATGATCCATTGAATACAGAAATAGAAGAACATATATCTTGTAATCATTTGTATAAAATAATGCAACAAGAAGATGGTAGATTTTTAGTAATTGATATTAGGCCACAATCTGATTATGAAATATCAAAAATAAATACATCCAAGTGTATAAACATTCCAGAAGATAAAATTGATGAAAGGTAAGATTTAAATTTCTATTTGGTTTGAATTTATATGCAACAGAACATGGTATAAAACTGAATTCATATTATATTTTAGTACAATACCAAGTCATTGTGAAAAGTATCTTAGCAAAGATCCAAAATCACGTGAATTATTTCGTCAACGTGGAGCACGATATGTGGATACAGTGGTTTTATTAGATTGGAAAACAAGAAAAGAGTCATTAATGCCTTCTAACTGTCTCAATATATTTAAACACATGTTATTAAAATGGGATCCGAGTACAAAATATAAAAAAATAGTCATATTGGATGGTGGTTATAACGAATGGTTAATGAGGTATCCAGCCCTTACAACAAATCCTAATATTTCTGTAACACAGTCAGATGAGGTGAATAGCGATATGGATGATTTACTTTTATCTTGTTATCCTTCATGGATTGATAAAGAAGATGAAAATATTAGTAAAAAGCAATCTCAGATTGAATCTAGTAGTATAAAAGATAAAAGTATTATGCAAGATGCTTTGAATGACAGACAATTACTTAACAATTATGAATCTAGAATTAGTAGTACTATATCCTCAACTTTATCCAATAATAACATAAATTCACCAATACGTTTGCCAACTGTAAAAACTACTAGCATTTATAAATCTGGATATGGTGACGATGCAAATCAATATAAAAATAATTCTACCAAATTAATACAGCATAATACAATAACTAGACCAGTTATTGACAGAAGCAGTAAACCCATTATATTACAAGCACCTGATCCTGCTTCAAAAGAAGTATTAAGATTAATGAGACAATTAAATGAATCTGGTAGAGAAATGCAAAAACTAGAACAAAGGATATATGACACAGAAACTACTTTATACACAGAAAATGTAAAGAATACAAGTTTTAAAGAAGATTCTTCCATACAGACAGATTTGGAATCAATGAATTCTGAACTTAATATATTGGTTCGTTTTCTTTTTTATAAATGCTAAATTTTTTGTCACACAATGTTTCTTTTTTTGCATTTAAATTATATATTTGTATGTTGCAGCAAAAGACTTATAATAACGATGAAAAAGAATTGAGCACATACAAAGAAAAAGGTACAATTGAATTTACTAAAGAGGAACAAGAAGAGAAAGGCAACCTCGATTTTAGTCTACATAAGATGCGACAACGTCGAAAGGAAATCAATGGATGTAGAAAACGACTACACGAGTGAGTCTGTTATCTATCGTTTCTCCTTAATGGCGTTATTGATGTAATATTTTATTTTATGCACATTTATTAGCAGGAGATCTATGGAAAAAGATCATAAAGATACATCTCTTAAACAAAATGAGAAAGATATTCATATGGAGCCCCTTAAAACTGATGGTTCCATTAGTGGTGGTTTGGAACGTTCGCACTCTAGTCCAAACTTAATGCAAGTAAGTTATATATATATGTAGTTGAGTTATATACATTAATATTCATGTATTTTGATAATTCTGGTATTTTATAAATATTTAAAAAGTTCTTGATGCATAAGAAAAATGAAGAGTATCTTGAAATACAGATGTCATTATTAGTTCTTCCTCATGTAAATATTATTGAGCATATAACATTTAATTTTTACATTAAATTTGAATGTAGATGAGGGATCATAAAGCTCCGGAAGTAGATAGATCTTCTAAACCACAAATTTCTTCACAATATCACCATAATCGTTTAAACAATGAAATTAATAGAGCTCAGCGCTTTAATTGTGGAAGTCTTGAAGAAAAGTTAACTCCTATCCATGGGAATGTAGTAAGTATTTTACTCTTAGTATTAGAAGAAAGCTTTATTATACTTGTCAATATAAAATTTATATTCTGCTTTTTCGATAAATAATTTTCTGTGTGTTAAATAATACATTACAGCTTTCTTTGAAAATCAAATGTCAGTGCAAACGATTTATTGGATAGTCGCTTAATAAAATTATATAAACATGTCAATTTATGTAAAAAAAAAGGAATAAGTATAAAAATATTGTCATAGCATTTTGGGAAGCGTTATATAAACGCTCTGACGTTCGATGTTTATGCGATTAAGGGATTCAAACGAAGATGCGCGTCATTCACGTTTTGAATATACCTAACTATAGTCTAAGCGCCCTAAGCAATTATCTGATTACAATGAAGTCCGTTGAAGTCTTTCACTCGCACGCTTTCTCTATTTGTTTTGTTCATTCACGCCAATACACGTGTTGTGCGAGGACGACAAGGAGGAGAAAGATTTGAAATATTTATTTTCATTGTATAGTTTGTGTTTAAAACAATTAAAATTACGCAGTTAAGAATATTGTATTATATATACTATAAAGAATCGATCTGCGTAGATATGTATGCGTGCGTATATACATATATACATATAACACGTGTGGGGTTTCTCAATCCAATCGGTTCTCCCACAACCGGTTGCTATCATTTATACACGTGACAGTGCCCAAATAAGTCCTTTTCTTTTCAATAAACAGTTCAGTTATCGGTTTTTTTTTTTTTTGGTTGAGACCCATTGAATTAGCTTTTACTTTGCAATATCAGTGACTATTTTATTGTTAGTACAGAAAGAAGTTCAAAGTATAAAGAAAAAATGTTGCAATAATGGTGAACTTGCACACAAAATTTAATTCACAACAAATTGTCAGTTATTTTAAAAAAGTAAGTCTGTTAAATGAAACAAGAGTTTTATGTACAATATTGCATATAATAATTAATTTTAATTGGTGTCTTGCTACTGTGTATTTAATTTTTTTACAAATATGTAGAGATACATGTATTTATTAAAACCGTTGCATCTGCATCTACATTTGCATTCTTGTAATGCTTATTTAGAGATAATTGATATTAATAATACAGTGAAAAAATATTTTCTTTGTTTCTACAGCACCCGGGTATAACTGGTCTAAAGAATTTAGGCAATTCTTGTTATATGAATAGTATCATACAGTGCCTAAGTAATACACCAAAGTTATCAACGTATTTCATTGATAATTTATATACGGATGATCTAAATAGAAATAATGAGAATATATCTCAAACTCAAGTTGTAACAAATGTTGCGGACGTAATAAAAGCACTTTGGACAGGACAATACAAAAGAATATCTCCACATTGCCTAAAGGTATAGTTTGATTGATATAATTATTTATAATTATTTAAATTTGTTTTCTTTCTGATAGGCTGCCATTGGACAATATAAACTTCAATTTAATAGTTACGAACAGCAGGATTCTCATGAATTTTTAACATTCCTTTTAGACTGGATGCATAGCGAGCTTAGAAAGGTAATATTATAAATAAAGTATGATGCAAATATTCTAAAAAATATTTATATATAATATACTGGGTTAATTCATCTCTTGTTTACAGAAAGTTAAAGTACAAGTTAAATTGACTACTGCTGAAAAGGAATGGGACAAAGCAATGGATTCTCAAGAATCTATTATTTCTGAATTATTTTTTGGACAATTGAGATCCACTATTACTTGTAGTTCGTGTCAAAAAGATAGCACAACATATGAAACTTTTAATAGTTTGACTATGTCCTTACCTCACACAAATAGATGTACATTGGATGTGAGTTGAAAAGAAAGAAATTAATTAATGAAATTCGTTTTTTCTAATTAAATTTTAATACTAATTACCATGTCATTGTGTTTTTAGGATTGTATACAAAGATTTGTAACAGGACAAAAAGTAGTTGGATGGAAGTGTCCAAAGTGTCTAGCACCTCGCGAAGCAACAAAAAAATTTGATTTCATAAAGCTTGCTCCTATTATTGTAATACATTTAAATCGATTCGCGGAAAGTGGTGGATGGCTTGAAAAGAGAAATACCGCGGTTGATTTTCCTTTGAAAGAATTTAATTTAAGACCATATCTTATCACAGACCATGATGCACCTATGAACAATGCACGCTTTTGTACCTATAACTTGTATGCTATGTCTAATCATTATGGAACGATGGAAGGTGGTCACTATACAGCATTTTGCAAAAATAGTATTCAAAATAAGTAAGTGTGAAAGAAATTGATTATATTTTATTATTACAAATCACGAAAGTTTTGATAATTCACTTTTTTTTCTAGGTGGTATAAATATGACGATCAGACTGTAACTGAAGTTTCACCAAGTCAAGTAAAATCTCAGAACACCAGTGCCTATTTACTTTTTTACACATCGTTATCAAACACATACATCTAGTACAAGGAGACCGAATTTGTTACATTCGAAGAATTATTTTTTATTTTCTTCTGTCTCAAAAGAAATGAGTTTTGACTATATAAATCCTTATTTTACATTATAAGTTACATAATAAAATTTTGTATATGTAGAAGATCTTTGCAAACAAGCTTATATTATTTGCAAGAATGTAAAAAGCTTTAAAGGTGCTGGAGTTCTTATAAATATGTACATACGTAGTACAGATATACTGTAACTATTTTATATTGTAATCAGTTTACATCAAAGAATGAAAGATCACGTCAAGGAGGATCTTTATACTATTGCATATTTAAAAAAAATAAGGTGTAGTTTGCATAGCTTGGCTACAAAAAGAATTTTTTGTGTTTGATTTCTTAAACATACTTGAATATATGTTATAATATCTGTATATTACAGATTTATGCTTATTATGTTATTTGCTACCTTAGACAACGTCAAATTCTGAGATTGATATAAAAATAATAGAAAAAAATGAATGACAAGGAAACTTTCTGAAGTAGGATAAAATAAACTATTAAAATTGTTATGCAGGAATGATTACTTGAATTAAATATAGTGCTAGGTTCCAAAACGAGTATAATTAAAGTAATATCCTTTATTATATCCGCATAATTTGTTTTGGACAGCCTCTTTTCTGCAATGGTATATCGTATGTCCACTTTTTCATTTACAGTTAAGAAAACTAATGACTTAATGCAATATCTTTTTGCAATCATGTAATGCATTATTAAAATGTAACAATGTTAAAATGATATTAAAATATTGTACAACTGAATTATATTTAGTTCCTAATAGGATTATGTATTATAAAGAATGACTTTTCTGGAAATATACGAAAAATAACTATGTATAACAATTATACATGTTAAACAGCTAATAGAGGAGCAAATTTCATTGTGGAATTTCCACTTTTTTAATCGACATCCTTCTAAAAATTTAATCCAGAATACAAAAACTACATATTTACATTACGTACATGATAGACTACCTAATTCGAAAAATACGTGTATTTACTTCATATGCAATTTTACACACTAATACAATTTTCTTTAGCCTATCCTTGTTAGCAGAAAGCGTCGAAAGATGTAGTAGCGAGGTAAAGGAAGTGGGCAGTGTCGTTAATAACATTGCTAACTTGTACTTCGATACAGTTCTCCCTCCCCCATTTCTTCTAAATGCCTTAATCAAAAACTTTTTACCGTACTTCTTTGCTTAACTCTCGTTAAGACAATTTATATTCTATCCTTTAATACGGGAGACAGGAACAGTGCTCCCTTTTCCGGACCACCCTCCATCTTCACGGCGAGCCGTGCCAACTTTTTTCATATTCCAATTAGAATATTTCCCGTTGATTTAAAGCCCGCGAGTGCAAATATTAACGGCTTAACACGATAATAAATTCACGATGTCAATGCTTCGAGATTCCAAGGCGATCGTAAGGGAATAAGAGTGGAGGAGTTAAGGGGTGGTAGAACTATAAGAGAAAAGGAAAAAAAAGAAGACTATATCCCCACCACTCCATCTACGTATGCTAACTTTACGAGTCGTAGAAACTCTCGTAACATTAATCACCCTTAGTTATCCGAAATCAATAAAGCTCGTAAAAATGTCTACTCTCTGTTTACGAGCCATTCCTTTCACTTTATATCGCCTACGGCTCCGACTGAAATTATTTCAGATTTAATTGCGGCTCGATATTGCGACTTCCACATATATTTTCGTTCAGTTGGGTACTCGATACTCGGACGAGTTTGAAGTTCTTTGTATTCGAGACAAATTCGTAAGAAATTTGTGATCGTTATATTTTTAACTCTATTCCAGCCGATTTTTTAATATTTTGATATTTTTTTTTATTGATGAAATAGAGTTTTATATATTTTTATCGTTCAAAAATGTTATAATCATTCGGTGAGATATATTTATAGTCTCTTAGATGTCAAAGAAATTAAATCGAAAAAAACTTACCTCGGAGATAGAAATTGTGATTATAAAATATAATAAAATAATAAAAAAAAGGAAGAGTCGTTTGGGCTTAGAAATTCACAAATTTGATGAACAATGGGTAGAATTATACAATGTAGACGATTAAGAAGCTGTATTTTGTTGTTCGACAAATAATTGCATACAGGAGGCACACGACGCGTATGCTTAATGATAGATCGTGTTTAACTTTTATGCGATACAAACAGAGGTAGAAAGGCTAATGCTGCCAGAGATACGCGATACGATAGTACAATTATCATAATGTATAGGCCATTTATTAAATTGGAGATATAATACAGAAGCGGTAGATAACACGTATGTATAATTTATACAATCGGTTTCCCTTTTCCTCCACTTTTTTTTATACAGATTGTCTCTACCGTTTAGTTAACAATAATTTATCTAATACTGTACAATAATCGTTAAATAATCGATAGCCGATGAACTTAGACTAGGATCTCCGAAATTTTTTTATCGCTTGCTTTTCTGTTTTAATCATTATTTATATATATAGATTTCTTTTCCTCTTTCCATCATCCCTTTGCATCCTCGGGCGCACACTACGTGTGTCGTTTTGGCTCCCTTCGATCGACCTTATCGTTTTAAGTCTCTAATTAAGTAATTACCTACCCACTTAACTATGTATAGCGAAGTCGTATTAAATACGTTAAATATCACATTCACGTTTATCGTATCTACAGAATATACACAAGAGTCTCGTTCTTGGCCGAACTCCATTAGCATCTCTCGATCGTTCCATTTCGTATCAAGACGCTTTATTCGTATAAAATTACGCTTTTTCTTCTTTGTTTGTCTGTCTTTTACGAGATTCGCTTTACCGATAGGTAGAAAAATCAGCAATTTTTTTTTTTCGGAGCACGTATCCTTACATCGAGGTAGATACGACATTTTTCTTCACTTTCTACCACGCGAGTTAATTATAATATATATTCGTTAAAACGTACCTATAACGATTGCAAATAAAATGGTGTAATCGATTTAAACATTTTTCTTTCATTCAGTGTCGTAAATTAAAACGTAAGAAGATCGCTATATTCTCGCTAGAATTTATTGGATCGTCTCCGTGTAAAATGCACTATGATTTCTCCATCGACCCTTCGATCATTTATAGGAATCTCGTAATTTAGCCACAAGGCTAGGGAACAACGAGGCATTTTGTCGTCGAGCACACTTCGAGGACGAAGAAGGAAGTATAGAGAGAAGATATTCACATACATACACGCACGCACGCACACATATACATATATTAGTCGAGCTCTCTCTCTCTCTCTCTCTCGTTAACATCTTCATGAGCGAGTAAATCCTTGGAAAAAGGATTTTCTTTCCACTCATCTCCGGTCGTCCCTCGTTCGTTCGCGTCGAAGATATCGGCTCTCTCCTTTTCCTTATCTTCGCATAGCCACGCCTCTCCTTTTTTCCCTCCCCCCAACACCGCCATTTTCTTCTTCCTCTTCTTTCTCGCATCCTTCAATGCCTGTACTGCTGCTCGAGTTCCCTCCTCAACCTCTTCGCGGCCGTCTCGCTGCTACCATCGGCCTCGGCGTCGCTGCAACCGTCCTCACCCTCCGCCACTATACCCTCGACTTCCTCCTGACGCCTTTTCGCTGTCGCCATTTCCGCGGCATTCTTCTTCCGCCACTTTGTTCTCCTGTTTTGGAACCATACCTGAAATTGACATATGTACTAGTTAGATTTATAATGGAGTGTGACGTTCGTGGTTATAATGTCGAATTTTTCGTATGGTTATATCACAGAAGCATCATTTGAGTTACTTTTAAATTTGTTATTTGCAGTTTAATGGCATGGATGCAGTCAAGGGCATATATTTTGTTACGTAACAATGGATATAATAACAGGTTTATTCAAACATAAGAACAATCGAAGAAACATCACCAACAAAACTATCTTTCCCGGTACGCATAAAGATTAATATTCCACGGGGAATGTCCCAAGGACGATTGCCTTAACGGTAGAAGCGTCGAATTCGATGAACGAATTCGAAAGGTAATAACGTCGGAGGATAGTAAAACGCTCGTAAAAGGAGTAACTATAGATATGGGAGTATTCGCGAGAATGAATGAGCTATCGAACGAGAACCGGTCTCTTGCAATTAGTAGGACGTAAGGGAGAAAACAAAGAAGTAGAAGAAGAAAAGGTGGCTTCGAGTATATCCCTTAGAAGCGATTAACGTTGAGTGGACTTAAGTGGACGATCATGGCGGTCGTGTTTAAAAGAGATGCGAAAAAGGTATTCGGTAAAATTCCAGGAATGGCTTGCCGGAAGCGGTGCTAACTTAAGGTGCCCCTCTGCACCTATAAAGCTCGAAATACATAGTAGGAGTCTCTGTCCCCGCAACAATGTATTTAATTAACGTAACGGGTGTCAGGGGAGCAACGGGGAGGTAGCGCCGTAGCGATTGCACCCACAAACCACCCCCGATCCATGGCAGCGCCACGTAGAACCCCACTAAACTCCTCCTCATCCTCTTCTTCCACCACCATCGCCACCACCACCACCAACGCCACCCTCTTCCTCCTACGCTACCACCCGCCAATCCGCACGCTTGTTCAATGGCCGCCAAGTCGAGAGCTTAAATTAAAGATATAAGCGCGTCCTGCCTGCCTTCCCGCCTGCTACGCTCCTGTGGAAGCGGTAAACGAATTAAAAAGTAAACGGCCCACCGTAAAAGTTAATAGCTGTTCGGATGAAAATTAAAACACTCGAGAAATTAAGATAACAGAGAGTGTGCAAGAGAGAAAGAAGGTGGGAGGATAGACAGTCGGCAGAGATTGATCCCGCGACGGCGAACGTAAAAAAGGCCGTTCGCCCGCGAGAAAATTGCAATTTCTGCCTCGATCTTCTTCTCCCCCTTCTCTTTACCATTCTTTCTTTTCGTCTTATACTGCTTACCCTTTCGGGATTCTTTTCTAAAAAAGACTCGAGGAACGCTTTCTTTTCCTTGTTAAAGGAAAGAGCACGAGATAATCTTAACGCGTATCTCCTCGTGCGAACATCGTCGACACTTTGGATTTTCGATGCAATTAGATCTCCAGATTGATAGGAAATCAAGTTATGGCACCCTCCAGTCGAAGGGATATCGCGTTAAACGAAGGGTGGGTTTCACGGTAGGGGTTCTGGAATAAAGTCGAAAGGACAAGTGACATGGACGCGTTGGGGTAGCAAGGAGCAGCACGTGCAACCGGGAAAATATTTATCGTAATGAACTCCGAGTAGTGGTATAATGTTTCTACGTTCTCAAGGACGCTCGATCGAAGGATTCGAAGTTTTCAACCTTTCGATCGTTTCCCACTAGGCCTGTCTCCCAATGTTGTTTATTTAAGAACGAGGGAGGACCGTTCCACGCAGGTACATCGCGGTATCATTAATCGTCACTTTATTGTGTCGTGCTGGCCCGTCATTACGCAGGAATGTCTCATGCACAAAGACCGAGGAACTCATTCATATGTTTAGTCGTCGACTGAGAATGAAGGAGCACGTTGGACCGTTCCTGAAGCGAGTTCTCTATGCGTAAAATAATATATCAGTCTTGTTTCTCTCTCTCTTTCTACCTCCATTCCGTCGAGCAGCATCCCCTTTTCAGAGCGAAACGTACGGACGTCTCGTATAAGTCGCATAGCCGCAAGCTTTTGACCCATTCGAGGATCTACGAGTCAAATGAGGGTGAATGACAATGACAGATTCAACGTATTAGACTCTACTGAACGTATATATATATATATAATATTGTATTGTTCATTCGAAATTCAGTCATCGTACGACATCCTGACGAACAAACGTGAGCGATCATTTGTTTCTATGAGTATTTCGTAACCATAGTTTCCAAAAAGTATTTTACAAAGAGCTACAGATTCATTATGAACTATCGAGGATAATCGTGATTTTGAAGAAACAAAAAAAGGTTTCGAAGACAAAAGAGTAGAGTCATAAAATCCCGAAAGGCTTTTAACACAAATATTATTCAAGTCTTATCTGTCGTGCCGTAAGAACTATTAAATCTCGCGGATAGACGCTCACGGCGTAACACGTTAAATCCTCCTGTTGCGAAAGATATCATCGTGTCAAAATGTAAATGCAAAAAAGGCCCTCTCGATGGATCATCCATCTTGTTTTTGAACGCATTAGTCACGCACACGTTGCCGTAAGCAGCAGCAGCAGCGTTGGAGGCGGACAGTGTGGCGGGGGGACGTCCCTCGTGTTCTCTCTCTCTCTCTCTTTCTCTCTGTTGCCTCACAACTGTTCGATTTATTAAATCAGGATTATCTAAGCCCATTACTTTGTCCTGTAAAGCTAGACACAAAACCGCATTTATAACGGCGCAAAGCCCTTTTAAGGGCGGGGTTGAGGTACTGATTTCCGTGGCTCTCTAGCACCCTCCTTCTAACAGATAATACCGATAGCATCTGATCTCGTTGATATTGACGGACAATTTATCGTTGCGAAAGATTAGAGTCTCGGTAAGGGTGGGGGGTAGTACCTCGTGACTCAGGGCCCTTCGCACGCATACGATTTTGTAGAACGCACGGGAAGGCGAGAAAACGACATGTATATTTAAAACGCGGCCCACCGCGGGAAGAACGCAACACGTGTCGTTAATATCCACAGCGTGAGTCCTCGATTTTCCTTTATCTCTCTTTCTCCATTTTGGTGTCCGTCTTAACGAGCTCGTGCTAGTCGGATCGATACCGAACCTAGAGAAACGTTTCGATCTGTAAAACGTTCATTTTACGACGTCGACGAACTTTTTAAGGATCCGTTACTTAAAAACGATTTTCAACGATAGTCTGTACGTCGGGTGATGCCAATGGGAAAATTGTACTCCTAAGTAAACATTTCGTAGGGCAAAATCTTGCAAGGTGGGATTGGTACTTTTTGAAATAAGAGCGAGATGGGAAAGATTTGACGATGAGAAAGAGAGGGATGTTTCGTATTATGGAAGGGTGAAGGTATGTGGACACAGGTAGGAAGATGGTAACAAAGGAAGAAAGGAAAGAATCGAAAGGTATTCTAGAAAGAGAGAGATTGGAAAGATGTATGGTGAACGAGGGTGTGGAAAAGGATAGAAAAAGGTAGGGGAAAAGAAGGTAAAGATGGGAGAAGAGGAGAAGGAGGCTTCGAAAGGGAGGAATATGGCAAATGGAGAGGGTGGAAGAACCTGGTATACCATGTAAATGTGCCAAGAGAAAGAGAGGAAATACTTATAAATCCCTACGAGTCTTTCTGCATATACCGTTTGGAAGATGAATAGTGAAGAAAAAATATTAAAAGAACGACGATGGAAAAAGGACTATCAAACTATGCGAAATTCTTTCTCCCTACCTTCCTTATCGCGATACATTTCGCGGGTATACCGATTTCGTCGTCTCTGTATTAGAAAGTGCATTCAACCTTGAAAATTTATCGGCGGTCCAATGAAACTGTATCCCGTTTGAATAATAAGCGAAACCAACGATGCGTAAGAGTTTGAAGTGAATGTCGCGAACGATCGACTTCGGCACGCATCATTAAGCATTTGCCTCCGCCGTGCTCGATTCGACATCAAAAATTTTTCCCGTTTTATGTGTATGTCTGTGTCTATCTTGCTGATCTTCGACGTGACTCGGGAAATTTCGCGAGTCGTAGGATGCAACGTCACATGGTTATCCCAATTTCCAAATTTTCGATGTGGGAAAATTATTGATAAACTTATATAGATTTAAATCGGCAATTTCTTGAATTCGAATCAAATTGAACTTCATAAAAAAAATATTACATGTTTTTGTTCAGCCAGATCACAAAAATATTGTACTATGCATCGTCACGAGATACACCTCGATGATCGAGATAACGATTCACGGAAAGAGGCAGGATGACTTTGTCGTAAAAAAAAAAAGCTTCGAAACGATAACCTATCGCATCGCGTTACATAAAACGTATCTCCGTATCGGCGTGTAATCCATATTCAAATGGCTTTTACGACGCACGGTGAATTATGAAAGGATGCCCGATACCGATACAACGTTCGAGTGTGTAGGCAGCTAGGAAGGTATACGGGGTGCATCGAAATTAATTACGCTACGTTTTTGAGATAATGGAGAGAGCCAGCCCGTGGAAAAATCGAGCTTTTTTTTCCCGACCTTTTCCACGATTCTCGCCGGTTCATATATTTTTCGTTGTAACCAGACTCGCTCTATCCGATCGCGCGTTCTCGTTCGGTACGATTTATCCATATAACGAAATCTATTCGCGAGGAGCTTTTGATTATTTTTTTCCTGTTTTTTTCTCTCTCTCTTTTCTCTCCACGCCCGTTATCGCGCTAAACACACGAAGCAATTAATTTCTTCGTGATTTCCCCTTAACGCTCCGGACACTGAGGCCGTTCTCTCGGTGCTTTTTTTTTTTAGTATAGGATTTACATTTACGCCATATGGTGTCGCGCGACAGCCTACACACACGATTCGGCCGCACGGGATAACGCAGCTTTTAAATACCTTGCCACCGAATGCGTTTATCCTCGATCGTTTTCGAACTCTCCCGACAAGCGACTTTCGTCGTGCCGCGATTATGAGCAAATAAATAACAGTTAATACTCCCTCTCCTTCTCTGCGTTATCCGGGAACTGGGTAGAACGCGTGCCCGATGTCGATGTGACTATTATCTTTTTAATCCATCTGAGTTATGCGCATTTTAGGAACATGAACTTTATCTCGCGTCTTGTACTTTTTATAGGGTCATAGACTAAAAGATTCTAATGCTTACGACATGAATTTCGTTTAAGAATCTCTAATAGTCTCCAAGATACGGTATTTCGAAGATCTCCTACTTTTTTAAGGTTCGGTTATCTTAAAAAATTCATATCTACGTTATAACGAATGGTAAAAATCTCGTTCTTGCGGTAAAATCTTTGGAAAGATTTAGAATTTTATTTAAAAAAAAAAAAAAAAATATAAAACTCCTATCTATATTAAAATAACATCCTCAAACTATGTTCACATGTTAAAGAAGTGTTTTTTTCACGGGAGAAACGAGAAAGAAAGAGTCCCATAGTACCAGGAATAAATTCTCGAAGTAAAAGCGAAGGATAGGACGTTACTTTATCATACATACATAGGTTCGGGATAAAATCGGACGAGACGTGCCGGACACGACGATAATTTTATAAATCAATCGCGTAGGAAGTAATCGTGAGACGTTCTCTCTCTCTTTCTCAACCGTAATATTACAAAGTGCTTCGAGCAGAATGTTTCTTCAAATAATAAGTAATGCGATCCACGAGAATGGCAGAGGGTAGTTGGCTGTTGGCGATAATGCGCTCCTCTGTATTCCGTTCTCGTAGCGCTTCCCCATATCGATATGTTTCCTCACCCTTCCCCGATACCCTCTCCGACCACCCATTTGGCTTTCGCTCGAAGATCAAATGGCTTCACCGATTCGCGTTATCCCCAATATTCTATTTTTATTTCGGAATCAAATTTCACAGGGCGAAACGTGGCACGGTGGGGTGGTGGTAGTGGCGATGCTACTGGTAGTAGTGGGAAGGAGTGAGGGAAAAAGAGGGAGGTCAATTTTACGACTCTCTCGTACAAACCAAGGAAGGATCTTTCACGCGGATCCAAGAAGGAAGCAAGGAGGAAGAGGATTTTTATTCCGATCGTATCACGGTGGCGTTTCTTATGCGAACGATTTTGCTCCTCGATCATTGGAAACCATATTATTTAATCAACGATATACTATTCACGATCTAGATATTTTCAAATTAAAAACCCCAAAGATCTATCTTCTATGCAGTATAAAGAAAAAGCGCATGATGTCTGCTCAAGTACCGACTCGAACTACTTAAAATTGGACAAGGTTCTACAAGAACGAACGATAGATTCGAAACAAATCACGACGATGCCATATTATTCTAAAAATTCTAAGCTATCGCTTGAAACTTATAAATCTAGCCCTTGATCTGCCTAACACTATCTAATTAAACCTCCAATGACAGGAAGGATGTCTCGCGTGAAAGATCGCGGTACCAGCGTTTATTTTCAATTTCCACCTCGGAATCGGCAGCAATTAGTCGTCGGGAGAGCAGTCATCATTGACTGCGGTGCGCGACCCTAACTTAGCCACCGATCGTGGCCCGTGTATGCATGTTTGTGTGAAGCTATTTGCGCAAACGTTTATCGCATAGCTCGCCGGTTTGTGTTAGCGCGTTGTGTCCTCATCGTGGGCCGGTTAGACGACGACGGCGACGACGATATCTGGACGATCTGTTCACGCCGAAGGTCGTCATAATTTTCTCGCTCCCTCGTACAATTAGAGGGGAGGCATAAAATTCGTGATACGAGCTTGTATATCGGCACCGTGCGAATATAATCTTGTTGGAGGTCGTCTAGTAGAATTTGCTGCCAGGACCAATAGTGGAATCCACGTTTCCTCTCTACTCGGTTTCTCGATCGCTATTTCGATGATGTTGGTTAGGTTGTAGGTATGCCTGGACCGTGCTAAGAAAGGAGAGAACAAAGGGGAAAGAAAGAAAGAGGAAAAAAAAAGGAATAAAGTCGGTTTTATCGAGAGCGCTCCGTGGATTCGAGCATTATGGAGTCAAGTATATGTGGGCCAATTTCGAGAAAGAGAAAGAGAGAGAGAAGGGGGTCGAGGGTGCGCGCGGGTTGAGGTGAATGAAGGGAACACCGTCTGCTGCCGTGATTTATCACGCCGTGCCATGCCGCGCCGCCGTACGTACATATACCACCATGATGATACATGGTAGTGGAAAAGCGGGTAGAGGAGGCCTTCGCTCGTACTAATTGACGTCATCGATATTGGTATCCGTCGACGAGCAGATTACTCCGCCGTAAACAACTCCGCCCTCCTGCAGCCGTGCATTCTGGCCGGACAACGCGGATGGGAGGGTAGAAAAGCCACGCCACTTTACTACTACTGCTATTACTACTACTACCACTGTTGCAACTACGACTACTACCACTACCAATAGCATCGCTATCGACGAGTAGACGCAACCGATCTACCCCTCTCGTTGTAAGGCCTCCATACCCATTCGACGACCCCACGTATTATCCCTACTGATCTCCCTCTCTCTATCTCTATCCCTTTCTCTCTCTCCTGGTGCACTTGTCCGCCTGAATTAGCCGAACACTTAACGTTGCTTTTCTCGGTTAGCTCGTTTTACCTTTCGAAAGTCCGTTGGCTTATTGACTCCAAATGGTTACACGTGTTTTTATCACTTTCAAATCTACCCCCATACCCTGATAAAAAGATGAACTTGGTGATTACTATAATGTTTTATATAACAATGTTATGCAGTGTTTATTGTAATTTATATTCTACTTAGTTAGAGCTAGTTTGGAAGGACCTCTTTAAAGGCTCCACCTGCGGCAGGTTTACACGAGATATATCCTCGAAGATTTACAAGTTGGGTGCTCGAATCGTTTCCCATCGCTATTTTTTAGCCCGCCCATCTCGGTCGGCCCGAATCCCCAATACCTAGCGACAACATTTCATAAATTTTACGCTCGGCACGTTCGCGCGACGCATGAATGATAAGTGTACGATTCATATTCTCTCTCTTTCTCTCCTGTGGCCTCGCTTTTCTTTCATTTTGACAGCTTTTCACCAGTCACCACGAGTTTCGCGCTCTTTTTTCCCATTCGAAAGTTCCGGGCTCGTCACGCGAAGGGTGAATCAGTGTTAAAGATCGAACGATAAATTAATGGAAAAGGTCCATTTCTCTATCTGTCAGCTCATCTCGTTTCCACGTAGACGCTTACAAGCGCATGGACACACGCACGCGGTCGACTCGTTTCGATACGCGTCTATATAGTTATATACGAAGGGTGTCACGGTCTTTAACTCCCAAATGCACGACGTTCACTTTGCCGTATTAGATTCTAATAGATAGAAAGGGGATCTCTCATGTGTTAGCTCTTTCCTGAAAGCTTCGAAAGACTTTGTTTCGTGCCGTTTCATCGACTCGCGTGAAGTAAAGTGGAAAAAGTAATAGTTACTAACTGGCAATGACCAATCTTTGAGAATTTATATCTCCAATGAAGGTAAAACTTCGTTTATTCGTACGTACTCCTATCGTTCAACGAAAGATCGCTATAGTAAATGTCCGAATCAAGGTTCCATCTAGCACGAACGCGTAACGTATGCAGAGTAAAACGTTAATCAAGCAGTAATTAGGCCGAGCTTGCGTTATCATCGCGCGGGATGCGATCCAGTAGGCAATAAATGTCGTTCGCCGGATTAAAGAGTGGTTATTGGGAAGCTGCAAACCATCGATAAACGTACGTAGACCTTCAGGTCCCTGGTAAATATTGTTTTAAACGAATCACGGCGATTGTAAAAATTCAATTATTCGTCGTCGGAAAGATTTTCGATCCTGGCGAGATGCGAAACGCGATAAATTCTCGCTGCGTAACCCGTCGGTATCTATCTACCCTGTATCCTTCGCTTGTTGTGCAGCAACAACAACGAAAAAAAGGGCACGCATTAATTAAAAAGAGAGAGAGATATCGTATCGTTCGCGAAAAAGTTATAAATCTGGGAATGTCATATGCGGTAGGACGTATAAATCTTCATCGGGCAGAACTACTAAAGCCCGGCTGTACCGTTCGAATCCCTCCTCGATATTGCAAAAAGTGATACGTTCAGCATGTAATGATCCGGTATTACACCGTAACCGCAAGGGGAACGATATTGATTTACGTTACTATTTTAATCGAAATCCGTCGCGGCGTGTCGTAATCTCCAAAATTTTTGATTATTAAAAGATCGATCTATGTCCTACGTGTATACATCGGTATACGTTCGAGAGGAGCGAACGTGGAATCATCTACAATTTATTCATCTCGAATGAATCTCCGATCGTATTACCTCACGATCGACTAAACGTTCATTATAGTCAGCGATAAACTTCTTTCTTTTATTCCTCGAACGTCATTGGAAAAATTGGAATTAAACTTTTACAAATTCACCTCACGAGTACCTAATCCTATCCTTGTTTTCTATAATCCTTAGGTAATGAAACGTCCAAATACACATAACGACACGAAGTATTGGAATAGTTCAAGAAACACGGAGTCCGTCCTACCGATTCACCTTTCTTCAGGACGGATCCGTTCTTCGAGGGCTAATTCATACGGTACTATATTGTGGGTGCTCGAATCAATTTGTGCTTCATCAGTAGCACGATTGTAAATGGATACAGGTGGGAACGGAGGAAACGACGTAAGCGAGAAGAAGTAACAAAATTATCACACGATGACAAGCGGAACTCGTTCCCTCTCTCTCTCACACGTTCTCAAACGTGGACACTTTCGTAACAATGCGTTTCTACCTGACGTTTGATCGTGCCGCCGCCATCTTCCTCGGCGTCCACCGGCACTCATTGTCCCTTTAGAACGCGAGGTATTAAGGAGAGACTCCATTAGGAGAAACTATTTTTCTCCCGTATGCGTGATCACACAACGTCGCCGGACTCTTATCCCCCGTATCTCGCATTATTATATTCAAAAACCAGGATGCCCTCTCTTTGATACGTCCTGGCAGAAAAAACCCAACCCCCTCTACCCCCCCTTCGCCGTTCTCACATCCGTTGTTTTGAATCGCATCGTTCACGGTGATGGTATACGTATATAACATGCATACGTGCGCGGATCACGACTGAGGAGAATATTGACGTGGGTCCGAGGTCTTGACTTTAATCTTTTCCTTCTTCACCATCGTTATTTTCATATTTTTTCAATACAACTATCTCTACCTTGCTAATCTTTTCACGGTAATTTTGAGGGCAGACAACAAATTAATTGATCGAGTTCGGTCTTCTCCAAAAAACTTGGCACCCATTAACATAATAATTATAATTAATATCTCATGAATTTGACGAAGAAACCGCCCTATAAATAGACAACCCTATACTTTGGATAAAATTCCCCCTTGTACGTTGAAACTAATTATAGGTTATGTTTAACACAGTTTCGTTTAACGATATACGAATTTCGCGTGTAATACTAAGCTAACCCCTAGACCCCGATCGAACGAGCCACGTTTCTTTATACGTTTCGAATCTACAAGGATAAAAAAAGGAAAGAGAAGGAAAGAGGGAGAAAAAGAACGCGTACGAACATGTACGTACAATATCGTAGTAATATTTTGGAAAAGCGCCGCGGTGTTCCTTCGGATCCGAAGGCAATCTCGCCCTCGAAGATGGCATATACGCGGAGGTGAATCGCCTCTTTCCGAGGAAATCCGAGGTAATTGAATGCTAACCCTCCTCTCCGCCTCGTCTCGGCCACCCCTCGAGCGTCGCCTTCGTCATTCGGTTGTGTCCACCCCCCTCCCCTCGATTCCCCTCTTGCCACCCACTCGTCTATCCACCATCGGTCTCTCTCATTCTCTCCGACACAAGGAAGACCAGAAAGAGAGGATCTCGTTCTCATCCCCTCGCCATCACTCACCGACGCGGACTTGTAGCTTTCAATAAAAATGTAAATATGGCGGCGTAGAACGAGCCAATGACAGCGCTACATCGACGCGGACTCCGTGAGAGGAGAAGAGAGAGAGAGAGAGAAGAGCAGCATGGGCGCGAGCCTGCCACCGCAGTAGCGACAGCAGCCGGAAGGGGATTGAGGGCTCGAAATGGGCTCCCTCTCGAAGATGGCGAAAGGAGGAGGGTGAAAGAGCTTCGACGCCACTGCCAGCGTACCGAGTGGAGAGGAACTAAAAGAGGAGAGAGAGAGAGAGAGTGCTCGAACGGGGTGTGGGCTTTGAGCAGGAGGATCGAGAGGGGTGCCTCGAGAAAAGGGGTGGAGGGGTGAGAACCTCGGCCAACCCTACTCCAACTCGAGCAACCACCCCTCTCTCTTCTCTTTTGCTTTAGCTGGTCGAGGAGGAGGTGGTGGCGGCGGTGGTAGTGGTGGAGAAGAAGAAGAAGAAAAGAAGAAGAGCGGTGGGAAGTGCCGGGCTTTTCTCCGAGAGCGACGCCGAGGATGACGCAGGTGCCGCAAAGCTTGACACGTCTCCGGCTGTTTTGTCACCTTCTTTTATCCTTCGAACTTTTTACAAGCTGCCTCGTTAGAGGGCCTCGCCCGTTCACCGTGCGTTGATGGAGTAAGCCCGAACGGGCTCTCGAACCAGGCCGCTTTTTAAAATCTCACCCCCTAAGCTTCCCCGCTCATCCGCCGACATGCTCTCCGTGTGTCTTTCCCCTCTTCGAGGGAATCGGCTGGCGATTTTTTTTTCTTCTTTCCGGAGGCAGGACCACGGGAGGAGTGTTTGCGTTACCGGGGTGACGATAGGAGGATGAAACGGGATAGGCGATCTTTTTTGCCGATTTTTAGGATTTGGGGACGAGCCCCTCTCGACGAAAGGTGGCCCCGGTTTAACGCTCGTCTTTGATAAAACGATCTTGTCAGGGGTTTTCCTTTTTTTCCCTGAGTGTTTTCAACGGTGATCCAAGGTAGTCACGTGACCGATCGATGGGTCCAATTTACTTTTTTTTTTAAACAATTTGGATGTGATTTATAAGCTAATAAATTTGTTCGAACGTCCGGTTCGTTCGTTTCCAATTCACTTCGGTCCATTCGAACATAAATCATAGGGAAAACGTGAATCGATCGTACCTTCACTTGCGACTCCGACATTCCAAGAGCGTACGCCAACTTAGCGCGTTCAGGTCCAGCGAGGTACTTCGTTTGCTCGAAGGTCTTCTCCAAGGCGAAAATTTGTTGCCCACTGAAGGTCGGTCTCGTATGTTTCTTTTTCCCACCCTCGTGTTCACCGGCACCACCACCGGCACCTGTCATTCCTTGCTGACAGCCGAGCTGTTGGGAAACTGTAACGAAGAATTGCGATACGATTATAATTGAAACTTTGAAATTATTTGTAAGTCAGAGAAAGAGGAAATAAGAAAGTGGTGTGTACGAAGAGAATGAAAGGAGTCGAAACAAAAGAAATGTCTTACGGTTGAGATCTTCGTCTTAATTAGATGAGAAAAAGGTTCGGGAGAATTTCCAAGGGTAATTAAGAAGTACGGAGGGTAGGGTGAGGTCTTATGGACGAGGGCACGCGGTCGAACGTATTTGTGTGGCATGTGGGCACGGTCTCTCGCTCGTATATGAAAGAGAGAGAGAGAAAGAGAGAGGAGGGCGTAGGGTCGACACGACAGTGTGGGTTGTGGGACTTTAATTTAATAAAGCAATTTGTAACGGAATACGGAACGAGGCAATAATGGCCAGTCGGCGGGGAGGGTTCTAATGAGCTGCTTACCGCACACTCTCCACCCTTCTCTACGATAGGTACCGCGTTTCGCTCGATTCGCCTCTCGTTCGTCTGCTTATTGTTACGTATATCTACTGTCCGCCTTTATGGCACACATGTCCACTATGTAAGTTATTTCTTTACTTTTTGATGGATGATCGTATACACTTTTTTGGTTACAAATATGTGTAACATAAGCCATATAAAAAGCTATGATCGATATCCTAGCAAAATGACGACGTTCATTAATAACAAATTTAATAATCAATTTTTTGATAGTGTAGAACATTTATTCAAATTTGTTAAAAATTGAAACAATTACTTTAATTGTGGTAAAAAATGAATAACTAGCATATAGATATACCCAAAGTCTAAATACCTCGAAGTAAATACTAGTACATGTTTATCCCCGTTTATTCATTACCAAATATCGTATCACATAAAATCATCAATATACTCTTACAACAGCAAAAAAAAAGAGGATCTCGTTCTAACGTCGTTCATCGAGGGTATAAAAATTGATCGTTCATAAAAGGGTGCTAAAAATGTAGGAAGGATCGTCGTTACGAGCTCGTGTTATAAGATAGCACGTTTGGGACAATAAAGTGTGGCTCTAACGTAAACATCCTAAAACGCAGATCGGAGTCCTCGATTTACGAGTTTCACTTTTGGAGAATGGTCCAGAGAAGAACCACGCGATTAAAGCCACTGCGTCGTAGCGCACGCTACTGGAAATTGTCGGATTAATCTTTGCAATGTGTCGCTGCGGGCGCGGCTATAATTTAATCGTTCGATTTAGACCGTACAAGTGATACGCGTGTCAAACACTGTATGCGAATCGAATGGCGACGGGATAATGTACGCGGCCGATTATATGAACGAGCGCGATACCCGAACTGGGTAGTAACGTTACGATGCTAGTAGACAAACGTTTGCCTGTTAACCATTGGGTAGGAACTCGGGACTTTGGGATTAGAAATAAAAGAGTGATCAGCTGTTACCACGCGTTGACTGATACTCGATGACACTGCAAGGATCGAATTAACACTAGAACTACTGAAATGGTCAAAATTACTTTTCGTCTGTTTCTTATTTCACAATCATTCGTATAATGCTATTACATTTGTAAAAATGTATTATCTTTTTTATATATTAATAATAGCGATGAAATTGTTTTTGATTGCTTGTCTAAAAGGTAAAAATATGTTTGGCCTCGGTAAGTCTAGTGTTACAAAAAAAGAGACATCGCCCACTGTTGAATTGAGTAACCTCCACTTTTTTCAAAGTCGGTATTATCGCGTACATACATAATCGAATTCCATAAAAAATAAAATAAACGAGGTAACAAAACGATACCAGCAAAGGTCCAAGTTCTGAAAACATTTCGAACTTTTTTCTCTCGACCTGTCTTTTATATCACCGGAGGAGTATCGAAACTAAACAGAAGCGAGCAGGACGAGCATAAATAGAGGAAGAACGCGTCGGATCCCGCAGCGATCGTTCGACTTCTCCTAGCGCCTCGTGAGACCCATAGAGCCGATCAACGTATCGCCCTGGAATATAAAATATAACGGTGCCCGGTGTAACTTACGTTCGATGCTGCTGCTGGCCTGTCGAGGGCCATGGGGCGTGCCAGTGGGGGTACCAGGGGGTGTACTTCGAATCGAGGGATAGGTAGGTAAAGGGGTTGGTAGGGGGTGTAAAGGGACAGTGGTGTGGATACCGTGATGCCGCAGTTAAAATATTGCCAGAGTTATTCGCGCGAGTGTGGAAAACGTAGTAGAGAAAGAGAGAGAGAAAGCTTGGGTAAAAGGGGGTTGGGGAGAGTGAAGGGGGGTGGGTTAGGAGGTGGAGAGAAGGGCTGATATTGAATATGATATTCTGAATCCAACGGCCACAGCGGACTACCACTACGCCACCCTCTTATTCGTCCTCCCGCAGTGACACTCGTGTACGCGCTGGTGAAACAACACACGCCCGTCGAGCCTTTTCTACGGACTTACATCCTTACGTTCTCGCACCCTCCTTACGTCACACATGTGCTGCCCTAGGGAAAGAGAGAGAGAGAGTGGGACCGAGGGAGGAAAGCAAGCACGCTGATCTATGCTCTCGAAAGGGGAAACGACACCCCCTCCGCGTGCCGTCACGTGTTCTTTCACTTTGTTCATGATTTTTTCCCTCTTCTTTCTTTCTCTTGGCGGTCTACTCGATAGCTCTTACGATTGGTCACGCCGATGTCGACGATAGGATTCAGCTGGACAAGCAAGAATCTTGGATTTTTTGATATCTTTTGAGGGTTGATCATATTAGACGATCGTTTATGAACATGAGAGGGGTCAGGCTGTTATTCGTTCTTGGAAAACGATTTCATGAGGTTGATGACTCGAGGGTCATCAGTTGACTCTCTTTGATCTGTTGACTTCAAGTCTTTTTAATGTATTTTTGGATGATAGTGTAGCTCTGTTGGTTCGTTCAATATTTGTTAAGTATGTACAACGTTGGATTTTATAGTCTCCCAGGAAGGAAAGCAAGATACGAGTACGTTAAATCATGTTTTGGGAGAAAAACATTTAGTCTTGAAGAGTCCGAGAGAAACGTAAGAAATTTCTCTTCCGTTGAATTTTTCTAATTTTCGCGTGTAGCCGGTATCGTTCGTTCTCATGACCACCGTTGACATCGAAATAAGAGCAATGGGAAGGGAGGAATAACGTTTTGCTCTATTTTCGGACGGTGTTTTCTGCTTTTCTTCCTCTAATTCATTCCACTTGACATGTTTCACTCGTCGTCACGGTTCGGAGGTCAGCGCTTTCGCCTCTGTCCTTTCCGGGATATTGTTTAAAAAAGAGGACGTCGTAGTCGTCGAGGCAAGTGTTTTTTCACTTTCGACCCTGTGATTTTCTTGCCGCAAAAGCAAACAGAGGCAGCTGTCAAACCTGCACGTATACGAAACCGAGGGAGAAAGGAGGCCGAAAACATCCGCAGGCATTCCCGAATGCGAGAAAGGAAAAAGAGCTTCCACGTGTTCTTGAATGCTTCTTTTTCTGGTTCTTTAACTTGTCTGTAATAAGCGTTATCTCCTTCGGTGTCGAACGACTGTCATCGACCGTTTTAAAGAAAATAGCCTCATCACGGACCGTCGTCCGAGCTAACGCGCCTGTTTTTCTGCCTCGAGACGATAATAGACTATGAACATCCTTAGTTCTCTTCCTCTCTTTTTTTTTTAACAGTTTATTTTAGCTCGAACGCTCTGTGATTCTCGTCATTGATCCCACCTCTCTCTCTCTCTCTCTATACCCAACAATATTAGTCAAAAATTTCAGTAGACTTACGCGTGTGCAATCTTGCTCGCCATGCCAGAGGATCGCTGACCAACCCCTGAAGGCCAGGCCAATAGACGGCCGGATGTCGTGGTTCCGTCCTTTGTTGAAACTGTCCGATACCTGCGACAGAATTGACAAATTACGTTTCAATGATAAACCGGATGTTCTACCTGAGTACAGTACTTTCTATAGGGCAGATCGTCATTTGGTTATCTTATAGCGTTCCAGTTAAAGTTTCCAGTAGCGAAATTCCGATGGATTTCGGTATACGCGTTTCGAGTTAGTTGAGGTGAAGGGGAAGGAGTCGAATACCTTAGTCTTCCTCCCTTTCAGCAAACCAAGTTTAGACCCCTTTAACAACTCCGATAGCTCATAACTGCTCGCGGGGACGTTCAGCAATTTTATACGCGTTCGAGACAGCACGGATTTTGAGACAACGACAAATCATCTCTACAGTCACCCCAATCGTGTGATATGTTTTTTTAGGGAGAAAAAAAAATCATTTCCTTTTTAAAAACGTCGATAGGTTGCATCGTGGAACAGTCTTGTTGAAAATTCACTATTTTTTCTCAATGATTCTCGAGGGAGTAGAGCCAATCCTTCGAACGAATGCTTAATTTCCTTTCAACAATGCGTGCACCACGGCTGCGGTATAATAAAAGGTTATTTCCGTTTTTACTGTCACGTCCGACGGGGGCTTACCTGGAAAGGAGACGAAAATGGAAGCGACGCGATACAAGCGGTCCACTGTCATTTCCTTTGTCCGCCACTTCCAAATCAAATGGAATTTATGGCATCGTAAAGGACGCCACGACGGTTGTACTCATCAATAAAATATTAAAAGGACTCCTTCATCTTGTATACCGATCCGTAATAGGAATCTCCTGACGTAATCCATAATAAGGACCCGTAGCCTTGCGGGGAAAGGAGGAAAACGGAGAAGGTTGCGAAGGAGGTAAGAGGGGAAACACTTTGCCACTTAAACGGACCCCCGGCGGTGACTTTTATAAGACATTTATGGGACACTATGGACAGGGCTTCTTGATTTAAACGACGAAAACATTGTAAAAATGGACGCGAACGTGGAAGGTGGCGGTTGCTCGGTGATTATGATCGTTAATCAAATAGTCCTAGTGATATCGTATACTCGGGTAGGTATAGCATTCCTTTTATGAATTCCAAGACAGGAACACTGAAAACGAGCGATCGTTTTGTTGATTATCGCTCGACGATGTTTCGAATTTTTTTAAGACATTTTGAGAAGTAATTTTTTCGAAGGTGTAAAAGGTAATGATTTCAAAGTAAATGAGCGAAGAAGATGGGTTGCACGAAACGAGATAAACTATGGCCAAATAATTGAAGTTATCAGACGCAGGCTGTATAACGCGGGACGCGGCGTATCGGTCGAAGTAATTAGTATCGGCGTGCAATCAGCGTGAATAAAATACCGGCCCGTATTAACGTCGATTATTAATAATGATCGACGATTATTAACATCGACGCGTTGTGCCAGGCTGAAAGCTTCGGTAATATCGCTAAAACGTATCGCCGAGCTTCCCTGCTAGCGAATATCGTCCGGCAAAATACATTCCGTCGGGCGACCTATCAATATATGTACGTCCGTGTATGGTTTATTCTAATAATGTAGAACACCGACCGCCGCATCGTAAACGCTTGTTCGTGCCTATTGCGTTTGCAATTAACGTAACAATCCCATATAGATAATGAAGTCGTTACGCCGCTGGGTTAAATCGTTATCGATAACTCGCTGCTTTCCTGTCCGTCGGTAAATTTTTTCTCATTCTCGTTCTTTTTAAATGAAAGTCGAGAAAGTAGAGTAATTTGGACTACCGTTCATAATTTTGACCGAATCGATAGAATGGTTGAATAATATTTGTCACGTGATTTCGCCAAGGTCACGAGTGAAAGCGATCTCAGAATAATTTTTTTAGTATGTTATCCAGTTTCATCGTATGTTATTATTTAGCAGATTTTAGCTTATTCTTATAAAAGGAATGTCTTTTTCTAGAATTTCTCTTTCTATTTCTAAAAAAGACATAAAACGAATTTCTACTTTAAATATTCACGATAAAATTCATACTTAAAATCAATTTCACCAGCTCGGACTATTCGCCAATTTTCAGAGCCATCTTTCCCCAATTTTGGACTCGCTTCTAAGCTCGTTTACCAAATCACGTGTCTCAATATTTGTATTTGATGTAATATCGTAACGTGCATAGACAGGATTAAATAATTTTCCAGTAACGCTGTCAAAACGTGCTCGGGTATTTACACGTCGCAAAATGGTATACTCCGATTACAGGGCCGACGCATCTCAATTTTATAAATTGTTTCGCGCACGTGCGCTCTTTAAATAACGGGTATCGAGCGCCTATTCATCAATGTATCTATTCGTATATATCGAAATATATAAAGCATTTGTTAGAGAAAGAGAGAGAATATGGTTGGTAACGTACTGGTTACAGTTAACATCCCTACACCCGATCACGGATATATTATTTACAATCTTTAATCGTGGCTATAAATTGAAAATGTTGCTGTCACGAGGAAAAGCTAACGATAAATCCGGAATAAATCGAAGTAAATCTATGACGCGTCTCACGCGAATTGTAATATTATTTATCCACATTCATCAAGTTCTTCCGAGCTATTGGAATAAATCTATCGTAAATAAAATCGTAACGAATGTAGGATGATATCGATGGGATCGCGTACGACGTAATAAAAATTTGTCGAAAGGGGAAGCAATTTTTCAAAATAAAAAAATCACCGACCAACGAAATTACACGGAAGAACGCGCTCGGGATTCGGTCGAGGACGTGTCCCATTAAACGCGTGTGCGTGGACACGATTCTAGGAGAATTAATGCTTGTCACGTAGATCGCTACACGATGAAGATACATCGCTTACATAGATACCTAGCTACCAAGCTCTGGTAGAAGACTAGGAAAAGAAAGTTATTCGACTTTCGTATAAACTTTTGCGCCCTGCAAAAATTTGTACGAGCTGTCGGCTAATGTACGTAACGCTTAACTCCAGATGTCACGAATTTAACGTGAACTTTACGTCGACTAGCAGCGGGATAGCTCGACGATCATCCTTCTCTAACATTAACGAATATTTTTAAGGCTAAAGACACGCGTGTCCGGTGTTTAACGCGCGACGGATAATGCCTTTTGGTTAAAAAGTCTGCGAGAGCTTCTTTCATGATTATTACTAGCTACCCAGTAGGTATATATATTTTTTGACTTTTTTCCCTTTCGCGAAGACTATGATTGATATCTTAATGCTCGGCAAAGGCGGAAATCGAGGCTCGGTTGGTTCAACGCGGTAACGCGGGTAGAAATGGTTGTTCGAGCGTGCCGCCCGATGTGTTTCATTATTGTGAAACATAACAGCACTTCGCGAAGAGCAAATCGTTTAGAAATTTAATGCCATGAATGTTAAGCAACGTCGCTCGTTTGCGTCGCTCGTTAATGTACCGTGGGAGCACGTAATTCGGTAAGCATAAATTTTACTACCACTTTACCTCCCACGTTTCTCGGTCGACCTGGCGATCAGGCAGCACCACCACCACCATCGCCAGCCACCACCATCGCCATCGCAACCACCATCACTGGCACACCGTCCAATGATACCAGAGCTAGTGTTGTCATTAATTCGCTTCTTTCGTTCGCACGCTCTTGCCAGAAAGCATTTCGAGGCAGTAGCTAGGTATAGATACGTAAGTATAACTACTTTTAAAGGGAAACCTCACCATCGAACTATTATATTCGATCTCCCGTGTGTTTAATCGCGAGCTCGTCAGTCTCTGTCGGTGTTACGCGTAACAGGAATTAGCGTTTAATGACGTTCCTTGGGAACATACGTGATCGTAATTACCGAGAATACCGCGAGAAATTCTGCTTCTTTTTTTGTCTTTACGCGTCATACTTTTATACGGCAACGAGTGAATTTACAGCCGAGGTTGGATGGAAAGTCAATCGTGGTAGCGATGGAAATGTAGGTACAGTGTTTCTATTTCTAGAAGAGATTATAAATCATGGATTGGTCAGACAACCTACGTTTTTGTGATAGTTTATGTACAGTGGCTAGCCACATGCGGCGACCAGTGGTTATCTATAGCTACCTATATTTTACAATTATACGAAGATAAGTCTTAGATTGGACCGCGTTCATCTTTACATAATCGTACCGTTGAAAGATTCTCGAATACCCCGGGTATTATGTCTCTTTTCTTTCACGATTCCTACAACTCGGTGGATTCTCCCTAATGTTTCATTCTTTCCAGGGTGATCTTTGCCGAAAGAACAGTACGTTTCCGTGGCAGTATTCCAGCAATGTCTCGAGACATATCGTTTTGCTTCTTTTATGTACTCGGATTCGAACTTTCGTAATTCCATGCTGCGACCCCCCTTCGAAGGAATTCATGAAATTCCAACGGGATGTACGTATTAAAAGTCTCATCTTAGTACAACTCTACCTCGATTCCAGATCGGTCGATCGTATCTAATCTTATCAAACTCACACATTTACGATCTCATGTACAGTAAGATACAAAAAGTATTACTTTCAGAACCTGTACGTTTCACTAATCAGCAAAAGGTCTAGTCCTCGAGGGTTTTCCGTATCCTTGAAAAGAAAGGAAAAGTGGTTTCTCACGATCGGCTGATCGGATCCATCGATATCAAACTTGACCTTTTACGAGGGTTCCCATAAAAGTGATAAAATTGTCTATCCTCGTTGGGTCAACAAGCCAGCGATCCCAATATATTCCAAGGAAAGATAAAAATTGAAGAATACTAACCGGTCGACGCGGTGAATCCTGCGTGCATGGCGTAACGTGGTGCCGCCATGTGTTGGGGATGCGGTGCCGGTTGAAGGGCGGCGTGCGAGGCGGGTACGGGAGGTTGCGGATGCGCGGCCGCCGGTCTCGAGAGTATCGTGTCTATACCGTGAGGGTTGCTGCCGACCGAAGTGATCGAGGTTGCCGGACTGTGTTTCCCCGTGCTGCCCGTCGGCGAGGATTGACCACCTTGCGTGGTCAGAGTAGAGAGAGGAACACTAAGACGCGGTAACTGAAGTCCCTGTTGTTGCTGATGCTGCTGCTGCGGTTGCTGCTGATGTTGCTGCTGGTGTTGCTGTTGGTGTTGTTGCTGTTGCTGCTGTTGCTGATGACTACGTTCGGCCATCGAGTGAAGTGCAGCCAAAGGTTGATTACCGAGCATGCCACCGCCGGCGGCGCTCAGGTTGAGAAACTGCAGAACGTGGGGCGCGGCAGCGGCATGAAAATCGTGAAGCCAGGGTGGCCTAGGAGGCGGTGGCGAGTGGCTCGAGGTCGGTGGTGGCGAGCACGAGCCCAAGGACGAACCTGCCGAGGAGCTACGATCACCCTCGCCTATGTGACTGCTTCGCCTGTGCTGATCGCTCAGCGATGACATGTTGTCGCCGATCTCGAGTTCGCCTTCCGGACTCGATCGCGGTTGAAGTTCCGGCTCACCGTTCTCGCCGCAGTTCTTGTTACCACCTCCGCCTCCACCACCGCCTCCGCCACCACCGCCTCCGCCGCCGCCGCTGCTGCTGGTCAGAGAACACACCATCTCGCACCACGCATAATTCGATAGTGAACGGTAAATCTTAACGAGACGTTCTGCACCGTGTAAGAGTCGATCCGCGATCTACGATTGTGCGAGTTCAGCGTATAGCTGCACGTTCTTGTGCGGGGTCTCTGTCTGCCTGTCAAGAACGAACACGAGTTTCCTTTCGGCTTTCTTCGGCTTTTCTCAACCACCACGACCTCCCGAGGATCCCAAAAATTTGTCGATCTTTCCTGGAAGGACGGCTGCTGGGATTCTTCCGGCTCTGCCCACTGACAAAACCACCGTGTCGTGTGCTTCCCGTCGAAAAGTCCGTAACAACACCGCTAGATAGGTAAGCCCAAGACTTTCTTCTTTTCACAAGATTTCGTAGCAACACGGTAATACCTTTCCGCACGACTTTATCCGCGATGATCGTTCACCGTTCATTCTTCTCGCGCACACGACTCGCGCGATTAGAGAAAAAGGCGTCGCTAGGTTGGTCAAAGCAGCCGACACCGGAGTCGATGGTGAAGTGCTCACGCGAGAATGGAGTCGGTTCGATCGTGAATCGGTGTATCCACGGTGGTCTCCATCTACCGTACGAGAGTCGTGGGACTCTCTGTCTCTGTCTGAGCGAGCGATCTTGGAGAGTATCGTCGGCCGACTCTCCGATGGCTGTGTGACTACACTCGCTGGTGGCAACTGCTCACTCACTCTCTCTCTCTTTCTATCTCTCTTTCTCTTTCTCGTTTACCCACACTCACTCGGAAAGGTAGAGTGAGAGAGAGAGACGGGCACGCGGGCGCACACACGTACTCACACACCGGTACTAGACGTTCTCGAAAGGGTCCTCTCCTCTTCTTTCTCGTCCTCGTGGCAACTGAGAGAGAAAGAGAGAGACAGAACGAGAGAGAATCAGCGACGACGGTCGGGATAGGTCTGCCCCCAGGACGCGTGGCGTTGAAACGAGGGGCGAGAGCGGATTGGCGTCCCCCTCGTGGGACGGCCTAGCCGTCGAGGGCGGTACCAAGCGCTGATTGGTTGCCAGGACGTCGTTCTACCGGAAGAAGAGGTGTTCCGGGCGGGGCCTCTCAATCTCGCGTTAGCTTCTTGTTAAGCGTCTTTCATTGTGTGTTTAAATTCGTAATTTATGATCCCGACTGAATAAAACAAGAACTTGCTGGTTCGCTAGCTCGCTCGCTCGCTCACTCGGCTGACTGGCTGACTGGCTGACTACTTGGTTGGTCGGTTGGCTCGCTGGCTCTCTTCTCGCTAGTTTCCACGACGGCCAGGCACCTTCGTACGACTACGGTGACACTGCCGCTTCGATAACTTCCTTCCTTCTCGTCTCTTCTCCAAGAGAATCCTCTTCTCTCGTTGTCCTATCTCTTCTTCCTAACCCCTCCTCCCCTTCATTCTCTTCCCCACCATCCCCACGCCACCCCTACTCATCTTCTCTCTCTCTCTTTCTCTGTCTCTCGAAATCGAGTTATTCGCTCCCGATGGTCCATTTACCCTTCCCCCACCCTTCCCCGAACCCGTTTTGGCCACCCCTCGGACTTACTACGGCGATATGCGCGCGTCAACGAGAATTCGGTTACTTCGTACTCGATGAACCATTGCCTCGGCCAGGACGTAACGAATGTCGGGATGAACTCGGCGCTTCCTGGCACTCCACCAACGTAATGATCGGCGCGTAAGTGTCCGGGCGCCTCCCACCGAGCGACCACCTCGTATGGCCTCCTTGCTTCTCCATTCCAAACGGGGGAGATGTTTGCGCATCGAGGATACACCGTTTAAGAGCTTTTCCGAAGCTTTCACGGACTTGTCCAGAATTCTATCGTTACATCGATACCGTTTCGATCTCGTTTTAGTTTGGTTAACGCTGTTCCTTAAGTTTGATCGATATTAGAGAGCTAAAATTGTTGTTTATATTTTTAAATCGTTAAGACTTGGATTGCCAAACATTTTTATTAACAAAACTAGAAAAAACTATTTTATTTCCTGTCTGAATTATTCGTGGTTAGTTCGAATAACTGTCTTGAAAGACCAGGTACTCAAAGATATAATCGTCAATAATCTTTCTATAATAATCAATGTAGTTAATATTTATTAACATTTTTCAAACCAATTGTTACGATACTCTGAAAACTGTATCGTAACGTAAAATCTTAATTACGAAGTTTAAACTAGAAAACTTGAGTCATTCGACGATAATAGAAGAAAACGCGTTTACCGGTATAAACGTAATTTAATCTTGGAAAGGAAGGAACGAAGGAGATCACGTTCTCCGTTCAGTTATTTATCGACTCGGCGAAGTTAACGCTCAGGGTTCGAACGTAATTAGCGTGCCGAGAAAAAAATTGGCAACTGCGTTGAGGGGGTGGAGGCTAGGCGCCGTTGGTGCTACCATCGCTGCCGTCGCGAACTCTCTCGCGCCTTCGATTTGCCTTCGATGAGTTATAACGGCTGTTTATACGACGCTATTTATCGCGGATTACGAAATTTAAGGGCGCAGTCGCGCGAGGCTTTCACGGCAGTTATTTGTACCGTTTTACCGTAACAGTCGTAAGTACGTTACGTACGACAACGACGACGACGACGACGATGGCCGACCGCGTTTCCAATATTCCCTCGCGTTTGGTACGGGCTTCGACGGGAAAGAAATTTACTGACTTTTCTTAGAAAACTTCGAGTCGGCCGCGTTACGGGGGAAAGAAATAGCACGGCCTGCTCGAGTTCTGTAAATTTTTACGAACCACCCTCTCTTCTTCGACAAATGAAATGTTGCCAATCGTGACGCGTTGGCGGAGAAAGAGAGTAGGGGAAAAGGGCTGTCGGTGGTAACGTTCCGAAGGGGGTGGGGATGAGATACGAATAATATTTCCGCTAAGCAGAAGCCTTTAAATGAAAGACTTTTTCAAATTTATCACTCCGCCTTTGAAAATATCAATTCTCGCGGCAGCGGCGGCTCGTCTTCGAAGACGTTAAGCCCTTTTAACGAGATGACTGATGGCGAGAGATACGTATTTCGTGAGTAAGGGGCGCCTTCCGTTCGCCAGGTAATCTAACGAGCCGGTATAATAGGACTCTTTGTATCTGGGATATCCTTTCCTTGCTTTTTCTTACCGTGGAACCTTTTACTTGTAATTTCGCCTCTCGTATTTCTTTTATTCCGGAGCATCCTCGAAAAATGTACAAAAGGCACGCGGTATCGTCTCGAGAACGACAGATGCGTTTTGGAGCGCCAATTTTTTTTGACTGCCTACTAAATTGATCTCGTAAATCACTTCTTCCTAACTTTTATTGTTTTTTGTATAATGAAATTTCGTCTATCGTCCGATGACAAAATGTATAATTAAAGGAGGAGATCGAAAATGTACGCGAGTCGGGCTCTAAATATTGTCGAAGCTATTGCGCCACTCGAGTGGCAATAAAATCGTTTTTCATTCGACGTGAGAGAACGGTCGAGAATTATTTTTAATAATTTACCGTGAGAGATAAGCGTCGGGTAGAGAGAGCGCCATATGCTTCCCGACTTCTACCAGTATTAAGTCCTAGTTATATCGCGCATCATTACGAGTAGGCAGAGAGCGTTATCGTGGTCGTGGCGCGTATCGAGTAGTAATATGCAATAGTAGTAAAATGAATAGCAATGTAAACGAAAGCGCGAGATAATTATGTACATATGCCTGATCGAAACGTGACCGCCATATTACGTCCTTCCTCGAAACTCGCTTAATCGTAATACCCTGCACCGTGTCGGGGGGAAGGGTGGGTATCCGTCTCGTCGCGAGTACACAAGATAAAATTAATTTCAATAATAAATTTGATTGGTATTTTTTTTATACTCGGTGATAACAACGAAGTGTAAGATTTACGAATGAAATCACGATATTAGGTGTTTGTAGCTCGAGTAACTGGTATACGGGGCAAGGTATACTAAAAATGGTACACGATATGGAGTTTTGATAAATTTCTTTATTTGTATACTTAATAAATGTTCTATCAAGAAAATGCATTAGGTAACGAAAAAATCATTTTATTCGCATTAAAAATATTGGTTATATTTTAAGAAAGTTACTTCGTTATTTTAATTAATAAAATTGAGCAATGAATATTTTTATTCCTCAATTTTCTTAATATAAAAAATTGTATTCTTGAAAAATTCCTAACTTGGTGTAGAAATAAGATTCGCAATGTACCCAATTTGGTATACGCGGTACTCAACGTGTTAATAGACGAACATAAATCTGTCGTTAGAAAGTAGATTCGTCGCTCGTTCCATTCTCTTTTTATAGAAAAAAAAGAAAGAGAGGGAGAGAAAAAGTGAGCGTGAAAGTAGAAGCCACCGGTTTTCCGATCTGTCCTTCTCTCCCCCTTTTCATTCTACCTTCCTTTCGACGTAGGGTGAAATTATTCTGCAGGGAACAAAATGAGCCATAAAATCGTGCAAATTGGTATCGTGCAAAACGGTTCGCCGGTACGACTTAAGCTTCGTCCTGCCGATTAGCTGACAATAATGCCGATAATTGTTAAGCGGACAGCTGCGATCGTATGTATTATTCGGAGATGGCGTTAAAACGGTGCTCGATATTTTCGTTCTCGCGATGTAATTTTCATTTTGCCAAGCGATAAATCGTCTACAACGTGAAGCGAATGAAAAATTTGAGATATCGTTCGATCGTTTTCGAACTATGATTTTGAAAGATCGTCGATATTCGCTATGACTTAAAATGACCAACGAAAGAGAACCCACCCACCTCCACGTACTTTCGAATTTCCGAAAAAGATTTTATTCCCGTCACGATTATGCGTTTCATGAACACGTCGTACGGATTCGACGAGAGCGAGATATATCGAAAGTTTTGAAACACCTACTATAAGGGTCGTCCTTTCGACGTAACTCCGCAGACGCGAAACTTTTTCAGAACTCGATTCCAGTCCCATTCGATACCTGATACGTTTCACCCGAAGTTGGGAAAACGACGGATATTTTTCGGAACGCGCGAACGCCGAGGGTGACGATGTATTGCGCTTATAACAAGATCGTTTTGCAGATTTTGCAGAAACAAGAAGTAGCGAAGGGGGTGGGAAAGGAGAAGGGACTTTTCTTTAGGGTGAATGGGGTTGCGGATGAGATACGTTTATGTTACTTTGCTCGGAAACCACCGAAAGAAATCTCACATAATTCGTCTCACGCAAACACATGCGTTCAGATTTCGCAAAAAACATTTATCAACATTTATTGAAAAAAACCTTCAATTTAGCGGAAATTACAAGAACGTTAACCGTTCAATTTATCGAACGTGTTTCCCTCAATTTTACGAGATCTGTAACATAAGAGAAATGGGATAGTAGTGGGGGTTACCGTGGCAAGGTGGGGTAGCTCTAAGTGTGACCTAATTTTACGGAACATCGCCCTTTATTAACGACGACGCATCGTCACGCGACTATGGCGAGGCAGGTAAAGAATTGGCTGTTAGTGAAGAAGTCATTTCGCAGGGACGACCAAACAGTCAGCCAGCAACAGCAGCGTTCTCGGGTATTGTTGTCCGGGCCCGGCTTGAATCGTCACACGCCGATGATTACATTATATTAGGCATGCAGCCGATCACTCGCTCGTGGATAATCCGTATGATTGTACGTTCATCCTTCCCCTCTCCTGTCGAAGAGGAATCGAAACGAGCGACTCGCTCGTTTTTCAGATCCCCTCTTTTCTAATAATCCTGAGCTTTGCATGAACCAAAGATAGGAGAGAGAGAGAGAGCGATAATTTAACTTCTGTCGATCGGTAACTCGAAATGACTAACGTTCCTAATAATTTTTCAGTCGTAACTTCCTTTTGATCGTTTCCTCTCCCACTCTCGTTCACCTATAAGCGAGTTTAAACTTTCATTAGGCTCGTTTTTTCATCGAAAGAGATTTCAACTATACAAGTACCACCACCAGGAGAAATATATCCGGTGCGGTCAGGCTCGAGGAGCCAGTACCGTGCTGTCTGTCATATTTAGAAGCCACTTGGTATCCCAAGTACGTGTTAAGCACGTGTTACACGCTAATGAGAGAGGAGACTTTCCTACCACCTGTCCTCAAACTCTGCCCACAATTATAGGAAGTTTACGCGTTTACGGACGGGAGAATTAATTTGGATCGTAGTACCTCTTATCATTCATCTTCTCTAACGGAGATGGGTACTCGGATGTACTTTGAATTCTCGACGAGTACGAACTTTTTGAACTAGTATCCGTGCCGACGAGAGGTACGGGAAGAAGTCAAAAAGGATTAGATGGACTTTCTCGTTCGGAATAGCATTGAACGACTTAAGCTTCTCTTCTTTTTTCTCCATGGCTTCGAAGTCAAAAAGAAGGAGAATTCGGAAGTCGTAGGAAAAATCCTCGAATCGAAAGTAGATTCTCGTCGTGCGACAGGAGTCGGCTTTACGGTGTACTGTCCTGTTAAACCGTTTCATTGACCAAATTTAACGCTAATACTGTCCAAATACGGGAGCTGCTTTTGTTGGAGGATCCATGAAAAGGGAGGCCTGGCCCGAAAATTCGTAGGGGACAGCTGCTGGCACGGCATCGTAAGGGCCCGACAAACGGGCTTAAGTCACTCTCCGTCGTCCTTTCTCGGTCTATCAGTCATCGTGCAAGAAGAAGAGAATGCGTCCGAGCGTTATATAGGTCCATTCAGGAGGACATAGAACTGCCGGGCTCGATCCTGACACGTACGTCTGATTCCGCTTTTAACTTACCTGTCTGCACTTAACATTCGTCACACGAGCTTTTCCAACTTTACGAGAAATTATTAGATCTCTTCCACCTTTGGCTTTAGCACATGAGAATACTGTATAGGTAATCATTTACATTAGCAATTAATTACCAATTGTAGTGACTTTGAAATATGCTGTTAGGGTTAACATTGGGAAATTTTAAAACGCTAATTCTTAATGAAAAAAGTCATTGATACCCACAGTCCATGTGACATATTTATAATTTTGGGAAAACCAAATTGGTACAAGCTGAAACAGCAAGCGGAAACCGTAGGAGGGTTTCCGTGATTTTTTTCGACATACCGTGCGATCCTCGTTGCGGTTCTAGCCTATAAGAAAAAGGAGCGGCAGCGTCCGATGCATCAATGTCATCTCTAGCAACATTGTTCCCAAACGCAACGACTTGTCCCTAACGAGATATTTATGACGTCACGTTGCGGCTTAAATAATAACCAGTTGATGATGGATGGGCCGCGGTATACGCGTAGAAAACCGACATCATTATTGCGGTTGGCATTTTGTAAGTTCCACGGCGTATTCCTCGATCGCACAATACGTCACCGCAGACCGTGAGCGCGTACCTACTTGCTGCTAGCCGGCCTAACAGATGTGTCTAATCTCTCTGTATTAGCGATAGCCTCGATCCCGTCGATTTCAATTCGTACCGACCCTTCCTCCTTATCTGTCAAGTAAGCCGCGCTTACCGCCGATAGATTTTCTGAAAATCCACGATGGATTAAAGTTTCTGAAAGTTCGAGCATCCCCATCGTAACCAGAAAAGGGGAGAGGGAAACTGTAAAAAAAAGAATATCGCGAAACGATGGACAATTATTGTCGTGTTAAATTTTTTTGCTTTTGATAATTTACATACATAAATCATTCCAATTTTCATGGATTATTTAACCAGAATGTCGATCGTCAGGTTTACAAGAAATAGGAAACTAGCTGATAGGTTTTTCCGGTAGGGACCGTGACAGGAAAAGGCAAAGTGTCGAATAATCTGGTTCGCCTATCAAGCTGAAGTGAAAGAAGGAGAGAGAGATAGGAAGTGACGGGCGTCAATTGTGAGGGAGCATTTCCCCGGTCTCCCTCCTCTACATCCTGCCTACCTTTGTACGAAGGATACAAACGGCGTGCGCTTTTTCGCAGCCTCCATAGAAACGTATCCTCATAACAATAGGTTAAAGCGTCAAATTAGGCGGTACAGGTCAACTGCATGGGCGTCCCTGTTTAGTTCGTGACTTTCGTTCGACTCTCGGCACAAGCACACTCACATACACACAAATAACAGCTCGGGGTTAGGGTGCTCGGCTTTTTCAGGGGCTCGGCTTCTCCTTTTCCCCCTCTCTCTTATTCTGTGTCTCGCTAAAAGTCACCTCTATAATACTATAATACAAATAAGCAGTCAGTCAGTCAGTTGGTGCCTCGCCACGTATAGCCGTCGGTCTATTATGGTTCTTGATCTCCGTCCATTATGCGTTCTCTCCCTTTTCTTCCACGATCGCTATGCTACAAAATCATTCGAGGCAGTCTAGGCTCGAGACCTTCTACCTATACGGTAGCTTCTCTCTCCAACCTCTTTTTCTACCAGCACGTATGAACGTTCTCCTCTTCTCCTTCTCTATTTTCCTCCTATATATCAAACTGACTTACCCCCTTGTCCATTCACTTTTGCTCCTGGAAGATCATTTTCCTTGCGAATTCGTCACGAAAGATTGCCAGTGGTGGTATATACCTGAAAGATATTATTCTACCATGATCTGGGTATGAGTAACGACGTTACAGGCTACGTGTATTTTTATAATAGGTGAAATAAGGGAGATCATTTAATTTGGACGAATTTCATCGTTACTCCTTGGGACCCATCGCAAGGGTCATCTTCATATGCTCGTTTAATGGAGCCGATACGATGTGCTCCCTCTCTCTCACTCCGTTTTGTTAGTGAGAAATCACCTCGGGATCATACACTCCGATGCACCCGAAACGCTCCCGCTGGAATTCGCCTCGGCCGACGGTGGCTTAATCGTCTGCGATTAATTCATTCGAGAGAGAGAGAAGAGCAAAGGGGTGCCCGGGATGCATGATACGAGAGAGAGAATAACCGTTAAATAATTTTATTATAGGCAATCGACGAAAATATCAAGTGGAACGCTCGAGGGGGGTTACTACCGTCTACCACGTTCCGTCGCATTTGTTATGATATTTCGAATCGATGGCGTTGTTTGTACGGAACGGAAAGCTTTAATTTTATGAACCGACGTAGTTTATACCAATTGGTACCCGTGAACCATAACGCATGACTTCGAAACGAACGGGAATATAGTTTGCTTTATTTTATATAGAAATACTATCTATCCTCCCTGATATCGAAATATCGTTAAACAACGAACCAGGTAGAGAAAGACAAAGTTAACTTCCCATCGCAGAGATTTTCCAAAAGACAGGATATAAAGTTCCTAATGAAGAGACTCGTTTTGAGTAAAATGCACAATGACAAGTTGAAATTACTCGTACGTGTTCGTTTTGTTGGTTCCGGAAGAATAGTTAAAATTTCGTTTTAGACGAATCATAGTCAGAAATTATCTCGAGAGTCGAAGATCGTTCGATTCCCGTTGGAGGATCCCTTCGAGCTTCGGTAACATCTTGGATAGTCTCGTAGTGGTCCTAGACGAGGACGGACTTGGAAGGAAACACTCTATGCGGATTTTCCCCTATCTTCGCTGCTTTCACGGATACCGCTTACCCCTCTCGATACCCTTGTTTCGCTCTCGCCGATTTAATCCCGGATTCAGCACTCAATTTGGTGCGTTACACAGCGGTTTGTATGCCCTAGCTCGCCTTACTCAAGCCGGTACACCCTCTTCGTATTACTGTCTCTACTACCCGCCCATACTAGATCGCTTCATCTTGTTCCACCCTCCTTCCTTCCTACCTTCCTTCTTTCTCACCCACTCTCTACCTCTCTCTTTCTATCTTTTACATACGCTCTCTCCCAGACTCTTCTCTCAACCTTCCAACATCCCCTACTTCTCTCTCTCTTTCTCTCCTTTCCTTCCTCTCCAGTTTTCCCACCACCATAACCACCCTCTTCTTTCTCCTTTTCTCTCGAAACTCGTTGTTTCCGCCAGCGGCACTCTTCCGATGTTTCCACTGTCCGTCTCTCTTTCTCTCAACCCCACCAACCATCGGTCCCTTACGTTTTTCATCCACCCCTCGGTGCCCAAGCACGATACGAGAGACGCTACGTTCCGGGGTGAAAGTGTCTCTCGAGTGTGAGACCAGCCCTGCCCCTTTCTTCTCTATCTCTCTATCCTCCCTCTCTCTGTCTCTCCTCTCCTTCGCATTTAAATTAGATTAGATAAGTTAATCAATGCGGTATTCAAAGTAAAACCTGGGATTTCGTGTTCGCACGCCATCGAAGGGTGCTGGAAATTATTGCTAACTTCGAGGAGAATGAAATGGTCCTCTCGAACGTGGCGAGAATTCGACGCTTCACTACCGATGCAAATTGTTGTTGTTGTTGTTGCTGGTTTGCTGCCAGTCCTGATAGCGATAGAGGATCTGCTACTATTGGAGGTGGAAAAAAGGGATGAAACTCTGCGTGGTCTCGAGTTTAGGGGGCGGATCGCAGCCAATACACTTTTACTTTTTTTTTCCGGCGTACATCGGGAAGCCCGATGGAAATCTCAGACGCGTTCGTCACGCGCCCGCCGGTTATCAAAATTTATCGTAAACGTTTTGAATACCGAACCGGGTAGCTTCCTCGTATACCTCCCCCCATCTCCATCGGTGGATTTATCGCGGTTCGTCGGTTTTACCGTCGATTCGGTGTACCCACCGACACTTCGAGATCGCGAACCCGATCGAACGCGTCCTATACCTTTACAAAACTGTCTCGTTTCGTTTCCACGAGTTCTGCTTCACTCGAAAAGCTTACCAAGCAAATTTTCGTCAAATTTCGAGCCTTGCAAGGTGGTATAATTGTAGGGAAAGGTTATGTTCCGTGAAATTTGTAGTTCTCTGTAAATTATATTTTAAGGAAAAATGATAAAATTGAACTTTTATTTATATGGAAAAGAAATATAGATAATACAAGAAGCAAAATTTAATCTACACGAATAAATAAATAAATTAATCTTCTCTCTAATTGTTTAAATCAATGTTAACATCTATTAGAATTATATTACGAAAAATGGTACGAGGTGTTTCGAAATGGCGTAAAATTTAGAGGTCGGCGACGATTATAACAAGATTATTTCCACACTTTCGGACTCATGCATTTGTCATGAATATTCGCGGAATTAGGTGGATACGGGACGTCCGAGAGATATAATGCGCCTTTTACCGAAGGCACACGAGCAGAGGATGACTTATAAAACGCTAACAAGGAAAGATCGGAGATGACCCCCCCGAGCGCTGTGTTCGCGGAAAGTTTGAGAGCTTTTAGTAGACATTCCCTGGGTGACTAAAAGGCAAAAGAGAAAAGAGAGAGGGAGAAAGAGAGAGAGAGAGTATGCCTGTATGTTAGGGCAAATGGCCAACCGTTTCTCGGGCAAATGAATTTGATTTCTTCCAGAGTTCGCCATAAACTCTCTTCGCGCTCGAACTTGGCTCGTTATTATCTTTTTCCATTACATTATCCTTTGTTTTTCCGTTAACGTGCGCGAATATCTTCCCGCGGGAGAAAGTTCGCCTTCGTAGCAGATTCCCACGTCGCTTTTCGATCGAATTTCTACGCAGCATTCGAGCTATTTTACGCGTAACGAACGAAAGACACATGGTCGATAGTTTGAGGAAAACTTGCCCAAATTTGGATTATATCTATTTTTATTTCGATTCTTTTTTCTCGATATAATAGAATATATAGATAATTACAAACGATTACATGTACAAAAATATATATAAAAAAAATGTTGTATCATGACATTCTTCCATTTAATGAACGATATCTTCAAGGTATCAGCTCCGAAAGTACGGAGGAGTTCGCATAGGCCGAGCAAACGCGTAACGATTCCCAAACGACGAATTAATCGAAATCGAAGGTAACGTCGGCAGGCTGACAAACGATCCGCGTCGTTGAAAGGAGTTTCGGTGGTAGGCGACGAGAGAGAGAGAGACGATAACCCCGGCCGGCTCGATCGATCTTGAGAAATGGAGAATTCGATTTGCAAACGTTTAAAGGGCACAAAACGCATACGTATCTCACGTTTGAATTTTCTTTTTGAGAAATGTTGCTGGCAGATTGCGTGAAGTTTATCCATTGCGGTACAAGACAAATCGACGTGGGAGGAAGAGGGAGACCCTCTTAGGTACATCGGTGGCTGACAAACTGGCCAAAGCCCTTCTACGACCCTCTCGGTCGCCACATTATCGGACTCCTGTGGACAGCGAGGCCATTTATACTGTTGAAAGACCGAGAGAGATGGCGATTCGAAGACGGAGAGAGTGGAAACCGCACGAGAATGAAATGAAATTGTTTCTCCGTCGTGAGCCGATCCAAACCCACCAACTTCTTTTCTTCCTAGTCTTCTTTGCTCCAGGATGAGGAAAAAAAGAGGACGAAATCGCCATTGTCTTGTCGTGGAAAGAAGACCAACGGCATCCGTACTGCGTAAACGCGTATTAAACGTATTACACGTGCGCGAGCTCACGTTTTGTAGGAGAGTAATACCCATGACTCGCTTTTATTCGGTCTAACGCACGATGGACCTCCCTTTCTGATAATTATGCTTTATCAACGGTCATTGAATTAATTCGTACGAATTTATGTGCCGCATAATCGATGTTCGATTATGCGTTCCACCGGCTAATGTTAAAATCGATTATTCGATAATTAATAAATTGGAACGAGTCGCCGCCGGTGGGAAAGTGCTACGATTACGATGGTTCTCGTTCGTTGAAATCATTTCCAAACGATTGGAAAGGATTTCTATTTTTTTTCTACGATCGAAAAAATCGGGGAACGATTTTTCCCTTCTGTAAACTGGCAGTCTCGTCCAATTATTAGAGATTGGCGTATGCAAATAGTACGGGTAAGCGGATAGGAACGTCAATGGGACCGGATTGGCGTGGACATTTCTCAAGATTTCTAATCAGGGATGACAGAGATGACGCGTCAAGATATTTTGATAAGAACATCTCAGAGCAACAGGTAAAGGTTGAATTTCATGATAGAAACCGAGAGTGGGTATGGCCGTTTGTTTGCGACGGGAGATACTATCAGGATTATACAAAGGTTTCTCGTTATTTCTTTCGAACGAAACAATATTAAACCCAAAGAATTGATCTTTTTAAAACCATAACCATGTATCATTGTAAGTGCCAGCAAAGATCATTACACGTACGGCATTATATTGTATATAGGGGTGGAATTGGTCAATGCGAGGATTAGTACTTACGCGTGTAGGATCATGGAGTGTGTGGTATCATCCCTTATAGGATGTGCGTGAAATCAGTATGCGTAGGACCATCGTGTGTAGGATCATTGCGTGCAGGATGGGTACACGTGTAGGATAACGCGTGTACGACGGCAGGGATCCTCTAGGCGACGGCAGATCCCGGGATTTGTGTTCATAGAAAGGAGAGAAAAGAATCGATTAGCGGTAAATAAATAAGGATCTTATCCGTCCAACAAATTTCCATACCATTAAAATCGATCCTTACAATATTTCGAAATTAATACACGAATGTATCTAGGAAAATATTCGCGGATGTTGGGAGACACGAAGGCGTCGCCTTGAGCCGGCAACAATATGGCCGAACGAAATGGAGTGGAATGTCTGGGTGCCGGATGGAGTGAGAGTACGGCCGCCGGTAGTTGGTGGGCTATAATAACGTATAAAGTAATTAAGGACATCGGGCGACAGCGGGAGAAGGGTAAGCGGGACGAGAGGTAGAAGAGAGTGGAAGAGGGAAAGAGGACGAAGCAGAGAGAGAGAGAGGGAAAACGGACAGGTTAGGGAATGCGACATTTACATAGTAATTAAATCGCGCGAGCAAGTGGGACCGTTGGGGGAGATACTGGTGCTCGAGCAATTACAGACGCATTAGATTGCGGTAAGCACTTGTTTATGGCCTACCCCGCGCCCGTTTTACTCTACTCGATTCTGCTCAGACGTGGCACACGTTTCTATTCTCTCTCTCTCTTACTGGTTCTCACAAATGGGAGCTCCAGCTCCATGTTTTTTACCGCTCGAATACCCTACAAGTTACAACGTACTTGTTCTCCTACTGCGGTAACACCGTACTCCGAAAAGGATTCGCGTAGACTACGCTTGGTACGCGATTTGCACGCTTACGAGGGACACGCCAACGGATTATGACTATGGTTGTAAGAGTAGGTATATAGCCAGCTATGTAATCGATACCATTTTCTCTCTCTCTGGGCGTAAAAAAGTATTAGATTCTCGGTAGGACAACATACGTGTGATTTGTTACCGGATTGTATATCCCGTAGGGGTGGAAGAATAACGTAAAAGAGCTCGAAGTTAGTCGATAGGGTTCTTTTTCTTTTTAAAAGGTCGAGGCCAGGGTAAAGGATTATTTAAAAGAGTCACGTGCACTTTTATTTGCGGGTATTAAAAGTTACCCCCATCGAGCGTCGCGCTTTTATACGAACAAGATCTCCCGTGGAGACAAAGTAAACGCCCCCCTTAAAACAGCGATCGTAGAACGAGAAAACTGGGAGCTGAATTATTGATGACACGGAACCATAGTTGTTATCAGGCAACGAGAAGGAGAATAGGAAGATGAGACGGTTTGGTGTTTATGGACGTCGGTGACGTCATCGTTCGACCGGTTAAAATGTTAAGTAACGATATTAATAAATAGTGAAGTAGCAAATGGTGATCACGAAGCTCTTCGCGACCCCCTGGATATTTAGAGAGAAAGAGGAGGGTCTCCACTTGTCTCGCTTTCTCTCTTACTTTATGCGTACACTCGTGCGTAGTGTACGTGCGAGAGCTCCGGCAAGAGGGTGTCGTGAGTTATGAGTGCTCTGTGATATCAATGCATCAATTTGACTAAACGAAGGATTAATTTAATAACAAGTCAGCAGATGAGTCGTCGGATGATGTATAGAGAAGGGAAAAGCAGTAAACGATGTTCGGGGATATAAAGCTACGTTGGTCTTTTGTAGCTTTAGTGTACATACCTACCGTTCGACCCCGCGCAAACATACTTGCCTCCTTGACAAAGAGATACGATGCCGATAGCAAGATACAACGACAGAGAGAGCTACCGTGCTAATCGCTTTAAGTCAATTTTCAGTTTCACCCGACTGCCAGTCAATCGGATCGTCTCCTGCACGACTAGAATCACTGTTTTATGATTACAAAAGGCTTCTCCTTTTTTTTACAAATATTAGAAACTATCGATTGAATTAATTCATCGTGCAAATGCAAGTTTCTTTCCTTCCTTCGACCATTATCGGTGCATGAAGCTGATTCAACGGCGGGTCGATGAATGGTAATAGCTTTTCGGGTATCTCGCAATATTAATGATTGTTTGGAACGTTTCTAATGATAGTAGAAATCGAATGCCCGTGGAAACTACTCTGATCGTTCATCTGTGAAGCCAAGAGCTGGGGAATGGAGTTGTGTGCGAGCGGCAGACCGTAGCGGGGGTGGGTACGACGTACGGGAGGGGGTTGGATATCACTTTCATCGCGACGTAATGTTACTAAGCGACAACTTCTCTCGCACCCTCTATCTGTCATGCCAATTAACCAGCCCTCTCTGCCATCGTCTCTTACGGTACCTACTCTCTCTCTCTCTCTTTCTCTCTTCGAGAAGGAATAGGGTAGCACGAGAGCGGATTTATGGGACCGTTTAGAATGATACATTTTTCACGATTACGATAATTTTCAGAATAGTGCTTTCGAAATTCAAAGTAGGCCACAATCGATGATCGTTGATAAGAATCGATAGTTATGGATAGGTAGTTTATTCGTTGCTTTATACAGACGTTTATATTATTGGTCGTAGAGTGTGTTAGAAGCTTTATCGGAGGCGTTAGAGAAGGTAAAAGGGGCGCGGTAGCTGTACTGCGTGTATATATATATCTACACGTGATACAAAGACAAGGATCGTCGAAGAAGGAAAGGCAAGAAAGTCAGCAATATCATAAAATAAGTTCGTGGCGTGGATGGCCACGTTGCGCTCCTAATGGACAATAACTGCGATATATTGCCTCGTCCGGAGTACCCCAAACTACGTGACTTTTCTCTATTTCTGTCGTCTTCGAAATTTAAACGTAACACAGAATTTTTCCTATTCGTTGTAAGCAAAGATCCATCGATGATCGAACATGCAAATGAATGTACCTATACCAAATCTTTAAGGTATACACATCTACTATTTTTTGCCAAGGAAATATACGGGATGTACCTACGGACGTATCGCGATAGTAACGCGGGTTGGAATAAAAGTTACGTCATACATTTATTTCATTTCCGGAAGACCAATAAAAGTCCCAATAATAATTTCGGATGTTTTCCAATGCAACATGTTTGATTTAGTGTCGGACATTTTGTGATCGCATATCTGCCTCGTAAATCTCACCGCGGTGGCGCCACTGCATAAAAATATCAAACGTCGATGTGTCCGCGTTCAACCCCAATCCCGCGTAAAATATTGCTCGCGATTCCGTGCAACGGAAATAGCCTTTCATTCCCGTCGCCTGATAATTCCAGAATTTCACAATTTATACTCCGGAAGGTTATAAAAGATATGCCCGATCGTGAGTTATTATTAATTGCCGTACGAAACGATAAAGTAAAGCGATTTAATGTCGACAAAAAAATACGGAGAAATATCTAGAGAGCATCGGGTAATATACGTAGAGGGGGGACCGTTCGGTGTACACCGCAAGATCATACGGATAGATTTCGTGAAACAAAAAATGGTAAAATACATTTGTACGATCTCGAATTCGAAATAAACCGTTACGGTTTCACCCTTGTTTCTCTTTACGTGAAAGAACAGCGAGTATTTTTTTTTTTAAAGCTACGTAACAATTTTAAGAATATCGACATTATTCGAAATGTTCACGAATGCAAAAGCGAGTTAAAAAGTACCAGGGGATGTCGAGAAGGACGTACGAGCAACATCGCGTAAAACATCGAGTTTATTACTAATAATGTAAAACGAGTGGAAGCTTCGCTATTTCAATTCCGGTTATAAAAGGGAAGAAGAGGGAAAAAAGGGGAAAAGATAGGGCAAGGAGGATTATTGAATTGCACAAGACAACGAATGGAGCACTAGCTTCCTCCCCTTCTCTCTCTCTCTCTCTCTCTCTCTTTCTCTCCCATCGGAATATTAAAATAATCTACCATTACTTTAATAAATCTGTCCCTCCGTTTTGCCTTCTCCGTCGCGACTTTCTGGTCTCTCCTCCGGCGCGCTCCAGGCAGCAGTCACAGATGTGACTGTACCCCTAATGAGCGCGCTATTTTTCACGAGTATTTTTATCCCGTTTATTGGCTGCCCGCTTCACAAACTGTCGGCTGGATATTAATCATCCGACTCTTACAACTCTGCTTTTATTTCTTCCAAGAATGAAGAATAGAAGGGATGGGAAAAGAAATTCAGGGGACGAAAGCTCGAGCTCCTTCATTACTATTATTAAACTAGACTCCCCATAGAGCACCCCGTCTCTCGTGAACTTCCAATAATTATGAAAGTACGTGCAAATTTTCTGCAATTCCGATCGTCGCATATTTTTTACGCGTCCCATCTTTCATGCATAATATGTATATGACGTTTCAAATGAAAGGTCGCAACTTTTATTTTCATTCTTTGATGTTTATTAAATTTTATATGATTTTGTATTTAGATCGAATTTAATGAAACTTTTTTTTTAAGTAATAATAGGGAAGATTTATATTAGTCTTTTTCTCCCCCCAAAAGATGGCACTGGAATATATTGCCGCGTGCTAATAACGAAACATTCGAGTTACTTCGTATAGTTAGCCAGGGGTTCCATAGATGGCAGGTAAATATGTTTACTACCGTCACAGACGAGGTATAAGATAGACGTATCATGCAATGTAAATTTTTGTCCCACAGTTTTGGGGCTACGTAGCCCCATTACCATTTTAGTGTCGCATGCGACAATATCGGTTTAGAATGGAAAAAGGCAACAGCGCTACCAAATCGGTAGGAATTATAACTAAACATAACGATTGTTAATTATTTTTCACTGACATGAATTACAAGTTGAATCAATGTAAATGTAATAAAAATGTAGTAAAAAAGTAAATAAAAAAGAAAATCGTTTTTCGCGGTAGCTTCATTGCAGATAGTGATCGATTTTCAACAAAAATCCTGACCTATGCATCATGATTTTTGCCAAAATGGTCACCACCGCCGATTTCAATGTTTAATGGCTCATTTTAAAGATAAAAGCATGCAGAATACTATCCCGTTGTCCGTTTTTCGATATCGTTAAGCAATGATGAGAAATTAATCTTTTAAGTGTCGGAGTATGGGTCTTTTTCGAGCTTAAAACTGCTGTATCTTTCCAACCAGCCATCCTATCGAAACGCGACTTGCATATTCGTAAAGAGGAGACTTTACTCTTTCGAATGAGTATTTGATCGGGCAAATTTGAGATGCATCGATTTTTGACAAAAATCCTGACCTATGCATCATGATTTAGAAAGAAGAAAGCATGCAGAATACTGTCCCGTTGTCCGTTTTTCGATATCGTTACGCAATGATGAGAAATTAATATTTGAAGTGTCGAAGTATGGATTATTTTCATGGAGGGATGAGATTCTCGTCCTTTATCGCAACAGATCTATTGATGTTACCAACTTCGATTATTGGGTCGAATATGATTCCTAAATTTACCGCTCCATATGGTAGAGGGCGTAAGTAAACGTCTGTTATTTTGCACGATCGGTATTTCAGTACATGGGACACGTTCTGTTTATCATTTTTTAATTTACAGCTATTCCCACGTATCAAGATAATCTTTTACCTTTTTGTTAAATTAAGAAATGCATTTTTGTAGTATCTTTGAAAAAAAAATGTTTGCAAAATATTTAACCAACGGAGAACGCGGGAAATAACGACACTAGCGAACCCATCGGTTCGCGGGGGTGTGATTGAAATCTTTACTTTTCCTTGGTAGTGGTTTGGTCGATCTGTATACTTTTAATATATTACAGGAACTTGATATACTTACTCGATGCAAGCTGCACACACACACGAAGATTGTCTATGCATTCTGACAGCAACACATGAATGCAACTCGTGTGCAGCTGCATGCAGGTGCATGCGACAAGATAAACCATACGCAAACTGATTGCTATTGTACAAATATATCGTAGGAAACGACGTTCATGATGAAGAGAAAAATGTAATAAAGATATTGTATAAATAACGTGTGATATCCATAGGCGAACGCCCTTGATTTCGATCGTTCCCCAGAATCTTTTGTTCGATTCTAATTCTGCTGGAAGGAAATCGTAGGTTAGATTCTGCAGTCATGGCACAATCGACAGCCAGTGGAACGTCATCAAGACGATACATGAGAGAACATGATGTTAATGTATCTTCCTCGTCTCGTTACGTGGATAGTGAATGGGAAACTAAAGAGGTAATATCACAAATTTTTCTATAATGATTTTGTTCTCTCATTGCGATGCAATTCTATATTTATTTGTGTACAGTATAGAATGGAGGAATATTTTTCATTATATATATTTGTTTATATCTTTTGTGAATCACAGGCAGTACGGCAAAGGGAACTCGAAGAAGCTAGGGCACGAGCTGCGCAAATGGAAAAAACGATGAGGTGGTGGTCCGATTGTACTGCGAACTGGCGCGAGAAATGGAGTAAAGTTAGAAATGAAAGAAACATGGCCAGAGAAGAGGCCAAAGTTCTTAGAGCAAAATTAGAAATTGCAATGAAAGATGCAAACACGTATAAACATGAGTCGCAAGAGTTAGAAATGAAGAATGAACAGTTGAAAAATGAAATGGAGAAAATACATATGCTACTTTTGAAACATGCTGGACAGTTTAATCAACAAATATTCTCAGTGTTGGAATCAGATGCACAGTTGAGAAGTACACTTGGAATCGATGAGTTGTTAGATTTTTACAATAATGTTGATCAACAAGAAAAGGGAAGTCAAAAGGAATCATTGTCGTGTCAACGATCCTTTGAAGAAACAAATGTTAGTATGGGAAATCATTCGGCTTTACCGGATAGAGACATAGAGGAATATGTACTTCAAGGTGCGGTTCCAAAGCATGCTGTAGAATTGTACAAAGAAGGCTCTATGAGTACATTAGACAGAGACATTGCTCAGTTAGTGGCTGAATCTTCAATTGAAAGTAAAGCAGAGAAGCGACAATCTTCTATAGAAATGTATAATGAGGAAGTATTAGTGCAAAAACTTTCTATGGTTCAACTTAGATTGGATGAAGCCACTAAAACAATTTCTGCTGAAAGAGAGTAAGTATAAAAAAATAATAATACCTTTTATATGTATTTAGGGTATAACTTCTGTTAAATAGCAGTATTGTTTGTACAGGGAAAAGAGTTCATTGCACAGAGGTATGGAAAAATTGAGAGCAGAAGTTACACAGTTACAAGAACAGTGTATAGAACTTCAAGAAAGTAGAGCAGAAACTATGAGAGAACTTATGGAATTAAAGGAAAGATACCAAGATGAACTTAATGCGGCACACAATGATTTAGTTGTAGAAACTTTAAGTAAAGAAGGAATGGATCGTCGATTGTCCGAATTATGGACGGAACTAGGAAAACTACAAGCTGAAAATGCAGCGGAATGGGGCAAACGCGAACGTTTAGAGACTGAAAAAATATCTTTAGAGAGAGAGAATAAGCAAATACGCATAGAATTGCATGACTTACAAGAGAGATTAGAGTCGCGACGATCTCGGCCTATTTCAAGTACGGATGCAGATTCGAAACTGTTACAACAGGAGCTTTTAGACAGAAATAAGGTTTATATTTTATAATAATTCAGTTATATGTTATAGACAATTAATTATGTTATAACTTCTTTTTTTTATTAGGAATTGGCTGATTTAAAACATTCCCAAACAAAATTAAAGAAACTACTAAGTGAAAAGACAACAGAATTATCGCACGCAATGCGAAGATTAGAGCAGTATGAAGCAGAAGTTAAAAGAGTGAGAGGAAGAGTGGATGAACTCAAAAAGGAATTATCTTCGGCTCAAGATGAAGTCGATGCTGCAACAAGCAGCGTACGTAAATTACAGCGAGTTAACGAAGATCTTGTAGAGCAATTACAGTCAGCAAATGTGCAATTGGAACATTTTAAAAATAGGTAATTTTTCACCTATCTATATGACTCTAATAATAAGTATCTCAAAATTGATTACCTATTTTTTTTTTTATTAGTTCCGAAACAGGTGCAGTGAACAGATCTGTAGAATCGTTAGATAACAAGTTACACGATGATGGAGAATCAACTGATGGTATGCTTTGATTTTTCTATAATTAGAAATGAATTATTAGGAAATGTTAGCATTTTATATCTATTGTTCTAGATTATGAAGCAAATCAAGTCTAATGATTGTGGCAAACATATTCTGTTTAGTTCAAATAAGAAGCTATAAGAAGTATCAAATTTGTTAGGAGGTAAAAGTACTTTACATTTCTTGTATTCTTTAATGTTAAATCAATTAACATTCTTTCGCTAGGAACTTTGTAAATGTGTAAACATAGTAATTACCAAAGTAGGTATTCTACTCTGCCTCTTTCCTGTAAATGTATTTTAAACGATAATCGTACGTGTTAGTTTTATATTTATACGTTCAATTATTTTTATTTCTTTTGATTATCACATTTGCTATTCCATGATTTACTGTAAATAATCTTTTCTTTTCTATTCTTTACAATTAATGTTGTATATCTTTATTTAACGACGATTTAGGTTTCTTAAAGTTTATATTTTTTATAATTTTTTGTATGTATGTACACACTGTATATATCATAAAAAAGTAATTATATAACATGCCATCTTTCGAAGGACTTACAAAATGTACAAGTCATGATACCTGATACATGTGGTTCAAACCCTTATGTTAATGTTAAGAATGTAAGTAGAATATTATAAAGCAATAACGCATTTACCTATGTGCCCGTGATTTCATTGTTACAGCAACAAGATATTGTACTGATTGTAACTAGATAACAAACATTTATGGAAGAAATGTTATCTATAGTGAGAGTAAAATTATTTTTAAATTATTGACTCATGAAGACGTAGTTTATGATTAAACGAATAAAACAAATCACACCACTAATCTTATTTCAAATGTATACTTTATTAGCAAATTGATAAATAATAGTTGAGCATATTAATACGATAACTTTTATTGCAATATTTTCAGGTCCGGACATTACTACTCAATAACAAATCTAACTATAATAATATTCTAATGATGATGTCTATCGTAGTTACATATTTAAAAATCGATTTACGTGTCCTTCAATAATACATATTTTTATGATGGAAAGCGATCTAGAGAAGAGATTACGTACGAATTAAATGGACAATAAAAATTTAACTAGTGGATATTATGACATAATACAATATATAATATAACCTAATACAGTGTGGTTAATTAACACTGTATCCATTAACACAACTTCATCGGTGTACCATCTGGATATGTTGGTACTTTGGGCTTACAAATTTTCGTTCTACGATTAGAACCATATACGATATTACAAGAAAATGTGAAGTATCCGCACGTCGAACTTTTCGTATAATACCGATGCTCGTATTTCTTCTGAGAGTCCCTATCACCACCTATTTTACCAGTGACACTATTCGTTACCGCGTAATAACTAGGTTTAATCGTTTTCTCCAAATTACGAGTAAGAAAACTATTGGAAGATGATCGAGTATGACTGTTAAAGTATTCATCGTTGCTCTTAGAAGCATGGTTTGATGTAAAACGAGCATAATCGCTATGAAGGGCTCTGGATTCCGAAATAGGTGATTTGTTTTCACGAGTAGCATTCGGTTCTTTCGGAAGCAATGCGACAGTTTGCGATTGAGACTTGCCATCGCCTTGGGCGATCGTATCTTCACCAGCAACTGACAATACTTTACCACGAAAACCAGGTGGAATTGTATACCCTGGTAAAGATTGTCCTGGCTGTAATCTGTCACTTTCTCGTGGAGTATTCGAGTCTTGAGTGACCCGAACGTCATGACGATTAGTATTACCAAGTTGTATCGTTTGGGATTGATGTTGACTATCTGATTCCTTAGGAGAATAAGAAGTTTCCAAATTGGGTGGAGGATTTTGAGCCGCAACTGTATCATAATCGTCTTCATAATCATCTGCATAATCGTTGTCATTATCAACTGGCTCTTCTATCCTTGAATTGTCCACAGATTGTTCCTTAATCATCGTGTTTTCTACCTTCTCTTTGGCTGCAGTAGCAACTACCGTTTGCCGAGTACTAGAACTCCCAACCAAACCTTGTCGATGATTTTGAATACGATTGAAATCGACGTCGCTTGTTGGACTACCTTCGTCTGGAACGTCAGTTTTAGGTGTATTATTTAACTTTTGTGGCACTTTAGGTCTCCGAAGTTCAGGATTGGTAAGATTAAAGTTGAATGGTTTTCTGGAAGCTGCTGCACCAGATCCGGAGCCAGCTTGAGCAGCACCGGTATAAGTGATACCATATTGAAAGGATCCTTGAAGTTGAGATTGAGATTGGCCTCTGTGAGTTCCACTTTGAGCAGAGGCCGTACCACCACCACGGAAAGGTGTAGAATGTCTTTCAAGTTTATCGTCATCTTTTAAATACGGTTGAAAACCGATCTGTGCTTGGCTAGAAGTGCTACCCTCGCCATTGGCTTGGGCATCTGCCATTCCACCTTTGGAACTGGCTTGCACCTGAGAATTCGTTCCATGATTCCATCCGCTACTTTGAGCTCCCGTCGAGGTAGAACCGGAATCTGAATTTAATTGAACTTGGGCTTGGCTTTTACCACGGCCGGCAACACCTTCGGCGTTACTGACAGCACCGTTTCTCCCGCCACTTATTTCTGCTTGAGCACTTCTATTAATATCACTGGTACCAGCTTGCGCCGAAAAGGATGCTGTACCACTGTAAGTTCCCGACACTTGAGATTGTGCAGTACCCTGTCCGTATTTACCTTGGGCGGATGCGCTAGCTTCCGTACCAGCATCGACTTGCTTTACCGAGCTCGATGCTTGAGTATCTGCATTATCATCTTCCACACTCGTAGCTGAGGTATCTTTAGGTTTTTCATAATATTGGGAAGGTCCTAAGGCACCTCCTGGATATTGATTTGGATATTGAACACCGAGTCCTTGTACTCCGGTTTGAACTCCTTGGCCTGGAATCGTTACTTGACCACTGGTACCAGCTGGATAGTATTGATTAGTACCAGGATATTGTCCTGGTTGATATTGTACGCCAGGATATTGTAGTACACCCGGAGAAATTCCAGGAGCTTGGCCAGAAGGAGGATACTGTCCTATCGTTTGACCGCCACTAGTTGTATAAAGAGGATAACCACCACCTGGGTACGTTACTTGAGTTGCACCACCTCCTTGTATAGGTGATCCTGGATATACCGTTCCTGATGTTATGTATCCAGGTATACCTGGTTGTACGGCTCCAGGTTGAGGACCAGGGTAACCAGTAATAACACCTGTTGGAGTTCCCGATGGTATTTGCTGCTGAGAATATTGATCACTTCCCGGGTACGATACAGAAGTTCCAACGTCTGATTTAGCTGATGTAACGATATTGGGAAGGATTCCTGTACCAGGAACAGTTTTTCCGTCAGGTGTAAGGACGTTGCTTGGGTAAGTTCCACCTCCAGGGACGATATGTCCTACAGGATATGTACCTCCTGGATATGTTGTAGCCGTATCTCCTGACGAAGATACTCCAGGTGCGACTCCAATTGGATATCTACCTCCACCTGTCCCGGTTGGATAGGGAACTTCTGTGAAAGTAATTTTTATTGTAAAGTTTATTATCGCATTTTTGTTATCAAAATTCGCGTGCAGTACCTATAGGATAACCTTCTCCAGGTCGGCGTATCGCTTGAGGTGGAACACCTCCTGGTATTACGGTACCTCCTGGGTAAGTACCACCACCACCCGTTGGTACCGTTCCCGGGACAACACCACCAGGATAAACTCCAATAATTCTTCCACCATTTTCCGTTGATACAGATCCCGGTACCTTGACTCCAGGGTAGCTTCCATCGCCTCCAGTTGTTACAGTACCTGGTCCAACACCGCCAGGATACGTTAAACCACCCCCTGCTATTGTAGTTCCTGGTACGACGCCACCAGGATACGTTACAGTGCTTTTTGATCCTGCAATTCCATTTGTAACGATGGTAGGATACATTCCAGCTCCTCCTGTTGGTACAGACCCTGGTACAACGCCACCAGGGTATGAAACACCACCTCCCGTTGTTCCCGGTCCGGTTGGAACACCACCGGGGTATCTTACATCAGTTCCTGTTGTTCCTGGTCCCGTTGGAACACCACCGGGGTATCTTACATCAGTTCCTGTTGTTCCTGGTCCCGTTGGAACACCACCGGGGTACCTTACACCAGTTCCTGTTGTCCCTGGTCCCGTTGGAACACCACCGGGGTACCTTACACCAGTTCCTGTTGTCCCTGGTCCTGTTGGAACACCACCGGGGTACCTTACACCAGTTCCTGTTGTCCCTGGTCCTGTTGGAACACCACTAGGGTATCCTACACCAGTTCCCCCCGTTGTAGTACCACCAGGGTATTGACCACCAGTTCCTGTCGTTCCCGGTCCTTGTACGATCGCTCCAGGATAAGTTGCAATGCCTCCTGGTACGAATCCAGGATAAGTTACACCAGTATTAGGTCCTCCAGCCCCGGGAACAACACCTCCGGGATACTGTCCTCTTATCTCAGTCCCTGGACCAACTGGTACACCAGGATACGTTCCACCAGGTTGTAGAACGCCTCCAGGATAAGTTGAGCCACCTGGTATAGTACCCCCTGGTCCAGTAGCTCCAGGAATTACACCTCCAGGGTACTGTCCAGTGATTCCAGGTTGTCTTGTACCAGGAACCTGGTAACCTCCACCTGGCACATTCACGTATTGTCCATCTTTAGCTGGTCTTGGCACTTGTAGTTTACCCGGCACTTCGTCTACGTGAATAGAATAATCAGGATGATATCCCGGACAATCTTCACAACCGGATCCACTTGATGACATACTTTGTGCTTGACCCATGCCATGATTACCAGCTAAAATTTAATCCAAAGACAAAAAGTTCGAATTATTTGTTATTATAGAAAAATGTTAATGATGCTCACCGACGACTGCTCGTGACGATTGCTGAGTTGCTTCTGCCTCTGCTTTACCTTCCGACTGTCCATCGTTACCCATGTTCAAATACTGTGATTGAGTTTGTCCACGAAATCGACCGCGATATGGTGACGTCTGACGACGCGTACGAGTAGTTTCCTGAATTTTGTTCAATTTTTCTCGATTCTCCAGCATAATTTCTCTCTTAGCTCGACTCAAAAGCGGTACTAGTACAACATCAGCTACCCTTCTCGTTGTAATATCATTTTCATCGGTGGGAATCTCGTTTAAAAAAGGGTCTATGGTACCACCAGCGATTGGTTTGTTTTCTTGCAGCTGATAAATATTCAAACCTCGACAGAAATCTACGATACGTCCTCCTGCTAGGCGCCATGCCTATTAAGAAAGAAAAGAAAACGTAATTGGATTTCTTAAAATTAGAAATCAGTAGTAGATTAAATTCATGTCTTTCACCTCGAGTTTCGTTAGCGTCTCATTTGGTACGTAAAGGACTCTTGGCTTTTCTCTTTCACTTTGCAAAAAATTCTCCTTGCCATCGTTGTTCAGTTTCTCCAAATAACAGGCATTTTCTTTAGTATTCTTGTAAGCGGTGAAGAGCTGTTAAAAGGGATGAGCAATCATTGCAGATCGTATGACTATAATTAGATCTAAGTAGAGATTGAATTGATGATTTACCGTTTGATCGTCAGTGAAAGTCCATGACTTCTTTATCGGCTCGTCTTGTTCAATGTTTTCTATGTTGTCATGAGTAGAACGATCGAAACGAGTTTTTCTCTGTAAATCAAATATTTTGTTAAGATCAATCGTATCGTTCGATGAGTTAACATCACTTTCATCCTCTCTTTTTATTCGAACTCTAAAGATATCGTATCGTCTAAGCCGATGTTAACAATAATTTCTTATTGAAGGAAAGTAGGGCTAAATAAAGACAGGGTGGACAAATCGGGAACAGGCCAAGTAATTTCCTATCGTGGCTCCGTTTATCTCGTGAACTTTGATCTTCAAATCTCTCTCAATACAATACATCTTTAGCCATATGAATTAGGATGTGATACGTGCTAGTAGCCTAGCATCTAACTACGAACCACGCCGGATAATGTTGAGACACAATTTTAACGATAGATAATTCGATTCAAACATCTTTTTTTTAACACAAATTCACAAATTGATTAGAAAAAAATATTGAAGTATTAGAAATTAGATAAAACGATGTAGCCACTTGAACCCGATCGGAGAAACTCGGTCAGAAAATTTATGCAAGCACGGTAGACTATAACGTAAATCAATGCAAGCTCAGCAAGTTGGAACCTGATAAGGTCTACCTACGGGTAACTGTCCTTTTGCGACGTGTTTTTTCCTTCAATTTTTTCATACAACAGCGTTTTCTTTTTTTCCTACCGTAAGTAAAGTGATCAAAAACATTAAAGGTAAAGTGAAAAAGAAACTTACGAAATATACGGAAAGAGCCGTGTCCGCGACGCAGAACAGGACGAGGAGGATCAGCCGCATGGCTGTAGCTTCTTCGGGACACTTTTACTCTGTTAACTTCTACGGTTGATCTTCGTCGGTGTCGAGCCACTAACTCCCACTCTGTTCGCTCCTTCTCCTCTTCTTATTCTTCTTCCTCTTCCTCTTTACCGGCTCACCCATACTCGGGCGTTTCGCCGTGCGAACGAACTGGAGTCGATGCTGGGAATCATCGTAGATTACCCGTCATTGATGGATCAAATTTTTGACGTAGATTGAGTCTTGTCATATTTAAAATATAATAAAAAATTCTTAAATATCTTAGTTGCCGTTTCTAAACTAAAAATACTGAAACTCATTGAATTATATTCAGTTGTTCTCACGTGATTAAACCGAACTAATTTTAGAAAAAAATGAAATATAGAACACATAGAAAAAGTATAGTGATATAAGGAGAATTTGATGTATATAGATTTAACAACGAGAAGGGTAAAAAAAATCTTGTTAATTTTGAACAACCTTCTCAAACTTGAAATTTTAGGTTTATAGAAATAGAATATGATAATTTGTAACTACCATGTAATAATGTACCCACCATTTTTTTTATTTTCAGTTGATAAAAAGAATTCTAAGAAGAAGAAGACGTATTGTAAGTGTTACGTTATCTCTCCTCGCGTTCTGTCGCATACAGATCTCGTTACCAAAACGTATGTACATATGTGTCTTTCCTGACGACAGAGACAGAGATGTTTCGGGAAGTCCGATAAATACTGATACAACGAGATGTATTCATTAATTGAGATCTTGCGTCAGGACTGATTACGAGTATTAGTACTATATTTAAATTTTAATATCTTTTTTTTTTTTTGATTTTGTCAAAATAAACTTTCTAATTAATCGTATTATTTTTATATTTTTCAGATTGTTTACATATCCATTGGCACAGATCTTCAAGAAGCGAACACTTATCGATCTGGAATGGTTTCTTCTTCGTGTGCCCTAATTATTTACTTCAATTCATTTACCAAACACAGCGCCTCGCTGTTTATTCTAGTCCAAAGCGTCATAAACGATCGTACGGTTCATCAGACCGATAATGGGACCGATGTGTAAGAGCAAAACGACCGATTGGTAGAGACATCCAGATTGGATTACGTTAAATAATTTACTAAAGTAGTTTATCGAAGTGATAGAAAGGAAGAATGCAGAAAGTATGTATATAATAATAGATATATATATTTCTCGTTGTAATAGACAAGTACTTTCACAGTTCGTACAAAAAGTGAGTAAAATATTCTAATAAGGCACTCTGGTACTACAAATGGCACGTATACAATATTTACAACGTACAGTTTATTAAACTGTTTCTCGGATAAGACGACTACTCATCACGGTATTTTCTAATACGACAAAATTGGGAATGCTATTTACAATGTGTTTACTACGGTAATATTTAAAGAAAAGTATCCTCGATCATCGGTGTATTATTCGATCAATGATTAGGACTTCTATAAACAGCATCGATCATTTTTCTTCCGAGTCTAACGAGGATTAAAAATATTTTACAATAATTTCGAGTAAATATTAACTACATTAGATATCATTTACATTATAATAACCGTTGCCACTCGAGTTCTCTTGGTAACCGCTTCGATCGTGACGATTTCTACTTTACCGAGAATTCTTCCTTTATTGTATTCCATTATCATATCATTTAATAGGAAACTGCAAGGACAAATAAGGAAGATGAATCGCAAGAATAAAGTAAAGAACCGTTTTGATGCAAAGGGTTACGCTCGTCGTAGCAAAACGGACTCGACTAGTTCACACTCTGATCCTTACCGACGGTCGGTAACGGACAAAAGAAAGAAAAATCCTTAATTATCGTACGTGCCTAAGTTCTGCATCGTACATGCTTTTGTTAGTTTTTTTTACAATTTTTGAATCACAGATAGTACACGTTATCGATATAAGCAATTTTACGATATCTCATACCGCCTTCTTATATCCGTCTTAATATTATACATAATTTCTTTATTCCTGTTATAGATGATACTTCTTAATTATTTCGTTCGAACTAAATCTAATCAAGCTTTGTAATTTTCGATCAGATATATTGGAAAGGAACAGATTTCTTTCTTTCCAAAATATTAAAACCGATCGTACTAACCTACGTCTACTCGGGAGCCAATATGAATTCTATTCTACAGATATCTAGTATCACTATGACTCCGTCGATATTCATCTTTTAATAAACTCACGACTAGGTACACTCGTATAATTATGTACAACTCGAGGCACCTTTCTTAGCTGCCTTGAAGAGCATATAATAAGTCTCGATCGCCGATACTAATTCTAAGAATAACTATATAGATGGCACTGTTGTTCACTTATTATTTCGGAAAAATAATCAAAATCTGATAAACCTCCAAAAATCCGTAGGATTTCCTAACAAGGATCAAGATAAATTGAAATATACGCGCTTCGTCGTTGATACATAAACGCGTACGATGTCTTAGGACGTTAATATTAATTACGACTACCCTCTACATGGTCCCTAATTAGGAAGATACTTTAGACAATACCCGTACACGTAATATACCAGTCGATCGTTATTTCAACCGGTCACTTTGTAATCACGTGTCGGAAATCGACACCTTTGGCATCGAAACGAAGTACGATTCTTACGCAATTTCGTTCTATATAAAAAGAAAAGCAAAAGAGAAAAAAGAAAAAGGTGCTTAGGAAACGACGATGATCGAAATCGTTACGATCCTCACGCGATCGCCAAGTTTAACGTCATCGTGTTGGGTCTCGAGAAAGCCGAAGTTCTCGTCGATTCCGAATAATCGAAGGTATTCGAGGGTTTCTTAGCTTCGTTGAAACGACCCAGGTGTTCGGGATTAGGTGATATCACCGAGGTTCTGATGACCATGCTAGAAACAATCTCTGTGGTCTTGCTAGTCTCTTGCGATTTGTTGTCCAGTTCTTTGCAAGGACGTTTAGCAGGTGGTGGAGTCGTACTCTCGGTGGTACTAGCCCCAGTATGCTTAATAATAGCAGAAAATGCTGAAGGTGGGCAGGTTTGATCACGTTGGAGACCCAAACGTGGAACGATCACGCTGGTTGGCGATGCGGTCACGCTAGAAGCCGTCGTCGTCGTAGTACTCGTCGTCGTGGCCATTGCCGTCGTTGTCGTCGTCGTTTGCGAGCCGTTCGGACCGTTTAAGGTCGTTGGGATAGGCTCGTTCGTCCTACCTGATGTCGAGCTGGACGTCGTCGTTGTCTTTCGTTCGCTCGATTCGCTCTTCTCCATCGAAGATCGATGATGCGCTCGCATACAAGACGATTCCTCGTGCTTGTAGAGATAGGACTTCAAGGCGAAGGCCTTACCACAGCGTGCACAGACGTGGGGTTTCGTATTGGAGTGCGTCTGTATGTGAGCACGGAGATTCGACTTGTCGGCGAAGGCTTTGTTACAGATTGTACACTTGAAGGGTTTTTCACCTGTTAATGACAGAAGAAATTTTTTTATTTTGTGTTTCCATTGTGACTGGAAAGATTGATTGGCACTAGGAGATCAGGATATTAAAATACTTTTGGGACTAGAAAGATGGATTGGAATTAAAAAGATTAGAACATCAGGATACTATCAGTCCTTACCTGTGTGCGTGCGTATATGTCCCTGAAGCAGCCACGGCCTGGAGAAGCACTTGCCACAATAGTGACACTTGCAGCCTTGATTATGCGTCCTAACGTGCATACTAAAAGCTGGCATACTGACGTAGACCTTGTCACAGTGTGGACACCTCCTAGCTTTCTTATCACCGAGGGATCTATGCGTCTGCCTGTGTCTAGCCAAGTTGGAAGACGTCGAGTACTTCTTGCCGCAATCAGGACACTCGTGATCCTCGTTGTCCTCGCTCTTTGGGTTCTCCACGTTACTCTGACCGGTTCTACGTGCTTGTTGACTCGTAACAACGCTATTAGATTCGTTGATGTTACTCGTCAAAGGAGGTGGCTCGATCCTGTTTTCCGGTACAAAGGGAGACGATTCTTCTCGAGGATGATTAGAAGATGGTTGCTGCTGATGTCTATGATGCCGATGATGATGAGGTGACAGTCTTTTGATCCCGAGTATCTCTCGTTCGTTTTCGATGCTCTCGAAGAAGAATCTTGTCCTCTCCAAGCTTCGTTCCTCGTCGCAGCTAGCTCTATGCTCGTGAAAACGTTGCTGGTGATGATGATGGTGATGATGATCCTTCGTTCTTGGTACGATAGCTCTCGTAGACTTCTCCGTAGGATCGGTACATCTTGGTGAGCTTGATCGTTGATAGATCACGTTGTTAGGGTGGATCAAGGTACCGGCTGCTGCCGCGAGGCTCACTTCCGCCAGTTTCGTTAAATTGTACAGCTCTTCCGGGCATTCCGACGATGTCTCGCTGCCACATTCGCTGGCACCATCGGAAGTGGGCTGGGCGCTACCATATTCGGCCAGTCTTACTCCTCGTTCGGGACTCTGACCTGCGTAGATAAAAACATCGTTTGGTTTTAGCAAAAATTCCATCAAGTTTCTCTCCCCTTTTTTTCATTAGTCTATCTATCAAACAGGCAAATCTTTAAATTCGCTCTCTCGGGGAGCGTTCAACGTACTCGAGTATATCGACAGCTCGCGTCGAAACGTTGAAAGCTCGAGTGTTAACAATACGAAGCTCGTCTGGCAAACTTCCAAGAAGTCTCGTCGTCGAACTCGTACGAATTCCCGATCGACGTCTCCAACTTTTCCTGACCGATACTTTCGACATAGAACTGGGGAACAATACCTCGTAACCCTTTTGATAAAAGATATCATGACGACAAACTAAGGAAGATCGATGCTAAAATATATTATGTAGTTTATTGTTGAAATAAAAATAGGTAACTACGCGAGATTTCTCGATAGTTTGGCTCAACAGGTGGTGGTACTCTCAGTCTCGGATAATAAACTCGAATTACTACGACGTGAAATTTGGTGGTTTGATTTAGAAAAGGAGAATATTCTCTTTAATACTTCGCAGTTTTCGTACTACTTTGATGGGTTTTATCGCTTCCGGACCAAACAGGGGTTTTTCCACGATTTACATCGACCAAATGGATTTGGTTATGAGCTGTAAATCCGAGCAGTAAATTCGGAATGCTACGTGAAGCACACGCAGAGGCACTTTCGAGAGTTTGCTAGCAGCTCCGTTTTTGGGGAGAACGGAAATAGCGTGGTACTCTTTCTCTCTCTCTCGCTCATTCCGCGTATTTCCGAGCGCGTGTGCCTGTTGCGCTTGTAAAGAGGCTTTGGAGGGGTTGACGGCATCGCGACGGTGTGCGTCGTACGAGCTTAGTGACGCATCTAGTATCTCCTATTCTTAAATCTCTAAGATCCACTACTCGGACAACCGAGATCGTCACGACCGGACTCGTACCACTACGAAATCATTCTTTAACATTCTTCGATTACCGAAAGATTTGATTTATGAACTCGAGGATCTAATTTGGAACTCGATGACTATTATTATCACATTTTTTAGTTATGAATCTTTATCAGGAACCCGTGGTATTTAAAAAAGAATTCACAAATGACCCGATAGAAATTCGAACACTCTCGTTCCATAAACTTGTCTATCATCTAAATGATCAATTTTATTCCTACACGATGAATTTCACTTTAAAGAAACTAAACTAAAAGAAAAAAAAGTTTCGCACCTCCAGCGGAAGCATCGAATTCCTCCTCGACGCCGTTGTATCGTCGATGAGTTATCAGGAAAGCCCTCGGCATCTTCGTTCCTCTTCTTCCTTTATCTTCCCTTCTTCCGTTATCTCTTCTTAAATCCTCTTCCAACACTCCGATCTTTTCAAAAATTCACAGAAACCATACTTCCTCCTTCCAAGTAGAGTCTCACCGTTGAACCAACACACGCGAATTAAAAAATTGCCCGGAATTCCGAAGGAAACTGATCGAAAAGTGATAAGTAAAAGGATTGGAAAATGTGAAAAGAAAGAAACGAGGAATCCCAAAAAGTTAAAAGGAAGAAAACTGTAAGAGTGAGGGCCTCCTCGTGCGTGCCTCGAAACCCTCGCGTTCTTTGCGGGCCAGGGGTGCGTACGCCTCGGCAATTTCGGGCGCAATAGTTCCTCTGGCTAAGATTCGGGGCTACATATAGGAGCGCAGCCTCCCTGGCTCCTCTCTTCCCTTCCTCGTCCACCACTTCGCCTTCTTCTTCTTCTTCTACTACTACCACCAGGATTTCTTCTTTCCCTTCTTCTTCAGCTGGTGAGTTGCACGAGCTCCCTCGTATTCAAGCGTGTGTGTTTACGCATACATACAGTCTACGTATATATAAAGCTGTGTATGTGTGCGTGAGTGCGTTGGACAGTGTGATGTACTCTATAAACGTGTGCGTTAACGCGTATACGAATCTCATCGCGTTGAAAGAGAGACAGAGAGAGTGGATAATAAACTCGTGCGTGCGCCTATCGAGAGCTCGCGATATAGAATGGACCAAAGTAGCGAAGATCGACATACTTGTACTACTACCACTCGTGTGTGAGAGTTTATTAGTTTGTGTGCGTGCGTGGGTATTAGCTACCCTTATCGTTGGCCGTTTTATCCACGTAGGCGACGACTTTTTTCCCCCGAGACCCTTTTTGCCACGATCGAAGGGACTTTTTTTTTTCTTGTCATAGACGTTCGTCTAATGACGTGCAACGATATGTTCTCTCTCTTTTATTTTTTTATTTAACTACCTGTTCTTTTTTTGTACTTTTGTTCCGGTAGACGTTCCGAGGACACGTTATTAAATAGAAACGAGGAGGTAATTAATAGTTCGTGTGGGTTGGCTAAAGATAGAAAGGGATCTGAGGGATTTGAAGGGAGAGCTTAATGTAAATGTTTGAATTATCGGATTCCTTTTAAAAAATGAGCCCACGTGTTTGAGCTTATGTTTGTAGGAGGTATAAGAAAATTGGGATCTTTGTTAAATCCATGGGGATTTGGTTAAATGGTGGACAATGGTAAATGATAGTTCGATTTTATTGGATAAAATCAATGATTCGATCATGTCATTGAACTTGTTTAGAATAACGAAACAGTAATTACAATATTCTGATCGAAAATATTGCTTTACTTTAACAATTATGTTATCTTAACAATAAAATCATTCATTCTTATCACTAAAATGTCAGAATCAGATCCGTATAAATATCATAAAAACACCGATTTTGCTACATCCCTGCAAGTAATGCTAAAAATGTCACCGTGATTCATTTTGTTTTTAGCTTTTCTTGCAACCCTGTCCACGCGTATGCAGGAATATTTTTTTTTCTCCGAATAAATTATACAAGGTTGTCAACCTGTTTTTCGTCTCCTACACATACATACCAATATACATGATTTATGTCGATATTTTCCTTCAAGTAAAAACGTGTTTGCTTAAAACCCAGCACCACCGATAAGAAATCACACGCAAATATTCAAGAAAAGCATGATTCCTGTCTGAACGGATCAATGCGCCGTATCGAAACTCCGAAAGGTCGTAGGCAATATCCGATGGATATCGATTATGGTTTTTTTCTTCAAGGAAGAGTTAGGCGCGAGGTGTCGAGTTCTCGGTCATTACGACAATGTCGATTATAAAAAGAATGTTATAAAAGTGGGATGATGAAAGGACGTGGTTGATAATAATAAAATAATAGATTTATTTTAATCTACAGAGTCCATCTTCGTGGGTGTTTCGAGTTTGCAGGAGAACAGAGGATAGAGAAAATTTAGAAAGGATCTCCAGTATTAGTAACCATGCTAGGGGTCGAGAGTAAGTGGAGGGGGGTGGAGCAAAAAGGGCCCTTGCTCGCATGTTGAATCGACGGCACGCGCTCACGCTCATTAACTGTAACGGACCCAGCCTTGGAAAAACAAGAAAGTTTGTCCCTCCTTCGGCTTCTTTAACTTTGAAAATGAATAGAACGAGAGAGAGAGAGAGAGTGAGAGAAAGAAACAAAAAGTAGTGCAAAGCTGGTGGAACGTGATTCATCGAGGAACACGCACACGGGCTTTTTGCTAAAGAGAAGAGACGAGTGATACTTCCAGGAGAGATACGGTCATCGAGGTTGCAAATGTCTCCTCGGAATTCCTGGAAGTGTTCGGACCAGAATACGGGGATGAAATTTGATCTTCTTGCTTATCCATGTATGAACTAACGAAAAGACTAATTTTTATTATTAAAGTTACAGACAAACTTGAATCATTACATTATCATTAAAATGCTAATCTGTACTATAGGATTTAACGCACAGTAATTGAACTCGTCTTCAACAATAAAAATCCAAAGATGACAAAGTATTAGCCAAAATAATACTATTTTCCCAAATAATGGTAAAATATCATTTATTCGATCAAGTTCGTTAAAGACGGCTCATTAAAGCAAGATTATACTTTAGACATTTTATCAGGATGATACAACAACGTGTTGCTCTCGAGGCTCGGTACGCGATCGAAAGAGCGAGATAAAAAGGTAGATCGCGCGCTTGTCTGGCACACCGGGCGTGCTTCCGTTCAAAATAGAACTTTTCTCTCTCTCTCTCTCTCTTCTTTTGCTCTCTCAGTGTGCGTCAAGTGATAGCAAGCAATGGTTTGGCAAAACGGAGTGTTTTGAACGCCACCGACATGCGCCACCACTCTTTATACGTACAGAGACATCAGTCACGTTAAATTGAGCAGGCAAAGTTAGCAAAACTGTCCGTACGGCTACTTTTACATTCCAATCACATTAAATTCTAATAAACTCAATCCCCAGGTATTTTTTCTACATGTTTGTTTATTGAAATGTCACGAAATTTGTTACAAAGTCCACTGGAAAAGCAACGAATCCGCCATTTTGGGGAACGGATGGAGTGTAACGGACGACAATGTAAATGTTTTCTCGATGTAATGGCCGGCGCTCGTGGTTCTCGAAAGAATGGAATATGCAAGGAAGGCATCGGGGGGCTTTTTAGTCGGCTATTGAATGAATGCCACGCGAGTTAGTCAGCGTCGCGGTGCTAAATTCGGCGGACGCCTGGCATCGTGCCAGAAGAACCACCCAGCGCACCAACCTGCTTCTCTATCCTCCGTAGCCACCAACGACACGACGACGACGACGAGGAGGAGGACGTAGCCGTTATATCCGTCTACCACCTTCTTCTCGGAGATAGAAACGAAGTCGCGAAGCGTTTCTTGCGAAGTTTGTGGAGACGGTAAAAGAGGAGTAGTGACATTCCTTGATCCTTTTAGCGTGAGATAAAATCAGTGAAATTTAATTTTTGCTACGAAATTAATGTTTTAAATATATACAGGGTGTTTTAAAAATCTAGATTTATGGAAAAGGCATAAAAAAATTATTGATTGATATCCAGATTGATATCCATTTTCTTGAGCAGTAGTTGAACTTTAAAAAATGTTAAAGCGTTAAACAATTTAAAGTTTTCTGTTGTTTTTTCACAGTTTTCGTAATTTTTCCTCACGAAGAATATGTCCAAATGACACACTCCGTAAACCTAGCGTTAACTTTTTTAAATTTACTTTACTTTTTACTTTGTAAAGTTAATCTATTTGGCAAATGAACAATTCATATATGTACAATAATGCAATATATACAATTATTTTATTTTTATCCCTTAAAATTTATTTCAACGCATACTCGAGACGATTACGTTGGAGAGTTGAGCGAACAGGTGTCCAAGAGGAATCGGCATCGTGATCGAGCGTGCGTATCGACGCGTTCGCGCTCGAAAATAAAGTCACGAGTCTTCATCTCTGCTCGTTGACGTAATTTCGAATCTTTGCCAGGACGGATGCACGAGCGTGGTATCGTCTTCGTTCGCGCGTGTTTATTATTCGTGTACCCGTCGTGATAACTTTGTGCCGCGGTTAGCCACGAGCGTGTCTTTTTCTTTCACCTCCAACTCCTCCATCACCTCATCTTCTTCATCATCATGATCAGCATCATCTTCTGCATTCTGGCGAACGTCGAGCATCCTACAGGTGCCCGAAGGTGTTCTCTCTCGCGGTGGGACGCCCAGCGTAAAGTATTTTCAGCAGATCTTGGAGAGACTCCAGGTGCGGAGGAGGAAGTTAAGAAGTAGTAGGGAGATAGAGTGATCTCTTGAGAGAGTACCACGTGCGTTACAAAAAGCTAGAGTAAAAAACGAATCGAAATTTTACGATAGTCGTTTCATCTTTTGGGTGAACTATAAGATAGAAAGTTTTGGGATAAAGAGATTGGACTAGACAAATCAAACTCAAGAGAGATATGTCTATATGAGTTCGTGATAATAAAAATATCGTTTAACTGTAGGATATACCTACGATGGGATAAAAAATGAAAAGTCTCGTTTCTTTACGAGCTTTCGTGTCGGGAGCTCTCGTATCCGCGCGTTATAAAAGCTATAAATAAAATTAAGTAAAGCCGGAAGGCACGAGCGAGCCTAAGTACCACGCAGCTCAAAGAAAGCCGCGGAAGAAGAGGGAAAAAAAGGAGAAAGAGAGAGCGGAGTAGGTAAGAGGGAGGATTTTAAAGAGGAAGAAGAAATCGTTTTTAGGGAAAACAGTTGGATGGGAAGAAGTAAGGTTTTTTTTTTTGCTCTTTTTCTCGTAGTAAACCGGAACGACGAAGAACGACGGGTCATTAAGGATGATCCTGGAAGATAGGAAGAGGAAAAAGGAGCAAGTTTGGAGGGAGGGAACGAGTAATGTTTCCTTGCGTCACCTAGAGTACGAAAACTATCCGGAAACGCCTGGTTCCCTCCTATAAATCAACGCTCGTCCTACTCGAGGACTACTACCGTTTTCGACGAACGTGTCAACCACCACCATCGTCAACACTATCGCTTGCTTTAGTTCTCGTTTAGAGAGAGAAGTGGAAAAAGCACGCGATCGCTGTTTAAAAGGTTCGTGGGTGGGTCCCTTTTTCAGACGAGAGAGAAATCGAGAGAGAAAGATCGGAGAGAGAAAGAAAAAGAAGAAGAGAGAGAGAGTTTGGTCTCGGCATGGGGTTGCCGAGCTATTTTCAGGCCGGTGGCTCGATGCAGCTGTCGCGTTCTCCGGGTAAACCACCTCTCTCCTATTCCACGGTCATCCGCGAGTCACGAGAGGGAGAGAGAGAGGTATGACACGAAAGATTAGAGCTTAGAAATCGCGAGCTCGACACTCCTGTACGCCTTCGCGTTCCTAGCTAACTTCGTTCGGCTAGCTAGGAACCGCGTAGGTGGCCTCCTCCTTCTTTCTCTCCTCATCTTTCTTCGTCTTCTTCGTGAGAACGACGTGCGACGTGCCCGGCGTTACTTCGTTAGCAAAATATGTATGGCTGACGTCTTGCCAAACGTACCCAGCGATGTCTCGAGCCTTTGAACCACACGTCTGCTTCATCATTTTATACATTTTCGAACGGCTTGGATAAATTTTCATACATTGGATATAGCTTTCTGTGAGATCTTTGTGTATGTTTTATATTAGGCAATGAATTTTATTAGGATAGGTAGAAATTTGTTGAATACCAAAGTGTTCGTTTATTTGTGATTAGACGAAAATAGATGGAAGATCTAATGGTTTTTGATATCGTAAATACAAGTGAGAAAAAAATGGAAAGGGGACGAATTTGATTCCCTCCAGGCATACATCCAGCGTGGTTCGTTCCCTGAAAGATGAAAGACGAAAACGGGGAAGACGAAGAAAAGGGAGAAGTTTCGAAGATCTTGGTCGCGTGCCAGCACAAATTTTCAGCCGTTTACGTGTACTTTCGCGATAGGGCTCCGTCGAGTGCAATGACACTAGAGAACTGATACTTACTATTCCTTTACATGAAGATGAATCATAGGAAAGTATAGATAATTTTCTATTCAACGTATAAAGCAAGACTCGAAAATCATCCAAGTCTAAAAACAGTCATCAACAAAATTTCACTAATAAATAGATGATAAATTTGACAGACCTGTTCACGATAGATATTAATGAACCTATTTGTTGAAATTTTTTTTAAAAAATTCGAGAAATGTAACCAAACATGAAAAAAAAGGAAGAAGTAGGGAGGGAAAACGACGACCGGAATGATCCTTAATTTAGTTCTGGGTGTAAAAGGTTAAAAAGGGAGTGGGGATGTGTATATGTATGTACTTACTATGTACACGTGTACGTGTATGTACCATGTGGAAGTGGGAGAACACTGTCGTTGGCTATGTTGGCTCGTGTTGGAAGGAATGTCTTCGGGGATAAAGAGAGACAGTTCCTTCCGGAGAGACAGCAAGCAGCAGCCTGTTTTGGGCCCTCCAATCTACCCCCACCATACTACCACACACCGCCCTTCGCATTACTTTTTTTATGTCTCCTTGTACAGCCACTTGCCCCCCACTTTCCTCTTTTTAAACCATATGTAATATGAAAAGAAGTATTCTCAATCGAAAATTGATTGGTTGCTTGATTTGATATTGTTTGTTCATAATTATTAAAATAATGAAAACTTTTGAATAATAAAATCATTTTTTTATTAAATCCAACATTAATCAATTCTAATAAAATGAATAGTTTCTATTCACTTAAATTTTTAAACAAAAAATTGATGTAAATTATCTGAAATTATGCTGATATTTCTAAGTAAGAAACACAGACAAACTAAATAATAAAAAAATTGAGACAAAGGTAGAGAATTATCCCCAACTAAAAAACTAGTACAAATTCGGTTGATCGATTCCTCGACCAGGTCGCAAGAGCAAGAAACGATCCTGCTTCGCAGGTGGCAAGTAGGCATGCAAATCCAAAGGAGGCCACGCACACGAGCACGTGCTCGCATTTTGCGAAACCTTTTCAAAGGCGGAGGCGATCAGCTGGCGATCTTCTATCTCGGTTTCTCCTACAAACGATCCACCCTCTCCTCGAAGACGCGAGGAGAAGAAGGGTAAAAAAAGGATAAAAGTGAAGGGAGCTAGCTCTCTATCTCTCTTACTCTTTCACTCCGCACCCGCATCCTGTGGCAGTGGTGCTTTCGTAAAAACTGGCCCGTCGGTTTCCATTCAAAAGCGCGAGTCACGAGGGTTCATTCACAAAATTTCACGAGGAAACTCTACACTCGGCCTGACCGTCTGCGGATCTCGATCGAGACGACGACCAAGAGGACGACGAAGGAAGAGATAGAAGGGTCCTTCCTTCTTCCTACCGTTTGCGCGAGTAAGTTCCTTCTTCTTGCTCTTTTTTTTTATACTATATGCCAAGAACAAGACGCGAATGCTGCCATTGCTTTTAACCGTTTCGACCAGGGTACCACAATCGAACGAGTTTTTTAAAAGCTTCGACCGTTGCCCAAGACGAGAAATATATGTACCATCTCGGTCAATAAGTTACACAGGGTCTCTTATTGTCTTTCTAGATTCGAATGAAACTCACGAGGATTTTCCAAGAGATCGATAGACAGATGTCCTTTTCCGGATGTGTCCTGAAAAAGTTCTGGGCCTGTTTAATGGACTCGCGTGAGAGTATATTAGAAAAAAAAAGGAAGACTAACGGGGATGCACCGGTGACACAAATATCCCGATGTTTCTAGGGATGATCACGTATTCGAAATTTTGGGAACGTTGATGACTTCCGTTCTCGCAAAAAAAGTTCTCTGAAAATTCACGTCCCGGTGAGAAAAAAAATCGAAAGGAATACATGCCTAGAGTGCATTATCTGGAATCACTGATGGCAATAGATCAAATCTAGCGAATATCTATCTTTCTCTATCTCAATAGTATTGTCTCCGTCTCTATCCTCGCACACACGGCGAAAGACAAACTCGTATTGTCACCCTGGATATACTCAGGGTGGTTTCTTTCTTCCATTGCCATCGTCCAGACGGCTTCAAGGAGAAGATGAAAAAATGAGGGGGCGGACGAAGAGGAAGTAGACGAGACGATGAGGGGCCTAAGGTCGTGGTCCTGAAGGGTACAGTGATGGATTCAAGAGGTACTTCGCCCTGCGGTGAACGACACATGTCCCTGCTCGAGATTTTAACGCTCGACTTTCGATCGATCGGGATCGTTTAGAATCCTTATGATTTCGTCATTGATACTAATTATTTATTCTATATAACAATGGTCCAAAGGGGCTAAATAAATTCATGAATCATATTTAAAATAGTAACACAGTTTGAATCATATGATTTCAATGGAAATGATCTCATATGTACAGTATGTGGATCAGTTAAATAACAAATCTATTCAAGATCAATCGTCATTGTTTTATCTGCATGATTTAACCTAATGCAATTAATTAACACGTCACTGTTGTTGTTGTTGTTGTTAGAACGTGATGTTTTCCACATAAAAGCCACCCCCGGGAAATAAATTTTGTTCAGGTAGAAAAAGTCTGTGTCGGAGGTTAGGGCGGAAGCGTGAAATCCGCTACTGTAGTTTGGGAGGGGTTAAAAGACGAGAGAGAGGGTCGCAGACACCGAGTCACATCTCAGTGAGCGGCACGCGACCGACACGCGCCCTTTTTTCGTCTCCCTTCTTCCTCCTGAGATTCGGGCTCCTTCCTCTTCGTCTTCCACCGGCTGCCCTCGTACACACATACATAGCAGAAGGTTCTTATACACACGACACTGATCTACTACTCTCTCATTCAACAGGACACGATCCCCGAGACACATTTCCGTTTAAAATCCTCGTTTTTATATTTCTTTGTGATCAACTACGATCGAAATTTTATTACTGGGATTTAATCAATTTTTGTTGGGTCAGAATTTAATGTGTTAGATTGAATAATTGGTTTTCTATTAACTTGATATTAAAAGGATATTATTTTAAATTAGATTAGAATGATGGACTTAATCAGTTCGTGTCAAAATCGAGCCAAAAAATATATAAGATTGTTAGTTTTACGATTGATTTGCAGTAAAAGAGTCTGGCCACCCTGGTTGCTTGAAAAATGATTCTTAAGTGAAGATCATTCGATTTTCGAGGTTAACAAGAGATGGTTCATGTTACGTAGGGCATCACGTGTACACGCGTACGCTCATTCACAAGGTCCCCTTTTGGTGGCCCATTGAAGAATCCAGGCTTGCTATATGGAGTGCTCATCAGCCACCTTATCGTAATCCTTTAAAGTCCTACTTGAACAGGACGACGATGCATGCTGGGTGGCGTGGGAATTTTTTTGAAAATGTTGCTTTTCTTGGAAACGTCCAAGGGATCTTCTTCTTTGATCATCGTCAGCAATATTAGAGAAAAGTTAATTCGTTCTCGTAAACGTCAAGGTGTCGCACGATTAGCCGCGAAACGGGAGCAAGAGGTTCTCGCCTACGACGACATTGTGTAAATTCGTCATCACGGATGAATCCACGAGGAATGATTAAGGTCGACAAAGACGAAAATGCGTTCTGTCGTCGGCAACGAGGAAAATCGAACGTCTCTAAGTTTAGCTCGTATTTGCATGCGGATCAGGGCCGAATCGGGTCAGGTTGCCAAACTGCTAAAACATTCGGTATCCCTTAACGATCTCTCGAAGAAATTTTTCATCGAGTAACAAAATTTGACCATATACCAGATCAGTGGAAAATGAACTTTTTCTACGCTGCAACATCTGTATCGTATGGTTCATCGTAACGTGACGTTGTTCCTTAGATATTTCCTCGAAAACTTTAATTTATCGATACGGACAACCGTAAAGTAAACACTGTTGCAAATTTCTCTCACGTACAGGTGCTACAAATTCGTCTTTATTGCAGCTCGTAAAAGTGCTGTTGCATCGTAACCACGATTTTCTACCATCGCGTAAAAAGATCATAAATTTTGCCCCCACCTTTATAAAGTCAGAATCTTGGCCGATTACCAACGATTAAATGATATTTATAATTACGAAGATGCCACTTCTTGGCACGTAGGTTTACATTTATAGATCAGGCCGCACGATTTAATCGCCGTCATTTGAATTACCTATCTGCCTACCTGTCATCGAAAGCACGGATCCATGGATCCGGTCGTTGCCAATGATCAAAAAATAGATCCCCAGCGCAACCTGTTCGAAATAGCCGAGTAGAAACCTGTGACATCCGTGAATGACTCGTAAATGTCACGGTGATCGTAGTCCTATTTCGAATCGCATACCGTGTTTCCGACTCGCTTGATTAATTTCGAATAAATTATACCAAGTGTAACCAAGATCTTCAAGACAAAATACTAACATAATTTTATCATAGACATTTAGATACAAGATCATAAAAGGAGGAACCTTCGATGTTTATCAATTTTTCTTGACACCGAACGAGTGACATCTCAAAAGATGAAAGACTAGAAGCTCGTGCTGATGAAAGATGGTTATGAAGTAAAGGTGGGGAGGATCACTTTGAATTTCTATGATTCGCAACGTGGCAAGAGAGATCTTAGGCGGGTCGAAGGTGTCTAGGCTGAAGGGAAGAAGGAAATCTAATTATAGAAGTCGTTGTGCCGCGTGCTGAAGGTGGTAGAGGGTGTGAGTGCGGGTGCAGAAACGAGAATCGGTTGCATTGGGCGGCCATAAAATGCAGGCTGCATCCGCTCGGCGCAGATGTACCCAGGCCGAGGCTCCCTGTACCAGGAGGAGAAGACCGAAAGGATTTCTTCTTTCGCGTTGGCCCTCTTGCCCTACCAAATATGAAGGGCAACGAACTCTGAGGACTACCAAGGGAGATTCGCGAGTCCTTAGACCGATCCCAAGTAAAAAAGGATGTTCAGGTCGTCATGAATTGAACAAAATGTATACCCCTAACTCGTAAACGATCATTTATGATGAAAATGCTTTTGGGTTATACAAAAGATCAGGGCTGCCTGGTAGTGTAAAGATTATGAAAAATTGTTTATCCTGTCTCCCGTCATCTCGCAGTTTCTTCGTTCTACAAAAACTTCCTGCGAAGGACGTGGCTCATTGTCTTATCGCATGACAGGCTTTTTCATTGCTCGGCAAGGTTCATTCATTGAGAAGCCATGTGGTTAACTGCGATGCTTCCTGCCTTTAATCGTGATAAAAAAAGAATCAGAGGATGGATAGTAAAGGGAGTGTTAACCGGTGTCCATGAACACCTTAGAACAATATCCGTTATCTGGGTCAACTTGGCAAAAAATCAAACGAATTTTCTTTGAATTAACTCGTTAACATTAATCCTCGTTAGAGCAAACACACTACGAGGGGGTAGCCTCGAAACAACAGATGTGAGATATCGTTCACGATCGACTCGTGCCAAGCGAGCTGCGATTATTATTGTTTCCTTTTCTCATTTTTTTGTTGTTTCTTCTCTGAAAGTAGCCGAGAACGTGTGCCCATGACGTGGCCATGTAAGGGCTAGGCGGGGGTGCTGCTCGCTAATTTTAGATCGACTCCAGGGCTCCAGGAGTCAGCAGCTATGGATCGGCAGCTGGTGATTCGAGTTGGCTCGTAGTCTTGCACGTGGGTCTTGCTACGGAACGTGTCTCACCGTTCATGGACGACGGACATCCCTCCTCCCCCACCCTTTTTTTTTTCTTTACTCTCTACTAATGCCGAGTTCTCGGAGGAACTCGTCGTGTCCAGTCGCTTTGATCCAGATGCGTTTTGCATCTGAACCCGAGGGACTTCCGTAGTCGAAGGGTGACAGTTTAGAAAAGAGAGAACAACTTTCGAATTTTTTGGTTGGAATCGTTCGATATGAGATATAGGTGTAGTTGGGTGTATAGCTTTACTATACTGCCGAGTAATTTAGTTCAGTTTTTGTTCTTTTGTTTTTAAAAAAATTCAATTTCAAACGTATCACTGTCCTATTACAAATTAGACCTGGACACTATGAGATGATCGATAAAGTCAAAAGAGGAAGAGGAAAAGGCACGTGTCTCTTGTCGGAAAAGAGTAAAAGGATAAAACGGAAGGAGATAAAGTAGAAAACTGGGGGAAGGGGTAAAAGGGATAAGAGATGGCCGACGACGGCTGGTGCAGCGGATGTTTGAAGCTACTGAAAGCAAGGAGGTGGTGGTTCCTTTACCGGTCGCGTACTCCCTCCAAGCCTTTTCCTCAGTCTGGATGATAGCCATAGTAGTATCGCTACGAAGAAGTACAGAGAAGAGGAAGCACCTCGGCGGATGTGATGTTTACGACCGTGGCCCATACAAAAAATGCCTCTCGTATAAATATAGTCGACGGTGGTTGCCACTGTGATGCCACACGGTGGTAGTGACTGCTTACCGATCGAAATTCCTCTTTGACCCACATTCCAAAATTGATTATTTACAAGAGGACAGACGATGTTCCTGTTTTCCTTTCCTCGGTGGTCTCCACGATTTGCATCGAGTTACGCGAAAGAGAACAAAAAAAGTGACAAAGACATGGGGTCCATCTTTGAAAACTAGCTAGAATAAACTACAAACAGGCAAGAAATTCAATTTCACATCGGCAAAAGAAAGTCGACCTGCTTCTTCTCAAATTTCTTTAGGCATATCTCTAACGAGCGGACAACCTGCTCGGGTGTTATGAAAAGCGTAGAAAATATCGTATCCCTTGTAAAAACTGAGAACACATGAGGTTGTTGTAAGGTGAGAGGTATCGGGTCCGAGACGAAAAAATAAATGAGGCGTGCACGTGTAATTTACACATACTACACTTGCCTCGTTACCATAGTCCTTTAAATATTCAACAGTAAAATTCAATTATATTTTCATACACGTATTTTCGATCAAAAGATTAACCTTCTTCTAATCGATGGAAGAAGACACCGTAAACACTCCGTAGCTCTTGACACGTGGTTAGCGATTTCAGGGGCTCCTGCTGAGAGAGAACGACCTCCCAGTGGCTTTCGACCACCATGTGCATCGAACGTCGGTAGAGAAATCTCTCTAAAGATTTTCAAATTGTCCTCCTTGCGTCGTCTCTATTACCAAAACCGAAAGAAAAAGGATCGAGTTGAAAAAACTGAAAGACCAACGCACGGATCGCACCTCCTCGATGTGTTCACGTATGTATGGGGATTCTAAATAGATATTCCTTCTACTCGCGTACCGTTCTCTACGTGGGAGAGGTCAAACGAAATCTTTGCGTCTTTGGTTACACTTGTCTCTTTTTTTTGGAGTCGAAGACAAGTTCAAACGTTATATTAAAAAAAAAAACAAGGAGAGAGGAAAACTAATAAAGTAAGTAGCTCAAGATTCTATCTTTCTTTTCCAGGGTATTAAAAATATATGTTAAAAACAAGCTGGAGTAATGAATCGAGGAAAGGGCTCACCACTAATGGGTTAATACGGCCGTGGTAAACGTGATTGAAAGAGCAAAGTGGTAGGAGAAGGTATACGCTCTCTCTTCTTGAGGTATCACCTGCTCCTATTGTTTGACCGACCAAAGTGAACCGGCGTCCGGTGCGCAACCGGGTTTAGCCGGGCGCGTGCTCGTCGCGCCGGCTCGTAGAGAAATCTGACACTCTTACTTTTACGACACTTTGCACGGTACGTAAGCTTTAAAAATGCAATCTAAAAATGCTCTCGTTCATTGCTTACCAAATACTTAATATCTGGTACGTCGTGCAACCTATATATTGAATTCTCCGATAAGTTCGTGGCGATGTCAAAGTAATCTTTTGAAATTAGCTTCATTTTCAAGACGAAATGTATGTGCAGTTTATTTTTAATCGTTCTAATAATTTCAAGATTCAATTTTCTGATAACTTTGTTGTTTGTGAATCAACATGAACTTATTCGGACAACCCAATAAATATGTACCTGAGATATTTATATTTTGATTAGATAGGCAAAAAATCATTTTGCTTAAAATTTAAATGACTTGAACATCATGGTTTTTAAATCCAGTACATCGTAAAGCCATTTCGGTTGAAATATCATGTCGAGTCGATGCACAAACCGATGAGCTTCGAAAGTATATGTCACCTGTACAAATATAACCTGTTGCAACAGTCTTTTAACTCTACCTGTGTAAAAATACTTACGTCGACGGGGTAATGAGATGGATAATCGAGATTCGCAGCAACAGTAAAGAATACACTAACTGTAACCTGAGGTTCGGGATAAGCTGCAGTAGGGACACTCCAAACTACTTCGAATTTGTACAAATCGGTAGATTGTACAGCAGAGAGATTTATAAATTCTATGCTAAACATCCAGTCCTTTAATTCCTGTAACGTATATCGTTTGTTTGAAAGATTCATTTAATTGAATTTGTAGAGTGTACTTCTACCGGTAGATTATTCCATTCCTTCATTTCATTCTCGATACTGTCTAATGCATTTTGGATACTAATATTACCACAAGTGGGCCATTCGATACCGTAACCACTCAATGATCGAGTGACAGCTGCATTTCTTCGTTCCTGTTTGCTAGAGGCATCGTCCTAAAGTATCGAATTATATTATTATCGATCCGATAAAACAAATTCAATTTTTACAAACCATGCCACTTATTATTCTCATAACATTCGCGATCGTTTTCTCAACAAATCGATATGCGAAGCTTTGTACGTCGAAGAATGAATCTAGACCATAATCTCTAATCAAAGATCGAAAGTTATATGTCTTAGTGCGGATCATTTTTTTATAAATGTTTTATACTGGTTACTTATCCGATATAAAAACTAGATGGAAGAAAAAGAAACGTAGAATAAAAAAAGACGATCTCGTAAATTTTCATTTAACTTTTTTTTTTTTTTTCGGTAACTCTACGAGTTTATACTACACGATACATCCATACGGTTATTAAAATTCGTGTGACCTTAAGTTTAGGCAAGTTGTTGTCGATAATACTAAAATGCTTATAAATTAACAGTCGGTTTTCGAATGATTAGAATGATCCTGCTGTGCGCGCGATGATTTTGCGGATGCCTCTAGGCCTGTCACAGCCGCAAGTACTTGAAAGAGGCTATCCCTAAGTTTGTTAAAGATGTCTGCCATCTCGTCGTCTGTCCTTGTAACCACAAATATATCTAGCAAGACAGAAAAAGAAGATGAACTTCACGAAGAATCGATTACTTTTCTAAAAATAACAAACTTACCGGATCTATCCTGACCCAAGTGTTTGCAATACATATTGACAGCCGTTGTTACGTCGTCGTCATCGTGAAAAGGATCACCAGGCCATTGAGCTCTGTGCAATCGTACAGCTTCGAGAGCTGGACACCATCGTGCGTTTCTTAACAATTCCGCGACTCTAGCGATGTCTTCGACGGCTCCAACAGCTGGTAAAGGACTAGGACTAGGAGTTGGAGTCGGTGTACCTCGTTCGCTTTCCGTGCTTTCTTCCAAAGCTCTGCTCAATGCAGTTTTTATATTCGCTATTTCCGCTGATATATCTTGCAAGGGGATTTGTACGTTTTTTGCTGCGTTCATGAGAACCCCCAGCATTTTGTTGGATGCTTTTATCAAAAGCAGTAATTGAAGATGTAGTTTATAAAGAGCTCTGCCGAGATCCAAGAGAAGTTCTTCTAGACCAGCTTCCATATTGTGAGTTCCACCTAAAGCTTGAAGCTTCGTCGTTGCTTTTACCGCTTCCAGGCACTGCAATAAATTATATTGCTAATAACGAATGAAGAAGATTTACCGACAGAGCGCTTACCTCAGTGGCGTGGAATTTTCTATCCGGAAACGTTTCGAGATGCTGCTGTATCTCGAGCATTTCGAAACGCAGTAATTCGTGCAATCTTTGATGTGAGAAAATAGCAATGGAGAACCAAATCAATGGTGGCTCGGCTTTCGCGCTAAGTAGTTCGGCATGACTAGATAAATGGTATCCTAATTGTGTAGAAGCTGCACTACCGTTTGATAGTAGAGCGCATGCTTCTCGAGTGAGACCAACTGATTTACTGCTTACATCCTGATAATAAAAAAGGTCCGACGTTATTCTAATCAAGAATTATTATTCTATAATAACAATAAATTGATACACGTACTCTTATAATTCTACTTAAGAGTTGGAAGAAATCCAATGTCGTGTATGGTGCTTGAGTAATCAATGTTTGTATCTGCTGTCTCCAAATTTCTTCCGCGTCATCCCTAACGACTTGTCTAAAAGGCATCAAAGCTGACAAATTCGGCGATGCGTTACATGGTGTCACATCACCGAGATCTCCTGCACTGGACCCACTAGAAATCAAATAAATAGAACGATTAAGCAGAAAATTCGTCGTGACACTTAACCGGAAACTTACGATGTGACAGACCTTGTTGAGGAGTCGTGACGCGTTCGACTTGGTATTAAGGAAAGAGACGAAGGTGGGAACATTCCTGGAATACTATTCGCTTCTTGTCCTGCTCCGGATCCACTTGGTACTTCGTCCAAAGGTGACTCAGAACCAGCTTCATCATCGGACGATTCTTCAGCAACGCCACGCTGATCATCAGGAGAGTAACATTATTTTTTACAAACAGAACAAAGCAATATGTCATATATTGTTAAACGAAAAGCGAGCAGATAGATTCTTCGTCGTTTATTTCGTGATTTTAGTTTCTCATCCGTTCGTTACGAACAAATTACTACGAAAAACTATCCTAGTTAACCTGTATTTTTAGGATACTCACTCTGGTAGTATGCTTGCTCGATGTTTGAGTTTTCTCACTCAAACTTTCCTCGAACTGTCGTAAACTCGGTTCTCTTTCCTCTCCTTCGCTGAGAGGACGACGTCTAACGCCCCAGTTAAAGTTATCCGTACTTTCACCCTATGATATACAAAATAACGTAAAAATATGATCACCAGAACTATTGGTATTCTATTAATATTAATTTCTCATTACCTCAACGCTTTCGCTCTCGTACTCGAGAAAATCAAAGTCCTTGAAAACTCCAAATTGTTCATCATCGCGTCGAGAGCCACCGCTTAGATCGTTATTCGCACCAGAAACTTCCTCGGTAGACGAGGCCATAGAGGATTGTCTCTCCATTAAATCGGAACTTTGACTGAATATGACCTATATCGAAACACAGCATGCGTTAAAAAGCCAACCAAAGATATCGACGAAAGCAGCCACTTTGTATCTATTTTTCTTTAAACTATTTCGCGTCTGTGCATTATTCGTGTTAATGATGACGAATCGATGCTCGTGTCTACGGATCGATTCAGCTTTGCTGTATGCAAGTGTCTACGGTTACATTCAAGCGTGTACGTTAAGTCTTTTTTTTAATTCGTGATATGTTTATGGCTCGTTTACACTTTTAGGTGCAAGCTTGTATTTATAAAAACCTTTTACCTTGCTATATAATGTCATTGAACTTATGTGTTCATCCTAAAAAAGGATATAACGGAAATAAATTTTCATAAGGAACGGCTATCATTAACCATCGAGCTGGTAGGGATGAAAGATCAAGTTTGTAGTAAAAAAAATAATCAATAAATTGCTACTAACCGATGGACTCTTCGGTAATCCTACCCTTTGACCGCAGGTTGTTAACAAGTTCACTAAACATTCTCTAACGCGACCCTGCAAAATAAAATATTTTAAGTTCATGTAAATGAAAACTTGTTAAGTTAGTTTTACGACAAACCTGTGACATCCAAGGCCGTTTCCATCCAGCAACGGCAGTACTCTCTGCTGGTGAGAGAGACATCGAGCATCGCGGCGAACCAGTAGCTTTTTCTTCGTTACCCTGTCTTATCAACCATCGTCTTCCGATGACAGGTGTTTGAGAGAGATCAAACGTGAAATCCATTGTCCTTCCTATTATAAAACCATAGGAAAAATAATCTTAATTCGTTACACAAATATAAATCATTATAAAAAAAGTAAAATAACGCCCGATCATGTTTTTGTGCTGTCTGCTAACTGGACTTTCCAAGAACGACATGCTCTGACGGCATAAAACTTACCATACGAAAAAAAAAAAATTTTTTTATTAACAAGAGCGTACTAATTAGAAATAAGAGGATATACGAAGGAAATTTCCATAAAAAAAGACCCTATATTAACTTTATTTTATTACTAGCTACACATTATTGTTATTGTTTTTATCGCAACCTGAGTGTTGGCAAATAAGTAATCCAATCAGTGAACACATGCCGCGTTGCAAAAGAAAGAAATAAAATTTATATTCGTTACGTATTTACTGCATGCAAAAACGCAAGTATATAACGTGACCTACCAGGTAACTCTTTTTTAGTAAATATCTCCGTGTCCGTAAAGCTTGGATGCGGAGATGCCAAAGATGATTCCCAAGATGGTACATGCATAGAGGTCGGTGGTGCGACCAAAGTCGAGGATCTTGTCACCACGAGTTTTAAGATTTTAAGTGCTTCCTTCCAATGGGCTCCCTAGAAAACATTTTTTCATTAATTTAATCTTTTATAACTTTAATGTTTTTCTTTTTTAATTAATAATCACTTACTTCAACGTATTTCGAAATAACTTGCAGGAGTTCTGTATTGATTGGTTGAGCTGCTTGCGAGGCAAGATCGACGTAATGTAACATACAATGTATGATACTGAGTACGGGTAACGCTACACTTCCTGGACCCTTCTCAAGGACCTCTACCAGAAAAGCTAACATGTCGAAGCTCAAATGAGCATAAGTATCGTAAAGATACTTCACGACGCATTTAGTCCATTGGAAGCTTTCCTTGCTGAACGTACGACGACTGTAGAGAGTCATTACGGTGCCTAAATTTTCGAGTTTCTTCCCCTTCTCTGCACTTATCTATGAAGTAGCATAAACAGTGTAAAACATATGATAAAACATGTACAAAAAAATCATTAGAAACAATAATTACTTGAGCTATATTTTCTGCACTTCTGATACACAATTCATTAGCATCTTCGTAATGTAGCAACATATATGGAAGTAGAGAGACTACGTTCATTGGAAAAGCTAAACTTTGCGTGGGGTCGACGACCGGTAGATCCAGTAACGGGGTAAACTGTGAAAGCAATGTTACAACCGGTTCATAGGTATTCGGACTCGTACACCCTTTCAACAAAAGTGCATGAACCCCGGGGAAAGAATTCCACCTTAATTGCTGTTGCAATTTTTCAACTTTGTCTCTGGCATCTGGCCGATCCAGCGGCAACCTATGGAGTACTCGACTTAGGAGTCTCAAAGCAAGAAGAAATTCGTGTTCGTAATCTGATTCCAAAAGTGAAACCGATAACCAGAACAGCTGTGCCAAAATTGTCATCTTATCATCTTGGGTAGCAGAATCACCCAGTAATTTCAGCGATTGTGCCGATCGAGATCTTGATAGATTCGAATTAGGATATTTGTTGCAACCACCTCTGGTATCTAATTCTATAATAAAATAAATTTATTAATAACGTGTAAAATTAAATAGATAAAATCGATTGAGACTGTTAAGAACAGGTAAATGAACCTTTTATATCCGCGGTAGCCGCATTCCCACCACTGGATTTCTTCATACAATAGCTCACAGAGTAACTGGTACTTCGGGTATGTCCACCTTGAGTTAAATGAGAAAGTATTTGTGGTCCAGCTGGACAACCGTTTATGCCAGGACTACGTTTACCACCAATTATGATACCCGATACGGGATCTTTGTTATTTAGGTTCGGTGTAGATTTAAATATCTCTTTCATAAAATCTAAAGGCCTAAAGTCTGATTCTAACGAGTCAACGGCTGCTTCCAGCGTTAAAAGTAATTCCGTTACATATCCCTGTTTACAAAAAATTCATCTCACGATAACAATAAAATAACTTATCGATGATTAGAAATTGTAATAAATTAATGTTAAGTACCTGCATGTCTTCGCCTTGTTCAGCCACAGTCTCGACCAATCTAGATAAAATATCAGAGAGCATACGAGACGTGATAGGAACGCGCAAAGCACGGAACACTTGGAGAGATCGTCCGGCATAGTGTCTTGATGAACAGGATAATCCCAATTGCAAGGCGATTTGAGCCCATCTTTGGCTTACTAATGCATGAGGCAAAGAATCTCTGAACACTCTTAAAACATGCCGTAATAATACTGTAAGTTGTTCCGCGCTACGAACCCACCACACTTTCGCCGTCATATCTTCGTAGTTCCATAAGGGTTGATTTATTCTATGATAAGTTAATATAATTAAAAATATATCTTCTTCAAACATTAACACTTAGATACATACCTAGACGCAAGGAAATTGATCAAAGATTTGATAACGTCCTGAATGGGCATGTTGGGTCCAGGTTGTGGCCCAACCCAGTTATTACTGTCTTCTGGCGTAACTATTACTGGTGGTACTGTCGTATTTGCTCCTGATGTTGCTGGCCAACTATTGCAAACTGTAGAATCTATCATGCAAATGATACAAATCAATAACAGAAATAGCAAGAATCTAAACAAATTGTATTAATTTTAAAACATCGTACCATATGAATTAGGACCAGCATAATCTTTGCAATTATCCACAAGTTGCTGGGACACGTGATTCATAGATAGCGGAGGACTGGAGATGGAAATAGGAATGGGTGAATGAGTAGGTGTACCATCAGCCGAGGATAATAGAAAAGGTGGAGGAGGAGGTGGAGGTGGTGGTGGTGGTGCAATAGACCCAGATGTTTCCGTGAATGAAGGAGGTGGTGGTGGTGGTGGAGGTGGTGGCGGTGGGGGTGGTGTACAGGAGGGTGGTGGTGAAGACGAGTGTGGGGGTGTTGCGGGTAGGGGAGCCGGTGGTGGACCGTACAGATAACTGTCGAATTCCGGATCGACTTCTGTAAAATTGTGTTCCAACACCGGTAAGGCTGGTGTGGGAAGACCCAAGCCTAATTGCTTGGTCTTCGAGGCAAGCAAGATCCTTGCCACACCCAAATGATCTCTGTGATCACCGAGGACGACCAGTAGATTCAACAGAAGACAACGGCAGTGATCTCTGACTAGCGGCCTGGAATGATCCAATCCTAAAAACACGATATGCAACATCAAAGGGACATGAATAGCCCAGTCGACTTGCACACCGTCTACAACAACATCGGTGAGAAGCATAACGGCTATGTTGCATCTGAAATCACGAAGGATGCCTATGATCCAAAAATTACATAAGACATCAATATGATATTTCAATCGAACACGATATTGTACGACATATTTTTATTATTTGTATACCTATGAAAGCCACTTATTGGTTGTGAACTATCGGGAAGATATTCGGTTAAAGGTGCGAAGTATCCACCGTATTCTGGCATTGGTAATGGATGGGGTTGAGGTATATCAAATTTTTCACCGATGCATTGAGGTTTACCGCTTAGACCAACCGGACCGTTTCGTGTGATGTAACAGGATTCGTCTGCCGTTAACTATGAATTAAGTGTACGGGTCAATAAAAACAACTAAATTAGAATAAAAAACATATTAGAATAATAATATACTTCGACTTCCGTCGTAGGAGTCGAGAGATCATCCGGAAGAACTGGTGGCCCGCTTGCTGTCCTGGTTTTCTCTGCCCTTGGGGTTTGAAACCCAGCGAGAGCACGTAACGCAGTATCGGATTTGGAACTGATCGAAAAAGTTACTTGTCAACGAGACCACCCCATATGAATGCAAATTAGTAAATTAAAAAATTAAAATTCCTACCCTGTTTTGACGGGATCCTCGCCTGAATGCCTTTTGGTATGAATTGTACCCTTTTCGACACCCAAATCTCGTGGAGGATTACCAGGATCAGCGGTAGGTGCATCACTATGAGACGAAGCTTTACGCATGCTGGTTAACCGATAAAAAGGAGGTGTTTCCGTACGTTCGATCAAACAATTAAGAGTTTCGACGGTTTGCAACTCAGTCATCATCTCGTCGACGAGACGATCGGGTCTTGCTCGTGCCAAGTAGAGAACCACGCGTTTAGCCTAAATCATTCCGTAATATTGTCTTTCTATTTGGGATTTCTATAATGTAGGTGAGACCGGGGCTGAAAGTCCCAAAGGCAAGTTGTCCCAGTCGTAGTTTTACGACCCATACTCCGACATTTAAAAAATTTATTTTTCAACACTCCGCAACGATATCGAAAAACGGACAACGGGACATTATTCTGCATGCTTTCTTCTTTCTAAATCTTGATCCATACATCAGGATTTTTGTCAAAAATCGAAGCATCTCGAATTTGCCCGATCAAATACTCGTTCGAAAGAGAAAAGTCTCACATTTACGAATATGCAAGTCGCGTTTCGATAGGATGACTGGTTAAAAAGTTACAGCAGTTTAAAGCTTGAAAATGACCCATACTTCGACACTTAAAAGATTAATTTCTCATCACTCCGCAACGATATCGAAAAACGGACAACGGAACATTATTCTCCATGCTTTTTTCTTTAAAATGAGCCATTAAACATTGAAATCGGCAGTGGTGACCATTTTGGCAAAAATCATGATGCATAGGTCAGGATTTTTGTCAAAAATCGAAGCACGTCGAATTTGCCCGATCAAATACTCGTTCGAAAGGGGAAAGTCTCTTCTTTACGAATATGCAAGTCGCGCTTCGATAGGATCACTGGTTCGAAAGATACAGCAGTTTTAAGCTCGAAAACGACCCATACTCCGACACTTAAAAGATTAATTTCTCATCATTGCTTAACGATATCGAAAAACGGACAACGGGATAGTATTCTGCATGCTTTTCTCTTTCAAATGAGCCATTAAACATTGAAATCGGCGGTGGTGACCATTTTGGCAAAAATCATGATGTATGCACATGATTCGAAAGAGAAAAATCTCTACTTTACAAATATGCAAGTCGCGTTTCGATAGGATGGCTGGTTCAAAAGATACAGCAGTTTAAAGCTTGAAAAAGACCCATACTCCGACACTTAAAAGATTAATTTCTCATCATTGCTTAACGATATCGAAAAACGGACAACGGAACATTATTCTGCATGCTTTTATCTTTAAAATGAGCCATTAAACATTGAAATCGGCGGTGGTGACCATTTTGGCAAAAATCATGATGCATAGGTCAGGATTTTTGCCCGATCAAATACTCGTTCGAAAGGGGAAAGTCTCTCCTTTACGAATATGGCAGTGTGGCTTCGCTAGGATGACTGGTTAAAAAGTTACAGCAATTTTTCTCTTGAAAACGACCCATACTCCGACACTTAAAAAATTTATTTTTCAACACTCCGCAACGATATCGAAAAACGGACAACGGGACATTATTCTGCATGCTTTCTTCTTTAAAATGAGCCATTAAACATTGAAATCGGCGGTGGTGACCATTTTGGCAAAAATCATGATATTGCTTACAAGTTGAACTTCATGATAGTCACCAAAAGATTCGAAAATATAAGCTACAGAAATCTGTAGACACAAAAAAGCTAAAATTGGAACAACTAGCCCCGGTCTCCCCTACGTGATGAAGAAGAAACACTTACGTAGGATAGCAACTCCTGAGGTGCCATACCCGATACAATAATAAGATAACGTATGATAACTTTAAGATTGTTAGGCCAGCAACCACAAAGCGTCGCCCAGAGTTCCTCGATGTCCTTAGGATGCTCATCGGAGAACTTAAAAAAAGTATATTTGACTTAGGCAAGACTCTAGTTATTTCTACTTGGCCTACAACCATGGAATAGAATAGAAGCTTATCCTTAATAGATGAGCAATTTTTCAATAACGTTCACCCATCACCGAACATTACCTTCGCCGTAATGTAGAACAAGTTGTTGAGGACCATTTCCGTTGCCTCGGCACTACCCCATCCTTCTCTGCGTGCTCCACCGCGTGTCATTTCGCTCGCATAATACTGTCGAATAAAACAGACGTTTCGTACATGGTAACTTATGATTGTAATTACTAAAAAGTTGCATAAACATTCGATTGTACAAAATATGGGTGAAAAGATAAAAAAAATGATAACTGGAGGCGCCGGGTATCGATCCCGGTACCTCTCGCATGCAAAGCGAGCGCTCTACCGTCTGAGCTACGCCCCCCGCTTGGCAGGACATTTCGGCAGGATGTCCTTCGTATTTGTGATCGAACTTGTGCTTTTGGTGAACGATTGGAGGAAAAAAAAAGAAACTGGAGGCGCCGGGTATCGATCCCGGTACCTCTCGCATGCTAAGCGAGCGCTCTACCATCTGAGCTACGCCCCCCGTGATATACTTTTCTTCGAGGACAATTTCGATCAACAAAAGTGATCCATTGTTAGTGAAAGGTGCAAAAGAGGGTTTAAAATGAAAAAATGGAGGCGCCGGGTATCGATCCCGGTACCTCTCGCATGCTAAGCGAGCGCTCTACCATCTGAGCTACGCCCCCCGTGATTTCGTTTATCGGCAGGCTCCTTTTCGCAGTTGTAAACAATATGATTATGTTAAAAAAAGATGAAAAAAATGATGATTGGAGGCGCCGGGTATCGATCCCGGTACCTCTCGCATGCGAAGCGAGCGCTCTACCATATGAGCTACGCCCCCTGTAATCTTCAATATCAAAATGATAAATTCGGTAAACGAGTGTTTAAAAAAAGAAAATTAGAGATATATATACTACATTTAGGAAGAAGGAGGAAGAGAGAGAATATTTGACCAGGTCTAGTCTATTCGGCGTAATGCAAATCCCTTTGTCGCGGATGTGTCCCCTTTCAGACACGATCTGACAGTTTTACGCATGGAGGGAGGTCAATCGAACGCAATTTGCATTAAATACTATTAATTCTGGGAATGTTCAATACCAAAAAGCAAATAATATGGCGGACGTTCCGCATAAAGCTGGGGCTTCATAAAGTTCTCATGCTAAAATTATACAGGATGATGATCAAATTTGACGCAGAGATTCTGACACTGCCATGGTCAAAAGGTTAATCCCTTGCAATCCAATCTGACTACATATTGTCTTTACATTAAATCGTGTTCCTACATTCATTTAATTTGCTTGACTTTGTATTTCAACCCTTCCAATTCCGTTGTGGGAACTTTTACATCTCAAAAGAAACATTCGAATAAAAAAAAGTCTGAATACAGATGGTTCTCGACTTTCATACATGATTGGCTCTTAAAATATGTACGCAAGTTTGACCGTAGAGAACGTTGGAAAGTAAAGCAATGAAAATACTTATTTTATTTTTATTTAACAAATTATTTTATTAAAAATAAAGTGAAGTTACAAGCTGGGATTAAATGAGAAAAATTTCATAATGGAATCGGGCTACTGGGAATGAGAAAAAACAAGTTTGGTCTGCTAAAAGTAAAAATTTGTTGGTAACTCTCTTCGTATGGCAAGAATGATGTATTGGTTTTTAGATTACGTTTAGTTAAAAACAAAAAGAATGTTTTTGGAGGCGCCGGGTATCGATCCCGGTACCTCTCGCATGCTAAGCGAGCGCTCTACCATCTGAGCTACGCCCCCCGTGATACAGATTGTTTAACAGATTATTTTCACCTTGGAAAGTACTCCATTTTAAGTGAAAGGTGCCGAGAGGATAAATGCGTGTACCTTACGCGTGCCAAAGTATCCAGCCACAGCCCATTACACATTCCTTTTACTACGAACCGAATCTTTGTTGACGAAACGAAACTAAAGATAGCATGATGCGAAGTTAAACTACCCCTATATGATGTGAGAAGATATTCGATATAAAATATAGTAAAATATTTGACTTGTTGTTTAAACAATTGAAAGAGAACAAAAGATCTTTTAAAAGATCATAACAACGGTATCGGTTTCGACTTATGAAACTTCTACTTAAAAGGGGTTGTTTCATTACATAAGACAAAGTATAACGAGTTGCATAACTGTATACTATGAAGACGTAGTGCATGAAGAATAGAGAAGCGAAAGAAGCCACGATTGTGTTTCAAGCACCATAAACACGGCAAAAAATAAAAGTTTGCTCTTAAAAGGGGTGGTTTTACTTGGTAAGTATGCCATACGATATGATATTCTATTTAGAATGAGATGAAACCTTTTCATCGCTATCTAAACAATTGAAAGCAGCCAGGAAAATTTTTAGACAACTATAAAAACGATAAAACTTTAATTCGTTTTTTTAGGGGTTGTTCTAACTGGATAACTATATAATGGGACCAAGAAATACTTAATTCCTATTTAAAAAATTGAAAGAAACCATAAGTTAGTCAGCGATCATAAAAACGTCTTGGAACTCTATATATAAGGATTGTTCTTAAAGGGGGTTGTTCTGTGGTCATTAAACTATATTTACTACGACCTAAAGTACAAGGGGGCGTAGCTCAGATGGTAGAGCGCTCGCTTAGCATGCGAGAGGTACCGGGATCGATACCCGGCGCCTCCAAAGATCTTTTTTTATACCATATTTATTTTTTTTTATTTACTGCACCTTTCACCAAAACTGGATCACATTTGTCAATCAAAATGTTCTCCGAAGAAATGTGTATCACGGGGGGCGTAGCTCAGATGGTAGAGCGCTCGCTTAGCATGCGAGAGGTACCGGGATCGATACCCGGCGCCTCCAATTTTTTATTTTGAACCTTTTTTACACCTTTCACCAAAAGTAGATCACATTTGTCGATCGAAATGGTCATCGATTAAATGTATATCACAGGGGGCGTAGCTCAGATGGTAGAGCGCTCGCTTAGCATGCGAGAGGTACCGGGATCGATACCCGGCGCCTCCAATTTTTTATTTTAAATCCTCTTTTGCACCTTTCACCAAAAATGGATCACTTTTGTCGATCGAAATTGTCCTCGAAGAAAAGTATATCACGGGGGGCGTAGCTCAGATGGTAGAGCGCTCGCTTAGCATGCGAGAGGTACCGGGATCGATACCCGGCGCCTCCAATTTTTTATTTTAAATCCTCTTTTGCACCTTTCACCAAAAATGGATCACTTTTGTCGATCGAAATTGTCCTCGAAGAAAAGTATATCACGGGGGGCGTAGCTCAGATGGTAGAGCGCTCGCTTAGCATGCGAGAGGTACCGGGATCGATACCCGGCGCCTCCAAGACTCTTTTTGAACAAATTCTTCCCAATTTCTTTTTTTTTAACTTTTAGGGTTGACGGTGAAAGCATGAGGATCCTTAAAATGATATCAGTTATAATGTTTTTTCTTAACTATCACTGAATAACGTAGAACTCTATTGTGAAAATAAAAAAAAAAGATTGCTCTATATAATCTCAGCAATTATAAAACGAGCCCAATTCGTTTTAATCATAAAATATTATAAGCCCAAATCAAAGGTATTAGCTACACATTTTTAGAACGTAGAACTATGTTACCCAATTAATAATACGATTCATTTGCTAGTCCTACATTTTTTAGCTCTATCTAAAGGTGATACATCAGCTAACACGATCCATCCCATTATCGCTAGTTACACCGCTATTAATCCATTGAAATCCTCATTTTGATAATTGCGAAACCCTTTCAGGCTTTTCGCAAAAGTACGTAAATCAGGACCCTCATGGCTATATTTCATTTAACAAGTTGCTGAAAGACAATTAAACTTCCATGATACATGACCTTTCACTCTCTGTTCCAATGAAAACAGAAAGTTGCTAATAAACAACTTTGTAGATTGTATGTCACTCTAGTATGTAACTCAACATATGAGTCTAATAGGAATGCGTGCTAGAGTTTACGTAAAAGCTATAATTGCCTCTAGAAGCTTTAGAGTTTACTGAACTGAAACATCACTTACTTGGTAATAACTTAAAGGATTTGACGGTGGTGGTACGTTTGGATCGACCAATTCCATGTTATGGAGCCAAGGTAGCAGGTACTGAAGCAACAGTTGGCGAACTTCTCGGCGCGCCGTTTGAAATCTATGCGTAATCTCTGAAATGATAATTGAAATTTTTCACTAGAGTTCATTCTTTCTTTGTTCATAATCGAGAACAAATATCAGTGTGCATATATAAAAATGATGATCGTCGAATGTAGGAAATTAAACCCCTATTACGCTCTTCGAGCCGTTTTCATTAAAATTGTGTTCAGAATCAGTTATCCGTGAATTTGAGTGTGCGATAAACGTCGAACGCAGTTTTTTCAGCCGTATTTTACAGCTGAGACCGTACCAGGAAAGAATTTAATTACTCCATTTCCGTGTTTAAGAGATAACGTAATTTCGTATCGGTGTCATGAACGCGTACGATGATATTTGCTAGAGCGAGGTCTCAAATTATCTCTTATTTTTACAGTAACGCGGGAAACATGGATTTTCCTAGAATGAGTGCATATAACTCGTACCTATTCGCGAAACTGAAATAACGGTACAAAAATCCAATTGCGGTAAAGGAATGTCACGTTGGAACTTGGAACTCGTGTGAAAGTGATCCAAGCTTTGTTGCATAAAAAAAAAAGAAAATAAATCGAAAAAACAAACTTCATCCGGAATACGTTCGATCAATTTTAAAGCGAAAGACCCGTTGACGATAAAAAATTTGAATGAAGGACAACAAAAAACACAAAATATTTCGAGCGAAAATTCGAGATTCAACGATATCTCGTTGCGTCGAGGGAAAACAATAATTTCGAGTGTGTAAATAGAAAGCAGCTGTAAAAAGTTTGATAAACATTTGCCGAAACGATAATTAATGCATCGACTATCGTCGACGTAGGACGTCATTTTAAAATCAGTGCGTGATCATCGCTTACAGAGCTCTACGTCTTTTGGGAATTTAGAACTAACAAACACTGACGTATTTTACGTCATTTGGGACTTTAGAGCTAACTAACGCGGAAGTATTTATACGTCATTCATTGTTTCCTTGGAAAAATATATTTAATAATTTTGAGAAGCAATTTTAATGTTACCACTTTAATTTCGTTTTTGTTCAATTCAAACTTGGACATATTCTAAACAATTTTTTATTCAATTTTAAATAAATTTTATTCATTTAATCAATTTTTTAGACATTATGCATGACATTCAAGCGAGATTCTCGTGCCAAAACGGCCGGTTACGAAAGTGTTAAGGTAACGAAGCGCGTGGACAATTATAGAAGTATACTGCAAACAATAGCTCGGTATCTCGTATGACATGATTAGAATGGAACACATTAGAGCTAATATATGACGACGTGAATGAAACGACTAGGATGGTAGGAACATGATAATGATGGTACCGAGGAAGGTAACGAGAGTGATCTATCGTGAGCATCAACCTTTCGAACGCAGATAGTTTCAGGAATTACAATGTTAATACAAAATGATAATGTAACTTTTGGTTAAGATATTTAGGATATGTATAATACGATCGAGTACATTTTTAACCACTTTGAAAGCTTTGCATCATCATAGTGTTGTAGTGCCACCATATTGCTATAAAATTACATTATACCGATATAAAAGTATTATAATATCGTTATTCACTGCCATGAATTCACACTTACGTTCTTTTTATGTTAAAAAGTTACATATTTGAGATTAAATCATTTTTAATATAAACCGAAAAAAATTTAATCAACCAAATTAGATAACTTCGAACAGAGAATATCGAGAAGTTAAAAAAAAGAAGATTAAAATGAAAGGACAGGGCTTCGAAGCACCGTTCAAAGAGAACTCCATAGTATTCGTTCAGAAAATGAATGTTCGTTGGCGAAACGCCGCTTTTGAAATAGGATCAATGGAATTAAAAGCCGGTCTACTCTCTACCGTTTCCGCTTCTTTGAATACAGATTGGAATAATACGCTAAACAGGATCTTTCGAGTTGTTCTTTCTTGCGGTAGAAAATTCGTAACGCGAACGTTGATTCTCTCGAGATGGTTGCTAGTCTGCTTCGAACGCAGCCTTAACCCCTTAACAAAGCGCGTGACACGTCGAACCCTACGAAATAGCATCGCTTAGTGCGAGACGAAATAAACGGAAACTTGAGAAGGCAATACCGCACGGAGAGACGAAACTAGACTAGACTATGCAACGTTATTACGCATTCCGAGTGAATACGTACGAAGATGTATATAGGAAGGCTCGTTAAGCGACCGAGGAAACATTGGACTATCGTAAGTGGTATTAACACTTCGGTAGTTGCTGCCACTGACGTTGAAAATTTTAGTAGAATGCCAGTCACGATTTTCAAATGACATGATGACATGACATTAAAATATTAATCAAAAAAACACAAAATATTTATCAACACTAAGTACTATTGCATTATAATCCAGTTATTGTATACATTTGAAAAAACATCACACCCGAAAAAGCTGATTTTTGGATATTGTGCATAAGGTGCTAAGAAAAACTTAACTTAAGCTCTTGTTAACCTTCTGCAAGCCCCCCCTCCCCTACACAATAACTAAAAATCAGCCTTCTTAGGTGTGATGTTTTTATTTGCCTTTTTTTCGTAAATAATGATTGGACTAACATAATAAACAGGAACAGTTTACGGAACGACGTAATTTTATGCCAGAGGCGACCAGGAGAAGCATAAGAAACTATGTATGTTTACGTCAGCGGTTGTGAATATATTACAATTTTAAATTAAATCTAAAATGAGATACTGTAATAATAAAAATGAATCCGTGTTGCAGTGACGCTTTTGCTTTATCTTATATTTCGTTACCAAAATGAATATACTGAGCTGAAGTTTAACACCCTGTAAACTCCACGCGAACGCTCTGTTTTCAATTCCGGAACGATGCATCGAAGTTTCGAAACTTTTCAAAGAGCGATCGGCCTCGTCAAGCGGCCAGTGAATAATCACTGAGGCAGATTCATCGAGCTGCCTCTTGATAGCTCGACACGTGTCACAGATAACTAAACGATACTGATACATCTGCTATACTGTTGTACCGTTACTGATGCTTGTTGCAAATGATTTACAAAAAAAATATATATATTGCTATCGTCGGTATACCAGTTTCTGGGATTTTCTCAAGGTTAACAGAAATATCGTGGGAGGAAAAACGGTGAAAAAGTTTTCACGAATATAAACATATTCGCAACAGGGTAATTTTTTCGCGAGAACTCGGGCTAATTACCACAGGGTTCTGGCAGTGAAAATAAGCAAAAATATTGTTTTATAATATCATTTGAAAATAATTGCTGTAAATTATTTGACTACAAAGGTAGACAATTGCAAATTAGAAAATTACAATGAAGATATCGAAAAATTTTATTTAGAAAATATATTTTTGATAAAAAAACGATAAATTCATGTAGAAATACGTCAGTGGTAATCAACTACAAATTCCAGAACGACATAGAACTACGAGCTCTCTTATGGTTGGTCATTTTTCCATTTCAATGTTTTACTCATACATAAATTCATTATGGTACTCACCACTGAACATCGGCATCGTCAATTCTGGATGCAATTGTGCCAGCTGACGTGACAGATACATTTGACTACGACAATAGGTGGTCGAGAGTAAGACATCGAGGGTACCACCACGAATCGTGCCACTCGAGGATACACCTGCCGTAGGATTCGATTGTTGTTGCACTGCTCCCGAAGCCGTCGCTGTTGAACTTGCCCCTACATCATCTTGGCCTGAAAAAGAGAATAGACCAAATTCCTGAACGAGACTGTACCGAAATTTTAAGTGGGGTACATAAAACGTGATCAGAATTCGTTTCAGAGACTAGTTCGTCCCGCTTTCAAGTTAATAGAGAATGAGTAAACTGCAATTTAATCGTTTGAGAAACGAGTTTCGTGACGTTCGTTATACGTGGTTAAAAAATATCTATGAATAGAGTTATAACGTTTCGAAGGTTTATTAAAAATTTTGGTGAGAAACGTTATCTAATGCCTCCTAAATGACAATACAGCTTGTTAAATTCCATTTCGCTGTGTATCATTAAAGTGGGTTTATAATGATAAAAAATTCTGCATTGCGATGTTGAAAAAAGAAACGTGATGGCTTGGTATGTCGTTTAGTTGATAAGATACTTTGTAAATAAATCGATAATGCATTTCCTAGAATTTAACGAGTGTAAATACCTTGCATATTGAGTAGAAGCACGTGAATGCTGCATCTATATGTAATAGGTAAATATAATTACAATATATTGTTTACAATATTTGCAAGTGGACTGTCGTTCGTAAAAGGAATATTATATTAATTAGTTATACGAGAAAACGAAATTACAAAAGTAGGCATCAAACAGAAAGTAAACAAGTACCCTACGTATAGAGCAAAGGACGTGAATAATGCATTAATGTATAATAAATACAATTATAAATATTGTCTGGAACATTCGCCAATATACTACCGATCGTGAAAAGAAAAGAAAAAAATAAATAAAAATAGTGATTTTTGGCTATTTTTCCACCCTTAAGGGTGAATTTTTTTTCAAATTTAAATGAGACCACCCTCGAGATACAGCCTACTTAATCTGTTAATAATACATTAACATGTAATAAATATAATTACAGCATATCGTTTAAAACTGTTACAAATGTACTCTCCATCCTGACAGAAACATATTAATTAGTTACCTGCTCCTAAGTAAACCACCAGCAAATTATGTAATTCACCTTTGTAAAGCGAAATTGCATAACAGAAAGGTTACATAAATTACCTTTTCTTATCGATCGAATACCATTACACGGAAATGCTTTGTTAATCATTAATTAGTCGTAAGAAAAGTTATCAGAAATCGTGAAACGAAGAAGGGAGATAACGTCTCAAGTCTTTAAGATGACTTTGACGACAGTGGTCCATCCATGTGATATTGTCGCGAGTATACAGGGAGGGGGTTTACGATATTATTGAAATTAATCGGCCATAAGATAAATTCTTGGCGTGTCTCTCGAACTCGAGAATTCGCTAGTACACTTTGGAGGATCGAGGAACGAAAGGGGAGAATTGGTCCCGGTGCAACGATGCGCAGAAGCCAGAATGTTGGATGCACCGAGCTTTATCAAGAATGAATCGCCGCGACGCGTAGCAGAAATAGATGGTGCGCCGTCCTGTTAAAAGTTTCGCCGTTTATGAAACGCTTTAGTCGTCTAAAAACTTGAAAAAAAAGAAATATCCACGAAAAATAAAACTGTGCAATTGCAAAATCTTGTGAACTTTATGCGAAAACTATCGTGCTTGTGTGTGTGAAATTCGCGGGCTTTTGTCCCGCCAGTATGGATAAAAAACTTTAAACTTTCAACAGTGTTCCGACGCGCGCGTTAACAGTCTAATGGTTCGGACAACATTTTAGAAAAATTTCTAAGTGATTTGTGAATGGGGATAGTTTTTTATAATGATTTTTTTTCTACAACAAGATAACACGTGATTCCTCGTGTCACTAGTGGGTACTAATAATCGATTCCGTCATTATCTTTATTTTTTTTTTGTTATTAATAAAAACATCTCGAGTGAAAACTAGATTAACAATGCTATATTAAAATTCGATCGAGAGCATCTTCTCGATCGTTGAGGCGCCCGGCTCATCTCTATTTCTTGACGATAGATTGAACGTTACGTGGGTGAAACTTTGCCAGTGGTTTTCAAAGGGTTTTAGCTTCGTTTCTCGTCATTGACGTTCACGAGCGTTAAGAGAACTTGGACGCGATCCAGCGAGCTTTTCCGTTTGTCCAAACCGACAATGAATTTTACTATCCTTCTTAATCACTCAAACTTGCTATAAAAAAGAGGAGTAAAAAGAAGTAGCAATAAAAAAAAAGTATTGAATGGGAGTAAGAAAAAATTGTGTTTGCTTTAAATCTCGATTGTATCTATGAAAGTTTAATCGCTGATAAAGTCAGGAATCGATTTAGACCGTGTCACCTGTTGCTAAGACCAACACTAAGAGTGCCAAGAGATATCTACGTCACAAGTCATCCGAACATCTTCCTGTTCCTTTATAATATCGAAATGATTTAAGAAATATGAACGTCATACAATTTTTCTTTTTTTAATTTTTCCAACAAGATTACCAATCGAATTTATGAAAAAAAATCAGTAGGCACGTTTAAATCACTTTTGAAATTTCAAAAATCACTTTTAAAAGCTTTCGACCACAACGTTTAATATTCTCGTGGTACGCATAGCTCGTAAGGTGACGTCACAGTGATGCTTAATTTTTTTTTATCGAGCTACTTTCCTTTGCCAGGATCCCAGTCATAAATCCTTCGTTATAAGCTCCTTTTTACTGTCGCGAATGCTCGAAAATAGGCCGCGCGGTTTGTAACGATTTCATAGAAACTAAATGCATTCGTTTGAAGTTTTAAGCTACTGCGAAGGTTTTTCCAATTCTTTGGTTTACTGCAACTTTAATTAATAGAGCGTAAAAAAAAAAGAGACTGAGAAATTATTCTTCTTTTTATATAGGGAACCATCATAACAAAACGATAAAAATGGAATGCAAGATTTTAATATTCTCGATGATCGATCGAATATCAACCATGAGTATCCGTAAAGAACTTTCCAACAATTCAAGATCAATGATCGTCAAATCGATTTGGATATTCGTCCCTGGTCAAAAGATCTCTTAAGGGAAACTAATAAGAATAATGACAGAGACAAAGGTCGACGAAGTACCCGACCTAACCGAGACGATCCTACGCGATCTTCAACTATACTACACTCCAATCTTGGTATACTTGGGTTCACTTGGGAACTGTCTATCAATGTGCGTGTTCTTCTGCACGAAATTACGTCGATCATCGTCGAGCGTTTATCTTGGAGCTTTGGCCATAAGCGATACCGGGTTCTTGGTGTCGGTCTTCGTTGTATGGCTGAACATGGTGCAAGTTAGTATCTTCAACAAGCAAGGATTTTGTCAGTTCTTCATTTACCTGACAACCCTGTGCAGTTTCCTGAGTGTTTGGTTCGTCGTGGCTTTCACCGTTGAGAGATTCGTAGCTGTTCAATATCCTTTACATAGACAATCGATGTGTACAGTGGCAAGAGCAAAGACCGTAGTTATCGGATTGACGATTCTTGGTACGGTCACGTGTAGTCCTGCCTTGTGGTTATCGAGTCCACGCGAAAAAACAATGTTACAGAACACGACAGTGACGGAGTGTCTCGTTGCCGAAGGATGGGAACCATCAGCAACGATTTTTAACTCCATCGACGCGATATTGACTTTCGTCATACCATTTACCGTGATCGTCGTGTTGAACATACTCATCGCACGTGCGGTTTATAAACTTGCTGGAGTAAGGAGGACGCTAACTACAGAGTCCAGGAATCCGAAGGATCAAACGACCTGTTCGCAGAGTCCACGAAACAGTTTTATTCAAAGTAAAATTACTAAAATGCTGCTCGTCGTATCCACCACCTTCCTTTGTCTCAATTTACCGGCTTACGTCGTCAGGGCTCATGCTTTTCTATACGTACGTATTGTGATAGTGTCTGTTTTTGACACGATCAAGTTTGTTTGAAGTTTGGTTCTTTCTTTTTAAATGATATTTAGGAGATCTGTCGTTAATTTATTTGTTCTATTTCGTTCCGACGCTTGTCCACTCGTGACGATCAATTTTACAGCGTTATGTATGGTACTAGATGTACTGCATCTCGTTGGAAATTTTGTGAAGTACGTTCATTGATCCACGTTGGATCGAATTTACATTCACTTTCGAGTGTTGTTATATTAAAATGGAAATATATGACATTTTTACAAACTCTTGACGTTATCCCTGTGCAGACACGTGTTATATTAAAGTCTCGTTCCAACATATTCGTATTATGGAAATTTTAATATTCAAACTTAATGGATTTCTATTTGTAAAATGTATAAATATATGTATACCATTGTAACGTCGAAATTTCAAAGAGTTTTTCTTATAATAGAATATTTAAAAATTATTAGTTTATATTGGAAGGTTAATTTGTCCTAATTTCAAGTTATCTCATTTTTTTCTTAAACAAAATTTCTATAACCATATAATTAGTAATTACTCTCTGCTCAATAATCCGTGGCTAATATTATTGTGCTGTTTATTTCACGCGCTATCGAGTATTGTACAGCTATGAGTAAGAATTTCATATCGACAATGTGTTTTCAGAAAGACGATAGTGCCCCTCGATCGATCGAATTGGCGCAGGAAGTTTGCAATTTATTTTTCAATACGAATTTTGGAATAAATTTCATTCTTTATTGCACGACGGGGCAAAATTTTCGCAGTGCAATGATTCGTATGCTCTTTCGGCGATCACACAGAAGAAACGACACTGCTGCACATGTTACGAATCATGGGAACGTTGGTATGTATGTATTGTTAATAAATAATGTCATTGGTCGCATTAATGCAGGACTGAATTTACAATTAGGCTGAAGCCTAAGATCCACTTACCTTGTTGCAGAGCTGAATTTACAATTAGGTTGAATGCCTAAAGCCTATTTACCTTGACGAAGGGGGCTGAGGATTTACAATTAGACCGAATAGGCCAATGCCTAAGGCTCACTATCGACTAGGAACCCATCCAAATAAAATATGACAAAAGAAAATACATTTATGTTTTTGGAATGGGTAAAAAAAATATGTCACCTTCAAAAACGCTAGGCTTAGACCTTTGAATACAATTATAGCTCATTAAAACATAAATACAGCCCTGCCTTGATGCAACAAGTGATATTAAATAAACCTATATACAATAATAATAGCATGTAATATCCATTAGTTTCAGAATTTGCTCGAAATAGTACTTTGACGAATCGAGCACAATCGTCAGTAGTTACGCCATGGGAAAATCATCACGAATTACAAATTCTTTCGAAAGATATCCAAAAAGATGTCGAAAAGGGTGATAAATAATAAACTCGATAATGAGATTGGAATATATACGTACTAGTCTCGGGTTCCGTGGCTGGTAGAGGTCCCACGTTTCCAAAGAACCTTTGATCCAATAATTGAAGAAGTTGAAGGGCCTCATCGTGAACCGGTGCACGAGGACACCCAGTGTTCATTAACGTTACATTAATGATGCTTGTATAATGATCGCAAGGATACTCCCTAAGAACAGACGACGAAAAAAATCATGACTCTTTGTCTCTTGCTTTTCTCAAAATCTTCGATACATTCGTAAAAGTATTAATCGATAAAATGTGTTATTATTTCAATCATAACATACATTTGTATATATTGTATAATAGGCTCTACTTTAATAGAACTCTGTAGAAGATTTCGCTCTATTTATATTTCATAAAACTTCTCCAAACAAACCTTGCACTGAATATTGTTGCTAATGCGAGGAAACAACCATCCGCCACGTGTGGTGCGCCTGTATAACATCTATCGACTACCCAATCGAGAAGAGCTCCGATATCGGGATTTCCTTCTAATAATAGGACTACAGTTTCACGTGCGAGAGCATAGATCTAAAGCACATTTGTAATGTATGGAGATAATAAATGATTAAAGAAAGATAGTAATTCTATTGCAAAAAGAAAAAATCAAACTTTACCTTCTCGTCCTTACTGGCTAATAATAAATCCAGCCACTGATACAGAATCGCACCCTCCTCTGAAAGTGATTGGGGATTAAAACAGGGGCCACAACACAATAATCCACTCATAGCTTGCAATGCAGAGAGTTGTAACTCGGTACAAGTTTTTTCTTCCTCGTGCAAGGACGATACACTTGTAAGAGGTCTCCCGTAGGGTCCAGCCCAACTGGCGAAGAGCATAAATAAAGTTCGTCTCAAATCTCTCTTCAATAAACTGTGACACGTTTCCACTAAAAGAATCCAACAAGAAATTTGATTAAATACACCAATCATCGCTCTTCATTGCCAGGAATGTCGAGCTGGGTTACTCACGAGAAAAACTTTCGATCATTTTCCTTATAAAATTACAAAAATGTAACTTTATATCCCTCACTGCAGGCGCCTCTTTATCGGTTTCATTCTCTAAGTAAATACGAGCTCCGTCTATATACTCGACAAACGTTGGATGAAGGGATTGCGTTTCACGATCCAAAACGGCTGGACTGAAATGACGTATCGAAGAAATCAATAAAGAACCTTTGAGTTTTAAAGCTTTAGCACACGGCCAAGGAAGAGTAAATATTTTCTCAACAAACCAGATTCCAAATGTTCCATATTCAGCGATTAGTTCCAAAACTCGTACCAATTGCAATCTAAGAGCATCCCTTCGTCTCCGACGTCTCATGTTCTCCTGTTTGCGATCGACAGCTTCGCGTATGTAAGGTACTAGTTCCTCCATCAAGTCCCTGGATAGAAGAAACAATTTAAGAGTGATAATGTTTGCTCTCTTCTCAATTATTTAATTGTGCATATTTTGATAAACTTTATATTTTTCATACTCACTTCAATGCATCAGCATTTACTTTGCCAATCGCTTGGACGGCGGCATCCCTAACGTCGATCGCCTCGCATCTCAATAGAGGCACCGTTAGCTTATAGAGAGCCGCGGGACTCGCGTTTGTTCCAGGGGATTTATTATCACCTCTTTCAGCTGACAGACTATCCGGCGATGAGCTATGAAAATAATTCTACTGTAGTTTCTCGTTAAACCAATGTCTCCTTTATCATTTCCACACACAATAAAACAGATAATAAGCAGAGTTGATGAACGAACGAGTTGAAACGAGATTTTTTTAACGCGTTTTGCCATAATGCGATCGGGATCGGTCATCAGATGAGCATGGAGTGTGCTTAAAACGCGATAAAGTACAATGACTGGTTAAAGCAGGAACTTGCTTCAAGCTGAAACTCTTCTAAAGCATATGGAAACTGTGCTTTTATATGGATAAATTCCGATATAGTAAGGTATGGTGCTAATGATTACCAATGACCGTTTAATCCCGGGTGACATCTAAGCATGGTCGTTTACAACTTATTGAATTAGGCTCACCTGGTCCGCTTATGCCTGATGTAGATGCCGGAAATGGACGGAACGGAGAACCGGCCCGGCAGGGTCTGCGCCCCGCCGAGGTTCTCCAGGCTCTGACTCAACTCCTTACTCATGCACAACACACCAAACTCCACCGTATGCTGACCACTAGAGTATGCAATACAGTGTACCACCAATGCTCCTTGTATCAAATGTTATTTACTGCTCGGAAACTACTATTCTAAGTCCCAGATGTACATGTAGGAAACAATGACAGATAACATGCAAAAGTGTAACGTTGCAGAAGAGAAAGCGATGTGCGTATAAAAGAATATATGTATATAATATATCCAAAATGTAAATCCCGCTACCGAATGCAAAGCGTCGCGTTGGTAGAAATTGGTGCTAGTTTTCATTTTAATATTTAGTCGGTATCATCTGGTGCTTTGACAAGACACAAAAGTGTAAGTTCGTGTCGTCGTTGGCGTTATGACGTTTCGAGAATATACCTCTTGAAGCTTTTTTAGACCGTATTAGATATTAAACGGTTCGGAATTGATATGCGTGCCAGAAGAAGAAAGGCAGTTAAAGTGTATCTCATTTTAATCCACACGACACTGTAGCATAATCTTCGGAGGAGAGATGCAAAGAAGTATGTAGGAGATGCAATTATAGTAGAAACTTTCCATTAGACAACAGACATAAGCAGACATGATCCAACACCAATTGATACCAATTAGTTATGGTTCAAATTGAAGTTTCATCCTTGATAAACTACACATAGAGTAATGTTGTAAACAACCGTCTATATATTGTTAAGTTCATGTCGATAATTTGATTAATCCAATTTACCATCTATTTATACCTAATTTTAGATTATCCTTGATACTTTAATCGATCTACTTGTGACATATTCATCCCCAACATTTCACCAATAAATATTATATGCAATATTATTGTATGTAAAACCATAATATAATGTTGTAAAATAATTGGAAAATGCTTTAATCTAAAATGTACGCATTTATTTACCTGAGGCTAAGATCTGGACTGGCGCAACGAACCACCGGACTTGGTACAGGTGGTACGACTCTGTATCCAAAAGTTAAATAATTTTTCCAAACGTGCATGTAGACGTCTCTTTCGTTCACCGGTTTTCTAACTGCGGTAGAACTTCTTAAAAGAGAAGCTCTGTTGTCATTGACAGGGCTAAAAAAAGAAAACGTGTGGAATTTTTAGAAATTATCAGAAAAACGCATGTCGATCACGAGGTCCAACTTACGTAGGGTCGACTACTGAAAAAAGAGAATTTATTCTTGTAAAAACGATAGGCCAAGAATGAGCAACAGCGTTAGGACATAGAGTAAGTACTCTATCTTTTTCCAAAAATGCGAACAGGCAAGTTCCCCATGGATCAGCCCCATTTAAATTCAGAGAGGACGAGCTTTTTGTGCTGTTCTCATCGTGGAATCCTAGAATTTGTTTATAACATTGATAAAAAAAGTCATATTAAATTTTAATAATGTTTAGCAAATCAGATACCTGCTGTCCATACGCAGCTACTTCTATCGGCTATCCATTGGAGATCGATATTAGATGTAGAAGCAGCAGCTGCTTTTTCTGCTGGTGGCAACATATGATAACACTTTTCTAAGACAGTTGGACAGCAAGCATCTATTACATCGATAACAGGCTGATCATCGTCGGCACTTCCTACAATAAAAAGATCAAATTTAATTTCGTCCATATGTTCGCTAAATTTTTAAACATCGAATAAACAATTATTTAATTACCAAGTGTTTTCAATAAGAATTTTAATTCGCGAAGTATATGTACAGCCAACCGTCGAGGATAAAGCCGACAATTGCAAAGCATTACCAATGCGAATCCTTCTACCAAATGAAAAACACACGAAACTGGTTCTACTTTCTGTAACAAAAAAAGATGTCAGTAAAATGTTAATTATGCTTAATTTATATTTTGACACATACTTGTCCCGATTCGCTTCTCTTTATACCCGGATCTACATTCGGGCGTATGGTTGTCCTTGTGCTTTCTATAGTTTGTTCTTTTGATCTTGTACTAGGACTAAGAAGAGCGTTCTTCCAACTTGTGAGAAGTTGTAGTAACATTCTCAAACCGTTATCAACAAGTTGAGGGAAAGTATCTTGTACGTCTCTGGCAAGAAATTGAGTAAATCCAAGAACAACATCTTGTCTCCAGTCTGGAAAGTCCAATGCCAGCGTCTGCAAGCTTTGGTACGCTAATCCGCGAAGTTCTTCGTCCATGTGTACAGTTAAACGCGACAATAAGTCAACTAATTCTGCTCCTGTCATTCCATCAGGAATCAGACGAGGTACTGCCGCAACGCATGTACGAAAAAGATCTATTCTAGGTTTACGTTCTCCCGTAATCATTTCATCTGGTTCTTTATTCATATTTTGGGTACTCGTCATCATTAATGGACGACCATAATGAACATCTAAAGCACGTAGAATGTCAACGAATACTCTACGGACGTGCGGAAAATATGAAGACATTCCGATACTCCTTGCTGTATCCTCTGTCAGCATCTGGGCATTAAAATCATTAGAGATTTTATAAAGAATCATATAAATGATACAGCATTGTTATGATCAATGGACAAATTTAATCTGATATTTACCTTATTTAGAAAAGTCTTCTTTACACGCACTGTATTTCCACTTGGTAGCACACCCATGGTTCTTGGCATAGGCGGTTCACCTTCCTTTTGCTGAAGACTATCAGCAACCACTAAAAACGCTCGTAATCCAATACTCATTCGTTCGGGTGTTAAAATAATTTTTACTGGTCTACCAACGGATAACAAATCAAATACTATTTCTCTCATTGCAAAATCAAGTCTCTCTTGTGCAATAAACTGAATAATTTTAACAAATATGTTCAATGGTGTATCTCTAGGTACTACCGCCTTTGATCCTTTGGGAAACAAAGAGTTTACTATACTTTGCAGTCTGCTTTGGGTTGCTGAATTACTTTCACATTTAATACGTATCATATATACCCAAAGTAAACGGTATAGTGCCTCTGAAATGTAACAATATAGTAAAATGATTAAATAATAAATGATATATGTAAAAATTTGTGGAATAGATATTATTACCTACCTAATGCAACTCTGCACATTTTAGGATCTCTGTTTTTTAGATGAGAAAGACACATTGCTAAAAAGTAGTGCCAGTTTTGTAAGAAAAATGTTTTTTGACTAACACACAGCAAACAAGTTACAAGAGGAAATAATGCCAATCTATGCTTAGATTTAGTACACATATCTAATGTTGTAGAATACAACATTTCAACAAAATTTTTTAAACAGGGTACATTGACTTCATTTTTTACAGCCTAGAATTAAACAAATTTAATTATTTTTTACCAACTATTTTTACAATATTAATATCGGTTTTTGTAATATTTCTAACTTACAGCAGCAACCGGTACCAGTATTTCCACAAATAGACCAGCCAAAGCATGCTTCACATCTTTATCTTTCACTTCTAAAAAATATTGCGCGCATTCTTGCATGAATTGGAAAGATGCTTCAAACTCTTCAATTGGTACCATCTGAAAATATTTATAAAGTCTATATGTTCTACAAAAATTATATAAATATGGTGAACAAGGTAAGATACATTACTTTAACTCTAAAAAATTTCATTCCCATCAACAGAGAAATAATGCTTTGTGTCGTATGAGGTCCGGGTTCTTTTGCACGCAAATCCTTCAATTCTACCATGAAACGTTTCCTGACAGACATAAATCGTGACTGTGCTAAAACTCCAATTACTTCGGCATACAGATCAGCAATAATATGTATATTTGCAGCATTGGGCTCATTTTGTATGCTAAGGAAGTAAAAAGTTATTTTTATGGATAAAAAGTAATCTACATGAATAACTATCAACACTAGCACAACTATACTTACCCTTCTCTATATTTAAAATGTTTAAAAGCAATATTTTCAATGTATGCAACTAAATCCTCATGACCTGGATGAAATGGTAATTGCCGCAATACTTCAATTAACATTAGACAAAATATAAACTCAACAGCAAGATCTCTACGTTCTTGAAGTAAGTCTGCTTCACTCCTTTCAACCGTTTCTACACTTCCTGATACTATTGTATACATAATACTGAAATGATACATATGCTGTAGAATACGTCCCAATGAAAAAATAGTTACTTCTTGTTCAAAAAGGAATTACCTCTTGCCCTTCTGATCTTCCTTTCCAGCAACAGGTTTTTTGTGATCGCTACCTTTATCACCTACCTGCCTTTCATACCAATTAAATAATGCTCGTAAAATAGAAGGCAAACAGTGCTCTGCTACTGATCCAAATGCAGATAAAAGCTGGTCAAATTGTAGATCCTCTCCTCTTTGTAATACTTTTGAAAGTGGCTTCTCCTACAATAGTATTATTATTGTCATTTTTCTTCATACATACATACCAAAATAGTGACACATACATGTTCAGTCATAACAGCCTCCATTTTTTTTTCTGCTTGTCCAGTAAATTTAGCGAATGAAGTACGCATTACAAATTCTCCGGGACTTAAATCCATATCTCCAATTTGTTGGGGCCTTACTGTTTCTTTTTGAGCACCCCAGGGTAGTATAACTGTCACCGCGCTTACTCTGCTAGAACTAGATTCTAAAAAGGAATACAAATTTTTTTCTTATGATACAAATAAACAAAAGCATTATAAATTTTAATGCAGAAAGCTTACCATTGCCAGAGGCTGAAGTACTCGCAGTATGGATACTAACTGCATCGCTACTCTCTCCTTGAGTCGCTCCATGTACCGTGAGTAATTCCTGACCAGTTTCAGGATTATTTTGAGATATTGATTCGGATGCACCTTCATGTAACCCTTCGTTATGTACAATTCTTGAGTCCGAGGCTTCTAAGAAAAATGGAAGATTTAAATATTTGTAACTTTTTTATATTTGCCCTAGAAACTATTTTCTCCTTTGCTTTATACAAGAATATAAACATTTAATGTCATTGTAGGTTATATTTGATTGTGCACATTCTGTTATCACAAGAAAAGTGTCTTTGGCTTTAGCAGCCAACAATTCTGCATGATAGAGAAAGGTAAGAGATGAAGCCCCATTCTGTAACGTAACAGATGCCTACAATGAACACTAACTTAATTATATCGAGCTTGACACATGACTTTACATAAATATAGCTTCAGGGAGAAACTTGTACGTATAAAGTGCTGATAAAATTCTAACTCACCAGTATGCAGTTCATTAACTGTATTGGATTGTGTATCCCCTCCTACAAGCATGATATTTTCTGATATAAATTCAATACATATAGATATATACTATATACCAACAACAATAGGCATAGCAGAGAATGTTATATCCGTAGTAAATTAAATTTACCTTCTATCATGTTGTCTATATTTTTTTCACTTTCAGGTAACATTTATACAGGATATTTCTCTACCATGAGTATACTGCATTTTTAACAACTGAAACAATTATTGAATTATCTATAAATATACCTCATATATTCAAATATATCTATACATATATATAGATATACACACATATATCTATACCTTGCCCAAGGTATTAATTGTCACTGTATAATTTCTACATATAATATTTAACTTAAATAAAAAAGTCGTAGGGTAAAATACGTGGCTGTTTGTTATCATTAAAATGTCCGTGAAGATAGAATCGCGATATCGTTCGTAGCGTTCGAAATTGCGATGTTTCGACTATATATTACTATGTCATATATGACAACCATAAAAACAAACCTATAAATATATACATATATTCCAACACATTTTTACTGATAAGAAGTATTCGCAAATGCATCAGCGATTCGTCATTACTTACACAACAAAGCGATATTTATATACGAAAAAGTAACGATAAAATGAACGAGGTTTGGTTATGTTTTGATCGAAACGTCAAATATCGGATAATTGCATCCAATAATTACATCATTAGGGTTTTGCTAACGAGTCATCCAATAGCCACCGACCACGGTATAAACATAGTCAGAACTAGTCGGCATCTTTGGCGTTCGTGTCGCCGGAAGTGGAAAATTAACGAAATAAAAAAGCAAATATGATTTGAAAATATTCAATTTTACTACTCAAAAGTATAAAAAAAGGGAGGAAGAAAATTCTTAACATGTCTGTTCTACTTTTTTAATATTCTTTATTTGAACAGTCTGTAATTAAATTAATTAGTCGAATTAAATGACAGCAAAGTATCAGTATTCTTTATCTCTGTAGTTCCTTAGATCGCGTTGTATGAATTAGATTACGATAGTACAACCACAGAGACTTTGTATCCCATGTACTAGAATACCGATCGTGCGAAAAGACGGATGTTTCCTTACGCCCTCTGCGATATGGAACGGCGAATTTAGGAACTATATTCAACCGAATAATCGAAGTCGATAATATCAATATGTAGATAGAAAATGATCTGTCGCGAACGACGCGGATCTAATACCTCCACTATGTATCCACACAAATTCGCACAGAAAAATTTACATTGCATGTCCGGCCTATCTTATACCTCATCCGTGGTACAACAAAATGGCGCTAGTGTTTGACCGTCGGTAATGTAGATCTTCTATTAATTCCATCAATTCGGCGCTACTTACGACCATTACGATCGTTAAAGCTCTTCTATCTTTGTAGTTAGTGCTGTTCACGATAGAATTTGTAAGGATATTAATCTAATTCGATCAAACAAATACTTTCTAAAATATCTTCCAAATTTCTCTTCTCGATCGACCCACCGAAATTTCTTGATTAATTTACGTAATCATTTCTGTACGTACTAAACACTTTTCAATGCTTCGAACAATTAAAAAAAATAATATTTTTAACAGAGTCCGACATTTTATACTTCGAAGTCTTCTCAGAATCTGGACTTAAATTCGACGAGCTTCGTGAAACGTTCGATAAAATAAAAATAAGCCAAATCGATGAAACGAACTTTAACATTATTAAAAAAAATTTCCTATTCGTAATAATCACGGCTCGAGTTAACGATAAAACTTTAACCGTCAGGTGCATTGACCATCGTTCTGAATCGTGCTTATAGTGCAGTTATGCGAGATACCGTCTGCGCTCGTGATATCAAGGTCGTCATTCAATCCAATCTATAACACTGCAGAGACCCTCGTAACGATGTAACCGTTGCGTCGGCAATACTGCTTTATTCCAGAATGCGTTTAAAAGAATTAACAAAGTCCCATTCTCATATTATTCCTTAAAAACTTAGTCCAATAATGCTTTTTACCGAAGTTTTATCGATCTACCTTCGTACCCAATATAGATATATATTTCAGGGTGTCGGCAAGGATTATGTAACGCTTATGTGACGCTTCTTATCTGCAAGTTTATTAAACTTTTCTTCGAAGGAGAGTTACGTGGATCCATTATCCACCCGTAGACACAACATTACATAAAAAAAAAAGAATACCTTACTGTCGAGGTGAACGTTTCATGATAACAATTAACCACTCAACCTCGCGTATTCATCTCGTGAATTAATTACCTATTAAACGCTTTATCTCTAGATAATAATAAACACAGGACATTTTGACACAATGTTAACAATCATAGATTATTATACACCATTCTGACAGTTTAAACATAATGTAACATGCCAGCCAAATGCGTAGGCAAGGTCGCTTAAATCTTACCGCGGATAGTAGTTGATCGTTGGTGAGAATGCATCAATGACATAACACATCGCACTTAGAATCATCGATTAGCGTGTACTATCGAATGCAAGTATAAGATATTAGATTACTATATCCGTCATGCTCTAATGATAACAAACGCATTTCCTTCCTCGTTCCAACTCGAATGTAGAACGAAAAGTTTCAAGGGGAAAATTATTTTATCCGATGACCTACCACAAATTTGTTTTTTTAGTAAATGAGAAAAAGGAATTTAATTAGCTGTGTAGTCTAATTTTTAAAGCTTGTAATTTAAAAGCTCTTTACAAAATTTGTTGTAAAGAGGAGTATACTCGTTCTACACTGCTACCAGGTTAATAAGTAGTGTCTAAATTATTAAAAAACAGTATAGAAAATTATGGAAATTCCTCCAGAAAGTATGGAACATATAATTTACAAAAAGAAAAAAAACACTATCGAAATTATAAAAAAAAAACAGTCCATTTCGTGAAAAAACAGTAGTACAATATTTCAAAAACTATGACTAGTGCATCTTGGCAAAAGACAGAATGCACTCGTAATATTTCGGAGATGAACGCGAAAATGAAGATGGCGGGAAAGAGGTTGGAAGCCTAACAAGCTTCTACCTCGGTCGACGATTACTCGCACGCGCGCAGAGATGCCTTGAACGTCAGGACGAGTACTCGTCGAAGACGTAGACGAGTCGAAGGGACGCATTTAGCAATGTTCTATTCTGTGCAAGGTCTAAGACGACGAATCTACGAATCTCCGAGAGATGTATAAATACACCTTTTGCTCGACGTTACTCCATTGAACTCTGGCGCTGTGCTCCGGCACCCACTGGCCCTAAGCCAGGGTTACGCAAGTCGCGCCCCGTTGACCTCCTTGCGTGCGAGAAGATTGACCTTGCGTCTCATTCTTGAGTAGTACGCGAAAATCAGCAAAAGAAAACGTTGTTGAGACGATTGGGACGCGTGATCGTTGAATGCATCTAAATGGGGTTGTCTTTTCCTGTCTCGTTTAACAGAAATATAGGGTAGGAAAAAGATGGTCGACAAGGACACACCCGAAGGCCCGATATAATGCGGGCGAGCGATCACGTTGCCAATCGATCGATCGGTATGAGAACAGTATGCAACGACTGCTACCTCTAATCGGGTACATTGCTGTAAGTTTCGAGAGAATCTCGGTCATGCTAAACTCGGCCCTGACATAGCATTTCGTTTTATAAACGTCTTTATCCATTTCGTTTCCTGACACGGTCAGTGCCGAACACGTGCGAAATATTTAAAAAAAAAATCACCTTCCATGAACATAAAAGCGATTCTACAATTAGCAAGGATACATTTTTAATGACACTTACAACATATACGTCATTTACTGATCTTGAATTATGCTAGAGGAAGTCAAGAGTGACACCGTGGAAGACGGAAGTTTAGCACCGATGACCACGCGGCAATGATGATTCGCGATTTCTCGCGTGCCATTGGCTATCACCCGTACGATAGAAATGTACATAAACGGTAGTATTTGATCAAATCCGCGGGTAATTCGAATCGTCGAACAAAGATACACCAAAATTCGCGATATGAGTCATAGAATTTTTCTTTTCTATCATCTACCAACAGCACACTCACGTATACAATCATATTAAACGATAACTCATAAAAAAAAAATCGTTTCTCCAAAAGAAATTTTGAATTTCCATCATTACGTGAAAACGGTTCGAGTTATCGAGCGAAAGTAGATCTTTCGCAATATTCCCGCCACGAGCGCTCCGAGAAGTATTCGGCCGATAGGCGAAGCTCCCTATAGGTCCGTTTCAACCGGAAATTCCATCGAGTAGGGCGCGCAATTGCTAACATTTCAAAATCACGAATCGTTCTTTCGATCTCGATCTTAACGTTCCGACCTTATCCATCGGCGATTCGACCGTGAAAAGGTAGAAGCCTCGACGTAGAAGCACGCGACGTAAGTAAGGTCACGAATTCGAGCGCGAGGAGGAACGATTCGGAAGTACGTTTAGTGTCACGGTCCCCGAGGTTGGCCGAAGAGAGGCTTGAACCTGCGCAGAAGGTGGCACGTGACCTGCGCGTCTATTCTTAGCAGAGGGTCCGTTCGACGAGAAGAACTCTGCCTCGCTCACTCGTCGTCCGGCGCGCGTCCAATACACATCAAGGAGTGATCTCTCCTCGTCTCTCTCCCTCCCGTTCGTTAACCCATCTCTGTCTCTCGAGAACGAGCGAGCGAATTACCCTTAAACTCCATCGAAAAGAAGAAGAAGCAAAAAAGATGTCTGGTTTAGCGGATCCAGTGGCATTCGCCAAGGATTTCATTGCCGGCGGCGTGGCCGCTGCAATCTCGAAGACGGCCGTAGCGCCGATCGAGCGTGTGAAGCTTCTGCTGCAGGTACAGCACATCTCTAAGCAAATCGCCGAAGACCAGCGTTACAAGGGTAAGTTCAAATTTTTCAAAAAGTATTCGATCCTGTCGCGATAGTCATCTTTTTTCATTCTACCTTGCGAGACACCGCGCTCGCGAATCACGCGGTACGAAATCTTCCAAGGTTCTTTTGTTCCTTATCTCGTTCTCGAAACCGTGTGACAGCCAATCAAAATTTTCCTCAGTCTAATTCGTATGCTTGAAGAGGATAGTATCAGAAAATTTATCCAGTTTTATCTTGTCGCGTGCGACGACGCTACGAAAAGTCAAGAATATTAACCGTTATGTAATGGACGAGGGGAAGAACAATGTCGACGGGAGCGTCGAGCGCGTGCGAGTCTCATTCGTAAAGTTTCTGCCCGTTTATGTAACGAGTTGGAAGGTCGATTTTTCGTTCGTCTTACATAACGTTCGCTAACTTGAGATATATAGATAAAAAGATCGAAATTTGGAAAACTTGCCATTTCCCGACGTATCACCGGGTCGATATTCGATAGGAAGGACATTTTGCCTGCCAGATGGCAGCAAGCGTGGCTTTGCTCGTTCGAACGGACAATGCTTGCCGTGGTGGTGTCTGCCTACCGATCGATGACGGTGCGGGCCAACATGGCTGCCCTTTCGAACAACTACTAACGTCTCGATTCGTTTATTATTCGTTACTGCCATGACATAGACACAAGCTCGAAGGACGATCGATATATAAGATGACTATCAACGTCATCGATGAATCGAATTATTACCATTTACAGGAAAAATCGATGTTCTTGGACTTTGAAATTTTATACATGATTTGACGTTAGGGACTTTGAAAGAAGAAAGAGAACCATGTTGGTTAGGTTAATTCGCGTGGCTTTTAATATTGATCCTATTAATTGCTTTATGAATGAGATTGTACGTAAATTATTAATTTTGTCGATTTAATCGAACGACTGCGCGGATTTTGAATCGTTTCGCGGAAAAAAAAATGACGATCGATATACTTGGAAGATATTGAACCGTAATATTAACATTTGTACGTTCGAATTAAAAGTCTATCAATTTTTTTGTTAAAATTAGGCTCTATGGCCTTCGTGACGATTTATTCTTGATTTTTTTTAGGTATGGTCGATTGCTTCGTTCGTATCCCGAAAGAACAAGGTTTCCTCAGTTACTGGCGTGGTAACTTCGCCAACGTCATCCGATACTTCCCCACTCAAGCTTTGAACTTCGCGTTCAAGGACAAGTACAAGCAGGTATTCCTTGGTGGTGTCGATAAGAACACTCAGTTTATGCGATATTTCCTTGGTAACCTCGCTTCTGGTGGTGCTGCCGGTGCCACGTCTCTCTGCTTCGTATATCCCCTCGACTTTGCCAGAACTAGGTAAAGTATTGTTCTACAAATTTCTTATCTTAAAAATCTTAGGAAACTATTTTTTATAACATATTTCCTACAGGTTGGCCGCCGATGTCGGTAAAGCTGGTGGAGGCCGTGAGTTTAGCGGTCTTGGAAATTGTCTAAGCAAGATCTTCAAAGCTGATGGTATTGGCGGATTATACCGTGGTTTCGGAGTATCCGTCCAGGGTATCATTATCTACCGTGCAGCGTACTTCGGTTTCTATGACACTGCCCGTGGTATGTTGCCAGACCCCAAGAAGACACCATTCCTTGTTTCATGGGGTATTGCCCAGGTAAGTCGGTTGTTCCGCTCTAGATAGTTAACTAAAGCTTTCCCTTTGCTCATGGAACCGTTTACGATGAACTTTTTACGTTTTTCCAGGTTGTAACTACCGTTGCCGGTATCGTATCCTATCCCTTCGACACCGTACGTAGGCGTATGATGATGCAGTCTGGCCGTGCCAAGTCCGAAATCTTATACAAGAGCACCCTCCACTGCTGGTCCACCATCTACAAGTCCGAAGGTGGTAACGCATTCTTCAAGGGTGCATTCTCTAACGTTCTCCGTGGTACTGGCGGTGCCCTCGTACTTGTATTGTACGACGAAATTAAGAACCTTCTTTAAGAAACTGCAAAGATCCTCACCTCATTACCTTCACAATCGCGATCACAACCACCTTCATCGTTATCCTCGTCATCCAATTTGATAGCAGTTCCCAGACCGAGAGACAGGATTAAAAGAACTGTCGATAACTTTATACAAAGTGGTTCAGGCTGAGGACAACTAATAGTAGCTCGTGAAATGCATGAAACTTGGCAGAATACGTATATCGTGGATTAGAAGAGAATTCGCTTAATTTATTGCCGGATTCAGTATTCTCTTGCAGTGGCTCACGTTATATGCTATTTTCATATTCCACTTCTATTATAGAAAAAATTGACAAGACATACGTATTTGCAAAGAAAAGGTTTAGAAATATATTTGGTGTGTAATGCATGAGAACTTTACCGTGTATGTGAAGGGATTAATAACACTGAAAGGTTAATCGGTCTATTAAAAGTAATATCGAAGATCATTTAGTAGAAGAAGAAAAAAAAAAGTAAAACGTCAGCATATACAATTGAGCGAGAGAGGGACGCGCGACGAAAGAACATTACGGCGATGGCGGGACGCGTAGACCTGGGCCGCCCCCCGCCCTTATTCTCGGCCCGTTGTAGATAATTAATAATTCGTAATTAATAAAATATCATTTTAACGGTATCAGCGAGTTCACCGAAGTTCGGAGAACTATAATTTAATTTCACACTCCAGTCGACTATGTGTAAGATAATGAGAAGCGTTACTCAGAATGTATGCATCTAATCTGTTCATGTTGAGATGCATGCAGGGAAAGCAGCAAATCAATAAAAATGATACAAAATTTAATTTGCTCTATTTTTCCCCTTTTCTATTTTCATAGAATATATAAGTAATTATAATTTTGTGTGCTTATTATTTTTGTAGCGGACGATACACAAATGTTATTCTGGTCTTTTACAATATTTTTTTGTCTTTATGAATACGAAGTTTTGATTTAAATAAAAAGAGTTGAGCACAACGGATGGTATCTCGTCATCTTAATGCTACGGGATAGCAAATATGGTACAATAGTTACTTATATTTAACGCTTAAATAATACAAAAGAGGTCAAACTCTTTCTTACATTTGTACAGAGTTTGAAAATGTCCACAGAAGGAATGACAAGTTGGGGGTACACCATGACACAGTTACTTTTATATACACCAAGATGATATGAAAACTTCAAGCAGGTCATACCGTAGTTCTATTTGAATCTCCAGCTATCTTATTTAAAATTCGGCTAAGACCAGGCATATTGAGTATGGTTCCTAGTATAGGAACTCTTCGTAGAAAACTTATTGCTACAGGTAGGAAACCGCTGTAAAATAAAATTAATTATGTGTTATTCGCAGTGATATTTCAAATATTATTCGTACTCTCTCTTATGTATGTATTATTGAACCAAGCAAATACCTGAATAATAGCACAAAACCATAGGTTTCTATGATCATTCCAATGATAGGCCAACCCATCAGAACAACAATAACACCTCCTAGAAATGAAGCGCTGGCTTTGATTTTATGCCGTTGAAAGAAGAAACTTAAAGTTCTCCGTGGTCCGATGACGCATGCCAGGCCTGAGATGAAAAGGAGCTGCAGAAAAGTGCTGGTTTAGTATACCTCTAATCAACTATCTGTAATTTGTAAATATTTACTTACATTTCCTATTGCAAGTAAGCCTTTATCGAAGAACAACAAAATTCCAAGGAATAAGAACGATATTCCAAAGCCCGCAAGCCCGACTCCGATTTCTGTAAGACGGTACCTTTGTTATTGTAATACATTACCAAGCTGTTTAATTATTTCGAGCGTTATCTCAAAATGTCGTCAAACCATACAAGGTTACGTACACTATACAAAAAATAATAACTTACTTTGCGTGTCCGTGATTTCAAACATCTTGAAAACTTGTATTCGTCCTTTCTTTTCTTACGAATTATCACTAGTAACAGATTTTCATCAATATTCGGTCACGATGGTGTCGTATACGAAACCTAACCTATATCCACGTCATTGCTTATGATGCAGCATAATAGTAAAGTGGCCTATTAAACGTAGAGTTCATTACCTCGCGGAATCTTGGTATAGAATACTGTGTTTACGCGCAGATGAATACATGGATAGTTTTATTATTGTTTAAATAAACGTATTAACAGCTGGACAAGGTTATGAACATGTTCCGCGTTCCTCGTTACTTCTAAACGTTTGATTTTCGATAAAGTTTTACCGCCATTACTTTTTTATTGCGTGCGCATTTGATTTTTGATCATGTCAATTTGTAATAATTTTTTTACTTCTATATATTCTAATTTTTTTTTAAATTCTAATTAATTTTTATATTTTATTCGATATACGAAAAAAAATGTTTTGTGACAGTACTTACGACAAAGTTTGGGAGACAAAGGTGTACAATTCGTATAGAAAATAAACTTAACTTTATTATCGATGCGACAATACGTGATAATCTTATATAAACAATTTATTATACAAAATTTTACGCGTGTAACGTTTAATGAAGTGAAAATGACGAGCCGCAATAACGTGATATTAACGATGTTATATTACAAACGGTTAAAAATGAATTTGATCATTAATCGTTAATATGGCTAATGCTTATTTCTAGTTACACGATACAAAAATATTATTTACAATGGATTCAAGGTACATAAATTACGATGACACTTCAGCACATTAAGGACGACCTAAGCCACTGAAAAAAAGAAAACATTTATTAATAATACAAATTTGTTATATAATATTTCGTTATAATTAATTTGCGTACCTCTGCTAAACTTAATTTTATAGTTCCATTCTGTAGAGGGTCTTTGCTCTCAAATATACCTAAAAAGTATAACATAAAGTCTACAAGTACTTAATTATAATAAAGTATACATAATTTATGTGTAATATGCAATTGTTGTCATACCAAAGGCGTCACTTAAATGTAATATAGCAGAGACGAAATCACCGAATCGCAGGGTTCCATCCTTCCTCATATATCGAAGGATAAGGATCGATAATACGTCTGTATTTAATTGAAAACCTACGAGAAAATAATTGCTTCTAAAATAAGTATCCTTAAAAAAATCTACTATCTTACAACGAACTAGAACAACTAACTAACCAACTTCTAGAAGAGCGTCTCGCAGTCTCTCTGCTTTAAGAATACCAGTCTTCTCCTTGGTGTGATTTTTAAAGGCAGCTTGCCAATACTTCAAGCTGCACATGAGATCTTTGAAGTCGTTAAACTTCAATCTACCACTACCTGAACTCTGTGGATATTACAGGAAGGTCAAGGAAATGTCAATGGTAATTTTATTAAATTATATAAAATAAATAAAAAAACTATTTCTAAGGATACGTCCATCGTCAGAACAACTTGTCGACAAACTTCCATACAGGCACAGCTTTTAATGTAGTCTGAAAAGAAGAAAATGAAAATAATTACATCTTTGCGATGAAATGAAAATTTATATAAAAATATTTTACCATTCGGTAGACAAGCCTCGAGTAATTCTTGAAGCTCAAAGGCATTCACCGTCCTGTGCTCGTCCGCCAGCTGAAGAAAAACTGCTTCGTATTGAGAAAATCCTTTACCTTCGAGAGGCGGGGCTTTCACGATCGCTGATTTCATTAACGATGGCGGCGTATCCAGTAATCTATAAAAGACCGTGATTAACCGATCGATTAATTGCTCTTGAACGGTATACAATAAGAATGCATCGTGTTGTAAGGCCGATGTAATGCATCGATGGACTCGTGTACCTACTTTAGCTTCAAAGGTTTACTGCTGTAAACTCGTAACGTGAAACTCGTTTCTTGCGTTGGCTCGAAGGTCGTCGGTACCAGTAAGTAACCACCCTGCTCGAGTTGACACCTGTGGCTAACTTGCCTACTGTTAGTGTACTCAGAATTCACTAGGGATTTGTTCTTCTTGAAGAATTGCTTGTTTATCGACTCGGTGTTATTCTTCGGTAAAGTGTATGCCGTAAAACCAATTACCTTGGGTTGTTAAAAATAGAAAAGAAGGGATTAGAGTTTGTTGCAGGTATATTTTTTAACGGTTTATCGAAGATCTTCTTTTTTTACATACTTTTAGTTCCATAATGGAATGCTGATTCAACGATACGATCACTTCCTCCATCTCGCTGAGAATCAGGTGTAATTGTGGGTTTATATGGAAGGTTTCTGTGAGGTAGAAAAAAGTAGGTTTTAATGTCTCTACTTTTTTTTTCTTTTTTTTTTTTTATGGGAATGGTAAACGAACCTTGGTTATTTCGACAGCCACCGGCCGTGACGCCTCTCCTCCAACTACCCTGATAGAGTTTCATCTGCCACGTGTATTTGTTGTGTAACGATGGCTCATCCTTTGCTGTTTCAGCATCCAAATGCACCACTTCCAAGTGGGTAAACGTTTTTACGAAGTCAGAATAAGATATCCTGTAAGGAGACAATGTTTCTTTTATTTTTTCATCATTGATTAAGATTTTAGAATATGTTTGCTCACCAAAATTCTCCTTCGGCCATGTTCCTAACCGCGAAACGTTCTCGTTCCATCGCTGGAATTTCGTCCCATTCGAGACCACCTCTTGCCCAGGCTCCGATATACTCGCCACCAGGACCAAGGGGATTTCTCAATTTTACCAGCTGCACTGCCTCGCCACTGAATGTTTCCACCTACGCGTCATGATACGGATTGCTTACTTATCTCGCCAATCTTACACGTGTGCACGGTATATGTACGATGTTAGATGAAGAAAAATCGTAAGAACTAATATATTTCATTCGCTTACCCTCTCGATAGCGTACAGTCTGTAATTTATTCCCATTTGTATACCGTTCGCTAATTTTTCTGTACTGGCTCGTAACTGAAACCAGAAATCACGTGAATTCAAATTAAGTGATATATTTGTTGAGGACATTTTTATTAACATTTCGCCGTCCAAATTTTTCTAAAGATTCCTAACATCGATTCCTCTCATGGATAATAGTAGAAAGACTTTTTTTTTTAATTATTCCAGATTTCCATTTAATTATTCCATTTTCCAAAGATTGCAATCCTTTTCACTTTTGTTGTCAAGTGTAATTACTCTACCTGGTGTTGCTGATTATTGTGTACGACACACGTGATCAGCGACGTCATATCCAGAAGTTTCGCCAAAGCCCTACCGCATGCCGTGGGATCTTGTCTAATGGCGATACTTTCCGTGATTCCTCCGGTGAGATCGGATAAACCGTCCAGCAGCGTGCCATACTTCAATGCCTCGTACGAGCCGTGAAGTCTGGAAACGATCGAACGAGAAAGAATATATAACTAATGACCGGATTAGAAAGAGAGAGGAAGGAAAAGCGCTTCTTTCTACGTGGGTCAACAAGGTCCGTGAAAATTACTGTCGCTGAGACAATCTCGCGTTTCTATCGATCCACGAAAGAGAAATCGATCCAAACTTTCTTAATCGATGGGAAGTTTGGAAATTAATGACTTTCTATGTTTAGAGATACAGATGAACCTTCTCTAATACTGTTTCAATAACAAATTGTTTAAAATCGTGAGGGCTATCTTATCACACTTTTCTAATCGTGGGCTCTCTCGTATAACACGGATTGAAAATTATCAGCTTCCTCGTATAACACAGATTAAAAATTATAAACACATACACAATAAAAATGTTATCTTTTTACACGAGGATTTTATATTAACTTCTCTTCACAATTATCTACTCAATTTGTTAAAACTTCAAAGACTTCTTTTCAACGTAAATTAATCTCTCTATTCTTACAATTGATTTCAATGAAGACATCTTTCTCTGGCAGAAGATATGTAACTCTATAGGAAGGAGATACAAAGGCAGACTATATGCATAGGTGAATAGGTAAATGCACCGGGAGAGCACACCTGTAAATACAGACCGTTTACCTGTGTGAGAGTAGACGCGTTACGTTGTACAGATACGCGTTCCATGGAAGCTCGAGCGTAAGTTAATCTCTAAAGCGTAACTATTCGCACGCACGAGCGAGAGAGAATCGCATGGGTATTTTCTCAAGGAAGACCGATGACGTATCGCGATTAAGAGGAGATGCTCGTGCAATTCGTCGCTGTCGTCGAATCATCCTCTCGTAACGAACGTAATCCCTAGCTATCGCTACTCCTTTGTACGGCTTCCATATCTTTCAATTCTATTGACTTTGACATTGAATTTTTTTTATTAACCTTTATTCCTTTTTCTTCAATTTTTTTTTTTACACGTAGACGAATTGTACTGTTGGGATGGTATGTGAAACTCTGGAAAGAGATCAACTTTTTTGCGGAAAGAGATCGTCGCTTCCAATAAGGTCGTTACGCTGTTAGAATAATTTCGTTTACTCGGATACGAGCTCGTAGCGTGGTCACCGGTGCACTGACCTCTGATCCATTGCTGGCACCCAACCGACTACTTGCCGAGTGAAAGTATCGCCTGGGTATATGCTTGTTTAGTATATATCTCGACGTTGGTATGTGCGTGCACGAGTATGTGTAACCGGCATAGCGAAGCATGCCAGAAATCTCGATGCCGAGTACGAGTCCTGATTTCTTCTTCTTATTCCTTCTTCGTCCTCTTCTCCTGTCCTCTAGCTCGGTTTCTGCTATGAGATTCCGCTAACTTCCGTGCACGAGAGATATGTACTCTTCTCTTACCTTCAATTTTTGTTGGCTATAAAGACAATTTTTCCATACCTATCCGATCCGAAGGAAATTACCAATTAACACGCAACGCTTTGCTAACTATAAATCGTGCTAGCGTGCGTGTACCACTCAAAGGAGGCCGCTCGATCGACTTTTCATTACGAAAATGTGATCGTTCCAGAATCTTGCGACTTTCAATTCGTTTAGAAGGTTTTTCTATATAACGCATTTCGCAAAGTCTCGCTCGACCGAAAAGTTATGGTCCGATCTCGATGAAAAGAGAAAAAAGAAGTGGAACCTCATTTCCCAACGCTACCGAGAAGGAATTGCCTAATCGGCCGAGGCGTATGTGAGCGGCAGGAACCGGGTCTTGGAAATCCTGGACCCCGTTCTTTTAAAATCAATTAACAAAGAGCGTATTTCGCGTACACAGGGTTAGTCCAATGACTATTATCTGAAATAACTCGATTTTTTAAACAATAAAAACAGGATATCTAGTAAACTAATCATTCTATTTTCTTGTAAAAATTCAAATTGCTAAAAAAATGTATTCTGCCTTATAAAACGTCCGAATATTTCCGTGAATCACTGTAGGTATATGTATGTATTTGTGAGAATTTCACATACACACACCAATGCAAGCTTCCATATATGCAATATGTACGCATATGTCATACGAATCTCACATACATAAATATTTCGGTCATGAGAAAAATGCGATGGAAAGACGAGCTAGTTATTTCAGATGTTAATTTCAAACGGCTCACCTAGCCGGTCATCCCGAGTGACACTTGTTTTCTAATGGAAATCGACGAGAGGCACATAGTCTCTCGTGCGTTCCTCTTAGCGATCTATCGTCCCATCGGAAACTAGCTTTCTAACCGATTCTAATGCACGTTCCTGCTTTAATAAAATCGCGCGTACGTGCGTTCCGAATCCACCGGATTACCAGGTGGGTCGACACGAAAGAGGAAAGGTCGCCGGATGAACGACTCGTTGAGAGCCTCTTTCTTCCTGTCCTTTTCTCTCATTCTATTTCTCTGTCCATTTCTATCGTCAAGGGATATACGGATGTGTGTCATCGTGTTAAGTCGACACGCTAGAACGTTTATGTGAATCATGTGATTCGACGATGTCGCTCAACGTGAAGATGGGACATCTTTTTTTCTGACATTAATAATTAATGTCATTGTGACACCGTTAAGTCTTGTTATACAGGGTGTCCCCAAAAGTCTAGATCTATGGGGTAAAGTAGTCTGTCAGTCACAATAAATGTTTAAATTGATATTTTCGTGACACTCTGTATACTTATATAGGATGCAATGAAAAATCAGTCATTTCCCATCAAAAGTAGAAAGATTTCTAAACAAAATTACGAATGCTTTGTCATTGTTCTTTCTAATCATTCTAACCACCTAATAACGAGTCTATTTGAAAATTATAATTTCGATGTTACGAAGGTGTTCGCGTTACTTTCTACCATTCGCAATCATTGGAATTACGTTGTAAATTTGTTTACGTGGAAGATAAACGTGTTGGACGCGACGTTCGTGCACGACGCGTTTTCCTTTACGCTTATGGCATCGTAAATGCACGAGCTCGGTACGAGAGAGTACAATTCACTGCAGCACGTGAATGTATACAATATACGTGGTGCCGCGCTTTTATCATCTCGCCTTTTTTCTTTAAAGTGCATTCTCGTACTGTCGTTGCGACACTTTTGTAGAATCTTACGAGATTCTTTCAAGATGTGTTATTTTTAACCTCCAATGCCATAAAAATATTGCTTTTGAATATGTATGTACTGTAAGTTCTTTTTGTTAAAGATTTATATTTTTATTTATCGATTACTAGCTTAAAAGCTTTATATGATCACAAAAAAGTGTAAGGAAAATGAAATTTTGTGAAAAACTGATTTACTCTAGCATCATGTATGTACGTCATCGCGTCCCATGATTATTTTGGCTCCGTAACAAGGAAAACTACCGGTGTAGCGATGATGCTGCGTGATGTTCATGAATCACACGATGTAAGTACAAACATTCCAAGCTAGGCTGAACGGAAGTCGCCAAGAGGCGACTAACGTGCGATTAATAATTGATGAGTCGTGAGCTCGATGCATTCTACGATCTCTCTCAACGTTGGTCATCGTAGTCGAAGTGTTCCCGGTTTAACGTCGTCGTCGCTACGCCGAGCGTGCTCACTTCAAAAGCCGCGATAACGGTGTTCAAAGTCTTGGCCGATGGATGGAAACCATGATTTTTATTTCCTTGAAGTACAAGTAAAAGAAGCGAAGAGAAATTCGTCGTTCGCCTCGTCGTCGTCTTTAACGATTTACGAGCTTTCTGCAAACTAATATACTCTCGATCAACAACGAACGACAAGATGAGGAACGTTTAAATATTCTGTCAGGTTTGAGCGATGTCTAAGTTAGCTTAAGGGGGGACACCACTTGTCTCCTCATACGTTAATAAATCGAAGAATTTTTAAAAAACCGTTTCTTCGCCAACTTTTTAATAACGTTATTTTCTTCACGTAAAAAAATCCTTCTATGGTCTTTTGTTGCCTCCTTCGAAGAATTAGCTTGAAAGTGTCTCGATAGCAACGCCCAACGAAGGTTCGCAAAAACGCGGAGGGAAGGAAGGTTGCCGAGAGAGAAGAAGAAAAGGAAGAAGCGAATAAAGAGTAGGAGAAAGGGAAGGAAGGAGGCAGGAGGAAGGGTCATCAGTAGAAGATTAAGAAGAGGAGCAAGGACCTCCGGCAGAACCGGTCATCCTCGTTCGTTCGTCCGCGTAAACTCATCTTCCAGCTCGAAGAGAGATCGCAAGGAACGATTACTCTCGCCACGGATCACTCCGTTGAATCTCTCGAGAGATCTTCTCCTCGTCTCTCCGCTAGCTCGGTGACCCCCTTCTCTTCTTTACCAAAGATCGACTTCTTCCTCGTTCTTTCCTTCGATCGTTTCGTTCCCTTTTTCGACAAATTTTTACTATACGGACAACGTTCTGTGACTTTTTATTTCCGACGACGTTATTTAAAAAATTACGAAATAAATTTATTGATGAACGGTATAAATGGTGTTATACGAAAGTTTCTACGATTTTTAAACTGTTATACGAAAGACCTAAGAAATTTGGAAAAAAATCGTGTTATACCGCAATGTCAGAACAATTGTAAAAACGTATTGTACATATTATTAGCTAAACATAGAAAAAAATACTTAGAAAAAAAATACTATAATTAAACACCGTAGGTTATTTAAACGCAGAACGTATCGACGGAAGGTTGAGGTAAACGGATGCGTTCAGGGTCGGGGGAATAGAGAAGCGTCGCGTTAATCATCGGACGCGTGGGCGTTACGACGCGAGACGAGGTGGACAGAGATCGCGATCGAGGTTCATCGATCTATCGCTTCGTGAGGTCGGCTTCTCGGTGCATAGCTGCACCTTGAGTGCATCCACCTGGTGAACGCCCACACCGCCCACTGCAAAGGCGCGCATAACGCGGGGATCGTTCGTGCGAGTGGTGTGCGAGCAAGGCAAGAGAGGCACCTTCTTTCCGAGCACACATCGACCTGTCGGCCATAATTCACGCTTTTCCGCCATTACGCTCGAGCAGAAAAGTGAGAGCCCTTGCTGGACACGAGGTGCTATATAACGCGCCACTCGCTCGTAGATAAGATATATACGCGACGCGTTGCTATTTTGTTGCCAGTGAAGGATATTCTAATTCCGAAGAAAGAGTTCTCTACGTGATTGCTGGTCTTAAAGTTAAGTCCCTTTTTTTGAGTTGGGTTGAGAAAAATATGTTTTACGATGTCTATTTTTTGTATACCTAAATCTTCAATGAAAGTATAAATAATAAACTTATTACTTATGTTTTTAAGAAGGAGGTTATCCAGTCGATTGTGGTTTTTTTCTTAAATAGGCTGTATCTCGAGGGTGACCCCATTTAAATTAAAAAAAAAAATCTACCTCTAAAATATAAGGTTAATAAACATAATAATATTATTTTTTACTAATAAACTAAATAAAGTATAAAAAGTACGATTAATAATACAAATACCCAATGCAAATATTATAAAGAAAATATTCATGCTTACTTCGCATACGCTTTCTCCAAAAGGGCCGGCCAAAACTGATCGCTATGCCGGCTCTGCACGAAGGCTAGTCTTCCATGAACGGCTGGTAGCCTGTCATCGACGAGAACCTCGACCCAAGCACCGCACCACCATAAACGAAATCTGAAGACACCGGCGTATTCCGCGGTCGGAGATCCCGGTGCTTCGCCATTACTTCCGAAACCTTGATCGGCTGGTACCACCCTGTAGAAGAGTCCCTTGCTCAAGTGGAGAACGCCGAGACAGGAGACCAACCATTTGTCACCTGGAAAAAGCGAGAACGTGCTTTTCACTCGACGAGTTCGTGGATACGTGTCACGAGGCTTGGTTCGTTATCTATAAACTGATATGGACTCGTGGAAATAGAGTTCGTGATGATAAGTGAATAATTTATACGGTCAAGCTTAAAAATTGTATAATCCTCTATTTATCCATCCCATTTAGCGATTCTAAAAGTACGTTTTATCCATGTCTTGAATTAATGAACACGTTAAAACGGCGTTCTATTTTTTGGAAGCAGTCTAGCGACCATTCGGTCATTTGGCTCCCTTGCACGTATTTCAGGTCAGTGCAAAATTATTGTCGACGTTGAAGTACCGACTACCCCTTCTCGTAAAAGCGAACGGCTCGCTATCGCTTTTCAGCCGTGTCCCTTCGCACGTTTATTCTCTTCCCTGGCGTGGTTCTCTAACGAAGTCCAGCCGACGTATGTAATTTACGATCGGCCCTTTTTTACCTCCTTGAAGAACAACGCGACTCTGCAAAGCTTTCGTTAACGTTCGGTGAGAAGAAAGCTGGGTAGGTAGGTATGGCTGATCCAATCGACTAGACCTTCGAATTCGAAAGTGAGCCGAGAAACGGAGGCTACGATCTTCAAACGAAATTTTCTCACAGTCTTGCGCGAAGATCGAGGATCTATGGATCCAAGACTGGTAAACGCTAACAAGAAAAAAAAAAAATCCTAATTCCTCGTAGAGTCTCTCCTACATTCGCCCAGTTTCTAATAACATCTCACTTTTCCCACGCTCGTTAAACTTCACGTAGAAGATTAACGTTGACGATTTATCGTAACCGGAGACGGCCTCGAGGTATTCTTTTCCTTTACCGACGTTACGCGACTTCCTCGCGCGTGATCCGTTAACCTTGTTAACGAATGGAACCCGTTCAGGTGATCGTAGGTCGTAATACAGTGTATATCTATGGGGAACACCATTGTGACTGGTCAGAATGAAGTCATTCTATTGAAGTCAGTTTGTTTTTCAGCAAGTATTATATTGTATTATTACAATAAAAATATTTTTAAAATCCTTACAAATAGTTCTTTCAAATGATACTCCACACGATAAATTAATCCAAAAGTTGCTACAAGTCGATGATTAATGATACAGTTATCGATACCTACCACCAGTTGCAAGAAAAACAAGATTTTATTATAAACCATAATTCCATCACTTTTGCTAATTGTAACATAAAAATAAATAAGTACTTTAAGAAAATCACCCCAAAAAAATTAAAGTTTAAAGCTTTCACAGTTGCATTCCCCGTTTATTCCAGAGTAATTAAGATAATTTAAAGTGAGTTGCAATCTCGATCGATTATCGCTCGATCTCAATATTTCTCAACGAGAAGTCGCCTATACCTGGGGTAACCTTTTAATCCAACCGATAATCTGTGAATCATAATCGCGTAACAGCTGCGTTCGTATCTTCGTTGGAAACACAGAGAGTATCGTTCCACTTTCACTGTCTCGAGTAGACCCGGTTTACGTCGCACGAATTTCACGTAGACCGATAGGCGTTCGATCGACTTTACCAGCAAGAGTTATAAAATATATCCACTTGTCGAAGCCGTCAGCTGACACGACAAAACCACGTTTACTTCGCAAACGTATTAATTCCTACGCAAACTTCTATACTTTCGCTAGTAACGATCGCATCTCCGAGTATGCGCATCGCAAATAAAGGCAGGGACATTAAGGAATGCCTTGGTGAAGGAATTTCATTGATGATTCCGCGAGGGAATCGATTCTTCGGCTAGTCATTGTTTGCGAAGGATTTCAGCAGCCGGCTAATGGTGGTTCAATGTAAGTGTCAAGTTCCTCTTACGTGGGATTGGGAAAGTTAGAAGAGTTAAAGGTGTTCCACCGCCTACGTTATGCTAGAAGGTAATCTAGCGAGCATTGAAAAGATTCCTGATGAAAGTTGTTAAACGGGGCTTTGAAAGTCTCCATAGCGAGTTTGTTCGTTGCTCCAGACCCAAACGATTTAAAGTAACACAGATAGAGGGCGAGTCGCGAGGCCTTGAGAGAAGATCGTCGAATTTTCGTTGTGCAATGTGGGTCGAGGCAAATTATTACGTGTCATCGTTCCACACAGAGTTCGCCTTCTCTCGCGTATATTCGTTAACGGGACAAGTTGCGCACGTTTGCAACGAGAACGTTATAACTCGTGGAATGCGCGACGATCGGTATCGGTGCACTCGACTTCCGTCGACGTTCTCTCTCTCCTCCAACCCGTGCTTGTAAATTACACGTGAACCTCTTGGGACCAAGATCGTAAGGAAGGAGAAGAGATTCATGTATGTATGCAAACGTGTGTCTGTGTAAAGTTTTAGATACTTAGAAGAAGGACGCGAAGCGAGTTCCGAGTCACGCGCGCGATGTTACCGAGATAATCGCGATTTCCCTCGAATCAATTATGCCTCGATGCATTCTCTCCCCTCTCTGACGTACGTTTAACAGTTTATTACAAGAAAACAACGTGACAGATCGTGAATCACGTTCTCATAAACTCGATTTCGTTTTCTTCTTGTTTTCACTGATCGAGGTACCAACGATGAGTTCTTGATTAGGTGGATTCGATACCCAGAGAGACCGTAACAAAAAGCAGCGTTAACGGTATTAACCCGGTAAACGGGTGTAACACAGTTGGATATGACGGGATGTCTAATTACTAAATTACCGGCGTTTGTCTCATAATTGCGGTTATTATACGGCTTGAGGAATGGGGAAAAAGATATATGCCGGACACGATCCTATTACCAAACTGCTACTGGAGTTTATAGCTCAGAAGGAAGTTACATTTTCCGTGGGGTTTAGAGATTAAATTGAAACATGCGTCGAATAAAGCGAAAAGAAAGTTTATGTTTCTGGTTGGATAGTTAAAGTTACGCTTGAACGGTGAAAGGTGATCAATTAAGTCGAACGGGTTGAGATACCATGGAAAAACTACGATTAGGTCCGTGAAAAACTATGAAAAACTGACTCTGACCCGTGTCCGGAGAAACACGTGCATTTTGTATCCCACGCTAGTCAGGGATCAATTTTGAGGCCATTGGATCACGAAGAAAGTTCGATGGGAACGATGCCGAATAGTTATCGATAAATCCATGAAGACTCACCCATTTTCCCAGGAATAACGTCGAACTGTGCCGGGGCATCGCTGACGAATATTGGACAATTGCACAGTTCCTGTAAGAGTAGAAAAAAACAAAACAACATTAAATCACAGACAGCAATAAGATTCTTTCCATAAAAACTGTTATTATCGCAAAAGTCATGGTTATACGAGTTTAATTTCTATGTAAAAATCGCGAACACCTATGCAACGACCCGGACGCGTATCTTCCATCAAGAATCCCGCTAGAAAGAAACCCACGCGTTTAACAATGGATTCCTCGTGGTCCGGAAACGTGCGACGCTTTTATACCGCTTCGTACAATTAATTACCGTTAATTAGGCGCGTTGGAACGCGTTAAGAGGTCTACCGATTAAAATAGATTATCGTGTGGCGTGGCATACGAGTATATGTAGCAATGAAAAAAAAAAAAAGAAACAAAAATGATAATTCAACGTCGAAGCCTGTTGCGGAAACGCCATTCGTGTGGTTCTTATCGCCATGGTTAAACGTATTTATGCACGCGCTGCGAGAGCCCGCAATGTCTGTCGTTCAGAACGCAGAAAGGGGATCTGGTTACGCGTCGCTGACTCTCTTGTCGTTTCTCGTTTCTCGTCTCATCGTGTACGTTGCGTAACCACCGTAAGATTGTTGATCCTCGACTCGATCACGATTTTCCAGGCTATGTGTCCTGCTAGAGGAAAGGAATTGGATGGTTCAAGAAATGGAGAACAAAATTTGGCAATGTGGGTATTTCGATTTGATTGATTAAATAGTGTTTGGTGAGGCAAAAGGGAGGGAAAGGGAGTCTTTGAGATCATGTATATAAATGGAGGTTGCTTTTATTATATATAATTTTTAGACTATATTATCAACAAAGTGACTTTGTTATACGAAATCTTCTGAAATGTATAGACCATTGTGTAACAAGAGTATTCCCACAATTTTTTGGACCATGCCATGCTCTCAAAGTTCTCGTCTCATACAATAAATACTCGTACCAAGAAAAATCTACAATGCGAGTTATATTGTAAAAGGGTAGAGAAAAGGGAACCGTTAGTCGAGTTAACGTGGTGCTCACGAAAGGCTCGGTTCCGCGATTACAGTCACGAAGACAAGGCAGACGACGAAGACGACACCAACAACGTACTGTCTACGTGTCAAGGCTGCGTACTGTTTTCGTTACGGTTCCTAAGTCTCGAGTTCCTAGTCTTTCCGTTTCGCGAGAGAACTGGAGCGAGCCGAAGAACCCGCTCGCTTTTCACGTTTATTATTCGAAGGAACTGAGACTCGAATTTGTGAGACAATTTGCAAAAAGAGTTTTTTATTTTTGAAAGAAAGATTACGTTACCTTCGGCCTTTTCCATTGGAACTGGAACGGTGGGGTCTGATGATAGAATACCGAGGCTTGCGTGGCTGGAAATTCAGGATCCTCCCAGAGTTCACCGCGTTTCAAGCACGAACGCTTGATTCGTTCGTACTCGCTCATTACGTCCTGAAAAAGGTATATTATGCAAATATAAGGAAGCTATGATGTAAAGATATATGAGGAAATGTCGAAGAAAATATAGTTAGACGTGACAACGTTCGAGTAATGAAAGAGAGAAGGTTACCAATTCGTATATTTGTTCGATAGTTCTAACGAAAGGACGAGTAAATGAGTGATGATCGTTAGTCGGCTATCGTTAATTGGATTATCTAATGAGACTCACCACCGTTACAAATCATACGGAAAGTTACCGTTAAAGCTCTCCTAACGAGGCACCAACCGATCAAAGCGAATCTCATGGCTCTTAATTAACGTTCGCGATAAATCCTTTCATCATGGGAGTCTTTTTTGGATGATCGTAAGATAAATCAACGTGAATCATAATTCGACTATGTACGGCCTTGGAAAGGTCTTCGAATTCGTTACCTAACATGGGATATGGCTTGGCGCCAAGATCGATGGGAGAACGACCAAAAACAGCGAATAGAATCATTGAATGATATAAAAGAAACAAAACAAAGTAGAGAGATCGTCCTACGTGGCATGTTTTGTACGTTGGCGTGAAAATTGCGTAAGTGGAGTCAACGAATAGCTTACTGTTCTCCCGCGCATTCCCACGCACTGAAAGATACGCGCGGTTCGACCTCGATATATCGTCTCGATATGTATGTATGCTTCGAGATCTCATCGGGGATGCATTCTATCGAGGTCGACACTCTCTCTTTTTGTCATTCCTTTCTTTGTAATTTTTTATGATAGGACAACAAATAAAACAATTATTTTCAGTTAGGTATACCTTTTTTTCCAAGTATTACTTCCAATTTATTTTAAAGATTTTTTTTCTCTCTACTGTAAAACTGTAAAAGTTCAATATTCTCCGATATTTTACTTATCATCGACTCTTAATAATAAACAGGTTACATATTTTCTATCGATAGCTAAATCTCGATACCGTCATCTTTCTCCTTTTCTCGATAAAAAAAAAAAAATGACAGAATCGTTTCACGCGTAGAACACGCAAAGAGAAGAGTCAACGACACGCGCGATTCAAGAAAATCTCAACGGTCCATTGCATCGCCGGATGCAAGAAAGTATCAACCACGGTGTTTCTGCATAACGCTCGGTCTCCTCTCGATATTCCAACCATACTTGATAATAAGAATTTCTCTTACGACACGGTATCGCGATCATCGTCCGAACTTCTATCATCCACGCTCTGAAAGCACTCGATTTCTCGCGATCGCGAAAGCTCGATCGTCTCACACGAGCTATGTAGGTATGTCGGGTACAAAACATTGTGTGTGTTTTCTTTTCTTACACCATCTCCCTCCAAGCCGTTACTCTCGATTTTATTTCCCCGATGAAACCTGTTCCCTTCGATCTCGTGGAAAAAAAGGGAAGGGAGTAGCTTGAGCTATAAAAGCTTGTCGATGGGAAACACGAGCCTGCGTAAGATCCCATAAACTTCCGACCGATGACGATGCCTTTGCTTATGAGTTTTGCCTTTTTCTTCTCTCTGTCTGTTTAGTGCTCGAAATAAAGGCAAAGATCGATAATACTTCGGTCGTCCGGTTTTTGCCCTAGAGGAATACGAACGAACGTCGTACTCGTTCCACGGCTCGGTGCGTTCGACTGTACCGCCATTATATTTTGCAAGCGGTCGTTGATAATATATTTTCACCGCGTAGGCGATAACGCGGCCGAGGAGATGGTGCGTGGAAGAGTCGTGAAAGCGTCACGATTACGAAATACTCAATTACGTTATCCGGACAGCGAGGACGCATAGTACCGGTACCCTAAGTGTTCCTTGAAAGAGGTACGACCATTCGATGAACTTCTAATACCACAGTATTACAAAACTTGTAAATGGTACTGTACAGAGATATGAAGTAGTTGGAAAACTCATAACACATTTTAACAAACAAATGATAGAGAAAATGCGTCATGACTTTTTCATATTTCTACTTAGAACAGTGATCGGGGAATGAGATAATAATATAAAAAAGCATTGCAGTAATAACGAAATTCAGAACATTGCTATTACCATGGTAGAAACACGTGGATCGTACTATTATGTAGCATGTGACGTTTAAACGTGGAGACTCCTGTATTCTCAAAAGCCGTGAAGGGGGGGTTCGAGTAAAGGACCCCACTTGTCCCTGTGCCAAGACTCCTATCTCTACACGGTAGGTATTACCTGGTGGCGGTACCAATTGGAGTCGTAATGAGTTTGCAGTGGTCCAGAAGTTAATTAGCCGGTACTTGGGTGGATCTTTTATCTCTCTTGCTTTTTATGTTTCTTTTTTTTTAATTCAGCCAGTACACGCTCGACCGCAAACACCTTGGCATACCAGGCTAAGGCGTGCCTTCCTCCATTGTCAACGAGCAGGACAAAGAGACCTAGTGAGGTTGTGTCTCTTCTAGCTTCTGTCTTACGTAATAGACTGTTTACTTTCGGTGCGTTATGACTTCCTAAACGATCCTTTTTTCCGTGCGTTTAACTCTCCGATCGATTGTGGTTGAGTCGGTCGTAAATAAAAATTATGAAGATGCTCGACGATCCTTTTACCTTTCGCCATTGGGGAGCTTTCGCGCATAAATCTTTATCGCGTTTGGAAATAAAGACTCATAAAAATGGGGTTTCTCTTTCTGTTTGGAGAGAGGAGAACGTACCACTCTCTTGGCTATAAGATTTAACACAATCTTCCGGACACGAGCCATTACTTCCGTGCGCGCGCCTATACCTATCTACTGCGTCAAACTACGATATTAAGCGTAATACGTTAGAAAGTAAAACGGAGACTTCTTTTTATTGTTAAAAGCGAGTAGAGATCTCGTCAGCCGATTTCACTTCGCCTCGAGACTGAGATAAGAACGATAAGAGATCATCATAATCATCGTTCGGGCCTTCTTATAAATTATGCCTCGTTCCTCTCTTTTTTATTATGTATGCATACACGGCTGGAGGAAAGTCAATAAAAATCAACGAAGCGTTCGCTCTACATCGAAAGCAGTGCGCGATGAATGATCTAGTTTAGGAAAAATTAGAGCTCCTTTCTTGCTTCGAATAATAGTTGATGTATACTTAATTTCGTTTTTTATTCGATAATAGAATAATGTAATTTCAGAAATGTCCAGAACTGATCGAGTGTTACTCGACATCGTGTTACCATAAAAATCAGTCATGTCGAGTCACACTCGACACTGATAACCTAAGAGTTAGATTCAAGTTTAATCTAATAAATTCAAAAAACTAGACTAAGAAAATAGAGCATCCAGTTTCTTACTAGATAAAGATCCTATTAAAATACAAGATTCACCGCTCTTCGTCGAAATGGAGAACAGCGAAGGTTCGAAAGTCGAAGTCGCGAAGTCGAGTCTCGGATCCACTCCTGGAAGATCCGTATCGTTATACGCTCCGGGTTCTCTCTTCTACCTTCCGCCAAAGCGGCCACTTCAGCGATTTACTATACGCAGAGAGGAGGGGGAAAGGACTACCATACTCTCTCGTACCGGTCGAACTAGTTTCACGCTTGGTTCTTTTGCGTCCTTGAGAGCCGGCGCACAGCTTCGAGTTTAGCGCGAGAGAACCTTTATGGTTTGGCCTTTCTCGCGAAAAAGTCAGAAAGAGAGAGAGATGCATCCTCCTTGCATCTTCTATTTCACTCTAAGCGCATCCACTCTCCGGCCTTCCGCAATTTGAACCATCATAACCGTACTGCGGTTCTCCACTTCTCGGGCAGCCTCCAGCGTTAAAACGCAAATCATGGATCGTTTCGGTGTACCATAAACTATGGAAGAAGAAGAAGGAAGGCAAATGCTCAGGCTTAGGTGGTGGCCCATTCCACCCAGCTATCTGGCTAACGTCGAAGAACGGAAACGATTAGGTATCATCCTGTATCTGGTGCCTTTGCACGTTCGAAAACGTTTATCTTCCCCTTCGGGCACGCGTTCCTCGCGAGGATCTTAACCCCGTGCTCGAACTGACAATCTGTACATCTGTGGCGCTGGAAATAGATCGGATTGTCTCCACTTCGAGCCACGACCACTATTTCGGATAGTATGGAGTACGGAATTCGCGAAGGCTAAAACTGGGAATTTGTATTCTGGCTGTTGGACGAGAGAACATGTTTTGCTGGAATTTGTACGGAAACGTGGCTACTTTTTTTTTTTTTGGTTCTTCGTTCGATCGAATGTTAAAAATAGGATATAGGTAAGAGGTCAAAGAATGTGTCTGGAAACTTTGCGAACTGATATGGTAAAGAATTGAGGACTTGGTGCAGGGGGCTGACCTCGAGAGGGTAAAAAAAATGATTCTTCATTTCTTAGAATTTATTTGATAGAATTCAATGATTTGTGCGTTATGCAAATATTTGCATGTTCTCTTGATGTTAATACAGGGGTTTCAAAATAAATTAAAAAAATTAACCCTTTACTCGCAATTGAAAATTTGCAACCCCACCTAATTAATTTCTTCTAGATAGATTCGGATTAAACTGATTTCTTTACAGTATCCCCCCTATTTTAAAATAGACCACCTTTGATGGGTCCTTTTATAGGTTAATAAAAAGAAGGCTACTCCCGTGTACCATCGTAAAAGTAAGGTTTCGCCAATGACTATTTCATTTTCGAACGGATGTGTATAATTGTAGGGCGATGACTAATCGAGCACTTTCTACAGCATGGAGAACAGTTTTACGCCTCACGTACCTACGTACGTCGAGCAACGGCCTCGAGAATTTTATTCGAAAGAAAGAAAGAGAGAGTGATATACACAAAGTCCAACCGAGCTTCGAGAAAATCAGAAGGAGCAAAAAAACTGTATGGTTTTTATATCGTGGAAATTCACTCGTTTTGTCCCTTTTGTCTATCCTTTGTCATCATTATTAAATGCCTCTAAGCGTACGGGATGTCGGGAACGTTCTCGATGCTCATTGAGTTTGAATGGAAAGGTTTTATCTCCGTCGTGTTCGTTGAAAGGCCTTGTTACCTTCACTTTAGCCTACAAAACGACGAAGGCCAAACATTGGATCACGCCTCTGACGTTGCTCGTTAGTTTCTATCAAACGTGGCTTATGCGCTTTTTATCATCCACCTCCGGGCTGATAGAAAGCAAAACTTGACAATTATTACTCAATATGATCGAAAGCAAAGGCTTTTTGCGTTCTATTGCGTTACGACATGTCTCATTCTTCCGGAATTAACTGAATAAAATGGTGTGGAGTAAGATTCTGTGTAGGTGAGATGGGAAAATTTCGATCTATGGCGAAAATTTAATTAATCGTTAAGGATTATAACTTGACATCAGTTAAATCTGAGATTTTGAAGTTGGGAAGTTTGTTTCTTCATTACACTATTACAAAAAAAAATTCAGAATTTTTTTCGACAGGATTTTAGTATCTACCAAATAACTTATTTCTATATTCAGAATTTTCTATTACACTCGTAACGAGATCAAGGTCAGATATCATCGACATACTTAAATATAAATACCGTAACGGAATATCGCGAAGGCTTCCTCGCGAACGAATGCACTCTGACCCTAATGCACTCCTTTCCTCCATTATTCGCTCTATTTTTCCCCACCCTCGTTGCATCAAGCTTAGATCCCTAGATTAGATCATCGTTAAAGCTCATCTACAGTTTAACGCCTCTCTCATATAAGAATACGAAGTGATCTCAACGAATAGCAGCAGCAGCACGTTCGTTTGAATTTCTTAGGACGTCCGTACGTAACACTCACGTTCCCGTTGAATCTATTTAACCCCTAATTATACGGCAGAGAGACTGAAACGGAGGAACGTGCGGGTGGTCGTAAGAACGATCAATCATGACACCTACTATCTCACGTGTACGAGACGTCGATGTCTATCTTCTTGCCGATTAAATGAAATTACGAATAATAGTTTGTAATGTTGGTAACACATCTTTTCTTGCGTTTAAATCCCGAGGATTACTAATTAACAGACGCGAGGATTGCCGACGTAGACTAACGGGAAATATCGTGAAACACGTCTAAGGTCTTCTAAACGAGCCCTTGGATAATACGGCTTGCGATCGAGTGACGTGTTAAAGCTAACTTCACGTTCACCTCTTCTTTCTCAACAGAAAGAGAGAGAGAGAGACTTCCCTTTGCCAGGATGACTCCCGAGCGCGTGTCGGTAATGATCATCGCGTGTAACGCATCCGACATTGTGCCTACCTTACATATGTATATGTACTTGGCTGGAATATTACGTTATTTACAAGGCTTATCTTTGCGAACGAACCTTGCCCTTCGCAGTAACCAACACAGTTATATTAATTAACGAGATAATTGTTGTTGGAGCATAAGGGTGTGTTTTGAATGTTTTTATGAAAATTTAAAAACTGCATTTTCTTGATTTATGCATGCATATTGTAAATTTCATCTAAATTTTACAAAAGACAATTTTTAAATTTTCAATATAAGCTCAGATAAAAAAGTTAAAAAAATGGTTATAGTCGTTGAATAATAAATTTATGTATTCCTTTATATAACTTAATTTTCTCTAATTAAAATAAATGAAAAAGTTGAGTCACTAAACTTACTATACTCTAATAATGAATTATATACTCGTTTTATTTAAAAATCAAATCATTTATAAACCGATAGTGAAGTTATGTTACGGTTCCGCACTACTGCGAATCTAAAGGTTACGTTATGAATTTGTATACGATAAGTTCTAGGAAAACGATAATTAGTAATCATCGAAACTCAATCGTGACTGCTGGATACGGTCCAAAATCGACTCGGTTCGTGGCAAGTCGAATGGCGAGACGAGAAAATCACTGTAATTTAGATTATGAATAAATCGTCGAACCGAGTTCGTTCCACTCGTTAGAGACACTTTCTCCTCTCGTTGTGAACGGTGCTTTAGGTGCACGATGCATCACCCTCTCTCTCTCTTTCTTTCTTTCATTGCACTCGTCGTTCAGACAAACGTGATTTGAAACGGGAACGTTGTACTCTGTCGTTCGTGTAATCGTCCTTAGAAAACAGGATTATAAAAATAGTGTTACGCAATACCGGATCACCGTTTCTGTACTTCCTCTCGTTCGATTAATGCTTTTCACAGCATGATTTTTTTATTACAACACTCGATAATATGAAAATTATGGAAAGTTATTCTTAAATAAAAAAACAAATCGATCATACTCTCATTTCATCGATCACATTCCAACACCTTTTATTGTTACATCAAAGTACCCATTCCTTTCCGAGTATGGATATCTCGTTCGAGATTTCTTCGCACGATAATGAAGCAACTTGTAAGCCGTAGCTCGTGCTCCCACTCCTTCCGCGAATACCGGAAATTTGTGCAAGCGTCCTAACCTTATCGGCACGGATGATCGAGACGTGTGACTCTATTCGTCTTCTACCTCGTTCGTTTCTTCGATATTACTTTGAGTGTCCCTTCGTCTCTTTGTGCTGCCTGTGCGTGAACGTGCTTTGTTTTTTTAAGATGTACCTCGTTGATTCATTAAGGCACATAGGTATACCGCATATATGCATATGTTAACGTCGATGAAACTCGAAAGGAGCCTTCGAAATGGCCTTCGAGCGAGAGTACCCTTTGACCCTGAAGAAATCTTGATACACGGTCTCTAGACTGTGAACTCTTCATCATCGATGTACCACCAACTCAAGAGGTAGAAATTTTCTTGTGATTTTCTCTAGCACGTGCACCTCGAGATCGACGATAGAGAAATTCATTTTTATCGGATCTGATTAATGATTTTCAAACGGACTTTTATGATATTAATATTCTATGATGCACGTTTATCGTACCGTTTAATCAACAGATTTGATTTCACAAGCAACCAGCAACCGGCTGGTAAAAGCTGGTACAATACGGTTGTTCGATCTGAACGAACGGGACCGGAACAACGCCGGATAGGCGTGAAGTCGGTTAACGCAGAATTTAATTATAAAAGTGTAACGACATGCGTGTATATTTTACTTTGGGATTTCCTTTTTTTTTTCCTTATGTAGTTGGATTGATAGAGCTATCACGTGGCACGAAGTGTGAACATGCACGCGTTTATTGAAATTAGAAAAGTCTAGATATCGTATGCGTTAGGTTTGCTTATTAATATAATGTAATACTTCTATGGTAATTAGAATTAATTAAAATTGCACTATTCATAGGATTTCTTAGCGTTTGTTTTTTCATTCTTTTGGTAAAAAATGTTGTAAATATAATTGAGAATGTGTCATAATAAATATGATAAGTGAATACTCGTGAAATCTTTTAAAGAAAATAATTTACAAATGGCGTTCGATGCAAGTATCATAGTCGGTTGGGCAGTAAACTGAGATGGAGAAGGAGAAAAGGGAAACGATGAACTCGAGAAGAACTCAAGGACATTGGCAGAGATCCCGTCCGCTTCCATCGTCTCCTCGCGTGATGCTCGAAACAAAAAATCTCCCAAATCGTTATTGTTATTCCAAGAAAAAGGTTGGGTTCGAAATTTCTAACATTTTTCTAAGCAAACATCATCAATGATTATAGGTTACCCTCGTACACTCGAGAATTTGTACCGTGTTAGAAAAGGTTCATCTGTGTAAAGGAAATTTGTAGTAATTTTTTACTTAAAATGTCGTTGTGTAAGAGGACTCCCACAATTTTTTCAAAATTTTGTGTTCAAAGTACCGTGTTACGCGAGGGTTAGCATCTTACTAAAAAAAGTGAGAAGAACTGGATCGTAGAGTCTAGGAACGGATCGTTCCAGGATGCACCACGAAGGTTCGAGCGTGATTGTGAAAGAGCATCAACCTCGAGTACGATCTTTAGAAAAACACAGGAGAATTCTTTCGTTGTGGTAAACTTGACTTACCGAACGGGTTGCCGTAAATCGGTAACTTTCGGCGAAAGGAATTAACGTCGCGGTTAAAGCTTGTAGTACACTTGTAAATCGAGGAAAAATGATTTTTTTATTTTATTACAACGGTAGCTATTTTTTAATATTCAGGATGAAGAAATCATTATTGGGTAATACTGTAAGTAATACAACTTTTATAACTTTTAACCAACAATACCAATATCACTACGATGACGTACGATGATTGAAATAGTGACATTTATGTGATGATTAAACTTTATTATTAAAAAATTATTATATTTAAATATAATTTTAATTTTTTATGATTCTGTTTTTGTCAAAAAATTATTTAACTAATGAATCCAAAGTTTACTTCATTACCAAAGTGCAACATTATGTCGGATTAATTATGATACACATCCTAGATGGATTAAACGATGCTCTAGCATGTTTACGCTACGAAATTTTCTATAAATATTCATGAAATCGATAAGCGCGAGACCCGAAGAAGAAGAGAAGGAAGAGTTACCTATATCGTTATCCTATCGGCCCGTATAAATGCGCATCGCCGTTCGTGCCTTCGTAATTTGTGTGTTTCGAGGTCGCAGAGAGAAGAAGAAGACCCGGTTTCATGAAGGTGGAGAAGAGCTTTACGCGAGGTAGAAACGCGTCGGTCGACTTCGATGTTCCTCGACCATATCGAGGAACGTGTAAGAAGGCGCACACCTCGATAGCAGGTGCCCGTACTTATCGCTGTTTCTTAGTAGAATCCACGGATCATTGTTGCGAACATTTTAACAACCTTCTTTCGTGCGAGAAAGTGTTTTCTTTTATCTTATCTCCGTTGTGCAAAGTAAAAGAAAACTTTTTAGGAGAAGATTTCATTAATGACCAAGTTCTAACGATTTTAATTTTTTCCTTTTTATTTAAACAACCGTGTCAAACTTTCATGAATAAAATTGGTTCACTTTTCTTTCGTTTCGTCCGAAGAATTTTGTAAAATATGTTGAGTGAATGTATCGGTCACGTGTAGAAAGTTGAAATTTTAATTTTAAGAGAAAATAAATTCGCTAATAGCCACACTGTTGATGCGACGATAAATCCAAAGAACAAAAATTAAGATTGGCATCAAATTTAGGCTCAACAATTAATGGTAACTATTGAATAGCAATAAATTCAAAATTAGCAATACATTATTACAGTAAAAACGAGTAACAAAATTGATTATAAATTTATATGGGTTGTTCGAAAGAAAGTATTGAATGTAATTCGAACCGCAAACGATAAAAAAATGAATTTCTCCTATCCATTTTATCACCTACGCAATCTACGGTCTGTCAAATTGGCACATACGATTCCGTTTCTCTGACGTAGAAAAACGATCCCGTAAACCCGTATCCGTAAGATTCGTATTGTAATGGCGCTTCAATGTGGGCGTCTTATCGAAAGTAAAAATGCTACGGGATCGTACGTGTACCGTCCTACAAAGTCGAAACGTTCAGTCCGAAACATTATCGTAATCGCTTTCGAAAGGTTAACGAGTACGCATAGCGTTTAATGATCATAACGAGATGTAATCCAAAATAATCGATATCATTCGCATGTACTCGATTGGAAAGGTTATACGAGTGAATAAAAAATCGATCTTTTCGATTCAATCGAAAAAAATAATATAGGTCATTTTTTACCAACGCAATATAATTTTGTTGATCATATCGGAAAGATGGATTAGCTGTCAAAAAAATTATGATATCGTGAAACTAGTTGACGGAACGTAGGATTGCTTAAACGATCAGATTTAAAGAGATTAAAGGATCACTCGTAAAAAGGGACTCCTACGTTCTCCAAGATAAAGACCGGATTTGCCGCGAAGCGTAGCGAAGTCTTCAAGCGTGATATAATCCTTGTATGTTTTGCCAAGATCGTGCACGCATGATTCTTGTTAATTTCAAGCGATCACGTTTATTTTTGTACAAAAGATTTCCTCAGTTAATGTTTTTTAAAGTGTTATAAATTTTATTATTTACCTTTACTTTAATTGCAAATAATTTATGCGTGATTATTTATTGGAAAAGTAGTCGAAATCTTTATCTTAAAGATTTATTATTAGATTATTCTTTATTGTAACATTGTTTATATAGATTTGCATTCTAGGTTTTATACTTGTTTTTTCAGATGATCGGGAGACCCAGTTTTTCATTTCAAATTCATAATTAACCAATTACCGCAAGGCATAACAATTTTTTGTATCGTTACTAAATAAGTTATAAATCTTTTTGCAAGACAATTAATTCCACTTTTATTACCACCAATCGTAACTTTTCCTCCTGCATTATACATAAAGTGTACAACTCGAATGTTCTGCCTCGTTTTACGAGCGACGAAAGTGTTCGAATGGAAGCGCGCGGCCATTGTCAAACGGTCCCCAGTGTCTGCTCGATTTCATTCGTCTTTACTTTCATGATTTTCACGTAGGTTAGGTATATAGTACCTCAGTTGACTTGCATTCCGTGGGTTCCAATGTTTTTTCGTTTCACCGGCTAGATTCGGTGCGCGAACAAGAGAGAATCCCGCGCCGGGGGACTTTCACGGAAAGAAATCATTCTGGTCGCATAGCAAGCCCGGCACTCCTTACTAGAAATTCCGTAGTAAGAGCATGCGAAGAATATCCGTAGGATAAACAAATGCCGCGATGATCTCTACTTTCATCGTTTTAAACGTCGGCCAATGAACGCCTACGATTGGCTTTTAACTCTCGTATCTATTCCATGTACGCTTTACTTTCATTTCTTGTGGGTCATTGGAAAAATTAATAAATAAATAATAAATAAAATAAGAGCAATGAATTTTAATGGAATGAAAATAAGAAAAAAACTATGTTTGTTTATTTTTTATTTTCATTCATTATAGGTCATCGACAAAATTAATAACAAATTGATAAGGTTAGTAATAAATGAAATAAGAGCAATGAATTTTAATAGAATGAAAATAAGAAAAAAACTGTTGTTTCATTTTTTATTTTTAAAGAGCAACGAAGTAACAAGTATCAATGCATGTCACAAAATAAATTTTCGAGTTCTACAGAAGTATAGTCAACAGGAACCTCCATTGCTGTCATTTCTTACCAACCTGATCCCCCAAACTAAAAAAATCATCTTCATAAAATGGAAACTCACGTTAACCATCCGTGGCCACGATTCTGTTTCTTCGTCGACGATATCACACCCTCCCTGAGGAGGACCGAAACTTCGTACTTCTCTTCGAACTTCGTTGATCCTTTCACTTTGTCACTTTTTTCGTGAGAAGAAAGAAAAACGAGTAAAAAAAGAAGGAGAAAGATCCGCTAATCCTTGTTGGAAGACCACACAGCGTGAGTTCACAGTTCTCTTCGATTATTTTTTTTTATTTCACAAAAATGCAAATAAAAAAAAATAGGAAGAAATGTCGAAATGATCGAAGAATCAGATAGAAACTACGGCTCGCGATTCCGCACTCACCGTCGAAGGAGTGCGCGAGTCGACTGGAGGACGGGAACTGGCACTCGGTGATCCAAAGCCGATCGCAACCCTCCTCCTTCGTACTCTTTCGTCGTAGTCGACGTAGAGGCAAACCTTCCTACTCCTTCGCCGTTCCTCTGGCTACTACCACCGTTTCCGATCCTCTCTCTTTTTCACTCCCTCTCCTGACCATTTGAACACCTTGCTTGCTCGCTCGTTCGCTCGCTCGCTTCCTCCTTTGTAAGAGCATTCGCTACTCGTGATGAAGGTTCCTCTTGACGTTAAGGGACGACAAGTTTCTATCGTGTCATTTAATATCTTGAGATTATTTATATCGCGATTAGTTACTGTCGTTTTACTCGTTTTGTGTGCTTGATAACACTGAATTCTTTCGAAGGCTTGTCTGTGTGTGTGTTTTTTTCTAATTTGTGTTAAATCAAAATCGTGTAAAAGAAGTTTGTGTAAAAACAGAATGAGGTGTATTATGTTTTTTGTGTGATGTGCATGTATCTGCTGTGTATGTTAGAAATGGATTTGAAAAAGATAGATTTTCTCTTTTACCAATAAATTGTTATTAATAAATATTTTCCATCTCAAGTTTCACATTTGTATATAACTCTTATCGTTATTTTATCGAGTAACCGAATACAACGTGGAAGTGAATTAATGGATTGTGTAATACGTTGTGACAGGAAACTTCGACCGTCAAGTACGAATCCTGTAATCGTATCTGGCGGACACGCAAGGTCAAGGTGTGATGTACACCTACCTCAAGAAGAAGGATGAGATAAACGAAGTAAAAGAAACGGCGATGATGGAAACAATAGAGCCGCTAACAAGTCGTAATATCGATTGTTCAGGATGACGTCGGATTTCTCATTCTTCGATATCAATGTCAAAATGTACAGGAAGTTCGAAATTTGCTGAGATGTGGGTGAAAATGAGGGGAGTAAAAGTCGAGTCGACGGTATAACTACCGATGTTAAACGTATAATTATTTTCATCGCATCTATTCGACAAGTAATTAACAAAAATATTTCATTCAATGTTATTAATAAATAATATCGAATTTATTATACGAAAAAATGTGAAACGGGAAATATACGATCCGTTATTTTATCTGCTTTGGTAGTTCTGGTGTTAAAATCACGCGAGATACTAAAAGAAAGAGAGAAGAAGCAGAATCGAGAATAAGAGAACTTTGTGGGCTCGTTCTCGAGCTCGAAGCAAAGGTGAAAGCCCATGCACGTTGACTTTGCTGCGGACGACTCCACCTTCGGTAGAAATTGATGCGGTGTAATGATCGATGGTCCCGAAGAACGACTTTTACAATTTATTCTACAGAGGTGGAATATTTTTTTTCTATTTTGTACATATATAAAACGAATGTATTTATTTATAGTACTTAAAAAAAGGAAGAATATTGTCAAATTAATTATTACGTGTTTGACAGTGGCTAATGGTTTGTGCACTCCTCATTACATCAATCACTGAAGTTGACAGAAGTTAAGAAAACGATTAAATTCGGAGCCAAAAAGAATCGCTTTTAGTGCTGCCATCTTATATCGATTACGCTTTAGTAATCATGGGCACAGACGAGGTATAGGATAGACTTATCATGCAATGTACATTTTTGTCCCACGGTCTGGGGGCTACGTAGCCCCATTACCATTTTAGTGTCGCATGCGACAATATCGGTTTAGAATGGAAAAAGGCAACAGCGCTACCGAATCGGTAGGAATTATAACTAATCATAACGATTGTTAATTATTTTTCACTGACATGAATTACAAGTTGAATCAATCGATAGAATCGAAATGAAATAAAAAAGAAAATCGTTTTTCGCGGTAGCTTCATTGCAGATAGTGATCGATTTTTAACAAAAATCCTGATGTATGCATCATGATTTTTGCGAAAATGGACACCACCGCCGATTTCAATGTTTAATGGCTCATTTGAAAGAGAAAAGCATGCAGAATACTATCCCGTTGTCCGTTTTTCGATATCGTTAAGCAAGGATGAGAAATTAAGCTTTTAAGTGTCGGAGTATGGGTCTTTTTCAAGCTTCAAACTGCTGTATCTTTCGAACCAGCCATCCTATCGAAACGAGATTTGCATATTCGTAAAGAAGAGACTTTCCTCTTTCGAACGAGTATTTGATCGGGCAAATTTGAGATGCATCGATTTTTGACAAAAATCCTGACCTATGCATCATGATTTAGAAAGAAGAAAGCATGCAGAATACTGTCCCGTTGTCCGTTTTTCGATATCGTTACGCAATGATGAGAAATTAATATTTGAAGTGTCGAAGTATGGATTATTTTCAAGGAGGGATGAGATTCCCTTCTTTTATCGCAACAGATCTATTGATGTTACCAACTTCGATTATTGGGTCGAATATGATTCCTAAATTCACCGCTCCATATGGTAGAGGGCGTAAGTAAACGTCTGTTGTTTTGCACGATCGGTATTTCAGTACATGGGACACGAAGTCCCATAAGATGATAGGTCTATCCTTGTACCTCGTCTGTGGCATAGGTGACATACTTAAAAAAAGGAAAATTATAGGTATCTACTATACCGAGACGTTCCTTGTCGAGAAAATTACCAACGGATGGTTACGTCGGTAACGTAACTTCAGTCGGTAAATTTAAAATATTTTTAGGGGCATGGTCACAACGAAACCATTTTTCAGATAATACCTTGTAGATAAGTACGAAAACTGTAATCATTTGCCTGGTAAGAGATTATTCGTGACGTCATTTGAAGAATATCTTCACTATTTCCGAGACTAGATGGCAGTTCAATATAGAATTGTCTTCTGGCAGCATATTTAATTATCTTTAAATGCGTACATAATTTTTCTCCTTTTTTATAACAAATAACTTTAAAAAGAGTAACGTTACATATTTTCCTAAAAAAAATAATCAGTGTAACAATATTCTGTTATTTCATAATGCGAAATGCTGGTAAGTGAAAAATAATATGCAAAGAACAAAGAAAGGATCACGGTACCCCGTGCCCCTATGTATGAACGTATACATATGACACAGGAGACGATACGATTTTATACAAGAAAGACAAAAGAAGAATAACTTTTGTAGTCTGTGGTCTACGTGGCATTTTTGGGACCCGAACGACTAACCGCGGTTTATCATCTCAGATTTCCATCTGGCCCACGCACGTCTCTCCTGTAATATTATATTTCTTGATACTGCGAGAAAGAGTTTTTGGATACGTTTTTGTGTTCTCTCTTCGAGAAAGGAAGAAAATTCACTCGATCCTCTGTCTTATCCCATACTCCCTCGAACCAAAAAACCCAACAATTTCCTCAAAATCCAATAACCAACCAATTTACAATTAAAAAAACAAAAAAAAAAAAACCACTCACAATCCCACAAACGTTTTTAATGGGACAATAAAATCAATTAACGTTACCGGTAGGACGGTATCTGTCGTATACAAGGCCGCTACTATCATCATTATCATTATTCCTTGAATATTCATCACGCTCGTATAGCAAAACTCTGTCATGCCTGCGGAAATTCAAATTTCTTTTTTAAAAATGGAACGGCTAACGGTGCCAAGGAAGAATTTTTGCCGAAGATCGGTGTTATAGTAGTAGGAGCCGGCTTAAAGGAGAGGGCCACCGAAGAGGAATCGTTTCCTTCCATCTCTTCTATCTCTCTCTCCCCTGATTCTCATCGAAAGTTCTCACAGCGGCGTCGATCGTAACGCGCGCCGCGTCGTCGTCCAGCATCGAGGTGGACCTTTACGATCGGTCAACGCGTTGCTTCTCATTAAGGTATAATTTATTCGAATGGTGATAAGGGTGAAGAGGGTGGGGGGGAGTCGATATCCGAGCGGCCTCCGACGGTGCCTTCGCGGCTTCACGCTTCTTCTTTTCCTTCGTTGTGGGATTTACCACGAAGAAATTCAGAGAGAAAGAAGGAAGGAGGGGGGAAATCGTGATCGCCAACATTCTGGCGTCGATCGTCGCGCGAGATAAAAAAGCCCGATTCCGGGCCGAAAATCCACGGGACGCGATAATTCGTGCCGACGTTCATTATATTCTTACTTGTGCTCTACCCCCTCTTTCTCTTTTACCACCCCCACAGCTCGAGGTATTTTCGATTAATAATCTTTTCGTTCTTATCTCTTTTTTTGTATCTCTTAATCTTGTTTTTTTTTCTTCGTTGCCTACCGAACGTTGCTTCCGTCCTTAAAAAGATCGTAAAACGCTCGGCATGCTACTCGAGTCGAATCTCCCTCGGTGAGATCATTTTCTTCGAGATTATTTGATCATCACCGGGTGCTGCTGCTGCTTCTTTTCGGGCTGCTCTCCCATCGATGAATTGCTTAAGCTGTAATTTTACGGTAAACGGTAAACGATAATGTACCTTCAACGTAATAATGACGTACAGATACGTATGTAAGTTTGCTGTGGTGGTTTTTTCGGTATACTGTATTTAATAATAAAGTAATTACGTTTGTAATATGAAATTCGGTTTATTAAAAGATCGTAAAGTCGATAGGAATCTTTTACGAGAGATTGGGATATTTGTGTGTGTGTATCTGTGGACCGAGAGGAAAATACTAATTATTATTTAAGTCTAGAAGAAGGTAATCATATTTTTTTAAGTTTAATGTGAGTTGTTTATCATGGAAGTGGGGCAAGACAATTTTTTGGTATTAAGAGATATTTAAGGGTTTGAAGATTTACAGATGTTTAAATATTGGGAAATGTTGATAGATAAATTAATAGACAATAATGTTTATCAGTGATGCCAGAAGGAAATGAAGATTTTTTTTAAAGACCCAAATTAATAAGTTAACACGAAAGGCGACCATACAAAATTAGACTAAATATTTTATTTATTCAAGCCTTGTTCTAGGGTTAAATAGATATGGGTATGAGCTATCATACAAAAAGGTGTTGAAAGGATCAGGCAATGATGGTTTCTCAGGAACAGTAGGTACACTTCGAAAACAGTTATCCTCGCGCACGTACCAACGTCCCTTTTATTTATGTCGTAGGTATATCGCGATTCTCTTCGCCCTTTCTCGCCCTTCTTTCCTCCGTCTCCCTTCTTTTTTTTATATTCTTTTTCTCTTCTTGCACGTTTACTATAAGAGTAAGAAAGAGAGATAGAGAGAAAGCGACAACGTGCTTTTACTGCGGCATATATCAATGGCTCCTGCCCCGAAGCAGGATTCACGAGAGAAAGAGGAAGAGAGAAGATGGGTGTCCCTCGTGACAATGCCCAGGATATAAAAAACTTGCGTAAAGCTGTCCCACTTATGGCGGAGGGCCTCGAGGCTCCACCGATCCTCGTTGAATGGAGCGCAATAACCTTTTATTTATCGGCGAGTTAAAGCGCGAAGCTTTCGCCTCGAAAATTGAAGCGACGTTGTTCCTGTCCATTGCCTTATCGAGCGATGACGAGATAAAATCCAGAACGATCTGAAATTTTAACTAAGAAAAAAGTATGCTTGATTTTATAAAAAGTGATCAGTTTTCATATACCACATTTGGTGCTCTGTCCAATACGAAATTCCAAGAGAACAATTTTGATCATCGTCTCGGTCAGATTCCATTTTGGCAATACTGCTGAGTTCTAATCCTTAACAAATTTCACAACTCGACGGCAATACCCTTTAATCTCGGAAGACCCTAAGCAATGGTCGCTGTACGAACACGGCACAAGAAGAATCCTTCACCATCTGGCTGTTTTCGTTTGCCAAGAGCCTGGAAACGAGTCTTCGCTCTGTCTTTCTTTCTCTTTGAAGTATCGAGAAGACAACACAGCCGGAGGGATGATCCGCGCTCCGAATTTCTCGCGAAACGGCGAACATTAAGGGGCGGGTGAGTTCCTAGCCGAGGGCGCGTGCCGTGTGGCACCGTATATTTGTAATTCTAATGGCGAGCCTCGCGCAAAAGGGAGACGACTCCTCTTTACCTCGTCGTAATGGCCCGACCAAAGGAATTCCTGAGCCTTCGGGGGCCCACCTGAAAAGGGCCCTTACCATAGGCTCAAAGTACACCCACTCTTAACCTTGCTAGTTCACTGAACGTTCAGTGATGTTCAACGTAATATTTTTTTAAACTGTGAAGGTTCAATGTAGAATAATAATACCAGGTCATTCACTCCAGTCTCAAATTTGTGAGATGTAAATGATCAACAGTGGGATGAAAATGACTTCGTCATCTGAATTTAAAGTCTGACTTGTTCTTAGTATTGGGTATTGGATTTATTGGGTTGGTAGGAAGAGAAAATAATAATTTGTTCAATTTATTAGATTTTTTATCAGACCTGTGAATAATTAGGAACGAAATATTTTCAAAGAATAAAAAATGTAAACTGTATGGCAGTATGTTTCAATCTTGGTACTATTTGCAATATTATATGACATGTTATATTAAACAACTTTTCATTGTCACTAAAGTGAAAAAAAATATATCTACTAAAGATATAAAAAAAGAAAATATTTCTTCCCCAGAGATATAAACGCAAACCCCAGAAATAGCACGTGAGTAACAAACGATGGTCTGTCATCGACGGACACGACGCTATCGACGAGAATTTCCATGATTTCTGTCACCTCTTCCTCACCAACCAGGTGTTCCCTCATCTTCGCGTACCACCACCGAAACAGGAAGAGAAACTCGGTTCCTCGGTCTCACGGCTCGCGAGTGGGTTTCATTTTGTCATGAGATCGTTACCGATCGCAACCCTTCCCTAGGCAGAGATCGCGTAAGTGAAAAAATCGCTATCGTTCTCTAACGGTGTACCGATAAGAGAGCTTGTTTGCAGTTCCCACGCTCGCCATTACTTATCGCGACTTGGCGTCGACTTTGTTCGTCGTTTATGGGATCCCGATCATTTTTGTCATTTCAACAGTGGTTCTCAATTTATTTGTATTAATAGATTACAATTTTTAGATAAAAAAAAAGGAATTGTTTGTAATTATACCCTTCTCTACAGAATCTAATAATCTAAGAAAACATGGTTATCCCCACGAGAAGATACAGGACGAGTTTCCTACATCCCCATAAAAATTCTAAATAAATTCCCGATGAAAATCAGGAGTATTTAAAGAAAAAAGAGAAAAATATGGAAAAGAGGATAGTCTTGGTCGAAGGTGTCGCCCCGCGCGAATCAACCTTGAAGTGGTGAGTTCGAGCCGGTTGGCTCGAACGATCATCGGGCAAAAGGAAGAGGCGAATACGACTAAGACTTAATTAGCCGGCGAGGGCCGGTCCAGGGTGCCTCGACGTCGTTACGACAAAATCATTTGTGGCCTCTCTTCGGGGTCTCTCGAGCGCGTCCGATTGGTCTCGACGCGACGATTTAATTATCGGCGTCGTCGTTTCGCTCTCTCTCTCTCTTTCCCTCTCACACACCCAGTGTGTTCCTTTCTCCGCTTCTACACCGCCGCTCGCCCTCGATAATTAATCGGCCGCTTAATTGATTAATCGATTAATGGCCAGGCACGATCGCTCTTCGCCGTACCTACGTACATACGTACGGACCAGCAAATAAATCGTTCCAGTACTCTGATCTCTTTCTCTCTCTTTCTAACCTCTTCTTAAAAGTCACGACAAGACAGGAACACGAACGCAATGACCGAGAAAATTTTTCATAGTCATGCCGCTCGCTCTTTCTCGTCTTACATGCCGATCCCCGATTTATTCGGTGAACCAGATACTCCACGTAGATTTCTTGACTATTTTCTTTCCTGTAATTAGCGTGGGAGCAATGCTCGTATATCTAAATTAATCCTCGTTACCGTGTGTGATCCCTTAAGTATATTGAAATTAATTCTCATTACGATGAACGTACGATGGCATATCTATCCATCGTGTAGTTCTTTTTTTTCATAGCGATCGCTGTTACGTTAAATCACAATTATCCTGATGGTATTTCCTGTAGATTTTCATTATATACGGTCTGGTCTTTGGAGTCCTGTCCAATGCACTCCTTTTGGATGTATTCTCGATGCCAGAGAGAGAGAGACGAGTCGATCCGAAAGTTTGATTACACGGAATCCTGTTCAACATTGTCTGCGGACAGTGTCGGTTGTTAGTTTAGAACCGCAGTCTAGAAATAACTCGGGGTTCGTTACACCCCTCTGTGGGGACCCTAGCAACTGGTTTTACATGTAGTTCTGTGGACAAGGTGGAAATTACTTTGAGTTTGACTATGAAGTAACTTGAAAAAATTTAATTGTGATATTTCACAGCCACGAGAGCATATGTTAACATTAATACCTTCTCAACCAAAATATAGTCGACCCAATTTGATTCTGATTTAGATAACATCGATGGACCATTGATGCAGTAGAAGCTAACTCGCAAGGAATGAATAAAGCGTCCTCTGGACCAACTGTATCGAACGTTACAACGCAATCTAAACTTCGAACTAACCCTGAAACTTTTGCAAATGAAGAAAAATCACTGTCTGTTGTCCTAGCTCCCGGTCGTGCACGTATACCATCCAAGTAATTCCCAGGTGTAACTAGAAAGTCGTTGGCAGGAGTAACGAGTTGAAGGTCCGATAGGGGGATATAACGAACGCGTGAACTAATCTCATTTCGGTGGAAATTCTGGACGAGACAACGTTTTAACGATCGACGCGTCACACGCATAGAAATGAGGTTAACTCCGTTACGAATTCGATCGACTGGTCGATGCCCATCAGCCACGAGTAGGAAATTGGGATTGAAAAAGGTTCTGGTACGCGTAGTTTTAGCGAAGTACAACATCAAGAGAAAATTAATATCGCGGAAGCGTTATTTCGGTGGATTATTAAATCACGGTCGACCGGAAATTCTTACAATTTCGTTCTCGGAATCGGCCTCGCAGGAAACTGTCCGCGTAACGGCAAGTAAATGTATTTTCGTTTGGACGACGCCCGTCGACTACTACCACGGCGGTCGGGGTTGTTTTTTTAGGAGGTCACAGCAATGGCTTGTCGCAATAAATCCCAACTTTCGTCAGTTGGGAGGTCAACGGTGCCTTTGATCTGGATGAACCCCTCGTGGTTAGAGATACCTCTCTCCGTTGAGCTAACGTTTCCAGTTTCTCAAATTCCTAGACGAGCATTCCAGATCGTGTTCTTGATCGTGTTCAACGAGGGGTTCGAGAGAAGAGAGAGAGAATTCTCTTCCTGAAACGGTAAACTGGCGGAAGTGTCGACTCTTTACACGTAAAAGAAATGACAAAAACGACGACTGGTCTATCGAGTCCAACGATGAATCTTATCGTACTTAAAGAAAACAAAAAAACACCAGAAAAGACTGGTCTCTTGTAGTACGAGATACCTTCCTTTTTGCCTGAGCAATTTCGGTAGCGCAGCTTTCATTAAAAGGCCCCACGGCCCCGCGCTCCGCCCAATTTGGATCATCCTGGGTAAGGAATTCGAGCTACGGTCTACCTTGACGGCTCGTTGTATTAGAGCCAGCGATAACTCGGCTCGTAATCAGCGCTCGATCGGACCTCGTAAAAATATAATTTACCGAAGCAATCCTGTCTGTGTGTGTGTGTGTATATAAGCTTGCGAGGGCACAAGAGACAGAGAGTAGAAGGAAGGAGAGGGTGGAGACGCGCGAAGAAGAGGAAGAACAAAAAAAAAACTAACGACGACAGGACAGGCGAAAGCTTTTATGGAGTTCGATGGGTGCAACGTAGAAGGAGAGGAGAAGATAAGGAACGAGCCTGCACGCTGCGATGGATGCATGGAATTTATTACGACAGTTTAAGAATATAGGTAATTATTTACGTTTATTGTTCGATCCTGATGTTTATGGTTTATGTAAATTATATCCCGTAATGGGCTGCCTAACAATCCACTGTACTTCTCTCTCACTCATTCTTCTCGATACTTTACGTTACGATCACGATGAAGGGTTGGGTATATACTCCAATGATGAAAAAAAAAGAAGTTGATACAAACTCGTTGATTAATCGATCTCGATCAATGAACAGGATTATTAAAAGGTGTTTATTGCTTGATTAACTCGATTCTATGATCTCGAAGATAGCAAATCCCTTAAGTAGTCGAGAACCGTGAGATTTTTTGAAAAAAATGTCGATCGCTCGATCCTTAAAGGATTTCGAAAGGTAGAAGGAGGAGTTGTGGTTGCCGAAGACGTCGGCGGGGCTGGCTTTTAACGTCGTCTTTGCAAATTGGAACATAAAATCACGGTTATAACGGGCGGCGCTGATTGTTCGTTAGCAGCTCGCTGCCTACGCAGCTTTGCGGCACCTGCAATTCTCTCTCTTTCTCTTTGCCTCGTCGAGAAGCAAGTACCAACGTTGGCGATGCATATAAAGGGCCCGTTCCAATATTTCATCGGGCGGTATGCGGCAGAGGCGCATCCGCGAGAGGATCGCGAAGAGCCAATCGATTTCTCCGCTCGAGAGAGCGCAGATTCAGAGTACCTGCACACCTCTCTTCCGTAATTTTGACTCCTCGCATACCGATCGTTCGTTATCTTGCCTCTCCTACCGTGCTAATAATAAATAGGCTGATCGGTTAGCATCCGTAAGATGGTGAACTTCGATTACGGTTACTCGCCGAAGGTACAGCGTTTTCCGGGTTGCGGAGATCCTGGTAATAAAGGTTCCGTTTTGCTCTTGCATCGGGTATATGTAGATTAGTTACGAATTCTAGATGCTTGATAATATTTTTGGTCGGGATCTATGGATATTTGCATAGGTGGTAGGTATTGAAAAGATAAGGATGGTATATGGAAACTGCGTTAGGTCACGTGACGTTGGAGGGATCGTCATTGCGATTATCGATCGAATACGGAATGAGTGAGTGTGTGTGAGAGAGAGAGAGAATGGAAGAGAAAGAAACCGACGGAAAGTGGTCGACGTCGATCGCGCGAGCGACGTTGCGCTTCTGAGAGCTCCTCCTTGGGGTAATTACGCGAAATAGATTCGGTATCTCGATGTCTCTTGCCCCGAAGGAACTCGATCGTTCGTTCGTTTCTCCTAACAAATGTCCATTACGCTCCTCGTCGTCCTGCTCGTCGATTGCTCCTTGCGTACTGGTGACGTGCTCGGGGGCGGCCTGGACAGGAATAGGAGGACGAGGGGCAGAGCGCTTTCAGTTGGAGAAAGAGAGAGAGGGAGAATGGGATGCGCCTTTCCGAGGCACACAGGGCCCCCGCCGGGTTACTAATTGCAATCACGGTCAACAATCTACCGAGGCAAGAGGCCAGTGCTTGTATCAACGAACGAAACCTACACTGGAAAGCCCTCTACTTTGCCGTCGACTACGGTGACTTAAGCCGCGTTCACAAGAGCTTTTTGCTTTACATCGAAGCCCCTGTTCGCTCGATCGACGATACGTCTTGATACTTTCTGATGAGAATGGCAATGTTTTATGTAGGTATCCAGCGGCCTGAGTTTTATTTCGACGGATTGGATATAAGAAATTCGATATACCTACCTTTAGGCTTGTCCACCTAGGAATTCTTTATTCCACCGAACAGATGCGGTCAGTGAGACACGAACACACGAGTAGTCCGATCGATGAAAAGGAAGAGAGTTATCAAGTAGAGGGGGGAGAAGAGGATCGTCGGAGATCGGTTAGCTTATACACTTTGGGTGACGAACGTACAACGAAGGGAAGGAACTCGCCACCAGATCGAGCTGATAGTTCGTATGGGCTAATGGGAATTCGCGATGGTTACTAATTGGGTAGATCGTCGCTCGTCGATACTATTGCTCTTTCTTCGATGCCAGCCCAAGAGAAGAGCGAAGAGGAGAAGAAGAAGTAGTAGTAGTAGCAACAGCAACGGTAGGTAAGCTCGTGGTGAGTAAGAAGAAGAGGGAAGCAATGGAATCTCTCTATCGGCAATACTGACATCGGCTTTTGTAAACGCGGCAGTGTTCTTTCGAAAAATGTCTTGCCCGTCGGAGACAGCGGTCTCTTCTTTCTTGAACTTCTCTTGCAAGAACGCCCTTCCCTCGTACCTTTCTTTGCTATTCCGCCAATTTGACCGACTACACAAATTCTTGTGCTCTTCTCTCGGCAAGACTTTCAGAATCTTCCACTCTTCGCGAATCTTGGTATTCAAAGAGTTCTCTCTACCGCTTGGGGACAACTCGACTTCATTTTGTCCCACGCGTATCCCTTTCTTCGTTTTCATGAGATTTATCCGTTTTCCTTGTACCGGGCGAGAGATCATGAATCTTGTCCTCCTAGTTTCTAGACTCGTGTCTTTTCGCCGAGTAAAATAAATTTCGAGAGTGTAGTGTACGTATGTATGTATATGTGTATATATTTTAAGGTACCGCGAAGGGACAACGAAGGAAACGGGCGAAGGGTGGCCGTGTGGCACCTCTTTTTCTCAACGCGAGTAAAGGTATAAGGTTATACCGTAAAGGCGTCGAGCGATAACGCCTCTCCGATACCAATCTAGCATGACGCATGGTGTCGCCCTTAAGAATTATGCTGCCTCCAAGTATTTATTTCCAACGCGTACGTTCGCGGCGGCTCCATCGTCGCCGCCGTCGTTCCGGTGAATCCTCCCGGCGTCTCGCGAGTTATAAACCTCAAATACTTTCTTTCTTGTAAAATTTTGCATAAGTATCATATTTTCTAGTAATTACACGTATCATACGTGTCTTAATTATAATGATAAATAACTTGAAATTTCATTATTATTTTAAATGCATAAAATTTTGAAAAGATATGTTGTATGCGATAGTGGCCCCATCTATGTCAAGATTTGCGCCAGCAGCCCCACTATTACGCAACAACAACGTATTATCCCAACTCTTCGCCCTACCCGAAGTGCCCTAACCTGTGAAATTCGATTGTTTCGCACAGCTTGGTCTTCCTACAGAGTTTCAAGAAGAAACCAGCACGGAAAGTGGTGAACGTCATCGAAGGACACTCGCAATCGGTCGAACGGTCTATCGAAAGGATCAACCGAGTCCTTCACGAGCAACAGCAACGTCCTTGCGGGTCTTGGCGAACGGCCTCGAGAGACCTCTCCCTCGTTTCCGGAGTGTACGACGTGGCGATGTGTGCCAGACACTCTCGCACGCCTAGGAATTCCTGACCCTGCCCACCTTGACTGCTGCTGTTGCTGCTGTTGTTGCTGTTCATTGCTGACTGCTTGACTACCACTACCCACAACACAACGTACACCGGGCACCGCCCGATGCCTGGAAGCGTGAACCGCGTTTGTGCACAAGATAATCGCGGGCGTGAGCACGCGTCTGCATTGCTTTCTGTCTTTCTCTCTTTCCATCTCTTTCTCTCGTCGTCACGCCGACGTGGCTTTCTCTTTCCTCGCCTCTCTGGCATCCCTTTGTTGCACCTACTACTAAGGCCCGTCTATTTATAGTTGTCCACGGAGAGCTTTGTCGACGCGCTTGTTTTCGTACGGTACTTTATTATTCGGCTCACTGAAATGTCCAATCAAAGTATACTTCTGTGTTGGGGATAAGATCTTGGAATTTAGAAACAGTGATTGCTAAATCACACAAATCTACAAAAAGAATATTTAACTGGCTAATTTTGCAAAATGTGTTGAACCTGATGGCTGAGTGGATTTTATGAGCAAACCGAAAGAAGATGATTTTGGACAGTCGTGTTGAGCTTTTGGTTGTCTCTAGTTCGGTTTAACAGTTATCGAAGCTCGGTCGTTCGCTTTATCAGGAAGCGATTGTTGCACGGCGCGGCCGAGGACACGTGGGTCGACGATCGTCGTAGGAGCGATCGTCGAGGATAGACTTTCACTGACATTCTCCTGGCGTATCTCCCTCCCACATCTTTTCCTATGCACGGTGATTAGCGACGAATTACGACGCCCCGTTCTCATCGCTGATATTCATTCCTCGCGTGAAATCGTACGTGGGCCTTGCCAGCTAAGGCGACGATAAGAATTTATGTTCTCCTAAAAAAAAATCTTAAAAATTATGATAATAAAGTTGTGAACAATGATTTCTTTCTGTATTTGAGTGAAGGACAAAATGCATTAGAACATAGTCAAGGGTAGGCCAGGTTCAATTTTACTCCTATAGAAAATTACACGTGACGATTTTGTATGTTGTGTATATTTTTATTATATGACGGACGATAATGGAGATATCTATAATTTTTTAATTTTATTTTAAACAAGATATTTCACAATACCTAGGATACATCAAAGTTTTACTTGTCAGTAGTAGCTGCTACGGCTGGTCTATTTATAAAATGGAATGACGAATGAAAATTTAGAGAATTTCGATTTTTAAATAAATAAATAAAAAAAAACAACAAATATACGTCGTTGGAAATACCGAGCATCGGTCGATCGCATAACACAACGTAACAACTCGAGCTAGCAATTTTATGTTAGCAGCAGGTTCATAGATTATGTGACGGCTGACCGCATAGCAGAGTATAACGATTGTGTTTCTCGGACTGTTGTCTCCAATGTAATTCAATGCCGGTGTGCGGTACGTTAATGGCGGCCGTGCGTTTAACCGAAGCGCTCCTATTCTCGCTCTTCGCGGGAGTAAATTTTATAAATTTATATCCCCGTTGGTTTTCCCCCTTCTTTCTGTTACACATTCACCATTTGAAACTGTAGTATACATACGTATTTCGTTTTCGCATTCTTCGCGTATACGATTAGGAGTTTTTACGAATCGAACGGGCGTTTCGTGCGCGAACGAGCCCAGCCTCCCGCTCGTTCCGTCCAGTTTTTGCTCGGTCTTGCGAGTGCCAGCCAGCAAGCTAGCCAGGCTGCTCGCTTCGACTTCCACATCGATCTGTCTCTAAGCTTCTCTGAAAACGAGAACGAGGCCCCGAGTTCCCGCTCAGGTTTTATAATACCAGCGAACACCGAGGCAAATTAAAAGAAATCGCCGCTATACGACGACGAACGCGCGTGGACAACCTTTTTTTTTTTTTACAACAACCGTTTCGGTGGGGCACCTTAAGAAAATCCGCAAGAACGAGCGAAGGGGATGCGAGCGAGGATTTCTCTCTTTCGCGACAACCTTTCTCGCGAAAAACTTGCTCGCGTGAGCGAAATCCCGAGCGTGGAATTCGATTTGTCGAAGGATCGACGAGAGACCGGATAAATTTCCAAGTATAATGAAAACGTCGAGGCTTATGTTCCGAAGTGATTCACACTAATTAATCGAACGGGATCCATTCGTCCGTCTGTCGAAGAATGAATCGACGGATGCTACTTGGACTGAGTCCAAGGTGGGTCCTGAGAAAAACTCGGGTCACGTTCGTTGGGGGAGTATTTATAGAAGCGGTCGAGGATCGATTAGAAATCGATCGATCAGAATTAGAAACGACTTTCACCGCCATTCTTGATCTCCTACGCTTCAAGGAAAACTTATTTCATAGAATCCATCTTTTTTTTCGCTTTGTGAAATCCAATATAATTTGTAATACCTATCAATTAATATTTAAAAAAAAAATTAAGTTCATGGAACTTAAGATTATCTAAAGATTTTTAAGATGTCATATAATATCCAGAAAAACTACAACGTGTCATGGAAGACTTCTCATGACGTCTATATGTCTAAAAGTATTAATTCCAGTACGTCTAAACTGATCGACACGTTTCCTTGGTTAACCCGCTGTGCTATCGTTTACTGGTAGAAGAGCATTTCAATTCCGTGAGCGCGTTTATTTCAAGTTACGAAGCTCGTGCAGGTGGTGCCTCGAAGTGGAAGAGTACTCGACAAGGGTTAACGTTGGAGAGAAATAAGCAGAAATGAGATGAACGAAGGGAGAAAGAAAAAGACAGAGAGTGAGAGAAAAAGGAGGAAAGGTGAGTGAGTGAGAGAGAATGAGAGAGAGAAGATCGTCGAACAAGCGGTCTTGGCAGGAAACGCCGTCGTACGCATAAGTCTCGGCTTTACGAGGTTTCCACGTACAGGCGAGTGGCGTTTAGCGATATTCATTACTTCGCTCATTACTATCGGTGCACGACCCCTCCCACTCTCGTTACTTACGCTTCTACTTTGGTCTTGGTATTACGCGCTTACGAGCGAATCGACCGTACTTTACAGCTGAGTTTCTCTCTTTCTTCTTCAGGCACCGAAGCCAACGCGTTTACTATCCGCAATCGCCGTTAAAACTCCTTCTTACCTCCCTCTTTACTCCCTGTAGACTCGTGAACACGTACGTGCGTACCTTCGCGGACGTGATTCTATCCCTAATCCGTACTATCCGATACGGGTCGATTTGGTTTTTCCGATTTCAAAGAAACATGATGTGATACATAGAAATTTTAATTGAGTTATAATTAGACATGATTTTTTTAAGTAAATAGCACGTTGTTTAATTTAAGTTAATGTAAGAGATAATTCTCTACTGTGGTGGAAATGATATTAGAATCACCCTGTTATCTGAGATTTATAAATATTTTGTTATATATAAATAATTTTATTTATTACTTAAATAATCAATATGATAGAAAAAAAATACAATTCGGCTAATCGTCCGAGTTTGGTCTTCGCGAAGTCGTACGTGGAATACAGTGAGAAGGAAGTATCGGAAGACGGAACGAGAAAGAAGCGACAAGGAGGAGCCTTAACTTCGAAAAAAGGAGTCACGAGCGTTGGGAAGATCGATCGACGATCCTTTCGACGATCCGCCCTCCGTGTCCCTCCGCGATAAAGCGGAGGCAGTTTGGTTCCAGCTTGCCTTCGCAATTAGCGAGTTACGACGTACGACGGCCGTTAATTAAATCGAAAGCGATAGCAGTAGGAGCGTCTTATTACTCGCGCCTACCGTACCACCTTCGGGACCATATGATTTAGCTTTGTCTCGAACGATTCACCTGTACTCATAGTTACCTGTAAGATCGAATCATTGGAAAGTAAGGTTCCTAATGTTTATCAAATTTTGAGTTTTATATTATTAAATAAATCTATTTTTAGATTTCTGAATACCTGTATCCAACATAACTTCAGCAACTTTCTTATTTTATTAAAAATTTATGTCTAGCTGAATCTCTGTAACATTCGTATCTAATCTAAAATATAACATTTATAATAGTTCACGAGTCCTACGCCCATGACGATATCTCCTAGTCACGCCACTGTACTGCACCTTGATGCACACTACCAAACGAGTTATAACTTGTGGATAATACGCATGAGGGATAACACCTAACCGGCCTTCGAGGTCTCGCAAGCTCGTCGTCGTCCTCGTCGTCGTACCATTCTCGCGTTATATGAGTGTCGCGATTACACGCTCCTCCCTTAGTCCTTTCCCGTTCTTTTTTACTATACGGCGTACTTTGGATGGGACCAAGCGTGCATAAGCCATCTCGCTCGCGTATATACCACGTTGATATTTATTGGATACCGGTACTCCGATGTGGTGGTAGTATCCCTCGCGTGCACCTCTAACGTACGGTACTGCCGATCGATCTCAACCGAGCGAGAAGATAGCGATCTCACCTGCTTTTTTGTATCACCGTTCCTCCGGAAACTCGGCTAGCTAAGAGTTGATGGTTATTACTTATCACTGAATGCACGCTCGTTCGCTCGTGTATCCCAGAGACTTATGAGAGCACGTAGTATTCTCCATTAAGCGGCGAAAGAGAAGGGAGCGAGTTTGTTTCAGAGTTTCGATTACGAGAACGTACAAGGGAGATACACTTGTCCAGAGGATCGATATATCTTGGTGAACTTGTACTTCTAGTTATATTTACTCATTGCTGGACTTAGTCGATGAGTCATTTAGGTGAGTTTGTTTTCCGTAGAATAAATAATTGCCTGTTAACGTCCATCGAATCGAACGACGACATTCCGACTGGGTCTTAAGCGAGCTTAATTCGACGTCAAGTTGAGAGAATTATCAGGAGTGGAATGGACAGAAGGTAGAAGGACCGGTGAATCTTATTGTTAAGGAAGGAATTTCAAGTTCTCTCTGAGGTTCGGCGAGTGTCTCGTGCGGGCCTACTGTTCTGTCGTTTGCCAGGAGGCCGGCAACGCCCGTTTTGCATTACGACGCGGTGGAGGCTGGGACGGGCCCGTAGGGCCCATTTCTCTCTCTCTCTCCGTCTTTCTCTTCTTCTTCTTCCTTTCTCTCGCGACTCGAGAATCCTCGGGCATCGCGCGAGCGAGAGAGAAATGGCGACGCGGCCCTACATGGCAACGAGTCGTTAACGCGGTGTCGACGCTTTTCTCCTCCTGACAGTTTCTCGGCATTGTTGGCGCCTACCTGCCTAGATTCCAAAGATGCTCCACCTATCAGGAGCCTCACCCTCGCCATACACCCTAATAAGGTCGTCCTCTCGGACGAATCTTTCTGTACTTTTCACGCGGATCGAACGGGCCCCGTTTGAAACAAAGTATTGCGACACGGGATAAGGATCTCTTTAATGACACACCGTCCCTTTCACTTCGTCGTCGTTAATTACCCCGATATTAAAGAGTAAGGAACACAAACCTAATCTTTCTATCGATGAAATTTCGTCACGATATCTCCGATTTATCGTATTCGGAACGTGCGAACAATCGATCGAGCATTTTGAGACAATAGCTAGATTATCTACGACGTAGGAGTGCGCGAAGTGGGACAGTTACCGCGTGGGTGTTCCAATTTGGCGTCCACCGAAGCGTGGTACGCGGAAAGCTACGAGTACGTCGTACGGTGCGTTGATTTTAATTTCAATGGGTTCTCTCCGGTGTATCGGGCATGCTCGAGCCGCGACCGAATACGCGGGGCTCATCCATATTAACCCGAACGAAACATCTCTTCCGGGTGTGGTCCGTCCAACGACATCGATGGACCACCTTTTCGTCGATCGAGATGATCATCCTGTTACGGGACATCTCTAGAGAGACACAATCTCTCTCTTCGTGTTTTATTTATTTTTTTAATTGTTCCTCGCGACTGATTCTTAGTCCGTGTTACAAATTTATTATGATATTAATAAATCAAATGTCTGATTGGTTCTCGTGGTAATTATTTAGCAATTTTTCATCGATTTTGATGATCTTGGAATATATTATCAGGGTAACTATTCTAAAAGCATTCAATTTGTGATACCATTTACGTTGCATTAAAAATATTCGTTATGTAATAATAAATAAAGAAGATATTAAGGTGGCTACATTTAGGTGGAACATCATATATATTATATAGTATACCCGTAACCAGTCCAAGTTGGAAAACAGTACGACGAATAGTCTTCCCTTTAAATGGAACTATACGTTTAAAGTTTAGAAAGAAAGATAACTTGGCGATTCGTTTCGTTCGATCGAGGTACGAGAGGTGGATCGGCGAAACGTGAGAAACGAGCCTCGATGGAGAATCCAAGGGCGACAGAAAGAAAGAAAGAGAGAGACTCCTTAGCGGCAATACTCGCTGAATTAGCCGGAATCAGCATTGAATGGGCGCGACTTCTCGAGTGCGAAGAGAGTCTCTCCAAGGAAGAAGTCAGCCAGCGACAAGGTTCCAGTATATCGGTGAGGCTGCTCTACCGGAGGCTGCTCCTGCCGTTGCTGCTGTCCAGCCACACGCACGGACTTGCCACGAGGTGCATGTCCCATGCTTCGCTTTGAAATAATAATGTGCCCGCGAGCACGACCACCGGCGTCCATTGAAAGAGCTTACCGCTCGAACCTTCGACGACGTGCTCGAATGCCACCTTCGTGTTTATATTCTTCCTCCTGCGCTCGCGCGCGAACGACAGACGTTTGCTTATTTAAATCAGCGAATAAGTCACACTCGAATCGATCGTATTACTGCCTCTCTCGCTCTCGTATATATATTTTTTTTGTGCTCGTTGAGATACATTGTATCTCATTCGGACATATTTTTTGATAAAGTGGGGCGATACACAAATGTATGTCCGATGTGAGCAGGGTATGCCAGTTCTGAGGACAAGTTTGGGTATCAAATATGGAATTATTAAAAATAATTATGATTTTACAAGATTTTGTTTAAGTGTTGTAATTTTCGTTACGAAACGTCAAGATAAGTTTAAAGTTCTGTTAAAACGCATTAAACTGACTACCTCGATCCCTTCAACGAAAGGGATATCGAATGACTCAGGCTGAAATATCGGCAAGGTTTCGCAGGTTGATTTAACGAGGCAAGAACACGTCGACGCGTCTTCGTTTTTATTAATTTCATCGACGTACGCCACGGATATGCAATTAATATAATCGTTCTCTCTCTCTTGGTGTACTTTGGAGTTGGGGAGAAGAGAATCGATCTTCGATTTACGAGCGTTTCGTCGGCGTATTGGATTTCGATGCTCCAATGGAATCACGCTTATTTCTCTCTCTTGAACTTGGAACTTACGACTATCATCGTAAGCCAGCGAGTGCTCGGCAATCTTTAAAGCCCTTAATAAAAGGCTTTGGCAAATAACGAGTTCGAGTGAACTCCAAGCTCGATACTTCGTCAAACCTCGTGGCCACACGTTCATTCGATCTCACCAAGCTGCCATGGAGAAAATGATTGTCGACCCAGAGTCGTGGCCCTTCGTCGTGAAAATCGCGAGTCCTTCGAGCAAGAGAGAGAGAACGAACGACGACGTTCGATTTATCATCGATTTAATGAGCCAGTGGACGGCGTGGATGTCGGTGGTAATTAACCTCCATTGATTGGCTCTATTGTGAATAAATAAGGCTAGGGTCGTCGTCGTTAAGAGACTGCTCGATGATTACGTGACAACGGGGACGAGAATGGAAGACGGTCATGGACGAAAGTTTTCGAGGACGTGTGGTATCTGGAAGGACAAACAATATTAATCCTGTGTTTATGTTTATCCTCCTTTTTTGAAAAAGGAGGAGCATTTCTTATGTACTTTTTTTTATTTTTATGTACTACTGTAAACTTTTTCTATCTTAGTTTGGGTTTGTAGTTGGTCCCGTTTCAAATTTGTTCGGTAGTTCAATTATTAACAAAGTTATTACAAAACTAATCTCTAACTTTGTTGCAATAACGACAAAAGAATGCGAAGAGGGGGTGGGGGACTCTGGATAAGAAGAAAAAAAGGAGCTTCGAAGGAAGATATGAGAGAAAAAAGAAAGGAGAGATATGAAAAAAGCGTGAGAGCCAGAAGAAGAACGGTAACACGCGATTACTAATCGTGGTATCGCCTCTATCCCCAGGGGTCGAAGGGATGGGCGATGAGCAACGACGACGGTGTACATTATTCGTAGAGAGCTCCGAAGAGCACGAAATCCTCCTCCTCTCCGCGTCCCGAGCGCCGCGCGACCGTGAGATACGACCGGACGTTTCGACTTCTCGGAACTGGAGAGGTCGACGCGCCTGCCGAACCGCGGGGAACCTCGCCCACGCGTCCCGAATAACGTGGAGATAGTCAAAACCGAGAGTTCGATTCGAGACTACTCTCTTGTGTGTCGTATGTACCAAAGGAATGCGAAACAGGTGAATCTACGACAGGTGTTTTATTGAGAAACGTTAATAAAGAAATATCTTATGGTAAATTTGGATTTTTGTTCGAGCATTTTCTAGGATGGTATGCTAGTTTGTGATGTGATCAAATGTTGAATATCTTTATTATAGTTTGACTCTTTTCCGTGATCTCGGTCCATAGGATTTTAGATTTCTTGTTTTACGATTGTTGAAGCTACAATTGTGTTTTCTTATATTAGAAATTATTTTGAAATAAAATATGTAATTAATCATGTATTCTTAAATGTATAAAAAAATCGCACAAAAACAGGTTTCAGTGTAGGTACATGGTAAACTAGTAGAATATATTTTGTATAAGATACAACATTCATTATGTAATTTATTACTTATTCATTACCTTTCAGCTAATCTTCATATGTCGTAAAAATGAAAAAAAAACAGTTGACCCGGTTCCAAACTCGCTTTAATCTACCAGAAGACGGCAAGCAGATTTTCGAGTATGGATATCGACTTACCGGAAGTCCGCTCGATATATCCCCGATGTAATCAGATGCCGAAGGAAGCGTTAATTTCGTTAATTAGAGTCTGTGCGTGGGATAGCCGATGGCGATTAAGATGGCAACTTTCGTCCGAGTCCCGTTAACCTCAATGGTCTTCTACACGATCCTTGTATGTACAAAAGCTTGCCCATATCTATAGCCGTTTCCGGGCGTCCCGAATGAAACGACAACGTTGAACTGGACGACACACGTGAACGTGGGAATGAAAAACGTGCCGAGGATTAAATCCAGGAAGTATCAATCCAATTTTAACGCTCGTACGCGAATGAAACGCATTTGAAGGCAAGAGAGATAGAGAGAGAAAGATTTTTAACCAGTTGATTTTCCATATTCCTTTTATCCTATTTCACGTAATAAATTTATTTTCGTTAGGACGTAAGAAGGTATTCATTTGTCATAGACGTTACGGCATCGTGCAGGGTCCACTTTGTAAATTTATTACACCCTCGAGAGACTATGCACGCATGTGTGAGAGAGAAAGAGCAAAATAAAGGCTTGTGGCTAAACTGAGATCCAGCTCTCTCCAAAATTTCCCACATTTGCTGGGCACACCGACGACTACGGCATTGTGGGCCATTCTACATGTGTAATATCGCCGTAGAAGAATGCCGCATCGCGGTCGCGAGAATGCAACGCGGCCACTTGTGAGATTTCGTGCGCTGCACTAAGGAACAAGGAAGAGAAAGGAAGAAAAAAAGAGAGAGAGAAGGTGTCTTCTCATTCGCGCGCGAGAATCATGTTCCTCTTCAGGTGCAACGCCGTCCTCGTAGAAGAGAGAACCATAAATCCTGACCGCTGGCAACGTAAGCGAGATATGCTCCCATCCTGTGTAGGTATGTGCATGTTTAAATGTATATACATTCGAGATGATTCGCCACACAGGTCGCTTTCAAGCGTGCTAGGGTAATCGGCGAAACGCGGTAATACCTAATTACGCGAGGTCTCTCCTTCCTTCCTATTTCTTTACGTTATTCGATGAATGTTTTCTGTTACAGGAGGAGAATGAAGCTTTTAGGAGTTAGCTGGATTTATAAGATGAAAAATAATGTTACCTAGTTACCAATGCTGAAGGTTTCTGAAGCATGGCTGTCACTCAGATTTGGGTGATGTTGAAACAAATTTTTCATTAAATCTTGTTTTTTATGAAAACTACCACGTTTTATCTCGAAATAAATTTACATTGTAATAACACATTGTGTGCATGTAATGGAATACGGTAAGGGATCAGTATCGAGTGAGTAACCGTCGAAAAAACTTCGCAGCAAGATCCAAAACGTTTCGTCTTACGAGACATTATGCAAAACGGCGTGTACGTCTCCTGGAAGGGATCACGATGCTTCTCAAATTTTACGTCGGCGCTGTTTTTTACACGAGGACCATGGGTACCTTTAAACTGGCCCATAGAGTCTCCAATAAAGATGTCTCTACACCGTTTTATACGACTCTATCCTCTACGCGGCAGCGAATTTTACGACGACGTTTACATATTATCGTCGCAGCATCCAACTGCTTTCTTTCTCTCTCTTTCTCGTGCTCGCTTTCTTTCGTTCGGCCATCGTGACTCAGATCATACGATTGCACCCGGTTTTAACACCTCGTAAAATTATGAGCGATCGTCGCTAATGGTGCCGGGATATCGCGATTTACGAGACGTCCATTGTGCTCGAACGGTTCCTTTGATCCCTGACACCGTATTCGGTCCGAAATTCGCACCGCTTTCGTTCCTTTCACTCGGGGATCCTACCTTTTGCTAAGTCAAATTATTACTTGACCTAACCTGGATCTAACCCTATTGGGTTACAGTATCTGCTCATTATTTTAATTTCGTACAGGTTTCTGGAATTAGGCTTGCATCCAATCGATGCTAATGTTAGTTTACTATTTTTAATAAGTAAATGAATCATCGAGGACAATTAAAATCATCTTTCCTATTAATTAAGATAGCAAGACTGACCATCATGCGACACTTTCGTTGTTAACGAAGGTGAAAGAGAAAGAGTTGAAGAGCCTGAAGAATGAGAGAAGGAGAAAGGAGTAAAAGGATAGAAAGAAAAGAGTACGAGGGGATAATAAGGCGGAGGTGGACCCTTGGAAACCCTTATAAGCAGGATCCCTGTGTTACAAGACGAGGAGTAGGTAAGAAGGTAGGCATAATGGTGTAATTATCCGAGGACGAGACAAATTGCGTACACGCCTGCTCGCGACACGCCACGGTCCACATGTCCAACGACGCCGACGTCGCCACGGCGCGAGACGTGCTTCCATGTATCGCGTAGGAGGCGAATTCCCTCTCTCTTTCCTAAGAGGCATCGTTAAGTCTTCGTAAGATTGTATGTATGTATATACGTACTTACATGAGCCACCGATTGTCTCGTTGGTTCTCTCACCGTGAAGTCTTTTGCTTTCATGCCTGGAAAATTTTTTCAAATTACGTTTACGTTTAGGTATTAAGGAGTAAGTTCTCTAATCTTGGTAAAAAAAGTTGAGCATTTTTAATGATTAAAAAAAAAAGCTATAAGTTTGCTATTTAACTAGTCAGCTGTGTTTGACGAGTTAACTGGCTAGAAAAATTTCAAATGGAACCTCGCACCGGAAGTGTAATGAACCCGCATACCAACGTCCTATCGATTCTTCTCCGACGATCTTATCCAACAACGAAGTTGCGAGTTCGTGTTACGTTCTTAGGATCGGTTCGTTTTGCATCATTACCTATGAGGATGGGTTAGTCAAATAACTATACTTTATTACCCAGCTTCTTCTTTATTCACTTGCTCGTGCATCAATTTACTTATCTATAAATCACCTTATCGGGTCCATCGATCTCTCTATCTCTATTCGCCCGCCCTCTTCTCGAAGTAAGGAAGGTTTCACCTTGAACGAGGCATCCCTCCCTCCTTCTCTCTCTCTCTCCAGGCGCGCGCGACCTAACGACCGGCTCTTAAAGGAAAACAGCAGCCTTCCGTAATTCGAATTATTCGACGAACGGACGGATGGACGGATGGGCTTACGCACGGTCAGTAATATCATTCTCCTACGAAGAAGAAGATGGAAAATAGGAAAAGAAGAAAGTCGTCGAGGCCTATCTAATGGACTCACATTATGCGGCCAATCGGAATTTCAAAGTCCATGAATGACGCGCGCGCATGCCATCTCAAAACTATCCGCGATGTGTCCGTCGAACTTGTGATTCACGAATGGAAAAATTCTACGAAGAAAAAGTATTATACGTTAAGTTACAAGCGATAAAGCACGTATGATAAATCATTACACTACCGTATACTTTCTAATACTGCAAAGAAAAAAAGTTAAATCTATCTTCGTCTCATCGTCCAGTCAATTATTCCCAGGAAGCTTTGGTACCTACTACGAACGAATTTCTAATCGAAACTCGTTCGAAGGATCGTAACCTGCAAGCTTCGTAGGTCTACTCTTCCTGTCCATTGTTCACTCTCTAGCCCTCTCTCGTCTTCTTTCTTTTCATCTTGGTCTACCATCGAATAGAAAAAAAAAAAAGTTCCTTTTCCATCAAGCAGCGGCGAACCGCAGCTACAGCACGGTAGCCAACGTGCGTTGGCGAACGCGTGAACGCGACTGGTCCTTCTCTTCTTCTCTTTCATCTTCTCCTCTTACTCCTCTAGCCACCTCCATCGTGCACCTTCACCGCTCGGGGACTACGGTGCATCGCAAATTGTATTATGCCGTATGCAGATATGCCTTTTCCCCTGCCGCAAACGCAATTGTCCCTTACGAGAGAAGGGGCCAGGAGGGTAGAGACCGAAGACTTGTCTCGTGTTATGCGTGTATGTGAGAGAGAGAGATGCATTAAACGTATAAGACGTAACTGTAACCGCGCGCGTAAGAAGCCCCTTCCTGCGTGTTGCGTGCGCCACGCTCGAGCGTATCGGTTATGAGCCTTTATTTTTCTCTCCTTCTCTTCCTCACTCTCGGCCACAAACGCTCTTATAGCGATTTACGAGTCCTCCCCTCTCCCCTTTTTTCTTTTCCTCGACGACCCCTTCACCCTCTTATTTTCTTTTTAGACGGTCTCTCTATTTTGTTTTCCGTTCCTCGTGATATGTAACGAATGCTGTCTTTGTGCATGGTCAGAGCAATCTTACTTGGACAGTCTTATTGTGTCGAAAAGAAGAATGTGGTTGTAAAAATGAGAGAATTTCGAAATTGGGTCACGGTATCTGGAAGTGACTAAATTTTAGTGTGTGACTCCTCTGACTTATCAGAACAAAATTCAGAATGTTGTTTTATTTCATTAAATGGCTTCACTTTTATGTATCTTTTGAGTACAGTCAATCCATGTTACGAATGTCTCAATTTTATGGTAATCTTAAAAATTTTTTTCTCTTGTCTCGTACTCGAGTGAAGTTGTCATACGATTAATTCGGTCGGCTGGTGCTGCCGGAAAATGCATCGGTAAATTTTTCAATCCCAAAGATACGTTTCTAGGCGGACAATGGCGCGATAACTCATAATAGCATCGGGTATATAATGCTATTGATAGGAGTCGAGGCCACGTACCCCATGAATGCCAATGAGAGTACGAACAATGGGTTCGCGTAGGTAATACTTCAGTGATCCTTATTCTTTCTTTCGTTGACTTAAATCGAGCCCGTATTGGGTCGTCGTGCGTCTCGCTTCGAAGTTTCTTTAATATAACCAACATGGGGACACGAGTTCAGGCAAATAAATTTGTATCAAAGTGAAGGAGGTGGAATTAATAGATTTTGGGGAGCAGAAGGGGAAGGGTTGAGTATTCGGCAAACTTTTAGGGTAGGGGTCTAGATACAATTTTAATTGGGGCAATTACTTTATTGTCATTGACTTCGGTAACAGCTTATTGCCCATTATTTCATTAATGTATTTACTGAAGTGTGGTCGTGTTGTCTGCAATCTTTCTGAAAAGATTCTAATGGAGTTTGAAAAAAGTTTTATAATGTGTGTCTTGCTGATGTCTTTGGTAAGAAAAAAAAATTTCAAGCCGTATTTTGTCTTAATACTTGATACGACCGCAAAGGGTTAAACTAGGCCAAAGATCGATATCCCCCATTCGTCTATGACCTGCAAAGTATGAAATAATATTGCACAAACGAATAGATGCTGAAGAAACGAAACGATGGATTCCAAGAACGAAGCACCGGATGGAAATCGCGTGTATCTAACGCGCATAGGTTAAGACGTCGGGTAGTCTCGAGCCAGGATACAAGGAGAAACGTCGCGCGTGATTTCCAGTATGGCACGGGGCGAGGCTTGTTTATATTTAGTTGATCTTTCGATCCGAGTCGGTAAACGGTGCGCGCAAAAGAACGGAATGGCGTCCTCCTTTTCTTCCTCGGCATCCTCGCTCGTTATTTTCGCCCTCGCTACTAAGAGAATCGGAGGAGGTGGTACAGAGAAAAATTCGGAGATAGAAAAATGAATAAAGAAGAGAGAGAGAGTAGCGAACGAAATGCAGGAGCGTTCTTCTCAGCCGGGAAAATCAAAGAGCTAAAGAGTAGCACCTACGCGGTCTGCTAAGAGAGAAAAGAGACTCCCCCTTATTGTGATACTTTCTTCTACGTCTTCGTATACGCATGCCAACAGCCACTGACTAAGCTCTCTCTTTATCTTTCTTTCTCTCTCTCTCTCTTCGTCTTTCGTTCTCGCACATCCCGACAATGAGTCAGTGCACTCGAGCAAGCTTCTCGACGAGAGACGTATGAAAACAAAAATGAGAGAAAGACTGAGAGAGAGAAAAGTACCGTGGGGAGGAGAAAAAAGGAGAAGAAATCTCTCGAGAGCGAGGAATACGGGCCAACGACAGGATGCGATGCATCACTGTCGCGCTTCGCGTCTTCTCACAGGTCAAAGTTTACGGAATCGAGACTTTCGTCTCACTTTGCTACTTTTTCTTCCTTCCTCGCGCTCGGCTAAGGCGTCTACGCTAGCTTGCCTCGAGAAATACAATGATTTACGCATTCAAAAGGGTAGAAAGAAGAGAAAAATTGTCTGGAGTCATACGAATGTTCGAATTTTAATCAAAGTTTATCTTTAAAAATTGTTTAGATCAATTTCTTCGAAGGAAATCGCACGACTGCCGATAGCTATTGGTTCAGTGCCGTTCTAATGAATTGTGTACAAAGGTACGTACTACGTAGACGTCGTGTTCTCGAGCGAACAAACGTTTACACAAGGATCTATCGAGGCTAATTAGTTTCTTTGCGTGTCGAAGTTGACGTACGAGCTGCCGGCGAGTACTCGCGTGTTTCGAGAAAGTCGACTTCTATTATACACGTCCGAGGAAGACGTAGAACCTTCTTTGTGAACGCGCGAGTAGAGACCCAGGGATCTTGCTAGCCCGTGATTAATGTCGATGATCCGTTCTTTGACGATTCGCGCGTTTAAACGATACTTTTGATGTTTACCGTGCGATCGTGGGCGTTGGGTAACAGACACACGATGGATCTACTGTTATTAGATCTTAATCGAGAGAGTCCTATCTCACCCATGGAGTAAACCTGTTTTTCGAACGTTAATGAATATCAGAGGGAGTCGTAGGTGCCGTTAATACGTTTCCGAGAGTGTCATTGATGGAAAACTTTATTGAATCTTTCGTAACTGACATCTCGCTGATGAGATAGGGTACCAGTGGGCGGAATCGATTGATCGATCATCCACCCAATCGCTAGAACTACATATGGTATAGTATTTTTAACGATACATCAAATTAGTTCGCTCGTAGGTAAATCCGATCGGCCACCACAGTGCCGATACACGCAAATGATCCTCGTCTTTTCAGAGTATATACGCGATATCGAACAAAGACCAACTCCAAGCGCGGCGTTCTCCTTTAATTGACGAGCATCAGTCACGGTGGACAAATATATTTGTAAACAAGGAGCCACGAGCGCTCGTGGGGCCCCACGAGCGTGGCGCTCTTCTCGGTCCGACTGGCTATCGTATAATTTATTCTCCTAACGTAGCCCATTATGCGGTACAAGATGACATCTGGCTCACAGATCTGCCGGAGAGCAGCCGAGAGATCTGAATGTGACTGGAGAGGAAGAGATACGAAGAGCTTCCACGTGTATGTGTGTGTAGACGAGAGAGAGAAAGAGGAGGAAAGATTCGTATCGGTAACCAGTAACACTGGTAACACGGGTAACTGTTAGTGACGTGACGATTTCGACGGTGGGACCTACCGGCCAGACGGTCGTTCCATCACGGTATAAGACCCCATCGTCACCAAAAGTAGCTTCTTCGGCTTGCACCAAAGGAAATATGGGGTGTAGGGTAAACTGGAATATTGCTGGTATTTCGATAGTTATTAATACCCTCGGTTTTTATAAGAATTGTATGATTACCAATGTTGAAGGTATGAAATACTGATTAATAAGCACTATCAATCAGTGAAATAAATATTTTCAAGCTATGTGATATTTTAGTAGACCAATAACTGTATTTTCTTACTTGTTTAATATACTTTGGATAACGCTATCTTGAGCACAAACCCAGTTTATTTCTTATTTTATAAATTTTTAAATCAGAGATTCTGTTCAAAGTGTCAATCATTGCGTATTCTACCATGCTTATATACTGCCAGCACAAATCGTCGATTCCCAACGTATGCAAGGATCGATCGGATAAGCCTCATCACCGTTAACCAATATCTCCTTCTTTCAAGCAGCTTCGGAAACGTCGTGTGTCAACCACGGGGACTCGTCTTCTCTAGCGACGCTTAATCCTTAATCCGTTGATTTGCGGATCGGTGAAGAAAGGTTTCTTCCGAGCTGATGATACGAACGGACAGACTCTTCTTTTTCTCGACGCGTTAGCGGCATGAAATGTACGGAAATGTTGTTGCCCGTCTTATAAGATAAGGAGTCATGTTAAGCGTCTACAGTGGATCGATAAAATGCTAAGGAAATCTACATAGAAATTTATGTAATTTATTTAATGAATTATGCTCTTTTCCTACGAAAGCTCGTTGTCAAATGACATAGAGAACGAATGACACAAATGAGGATAATCCAAGAAATAGTGAACTGTTCCCATTTACTACATACAGTAAGATAATTAAATTTAATTTCACGAAAGACCTGAATTTACGAGCATAAATATAATTACATTTCTAACTCGATTATTCTCCGTATAATTATAATAACGGTGTCGATGAAAATTCAATCTAGATAATCTCGTTGCACCAAAGTATCAAGCTATAAATTTTCTGAACGATCGATAAATTTTCCTTAGCAGGGGTAGTCCGTGTATCACGTTGGCAATAACTCGTAAAATAGAGAGGTGCCGATTTAGCTCGACCTTAAGGAACGTGGCAAATCGTCGCGGCTTATCTACACGATCAAATTTCCACGCAAGGAATCGTAACGAGCAGTTACCGACCTTTCCAGCGATGGGAATTCGTTGCCCTCCGAATCGATTTCGTGACTTTTCCAGGTACTTAAATCTCGTACTCGAAGAATATTCACGCGGATCACGCGTTCTCGCTCGTAAACATAAAGATATCCATCGGCGGGAAGCCTAATTGCTACGCGAGTGGAATGACTTAAGAGTATAAGCCCGCGAAAATGAGGCTATCGGGACTCACGCGTATCGGACTTCCTTGTAGGCGCGGGGATTGAAAAAATAAAAGAGCTCTCTCTCTCTCTTTTTCTACTCGCGCACTACATCGGACAATCACCATAACTCCTTGCTCCGCTTGAAAGGCATCTCGTTATCTCTAATCTCGAAACAATACGTTGCTGTACGACAGCGGGTGGGAGGCAAGGGAGAGCTTGGGCTGGAAAGAGAGAGAGAGGTAGAGAGAGTGAGAGAAAGAAAGAGAAACGTCGGAGAAACGTTCGAAGAGAAGACAAGGGTAGGGAGGAGAGAAAGAGTCGAGCCCGCACCGATCGCCGTGACGTCGCTTCGCATCCTTGCGCATGGGTGCATCGTAGATCCGATGGGTCCGCGAATGGACCATCAGTCACCAGATAATCTGTGCCCCCTTGGAATATTGACAATGACAAAGGGGCCCGATACGTACGGGCGGCGAGCTGCTGCTACCTGTTCCCATAAGGCTCCCTTTCTTCCTCTTCTTTTTCGTCTTAGCCTTCTTCCTACCTATCTTCGTTTCTTCTTGCACAAGAGAAAGAGAGAGAGAGAGATGGAAAGTCTTCTCGCTGGCGAACGAGCTTTGCTTCGTCAGCGAGCCGACTCCTCTCTTCTTCCGTTCTCGTTTCATCTCGTTTAATTTCCTCTCCTAAGGCTTATCAATCATTTTCCGCTTCTCCTACGTGGTAACAGATGCGGATTTCTAAGCGGACAATGTTTCATGCCGATCATTAGATAATCGTCATTCGACGATGTTGCGCGGATTAACATTAACGGTAGACTGCTTCTCTGGGAGATTGGGTATAATGACACCCTACATGGTGTGTATTAAAAGATGAGAGATATTAAAGGGGAATTTAATAGGATCGATCCTAAAAGAGGGGGATAAGTATTCAGGAAGGAAGAAAACGTTTTAGTTCTGCGGGCTTAACCTCGTTTTACCGCTTCAAATTTGCGCTTTACATTCGAAGAAATCATTTCTAAGAAGAAGCCCGAGCTGGCAGAAGGTTGGTTCGCTCTTTAGGGACACGTAGCCGGTAGCTTGGCAGTTCTGCCGTTCGTATAACGTCTTCCAGCCATAACAGCCGGTCTATCACGCCTACCAGATATCCAGCCGTGTCTAGGCAAGTCGGACGTATCTCGTCGGCGGATCGGCACGAAACACCTCCCGGCTACCGAGTCGTAGTCTCGTGGATCCTCGATAACGGTCGTGCCTTACGAGCGCGGAAGATTAATCGTACCGACGATGGACAGCTCCCGTTTTTGGATATGGAAGGGTAACGCCGGGGTGTCGGATAACCGTCGAGTCGTTTGGATTCACCCGACGTACGTAGCTAAGAAAGCTCCTACGAGAGAGATCCTCGTAGAATTATTACCTTCTAGTCGCGATTACTTGCAAAAAGTACGTCGTGTGTGTCCTACTGAGTAATTTTAAAGTGGAGGGGGATACTTCTGAGTGATAGAAAACAGTCAGAAGCTTTTTTTTTTTTTCTTTCCCGGCTAATTTCATTCGTACAGACAAGAAACTTCGAAGCGAGAAGATGAATGGGACGATCGAACGAGAGAGAGAGAGAGGATGAAAATAGGATGGACGATCGAACGTCCAGTTTTTCAATGTTCACGCTGCAAGATAATTTCATTCCGGCAATGATCAGCGAGTTACCAAGCTAAGAACAAAACATAATGAAGACGCATCGCACGGACCGATCGTCAAGAGATTCATCTAGGATGCGCACTTGGTTTTCTCTCTCTCTTTCCTTATGTACAAAGTACGTACGTACGTTCCTTCGATGCCGTCGAGATGCAACGCGCTGAATTTATCACCTCTTATGGTACGCGAGAGAACCCGATTACTGCCATAAGTAATGTCTTCAACAAGATGTTGCGCGTCGGACGCCGTGGGTCTTCCGCGTGGTACGCCATTGCACAGGGCACTTTGACCGTAGGGCCCCGTGCTGTTACACGGAGAATGGCTATCAACGCGCGGAATTATGGCTGGAAATACCGTTGCCCTGGAAATCATCGAAATCCCTGGGGTTTTAATACCGTGCTCCTACCGCCATCGTCTCTCGCGCAGCTTCCAAGAACGCCGGAACGCTCGTGGAGAGAGCATCGAATGCAATCATCGAATTACCACCTAGAGTCAATCGGGTTATTTATGTCGAAACTAATGCGATAATAGCTTCGCGACAGGGGGAGAAGCTCGTAGGCAAAATAAGCTCGAGAAGATGGAATTCATCTAATGAGGACTCGGGCATGGAGAATGACCGGACGTTGCGCGTGTCTCGGTAATTAGAGACATCGAAGAAGAAGCGGAAGCAAGTTGGCGAGAACGAACCTACTGGCTGAACGGATGCTGCTCCTGGCAAAAAGAGTTTTAGGAAGCACGGATATTCTTGTCGCGATGGGTAGGTAATTAGAAGATTTTTCATCATTTTTGGATTTCCCTTTTTACCTTCAATGATAATTAACATATTGTATGGGGGTTGGAAGGCGGAAGAAGAAGAGGCGAACGAGTTGTGGCAACCAGTGCAAAAGAAGTCAAGTAGATACTAGGGAATACGCGATTCCCAAAGTGGATAGTTTCGAGCGCAACTCGAGTAAGACTTCTCCGGGAGCCGATGAAGAGCCGCAACCGGAGAGGAAGAACCCGTTCAAACGAGAGTTTATATACCTCGTATAGCTCAGGGCAAGGCTGAGCCAGCGAGAGCGCCGATACCGTCTTACCTGAACAGGTTGAGGATCTTCCAGGAGTCCGCGATGCAGAACAAACGATTCTTTAGCGATGCCGAGCGATCGGGTCGGAGGCGAAAACTACGATAATTGCTCGCTTTTCTCCTCTACCCGGTGCAAAACCTGCTTACTTTACGAGGTATCGTCTAAACCGGTGAATTTACAACTCGCCTCGCTGCTAATATTTGATCGTTACAATAACGATTAGCTCGATCGTTACGATAAGACCCTGGAGCTTATCTTGTCCGTGGATCTAATACCGAACAACCGATACATATTTTTTTATCAGTGGTATTCAGAAACAAAAAGGATAGAGAACACGCTAATGAGTCGTAATGTAAAAAAACTTTGCGAAAGGGAGAGAGAGACTTCGATGAAGATCCCTATGTTCGATCCCTTCGGTTGTCATCGAGCCGGAGCAGGTTCCTCGGGATAAAGAAGAAGCGAACCACGGAGTGGAAAAGAGAAGGAGGGAGGGAGGGATAAGACCGACTTACACATTACACCGGTGAGGCCCCTGGGGCCCCATTACGGGCGCTACCTCGTCGTTGGCGATATTACCGCAAATTGCCACCCTCAAAAGAGGAACGGCCGGGGCCTCTTCGTGGCGAAGCCGTTGGTCAATTGCTCGGTGCATCGCCTACGTCGGTCTCCCTGCGTCGGTCTCGCAACGTCGGTTTTACAACTGGACTCTTCTCTCTCACTCTATCTGTCTATCTCCCTCTCTTTTTCTCTCTCAGCGTCTGTCCATCCGCGGCGTGTAATACTGTAATCGGGCAATTTCGGGGGCTACTCGGCGTTCGAATAAATCCATGGTTAATGCCTCCTCGCGCTACCTCCTCTCCTGCTCTTCTCCACCTCCGCAAGCCGTCCTCTTCGACTCACTCTTCGTGCCCTGGAGCAACAACGGCAGCAACAGCAGCGAAAAAGAGAGAGAGACACGAGGCGCGAGAGCAGAGCCGCCTTCTATGCGAGCACTCGAAGGCTCGCGTGCGGCTAAGTGGACCTCGAGAAAAGGCCCTCCGAAAGAAGAAGAACAAGAAGGAGAAGAAGAGGTGGAGGAGGTGAAGAGAGTCGTGGGGAGCACACAACACCATACTCCACCTTTTACCTCGACCATCCTTCGCCTCACCCACCTGTCTGCCGGCAATCTTCTAGTAGCCTTGGGCTACCACTCCGTGGCTACCACTCCGCGGCTACCAGAGGGGCTACTCTTTGGCTACCAACGTCCGGTCCTCCTTTCCCTCGCGTTGCACTAACCCTCCGAGTCAGTCAATGGTATCGCGATAGAACGACTACTACGCGGCTACTACCAACCCATCGGAGATCTTACCTCTCTTCTTCTCTCTTTCTCCTGGGCGTCCTTGCTTGGACTACCTTCAACGTTCCTGCTTTCCTTGCGATGCGTTACTCCGATCTTTAGTAAAAACACTGATTGCCTCTCGTTCAACGTTAATCTTTTTCACATCTTTTTTATGGTGATTACTCTCGTTATCGCGTCGATCGAAAACTGTAGCTATCTTTCGCTGTTTAATATTCTCGAGATGCTCGAAGCTGTGTAAGCTTGTCGTTGATCATGATTCAACGATGAAACGATCTGGGTAACGTAAGTGTTTTTAGCAGTCACGAGAGAGGAAGACGTACGATTGCTTCTGTCGCTCGTGGTGTTTCACCTTTCACCTTCGAGTATCGCCGACCGTGCTCACCTGTTAGCCCCGGGTTATCTCTCCCGTACGCCCAGAACAAACATCGGGGTATACACGCGAGAGAGAGATAGGTAGGTAATAGAGGATCGTTTCATTCCGCTGATGAAAAATGTTTACCCTTTCCGTGAAAATAAAAAGAAACGTAAAATGGCGGGAGTAAAATGGCGGAGAGAAGAGCGCGGTGTCTTTTCCTCGCTTAAGAGTTGTCCGTGAAGTATTACGGGAGGGATTTACCGAATTCCAACGCGGGAGAGTACGACTGCTAAGACCGTAAGATAAACAGACTGCGCGAGACACCTCCGTAATTAAAGGCTTTTGGTATTTTAAAAGACCTCCGATATATACCCGCACGTGGTCGTGTGTGTATATCTTCCGTATGCTCGGACATTATTCTCGTCGTTGATAAACGGATTTTTTTCTTTTCACTCGTCGGACTAAGAGTTTATACTGTTTTGATCTAATGGCCTAATCTCACGATAATCGCGTAACAAACGACGATGACGAAATCGTCGATATTTCTCTCGGCTCTCGTGGCAGCATCGATAACCGATCCGTATTTCCTTCTTGGTGGATTTACATCTTCGCTCGGGAATCATCCTCGTCTTACCATTTTCTCTCTCTTTATCTTCCATGAGTTTTTGGGAGCCTCTCACGAAACGAAAAATTATACCACGCTCCATAGCACGGTAGTGCGGAGCACGAAAGCCGCATCGCTTTATCGCGGAGATTCATCTGCGTATCGGCGCCTTTTGCGGGCTATGCAAATTATGAGAGGGTACCAGGCTATAAATTATGATATTGACCATGGCAACTCGGCCTCCTCCTATCTTATGTCATTTCTATCTTTCGTGAGAAGATAGAGGATCGAGAAACCTAGGAAGACGATCCTCGATCCGTCATTTTCAACCTCTCAAGCAAGAGGATCATCCTCCAATCGGGATTCTCTTTGCTCGAACACGGTGACTCTCGATGCCACTGTGTGACTGATATCGCGGGACTTGGAAGGTGCGAGTAATCGGTAAGACCGAGGCCCGTTCCACAGGATTTACGACTTCGCAGCAGCTATTAAATCAATTTGAATTAGCATACACCGCATTAAACCATAACTTACATCGGCCGCTCTCTCTCTCCTTCTTCTCTCTCGTCTACCTACTTACCGTGACACTCGCTTACAAACTGTTACCTTCGAATCGAGCTACTTTAATGTAGATGTAATACGACGTGCCGACGATCGAACCACTCCATGTCCCTTTCCTGTTTTACCTCGACAGTCACTCGATTAGCCTAGCTTTTCTTCCAAAAATTCTTTCGAGCTATCTCTCGTTCCTACCAACGTGTCTACGTTCTCGTATATATATCCAAGACATTACCTAAGAAATATTCGAAAGGGTTCTGCACCAAACCCAAAAAGTTGACGAACGATTTGGTTTTTGAGCCTGAAGGAAGAAGGCGCGAGAGCGGAACGAGAATGGAAGCGACGATCTTATTTCACAGCGGGGTAGGCAGGACGAATCACAGCTTCATCTCGGCATGGCCTAATTGGCTGGAATGTCCTGGTTACTAATTAAGCATTCGACTAATTATTAATTACATCGACGCGACCGCTCGAATTAATTCGCCGTGGCGACGGGGTGCCAGGATGCACCGCGGGGCACGTTGCACGCGCATAAGTATCGCATTTAATGTGCGCGTGCAAGTCGCACGACAGCATGGGCATACTCCAGGGAGGGAGGAGAAAGCACGGAGAGTGCGATGCTCGTGAAAGAGAGAGAACGAGTAGCAGGAACGTTGCTGTTACTCGTAGAGAAGCTCACGCGAAGAGACGCCAAGAATTATCACGGCTCGTTCTCTCGCAAACTCTTCTTTCCGATTTATCTACTTTACTGGTCCAGAGAGCCCGAACAACGAAGGTCCTGCCCGACGTAAACTAAAATCATCGTTCGGTCTACCGACACGCTCGCGTACCCCGGGTGCGTTGAGATTAACGACGATATTCGAGGGTGGACTTGTAATTTCTCTCTCTCTCTCTTAGTCTATCTCTTTCTTGTTTCGAGAAGGACGTTATTCCAACTCGCACGCCCGGCAGCAACGCTTTCCGTGACATCCACTCGTAGATTCGTATCGTCCTTTTGCAGGTAGCCAAGTAAGATGATTCATTCGCGGATGCTACCTACATTATCATTTATGTTTCCCTTTATTCTTTTATCGTTCACGCCCTATTCATTCCTATTGCGGTTTAACTCTTTGAAGTAGGTATGCAATTGTAGATAATATAAACGAATGAGTGATTAGTGATCTAAAGTTAATATGTCATTATTATAACAAGATTGTGCATGTTTAAAAAGTTTCTATTTTTATGTAACAAAGCTAAACAAATGTACAGGTTTTTAGTCAGGGTCCAGATGAATCCAGTTAAGGGTTAATTTGTAAAAACACTGTCGAGTCACACTCGCTTTGATGCAACACTACGCGATGTCGAATCCCAGCGTTAGCTCGCAAAGGATTAAAGTGAAACACATTGTATCGAACATTAACAAGAAACTATCGTCGATAAATCGATGAAAACCGATCGTTGGGAGGATTTTTCTCTTCCTTTTCCCCTTTCTTTAAATTCTCTTTCGAAAGCTGTTACCATATCCACCGCGATGCTGTTTCTTGGGTATGTATCGTTTATATATCGTTTATATCGTCGAATACAAGGCTGATATCCGTGCGTTGTCGGGGACATCTCGAGCTACGGTATAAGCGCGGGTATACGTATCGGGAAGACATCGTGTAAACCTCTTCCCGATTTATCTATTCCCTTCCGCGGACTCGCTTTTGAGTCACACAGCCCCAAGAGAGAGAGAAGAAGAGAGTCGTTCTTATAATATACATCGAGCGGAGTCCTCGGGAGAGGCGTAGGTGCAGGTGCGTGCTCGCGCGCACGATTTATTCCGACGGACTCGAACAAGCTTTCGTGTTCCTCTTACTTACGATCGAGGCTTAAACGATTTTTAAGTACTCCAGGCCCGGCCATTTCCTTCGACGCACTTAGGCCTCACTTCACATCTTATATGGCCTCGTAACAAAATCTCATGGAAGTTAAAGAATTTTCTGCCGCAACTACAAATCGAAGCAGAGAGAGAGAGAGAGTACAGCAAGGTTTAATTAATTATCTTACTTGGCGAACTATCTAAAGCAGAAGTGAACGAAGAGAGAAAAAGGGCTTCTGCCGCAGTGATGCTGCATCATGGTCCGCGAGGGAGTGAAGAGAAGAAAAAGAAAGATGAGGAAGAAGAAATCTGTGGGAGCCGGCGAAGAACGAACGGCAAAAGCTAAGGAAGAAGAAGAAGAAGCTGAAGATGAGGAAGGAGGAGGAGAAGAGAAAAAGGATGTGCGTGCATGCCGCTCACGTAGCGTGCCAGCCAGCCTGGCAGCCTCTTCGTCGGCTCTCTCTCTCTAGCTCGAATAAAAGCGTTCGTCGCTTCGCAACCCCGTCCCTCTCTTCGCCATGTTCCGAAGGAGGAGGATAAGTCAGAGGTCTCTTTCTCTCGAAGGGTATCTTCCTCTTTATCAAAACGCGAGGCTCTTTACCCGTAGCAGCACTCCCACCCACCTGCACGCGTTACGATGTCCATTGCAACAGGTGAGAGACTACCGAGAGAAAAAGGAAGAAAGAGAGAGAGTGTAGTTCGTGCCTTTTAAAAGTCTCGTAGTCCTTCCGCTTACTCGCTCGCGCCAGCATGCGCTTTTGATGCCGCGTAGAACGTTCTGATAATCTTCGTACGTGCCGCGTGTCGGGAATTAAATTGCATACGGGGATCTATTCCTACGATCTACACTCCTCTTCTAACGCAAGATCCACTCCAAGTACGTTCCGTGATTGTACTCGTTACATTCGCGTCCTTCGAATCACGTAAGTCTAATGCGATTTCGTTGGGGGAGTGAAGTCTATGATCTCGAAATTGAACTGTCTCTCTCTCTCACGTCCAAGAATCTTGGTAATGTTTCCGTTTATGCAACTAGTTCTACAGTAAAATGATGGTATTACGATCTTGGGATAAGAGATAAGAGATCTTAAAAATAATACTTGACTCGAGAACACGTCGAGTGCGTATGGAGTTCTTTGATCTTACAGAGAGTCAGGGAGTGACCAGTGTATTCTACCAAGTTGAAATTGTCAGGAAGAAAAGAGTTTCTCGTCGATACGTTCGGTGGGAAGTGACATCTCTGGAGGAGGAGAAGGAGCAATTTTTCTTGCGGAGCGTGTCTCTTACGAAAACGTTCTTATTGCGTGAGCGCAAGCGAACGGTTGCGTGCGAGCGTGCGTGAGCGAAATAACGAAAAGAGATCTGGCTACCCCTCGTCCCTTTACCATCTTCCCTCTCACCTACTCTTCTCCCCCTCTCGTACACGGGGCCAGCGGAAACGAAAGAAGCTCCCGAGTCCCGCTGCGATTAACCTTTTCAGGGATGAATTATCTCGCTACGACTCACGGCCTGGCACTTACTCTCTAAGTATTACGACTTCCGTGGTCTCTTTACCAGTTCGATTCTAATCGATTAAGGGCTCGTTCATTTACCAAGAGAGAGAGCATTAAAATCACAGTTTAATCCTTTCTTTCCCTTCTCCAGTTCGGAACACGTTCGTCCAATTACTTCGTTCTCGAGTCTATCGCGCAAGACGAGAACGAAATAGTTTCTCCTAGAAATGCACCACCCAGTGGGTCCGTTGATACACGTTAACTCTTTCCCTCTCTCTCTAAAGAGAAAAGGAAAAGAGATAGAAGAGTCTCTCCATGTGAGAATGACATAAATTCTGGCTCGCGTCCCGTCGTTGTAGGGATACTACTCGATATAGAGAAAAGCATCGCCTATGGTTCCCCCGATCGTCCGAACGTTCGCTACGTCAAGTTCAGGTTTTTTACGCGGGCGCGTTCGTTAGGGCAAGCCTTAACAGTAAAACTGATCCCAGCAGCGACAAGTGGTATGCAATAATCGATACAGACAGTGCGGATTAATTGAGAATGAGTGGACATTAATTGAAAGAGAAAGAAGAACGGGGCACGCGCAAGTTTCCTTAAGCAGTACGTAACGTCCGTGCCGTTGAGCCTCGAGCGAGTCCACCGCGACGGAAGCTGCTCGCTCTTTCGGAATTCGTGCGAGAGAGGATAGATAGGCTGAGAGAGAGAGAGAGAGAAGGAGGAGAGAATCGCTGGTCGCCACCGAGATCGGAGTAAATTAATTGTGAAAAAAGCGCGTACGTGCCAGTATTGAGACAATCCTGGGAATGGGAAATCACGGGGATGGACACAATCGCTCTCTCGAGAGACATTACCGGAGACTAATGCTCCGTTGCCTACACGTCGATTCTCGCTGGTGTGGCGACATTAAAGCGACGGGTCGGCTAATCCTGTGAATAGTCTACTCGAAGGACGACGTTATGGATCTCGTTAAGCGCGATTCTCGAACCCATGAGAAATTTTCATCTATGGGAATACCTTACCGTTGAAGAAGAAGTTTCCCTTATGGATCTACTGGAAATGTTTCTTCTTCTACGAAAGGATGGACTTGCTTTTTATTAGATTCCATTTCTTTCGAATCAATCTTGTCAGAAAAAAACAATGTAAGTTGCCTAGTTTCACGGTAAAGAGGTTAATCTTTTTCAAGGTCGACCAGCAAGGTAACAGCGAAGGTTCACGATATCGATCCTCCTTTAACTCCTGGAGGGAACGCGTCCCGCTCGTTCCGAAATAAGGGGGGAGAGAAAGAGAGAGAAAATCCGTTGTGCGAGGTGGAGGTATCCCATTGACGTGCATGCAAGCAAAGCCGGCCGTGAGAGGCTCGCGGCGCGCGTATGAATGAGATCCCGGGAGCAGCCGCACGGTCACTTGAGAAACTATCGTCCCTCGCGTGCACGAGCTGCATCGAGCTGCTCGAATGCCGAGGGCAGAGAGTCCGAGGGTCGAGCGAAGAAGCCCGAGACGAAGCGCAGCCGTGCATCCGCGTTGCATTAGTTCCAACCTACGGTGAAGCGGCCTTGTAACGGTCGACCACGAATTACAGCTTCTTCTTCTTCCTTCCTTCTTCTCTTACTTCTTATGTCGTATTCCCAATGTTTTTTAGGGATTTCTAAAATCAGGAAAAGTTATACTTTTTTTGATAATGTACGTAACAGTGTGTATCACGAACTACAGAGTCTTTTTTCTTAGTTTGTATCCTCCAGTTTACCGCTGGGTAATTTTAGGGGTTTCTAAAATCATTTTTCATTTGATACATAAGATACTATAGTAGCTTTAGAAGATCCCTAAAACTATGAGATTTTACAAATCGAACCCAGTGACGACATAAAATACATTTCAGTAATGACAATCATGTCCAACGGCAAAAAACTCGTGTACTTAATTAGAAGCTAACACAGGTGTTCATATTACCCACATAGGCTATATTTTCCACACTTATCCTACATGTAAAAAAATCTAATAGCCGAGCATTAAGCGAGTTAGATCGATCCTGTTTTTTCCCCTATTAGTTTGTAGTTTCTTGCGGGGTGTGGTTGATTTGCGTAAGAGGGATTAACGAGCTAAGAAAGGAGGATGAAGGAGGAGAAAGGGAGCCGGACGATCCTTCGGGTTTCAATACAAAAGAGGCGGAAGAAAGCTCGACGAGGAAACACTCCGCACGGCACTTAGTATTCAATGAGATAATGAAGAAACACTATGGAATTCAATGACCTACCGAGGAAGCGTAGGACGAAGGTGCTTCGAGGCTTCGATTGGGATTCGATTAGCATAAGACAATGAAGCGCGCTCGAACCTCTCGAACGTTCCTAGTCGTCTTTTTTTTATTTCGCCTCTCTTCTTCCTCTCTGGCCTGGCGTTCTTTCTCCCTCCTATCTCTTCTTCTATCTCTTTTCTCACTCTTTTATTTCCAAAGAAAGTAACGACAAACATGGTTACTCTTCGACGTTGCCGTTCGAGAAACTGGTTCAACGTGCGGTAGCCTGAAAAATTTTTCGAGCCTTCTCGTTTTTATTGACATTCCGTGGCTTCGATTGAGGGATACTTAAAAAGAACAGAGACGGTAATTCGAGAACAACGAGAGGATGCTTCGGGACAGCCGCATCGAGTATTCGAAACGAGTTTTGCGGAGGTGTATCTCCAGGATATGTTACGTCATACATCTCGCTCTTCGAGCAATGTGGAAGGATCAAATTACGTTTCTCGTGATGTTCTTTAGCTTATGATCGAAGTCATCATGAGATGGGGTTTAACTCTTCGATTCTTTTGCAGGAACATTGTTAATTATCATATTGGTAACACATTCATAACTGCTTTCTGGAGTCACCAACTAAGATCTCTCCATGACTTAATAAAAATGGTTTGCAATATGTCTTCAAACATTCCTGTTAAGAACTTGCATGTTTAAGGTGCAAATTCGTGCTACCATAGAATGAATTTCACTTTCCAGACCAGGGAAATTATTGGAAGTACCTTTGCTCTCTATAGACGGACAGAGGCGAACAGCCTTCAGCGGCGTAAAGGCATCCGTAGTGAAGGCACAGCAGCACAGATGCGGGCAACCGCTCATTACCGAAACCGCTTTTATTGGTTACCGCGCGTGAAGTTATACGGAGAACCGGTGCCACGAGGGAAAGGGAAACGACTTAAAGAAAAACAGGGGTGGAAGAATGAGAGAAGGAAGAAAGGGGGGGAGGTGCAGAAGAAGAAGCTGTGCAAGCTATCATCCAACGCTGCCAAACCAAGAACTCTGATTATACGATGGGAGTGGCACGAAGACTTTCAGTTAGCCATCGAGAGTTTGCCTCGTAATTCGTAAGACCTTGCTAGGGTTCGTACCTTTATTTCAAGAATCGAGAGAGATCGAACTTTTCGGTTGGAAAGACGGGGGCTAAAATTAGCAGAGTTAAGTATTAACACTCAATTTGTACATTTTTACGTCTTATTACGTACTTATGTTATTTCAGAAATGCCGCTGCTTTTTTAGACCGTTCATTATATCTCCCGTCCATTCCCAGCGTTCGTGTCGTTATTGTGCTCGCTATTAAACGAGAACACGAGTAGAACAAGCATTTTCCGCACGGTACCGTACGTCTACGGTACTCCAAAAGGAATCATCCTTTTATTCTGTCTCTCTCTGTCTTTCAATGTCCGACTAATTTATCGTTAATCGTCAAGAGACAAGAGCCCGTCAGTCTCCCGCGAAGACACAGAGACTTTTTCATATCCGTAGAGGCCAAGCACATATAACCTACGAACGGTTCCGTTCGATTCTCTCGTTCTTGCGATCGAAAGAGAAGACGTTCTTAGGGACATCGAACGATAACAAGGTCTAAGTTAGGTCTGGATTTTAACGAGATACGAGCCTGGGTAGAGCCCTTCCCTCGATATATATCCTCGCGAACTCTCCTAAGGTTAAAACAGAATGTATCCTGACATTCTCGGAATAATTCCTCGCGAAGAAACGCATTCCGTCACATACACCGGCGGTCGACGGTTCGCGAGACTCGCGTGGGACAGTTTCGTCACGCGGACATCCAACTTCTTCTTCTACTACGATCCTGACCTACGACGAAGAAAGGAAAGAGAGAGAGACGGACGCTCGTTAATCATTCCTCCCGTCTAAATCTCGTTGATCGATATTTCGATGTAATATCTTCTTCCCCTTGTCACTTTTTCCGATCGTCACGATGCTCCATGGATTTCTCCTTCGAAAATCTCTCTCTCTGTCTTTTATTCTTGTACAGACCGATCGAGTACGATCGATTATTCAATCAATAGGTTTTTTTTTTCTCTCTTGTCCAAGCTAATAATCTAATCGATTAGACGATTAGTTCGAAACCGAACGATAATGGGTTCTCGTATAATTTCGTGATTAGGTAATGTAGGTAACATGTAAATCGTCTTTTCTTTTTTTCAAAATTCTAATCTCCTAATTCGATCGGATTACGTCATATTTCGTGCTTAGAGAAGGAACGAACCTGATAAATCGTAATAGATACATCACCAGTGAGAAATGTTCTACGGTGAAACAGGTAGATAGGCATATACCTACCCATATACCCTATTCGGATCTTTCTCCCTACGAGCGTGTGTTCGATATCTGTCCCTCAATTAATTTCAATTCACCAAATCGATCGTTTATCCGCATAGCGTATCTCATAAATAAACATTCAAATGGGGAAGAATGATTCATGTGCCTACCGTAAGCCGAGTTTATATCGATAGTTCACGTTCGTAAAGAATCCATCTGGATGAGATCCGTCAGGATGTTAAAAGACAAATGGCGACGTTCTTTACCGATACGTCACATCGATGTTCCGTCCATTCGAGCAAAGAACAAATAATGTTCGAGTCGAGTAGGTCTTTGAAGCTTTATTAACGGGAAACGATTTTTAGATAACTGTGTCCTCTTCGAAGAAACTTTTTGCTGGATGGAAAAGATTCCAAAAAAAAGGGGGGTGGAGGTTGAAGAGATTTTCCAGAGTCTCTGGAAAGTCGACGATCGGAGAATTCGAGGAACAGAGTCGTCAGGGTCGGCGTTGGCGTTGGTCAAGATGCCGAGGTGTCTTTCTCTCTCTCTCTTTCCTCTCTCTCTCTCCGTTTGCGTCCGCCTCGCTGTCTCTCGAAGGAGGCCCACGTCTCGCCACGAAGAATCCGCGAAGGAACGATCGATCAGGAGGGGGCTGACATTAATTGCAGGGAACACTGAGGAACACGCGTGGTTCCACCGTGGAACGGCTGGAACGAAAGCCATGTGATTTATCGCTCATCGGAGGTGCTCGTCCCGCTGATTGGCTGACGAGGAAGACTCTGGTTTGGCGCGACACTCGTGTCTTCCCTCGATTTACGATCGAGCGTAGTCACCGGGTAAGAGGAGGATGAGAAGGACTCACCTGCGTCCGTCTCTTCTTCTTCGCTGACGCACGGGAGCATCCTCTCCACTTTGATTGGCAGGGAAATCGAAGTGGAATCGAGCCTTCGACGGTCTATTAGCTTGGCATAAGAGATACATACGAGATCCAATGATGCAACTAGCTAGAGAGGCATTCCAAAGGACTATTCCACCTGAGGAAAGCGAGTAATGACTCCTGGAAGTCACCGGACACCGTATGCCTCTTTCGCGAAACTCGGTGAGACTCATCGCCCTCGAATTATCTTTTCTTTTGCCCTGGCTCGCTACTGCGATTATGGCCGTCGAACTGTTACCGTTGACGACCATGCCCCGCGAGAGAGAAAAAGGTCGTTCACCGTTCGTACGTCTCCCTAATGACGAAGGCTGATTCCTTGATGCTCAACTTTTTTACTAGAATTCATTCGATTGAAGTATTATTGTTTAGGGGTAGCAATAGTTATAGTTGAAGAAGTAAAGTATCAACATCTAGCCCAATATATATTATATTTATTACTGTGATACCAAACCCTTCTCTAATTGATGGCCTAACAATATGAGAAATAATTCCAAATCCAGATAAAAATTTGACTACAAACTTCAGAATGACCAAAAAGTGAAAATAAATGTTGGTAAAGAATTGGATCTCCTCCTCTCCTTTAGGATATGTAATCGAGCATTGATTTATATATCGTTGATGGGAGATGGCAATAAAATCATTCAAATTACCACATGCCTCGTCAAATGTCACCACCCTCTAGATCAGGAAAACCGTTTAAGCTGTATTAACGCGGCAGAACTGTAGAACGGCAATTTGCGAGACGCGCATTCTTAGAAGTAGGAATGACCGGGCACAACAATGTCCAGCAATTTTTCTAACGCGATACTTACGGGCATTGCGTACCTTCCGGGAAGTACCGGCATTGTATCCAAGATTTTTCCCTCTGCTTAGGAGGCATCTGGAGATGGAAAGCGAGGGAGACCGCGCGCGACAAACGCACGCGAACACGCGCAGCCGCAACGCTCTCCTTCGTAGAATCCACCGTTCGTCGAACGACTAGGAAACCGTGTTTAAGATGCGCGGAGGAGTAACTTCCGTGAACTTCTAAAACCAAATTTGTACGCAAATCATTCCTCGTTCTAACATACGCGTTTCTTTTTTAAGAACTGTGTTTACGAATGAATGGTACAGTTACCGGTTTAGACGGTTCTTCGTTTTTTTATCTGTGTTTTCTTTATGTAATAGAAAAAAAGTATATTATAATTATATAGATGTTAACTGTTTTTACTTGGTCTCCATTTAACATCAGCAGTACCCACTTTTGCATTTTTCCCAAATTCTCAAAATCACGGAAGATCAAAGAGAAAGTATAATTTCATGACGATTCCCTTTACGATCGGTCCAACTTCGAGCAACGACTTAATGGATTCGTAAGAATACGAATCGCGAGAGTAAGCCGAGCGGATGAAGTGCTCGGCAAAGGCGGACCCAATTACCCGGAGCCGAACTCGAAGCCCAACGTACCGTTAGAGTTCTCGGGAAGGAGATTTCTCGTACTTACATCGTTGGCCCACCCCGAATCAAATTGCATGGGTTTTCGAAAAACACCCGTACGAACCAGTGAAGAGTTCGGAGACTACGACGAGGTTGGATGGACTCGAACGTAGGAGAAGGTGAGAGACGAGAAGAGAAAGGTAGAAAGAGAGAGAGTGGGCAGGAGGACGGAGCTCTTTCGAGACAGTCCGCAGGATATATCGCACTTCCGGGCTGCCCTCGAGGCTTGACCTTCTCTCCGCGAATTCCTGCACGCTGCTGGCGGATGTACGGCGAACGCACTCCCTAGAGAGAGGGAGGATAGGGCGTGTGGTACTCTTTTAAGCATGTTCCGTGACTTTTCTGTAGTCTATGAAAAGGATAGAAAGGCATTTTTAATAAAATCGTATCGTATAAATATTTTTATCAAATTTTATGCTGGTCTTACATTAAGGTTGATCGAAGACTACATATTTTTTTCTAATTTCATATTAAAATATATTTAAGAACGAAATTTTATCAGAGAAGAAACCTTTTTCTTACCAAAGCAGTAAATACTTGATAAATCAGCAACTTTCACGCGGTAACTCCTCAGAACGGGTTAAAATATATTTCGTACCCTTATACATATGCTTCGAGGATGCCTGCACGATTTCACCTCGTCCCGAAAGAGTACTCAGTTTGACCTTCGACCTCGACCAAATTAACATCCGATAAAAACTATTGCCACTTGCCATTAGCATTCGAGCGACCTTACTTTACGAGGATACGGTGCAAGGGTCATCTTCGAGCGTTCCTCTCCTTTCCACGATTCTCCTTCCCTTTCGAGTATCCTTCTTTGAAACTATAGGGCGCATGATAAAAAGTTGTACTAATTTATATCGAATAAAATAGGGTAAACTATACGATTATTAGAATCTATAGATCCATTGGCATGTTCAACTTTATCCAATTTTATTAGACAATTATAACAATGAATATTATTATGTTATTTTTCGATTATGTGTCACTAATATTTCCATACAATTTTCAATCATTGAGAATGAGGTAATATCCAATTTTAAGCTTAAAATCAGGTTAGATCAGGTTTTACTTAATCATTGACAAAAGTCTTTTCTAAATGAAGCAGAATCATGAAAGAGGAAAAGAGAGAAGAACCGAATTCCGTTTGACGACGTTCTGACCCTAGCGACACGATACGATCGATCGATCGATCGATCGGCCGATCATCGTCGACGAGGCTGCACGGTCCAACGAGAGAGCCTCGGCTTCGAGATCCAGGAGCGGTGCCGGAAGGCAAGGAGGAGAGAAACACTTTTTACGATGATGGATCGCCGCTCGAAGCAGGCAGGAACGTCGGTTCGGCCGGTTCCACGCAATGAACGCGCGGCCGCGCGAGCGAGCGTACTTGCATTCGTGCGTGATCGAGCGAGAAGAGAAGAGTGGGTGAGGGTACCCACTCTGTGTCTCCCTATGCGTTCCGTGAGTTTGCATAAATTCGCACGCTAAGCACCATTCCTGAAATATTACTATTATTTTCTACCGTAATCAAGTTTGGAATTTGATTCAAATTATTCTTAAGATTTAGATATCATTTGATTGATTAGTTTCTAGAAAAAGAATATTAGTATTTGGTATATATTTAAATATTTAATCCTGTGTCGACCGAATTTTTTTCCGTGGCTAGAAAATTAAGAAAAATTAAACTTTTAATACGAACTAACCACTAATTTACAATTTGACGTAGACAGTAAACAAGAGAATGGTTTCGGCAAGAGAAATATTCGAACGGTATCGAGCGTGAGCAAGGTAGCAATGGCTCGACTAACACCGCGAGTACAAATAATTTAATATTTCGCTCTAACGCAACAGTATTCCTAAAATCCCAGGAAATATTTATCCGAAAAGGTTAACGAGCGATGCTTAACTAGAAGATTCTACAAAGTCTTCTACGAGTCGCTCACGAAGGGATTTTAAAAAAGACGAAGGTTTCGAGAGGGACAGGCTATTAACGAACACGCGACGTCCTTTCTTCGAAGTGCAGTTTCACGACATCTAGTCCGGCAGGTGCATGTGCATTCTGCCGAAAGGAGAATGCGAGAGGGAGAAGAACGGTGCGAGAGGAAGAACAGGATGAGAATGAGGAGGAGGAAGAAGGTCGAGGAAGGTGGAGTAGGAGGAGACCGTCGACCGAGAAGAGACGGGACCTCTATTCCAACAAGCGAGCCGATCGAGCAAAAAGTTAATGAAATAATATCAATGCGGAACGCGTATCGCGGGGGTACAAGTAGTGGGCCAACGAGTATGTGGAGCCGATCCCTCTTCTCTCTCTTTCTTTTCCCTGGTGGACGAACACAGGGCCCGCGGCAGACGGTTTTGTCGATGGCGTATCCCCTCGTGGATACGCACGTCCTATACGTTTTCGCGATCGGTTCTCTCTTCTTTCCGGTACCAAATGATTTTCGGTGACTCCTCGTAGCGAGAAAGTGCCTTGCCTTGAAGTCTCTCTCTCTTATCCTTGTACAAGGATATATACCATAGGATAGATGAATAAGAGAAAATAATCTAAAAAGACTATAATCTCTTTCTCCGACTATATCCTGAAATATCCGAGACGATACGAGCTAATAAAAGGTAAAAAATGAAATATTTAATGAAATAGCAGGTAGAGAGGGTCGGCTAGGGAGATATGTATTGCGCGAGAAACGTAAGTACGGTAGGGTAAAGGAAGGTGGGGAGGAAAGAGAGGGAGTCATTAAAGTGGAAGCGTTTATACTCCACGGTAATTACGTTTAAAAGACGACGAAAAGCTTTGATCGCGAACCGACTTGCTAGACCAAATACCATTGCCGATTAATCATCGGGCAGAGCCCATCCCAGAAGGAAGAGGGATTCTCGGTGAGTAAGAATTCCTAATTATTTCTTTCTTTCTTTTCTCGGGTAAGTCGAGTCGATCGGGCACTGGTCATCTTGCTCGCTTCCTGATCGTCGTATCGAACTCGCGAGCGAACACGCCGAAGACGACCGAGCTTGCCGGATCGCTCAAGCAAGAAGAAGAAAGTCGATGCTTTATTAACGAGGCGTTCTGCAATAAAGCAAGACCCCCGTGCGTTGGTAGAGATGTGCGTATTGCCCTCGTCTCGGGTCGAAGGAACCGCGCAGGGGCCACGCCGTTATCGAGCGATCTCTCCAACGGTTCCGCGCGAGTTCCTGTTCGAGAGAGAGGAGAGGCGTGTACAAGGAAAGTAAGAGAGAGAGAGGGTATGTTCTTGAGAGGGTAGTCTGTGAAATAATCGAAAACCTTTCCCTTTAACCCTGGAACAGTTTGCGGCTATTTTTTTAATCAGCGTATTCTTATTACTTTGAGAACTGTATTGTTTTTCAATTTTCTGCGTTCTAATTCCTGCGATTTAATATGGCAAAAATAGTATAAAACATCAGGCATCGGAAAATCTGAAAACCCCACTATGTCCTACTCCTAACCTAACATGTCATTTGTACCTACAAATGTATTACGTTCTCTTATGTGAAATATGTTAACAAATAATAGCTAAAATTATTTAAGTAAACTCTTTTAAACACATTCATTACAATTTCGATACATGTTCTCTGGAAACAGTACAGTTCAAGAATGCATCAAGTAAAAAAAGATCGCTCCAGGGTTAATGTCACCCCTTGCTCTCTCCCAGTCGCTTTTTTTTACCACGTTCGTGCAATTTTCAACCTTGGTCTTCTATATCTCCCTTTTTTTTTCTAATGTTCTTTCCTCCTTCTTTATCTCGGAATACCGAGAACAATGGAGGAACGTCGACGACCGCGAGACGATTATAAAATGTCAGAGTAAAGCGATGAGAAAAATCTTGGCGTTCGAGGTCTTCGCGATCCGCTTTCCTTGCCCGGGCTCGTAATAATTCTCGGCGCGTCCCACATAACCGAGCGAGACGATATCGACGCGAGCAATATAAATCGGCGATATAACGCTTCGAGAACGCGCGGAATCTGGATGCCGGGCGATTCTGAGTTAACCCGCCGCCGGCACGAATCATCGAGTAGGAGTCGATGAAATTATTCAACGAATAAATCCAGCTTCTCTTCTTCTTGTTTCACTTGGGCATCGCTTCGTACGTATGGCGAACGCTTGCGAAAGAGGGTAGAGAGACGGAGAAAGAAAGACGGAGAGTCGAGCTGACGTCCAGAAAGTATGCTCAGGATGCGACTTGCGATCTCTCAGGTGCTGCGAGAAGTATGCCAGGCTCGTGGACGCTCGTGGAAGGCGCAATGGGCGAGCAGCAACCTCTCTTTCTCTCTACCTACGTACCAACGATTCTAATGGATTCTGCATTAAACATAGAGAACCCCCGCGAGGAGTGCGCGAAGCCGAGCCTTCGATAAAAACCAGTCCCATTTTCCGCGCGTATACAACAACCGATCTGACGCCCGGCTATGGCATCGAACGCTGCTCTTAAGGTTGTCTCTCCTCTCCAGCACCCTTTCCACTCTTTCCAACCTTCTCATCTCACCACCCGGCGACTCACAGCCGGGTCCTTCGGGTAGACCGGAATGGTTCGAAGCGAAGATTTAAGGAAATCTCTTGCAGCTTGCTAATTTCACGAAGAAGAGAGAGCCTTCCGATCTTTCACGTTTCTTCCCTCGAACTCTTAACGGATTCCATGCATCGACCAAGCCGGGCACGTTCTCGTCCGATGACCCCGATACGTCCACGTGATCAACAACGTCCTGGAATCGTAGAACAGATCTCGGGATTCCTGATCGAATTTTGTTGATAGATCGACGAGTTTAGGCACGAACTCGGATAGTAAGGTATCCGCGACGTTGCGCGTGACATCTTGGGGAAATTACAGCCACGTAAAGAGCATCGAGTAAGAAAGAGAGATTATTCCATAAGTTAATATAACGTTAATACGGCGTAATTGATATTCCAGCCCGAAGCGAGGCGCCGACCGACGGAAGACGAAGATTCTTTACGATTATTGGTTTGACGTACTCGCTCTTCCGGACCGTTAATTACCTCGTTTTACGCACTTCGCTCCTTAATCAATCTACCATCGTTAATTACCAAGGAAAAATCACTTATTACGTACCCGGCCTGGCGTAGAATATAATCGTAAACCTGTCACCGGTGCCGCGATTTCTCAATAGGCTAACCGACACCAACGACGACGTTAGCATTAACGCGTTAAAAAGCATCACTTATATGCGCTAATACCGTGAGTTCGAACGAACACAGATAAAAAGGTATGATTTAGTTACCGGTTTCGTAACGCCGTTCGACGCAAGCTCGAAAAAATCTACTCGACGATCGCAAATCTTTCGGTAAGTTTTATCGTTCCTCGATTATACCCCATCGATATGGCGATCAGGGAGAAAGATATGAAAGATTTGAAAAGGTAAGTGCCGTTGATAAAAAAAGTAGAGTCGCGCACGAGCGACTTTCTCGTATCGAGTGAACCCCTATGTGGTTCGTAAAGAGTAGGCACATCTTTATTCGAAGCCGCGGCGTTTTCTACCGATCGAATTCCTCGGAATGTAAGTGGTGGTAGAAGGCCGGCTTCGAGAGGATCGCGCGCCAGGGACACATTGAAGGATCTTCCTGACCGGGTAGAGACACACCGTAGGCGCATATCGAAAGGCAGGGAGCCCTTTTGCCTGCCCTTTTACGCGCTAAACGTTCATTCCGAATGCGCTCTCTCTCGCTCGGTCTTGCGACAATGCCGCTTCGGGTATTTTCCACTTTTTGTTAACGGGGAAGAGTACGACGGTTTTGCCATAAAGCGGCAAGGTATCATCCGTCTTCCGACAGAGCGAGAAAGAGGGCAGGGAGAGAAGTAGGGGGTAGCCAAGAAGAAGACAACGTTGGTTTACTCCAGCAGCACCACCATCCACGGTCCATCGAGACTCATCCCGCACACTCGAGGTGTCCGTCGACAACGCGCGCGCGCGAGACGTTCCTCGGCACGGGACAAAAATCTCGGCCGATAATTCTTCTCGCGTCGTAACTCACGAAAAAAAGCAAACAGGAAACCACACCATAGAAATATATCCTACTCTTTATCTTTTAAAGCTTAACCAGACCTAACACAAACCAACCTGATCGAGTTTATCGAGAGTTAGATCAATTTCATTAATACGCTTGAACGATCGAGCGGGCGTATCGAGAAATGAAGATAGCGATGGCAGGTACTACGGATAGTTTCCTTCCATCGTCGAGGAGAGGAAGTCTATTAGCGATCGACGACAGGAATCGGCAAAGTCGTTCGGACAAAGTTATGCGATGGAATGAAGAGAGAAGCGCGTGGCGTCCTTCTTACTCTGGCGAATGGACGGAGAAGGGGGAGGATGAAAAAGAAAGGAAAAAGGTACTGGGGAAACGAGAGGGAGGAGAATATATACACGGCAAGACGAATAGTTGTCGGGCGCGCTGGTATTACGAGGGAGTACACGAGCGGAATATTAAAACCGGCGTAAGTAATCTCGATCCGACGTGCTCTTGCTCAGTGTACTCGCTTGATACTCTACTACCTTCCTCTTTCCTCTCTACTCTATCTTCACCACCCACCAGTACCTCGTCTGCAATAATATAAACATTGATTAATTAACCATTTGATATATCTTCGGCGAATTAATGAGAATCCTCGGGTTCTACTTGGTCAACTTGTCCGCACTCTCTTCTTCCTATATTTGATATTAACACAGAAGCCTTCTCTTGATTAATGATGATAATTGGAAAATAATTTCATTTGTGTTCTGCCGACGATGAGATATTCTAATAAGATAGAAAAACAATAAGATGATGTTGGGTTTCGGATAAAATTGCGAGTCGATCGAAGAAACGGGTGGTTCGTTATTGTCATTTCGCGTTATCCAATAAACATGGAATTTGATTAACCAACGGCTTGATATATTGCACTTCGGGATTGGTGGCGGCGCCGGTGCATTAACGAAGCGTGGTATACTATACTCGAGGACAAAGATGAATTATAAAGGGAGGCAGACGATGCAGAGGTACTGGTTGTTCTACGATTCTCTTGGAATTAAATTGAAATCAATCTCGGCGGCACGGTACCTTAGGGTAACAGAAATAAATAATTTTCCTTATTAAGGAGAAAGGCAGAGAGAAACAGGCAGCTCTGGTTTAATAATCGATCGGTATTGGTTATCTCATACGTACGAGTGGAGGACTATTTCGAGACGTCAGGAATGATTAATCGAAGTAGATGTAACGAGATTACCAGGTGGAATATTCAAAGACAATCTATAATAATAATTCATCCAATATCCGTCTTTATTGTTGTCGTGAAGTCGTCGTCGGGATCGATCTCGTCGGGTCGTCGAGTTGTATTATGCAGAATGCAAGAAGGTGGATCGCGAAGAAGGTGCAGAAAACATGTTCGCTCGTCAAAGGGGTCACGGCTAATTTTAAAACGGGTCAGACGAGTGCGAATAGGTGTCCCTCCATCGAGCGTATGGCAGACGATAAGAAAGACTCTTTAACATAAAAGACAATGGATCTCGCGTTAACGCTCTAACGCCTTTTACCCTAATCGCGGTTGACTCGCAGATTTCTAAGGTGTTGGCTTGGAATTGATGTTGAGCAGGTATCGAAGATGGGTGTCGTTTCGTTGACAGGTTTAGATGATCGAGGTATGAATATCAAGATATGGAATAGAATAGACAATAGATTTTTGATCTCGAGTATTATCTCACATTAATATAAGAGTGAAAATCAAAAGAATATTGGTTTATAATATTATTCTTGGTGTTTCATTTGTGATGTGGGATGCTAGTAGTTTAATAAAAACAAACATAAGATACAACCAATTAGCCTTTTGTTTGTTACCTTCTAATCATCAGGTGTTTAAAATATAATACTCGTATTACGAGCTACCCTGTGTCCTTATAAAAATCAAAATAGATTTATTAATATAAATTCCACCTAACCCCTTGTCTTTCGAAACGGAAAACGCTATAAAAAAAATGATAAAACAATTTTTCATGATTTTAATCCGGCTGAAGTTAACGAAGGATGAAAACGGTGGCTTTCCCAAGGCTTCGCCTCATTGTCCCGCGTAATTAGGTGGCCGTTTAGAGAGGTAGGTGATCGTGGTAGAAATGCGGCTGGTTCGAGCGTTAATGGAAAGCAACGTGCTGGCCTATCATTACGCGTAATACGGACGCGTAATGCCGTCGTAAGAACGCCACGTTCCTACGAAAGCTACGTAAGTCGCGTAAAACGAATCTTTTCCACACGGGGCACGTTGCGCACCTTTGGAAGACGGAAAGTCGACGCTACTCTATAAGACCGGGAGCGAGTTTCGTTAGGAGGACGGTTTGCACAACGCACGAGAGCCGAGCGAATTTTAAACGGGTTAGACCTTAACCGGACGATTATAATACCCATAAAGATTTCATATTATTCCCTGGTGTGCCTTCGGAGAGAAATTATTCTCTAGAGCCTGAGAATGCGAATCTCAAATTATATATGAACCCAGTTATGTAAGTATAATTGAATTTTATTGAAAACATTAATAACGAGAGTCCGGGCGAATCGTTGACCGTGTCTGCGTGGTACTAAACGATACGTAAGAAAGCGTGCAAGAAGGAGACAAAACGAAGTAACAAAAAGGCCTTTTCCAGGAACGCCATATTGTTTACTATTATCATTATCATTCGTACGAACGGACGGCGGCTTTCTCGCGGGTTTATCGTACTTGCGTATATACAAACGTAAAAGAAAAGGAGGGAAAAGGGTGGAGCAGGCGAGGGTACTACGTAATTGGCCGAGGGCTCCATTTAGAGATCATTAGGAGGTTCCATCGAGCGTGCGTTGCTTCGCACTTCGTGGAGAAACGGAATTATCGCGAGTTATAAAAGTCAACGTGCGTGCGTCTGTCTTTTACCATCGTCAGCATCACAACGGTCGTACCAACCAACAACAACATCGCCACAATCACCACCCGCCGGTTAGCGACATTCGTCCGGGTTAGTAGCTGGTGTCGCTTCGAGCGAACGATTTTCTGGGTCCCGTTATGGCCGCTATAAATTAATTACGCCGCGTGCTTGCTCACCACAAGCGAGCGGTATAAAGAAAATTACGGCTCTCTCTCTGGCGGGCGATAAAAGTAAGAGCCGATGGGAAATGCTGGCTTTCCTTTTCGAGGGATCGCCGGAATTTAAATGAGCGATACATATACGCGAGATTATCTATCCGTTACGCGGATGTGAGACGTTTTCTCGAACCAACACTTCTTTTTCTCCCTGGTTACCAACCCGACAGGTGTCTAACGCCAGACACGAGTCTAGGAAATCGTTTAGGTACTTGGAAAATCTAAACGACTCTTGCTTAATATCTTAATAACCCGATAACATTATCTAAAGAAGCAATTATCGGATCATTGTGAAAGTGTTAAGAGAGCAATCGCTTGATCGAGACATCGCTCGTGATGTTACCCCCTGGTGTAAGAATCGGGATCTAACGCTGCAAAGGCAAGTGGTAGCCTTGAACGACCTCCTATCGCAAATACAACGCCCGAGGCGTCGAGAAGCGGGTTTGCGCTATCGTGCATTGACATGTGTATGTGCGAGCCTGCCGACTAAAGATAGGCAGAGTTTATGGGTGCTGCTCGGTAGCCGGCAAGTGCGAACACGGTCCTCGAAACGCGGAAGTCCTTTTACCGGCTGGGTCTGCCCGTGCTGCGGACAACACCACCGGAGCCTTTTACCGTTCTCTCTTTCTATCCTTCGGAGTTTTAGCGCCTGGAAAATCATCTCCTTGATCTTTTGCATTCTCTTATTTCCATTCTACATATGGAAAATGTTACAAACGTTCCATGTACGAGGTGCAATCGCTCGGGTGTGCTAATTAAGCCTTTGGTGGGATCCTATAATTAGGATATAGTAAATGTATCGTTTACCTGTTAGTTTGCATACAGGGCGCCAACCTAGCAATTTTATCCGTGCTGCTCGAGGTTGTTCTTGATATTCAGTGTTTGTTTATCAACGATGGAAGTATATACGGGGTGAGCCAGATAATTTGATAGCTTCAATTATCCGTGATGTTAATACAGGGATCGACATTTTTCTTTCTTGGATAATAATTGGCTGATTATATATAACACAATTTTTTTCTTAATTCTTTTTTTCAAAGTTTTCAAGATCAGTACTTTTTATAAAGACCCATAATGATCAAATTATATGGTCATGTTCGAGCTAGCTATATATAAATAATATAAATTATATATCGCAACTGACTTAAATTGGATATTTCGTTAACAAAATACGGTATTATTGATTGGTAAAATATGACTTTGCTCCCATTTCTATCTTGGTCCAGAAATATTACCTGAAAGAAGCAAAGTAAGAGAAGAAATTCCATCGGTCGCCGAACGATCGCGTGTCGAGAGAAGCTGAAAAAGGAAGGAAAGACGACGGACGTTGGTGGTAGCGGGTGGTACCACCCACTTCCGGTAGTCCTTAGGCCATCAGCTACCAACACGTATACACACTGACGTTGATCTCGTGCCACAGAACGTTCGGCTTTCAAGCTTCGTGCGTCTATTCGTTCGCGTGACCAAACATTTTCTTTTGTTATATTTTCTTTCCACGAACGTCCTAAGCCTTTGGATGGAAAACTCGAAGATGGGATTCCTAACCCTCATAGAAAACGTTCCAAGAAGACCGGTGGTACAAACGAGTCTTCGATCATTTTCCCTAAAAAAAGGGGCGATACTAGAATAACAGCGTTTCGAAAATACACAACAACGATTCAGTTATTACGATCGGTCATAGAACGCCAATGCAAAAAAAAAAAAAAAGGTTAATGCACGAAGCCAGAAGATCCCGCGTATCCTGGAAGTCCTAACGACCGGTCGAGGGGTCGAAAGAAACGCGCATCGCCTCGTTTAGCAGCGTTTTACACCGGCCGCGAAACGAGTCAACCTCTCCTTCCCTCCTGGTACTTCTCGGTTAGCAGCCGTGATTCGGTCCATCGGCTAGTTACAATTTCTCTCTCTCTCTTTTACTTTCCATTGCAATCTCTTTTCATCCCCACGTTCTTTATGCCCCCTGCTAGCTACAACAATCGACGCTTCTAATAAATATTAATAGTAATATTAAAATCGGCAATAATGTTGAATAAATCACGATTAGCTTTGGTAATCCTAGGACTTAAAACGGTGGAGAGGTGGGAGAGAAGTTCTATCGAGTTTAAAAGACGACTCGATGCCGCGTGTAATATCTAACGTAGGTACATAGGTATATCCGGTTATATAGCCCGATAACGAATCACGAGATGTAATTTAAAGCAGCCGCGCAGCGACTCTGTGTTTACCAGCTGACCCGTAACATTACATTTAACGTGCGTCGACATTTTTCACGTTATCGCACGAGTATATATCCCTGGTGCTCGCGGAAAGAGCCAGCAGCCAGCCAGCCGATGTTCCGGAGGAAACTCAAGGATTCTGATCCGCTTCGGTGGGCACACCGCCTCCCTCTGAGCTCGCACACGTGCGCGCGCGCAACCGCGCGTCCGACCAAATCGAATACATTTAAGCGCCTGGCAATAAACTATCGTTAATACGCCCGCCGATCGAATACATTATCGCCTTAACGATTCGGAATGTAGAACGCTCCGGGGCTAATCGGGACATAAATCCTCAGCCGCGTAAAAGCTATGCTCGAGGAAGACGTTTTATTCGTGACAGGTGGATGAGCCTAAGAAGGAAACGAAGCCTTCTTTCGGCACGTGTGATATTTTCTCACGTTTATTTTCTTCGTGTGATTTTAGGAAAAGATTCTTGCTTGCGATGGACATTTTTTGTGTTTTTTTTTTAGGATGCTTGGTGGTGGAAATTTGGTTTGATAATGGAAAGTAGGAAGGAATGTTTATTTTAAGGACGATTTCTTTTATGTTTGATAGGAGGAACGTATTCTATGAGTGGTTACGTTTGTATTGTTGTCAAAATTTAATTAGTTATTATTTATTTATTTATTTTATATTATTTATTTTTATTTATTTATTATTTTGAGTTATTATTTTTTTCAGACGCTAATCTTTTCTTATTTTAATCTTTTGGTTCGAAAGATACAGCAGTTTTATGCTTGAAAATAACACATACTCCGACACTTAAAAGATTAATTTCTCATCATTGCTTAACGATATCGAAAAACGGACAACGGCACAGTATTCTGCATGCTTTCTTCTTTCTAAAACTTGATGCATAGGTCAGGATTTTTGTCAAAAATCGATGCATCTCGAATTTGCCCGATCAAATACTCGATCGAAAGAGTAAAGTCTCCTCTTTAAGAATATGCAAGTCGCGTTTCGATAGGATGGCTGGTTCGAAAGATACAGCAGTTTAAAGCTTGCAAAAGACCCATACTCCGACACTTAAAAGCTTAATTTCTCATCATTGCTTCACGATATCGAAAAACGGATAACGGAACATTATTCTGCATGCTTTTATCTTTAAAATGAGCCATTAAACATTGAAATCGGCGGTGGTGACCATTTTGACAAAAATCATGATGCATAGGTCAGGATTTTTGTCAAAAATCGAAGTATCTCGAATTTGCCCGATCAAATACTCGTTCGAAAGAGGAAAGTCTCTAATTTACGAATATGCAAGTCGCGGTTCGATAGGATGGCTGGTTGGAAAGATACAGCAGTTTTAAGCTTGAAAACGACCCATACTCCGACACTTAAAAAATTTATTTCTCATCACTCCGCAACGATATCGAAAAACGGACAACGGGATGGTATTTTGCATGCTTTCTTCTTTCTAAATCTTGATTCATACATCAGGATTTTTGTCAAAAATCGATGCATCTCGAATTTGCCCGATCAATTATTCGTTCGAAAGAGAAAAGTCTCCTCATTACGAATATGCAAATCGCGTTTCGATAGGACGGCTGGTTCGAAAGATACAGCAGTTTTAAGCTTGAAAATGACCCATACTCTGACACTTAAAAGATTAATTTCTCATCATTGCTTAACGATATCAAAAAACGGACAACGGGACAGTATTCTGCATGCTTTCTGCTTTCTAAAACTTGATGCATACATCAGGATTTCACGCCTCGAATATTTTCCAGGTCCAACCACCCGGAACAATAACGCCAACCGAGAGAGAAAGATCAAGAGAGAAGAATTCATATTTATTCCCAGGAGCAGAGTACACCTACGGTATATGTACGGATATATCTCGAGGCCCTGAGGGCGGTTACGCAAGGATAATAATTATCCTCCCGGCTACGCTGAAGAGTCGTGAGCGGCAGTAATCAAACGGGTCTGGCCCGAACGAGTTGCTCTCGAGCCGTAGGACCCGTGGAGAGAAAGAGAGAAATAAAGTGGGGGGGAAAAGCAGAGCCCGAGGGTCCGAAACGCGAGACTAACAGCACCTGCCACGGTGGGACCCTTAAAGGTCCTCGAGGTCACGACACGCGGATTGAGGAGATAGAAGGGAAAAAAAGGGGAGGACTCTTTTCTTCCTCTTTCAAGCACTCCAAAAATATTCTCTTTAACGAACGAAGATTGAAAAGAATGGGGGTTACCGATGAAAGTAATTCGGGTCTTCCACGTCGAGGAATCAAACTGTTGAACGTTTCTGTTAAAATGCATCATCATCGTCATTATCAAAGTTACTTCATTACCACGTATTTCCCTCAGCTATGGCAAAAGCCAGTGCTAATATAATCTTCCCACCAAAAGCTATTCGCGTAGGCAGATAATTGCTAATAGGTAGCCGAAGACAGGAGCTCGCGAACGCACACGAGATTCCTCGTGGGAAAGAAGAATATTTTCTTCTGCGGACAACTCTCTCTCTCTTTCTTTCTTTCTTTGCATTGCGCGGGGTTCCTTCGTCCTTGGCCTTGGTATATCCGCGGTACCGGCAGCCGCAAAGTCGGAAGCCAATGCTTATCACTCGATGAGCAGCGCGAGCGTGGAAAAGCCAAGTCCTCCAGCGAGTACGTGGTACGTATGTATAGTACGTTCCTTGGTTGGTACGCAGCACGCTTTCAAACGCTAAGAGATGGATGCACGATTAAGAATGTCTCTCTTTCGCCTCGACGTTCGCCGGCAATTAATGTCCACCGGTTCGAATATAATGAGAAATCTTCGATAGAGTTTGATTTATACGCGATGAGAGTCGCGCGATTCCGGTGTAGTCCTCGATCGGACTCGTTGATGCCGAGGATTGAAGAGAAGAAGAGAAGAATTGTATTTTTAGTATTTTTGTGATAAATCTTGATAGTACGTAAAAGGAATGTTCAATATTTTATGCCCAATAGTCTGGATCCAATTAATTTCTGTAGTTTACATATTTATACTTGGAGTTTACAATTTTAATTGATTTTGTTATGTGCTATGTGATATTCAGTTGAATTAAAGTGTGGCCACTTCTACGGAAGCCTCGATAATCAGAAGCGCTTATAAATTCCATTAAATTAAATGATATGCACGCTATACCGAATAAATTCTCTCCAACACTTGTGATAAAGACAAAAAATGGTAAAAGAACGTTTCCTTTTCACGATACTCTTTCGTTACTCGGTAGCAAAACATCTGGTGTCGATAATGGAAGAGGAAGCATCTCAAAGAAGTGATGGTAGTAAATCATCAAAGTAGCTAAAAAGACCAGTTACGAAGGAAACGAATGGACAAATTGACAGGTTGCCATTTCGAACATTTGGAGAGACAAAATATATGTAAAATAAAAAACGAGACAAGTGTCTCGTTTGTCAGGACAGAAAAACTCGGCCTACTTTTTTTAAGGCGACAGGAAGAAGGCGGGATCGCACGCATCTTTACCAATATCCTGTCCATTTCGACATGTTGATTGAATTACTACTTCACTTTTTTAACGAATTTTTAAACTTTAGGATAAATTATTTAGAATATTGTTTATCAATTTTTCAGTAGGTAAAAAGCAGAAAAAATAGATTTTTATATTAGAAAACAAACACAAAAAGTAAAATTTTCCATTAACATTAAAATATCGCCTATTGCGAAAAAGAAGCTAAACAAAGCATAAGGGTCGAGAGTTTCGAAGGACCCACGTAGGTGGGCGCGCACGTAGGAGCGCGATCGTCTCGCTCGTATCTCTCCCTATCGACTCTTACGAGGTCCTGGATATCGACGAATAGGTTGGTTGGCTTTCCCTCGCACTCTCTCTTTCTCTCTCTCTTGGCAAGAATCGAGGTGTGGACAGGGGCTCCGATCTACATGAGAATACCGCGCGAGGCTCTCCATAACGAGAGAGCGTGTAACGCCCACGCGAACGCTCCGCTATCCGGCACTCCAAGACTTACAGGACTCATATACGATCGCCTGCAACGATTCCTCCCACCCCCTACACCACCCCCATCTCTCTTTCTTTTCTTGTAACCAAGAATGATGATGAAGAGGACAAGCCACGGCGGATAAGAGGATCCGTCCTAACGAACACAGCCCGCCGGGATTTATGTCGCCGTTTATCAAATACAGGATGAAAACGTAAGCGATCCATATAGCGAGAGCGATCCGGGCAAGATCGTCCGGCTAGACGAGATCCGAGGACAAAGAGAAAGAAAGAGAGAGAGAATATAGAAGGAAAGCGAGTTCCACACGCGTCGTGTCTTCTGTAAACTCGGTGGAGTCTCTCATCGTTGGTAGCAGCCAAGGTAGCTCTCTTATAAGCATCGTTGGATACACCAGCTGGTGGGCTACCTACCTTACGTACTTGCGTGCTCTTGACCGCGAACATAAGAGGAAGACGAAGAAGAGAAGGAGAATAGAAAGAGAGAGAGAGAGAAGAGAATGCTCGGAAGCCGTCCCACGAGTTTACATCGTTTCGAGCCGGACGATCTTACAGCAACGTGCCCTCGTACCTAACGTGATATCGCACAACTGATGTTGCGTAATTATGGTACGAGAAGGTGAGGAAGAGATTTCTATCCCGTTGTGGCATCATCCGGATGATAACGCAAAAATCTTCTTTTCTGGTCCACGCCAGGACCCTCGAGATCTTACGTACCTGGACAGCTGAGTTTCCTGGGAGAAATTATGAAAAAAAGTGTGTACTACATCTTCATCAATTAGAGGAGACGCCGAACGGACCGGTCGAAAGGGACGTGAAGGAAGGTACCTTCTACTTACCACGCTCGATGCTCCAAGGTGTGCAGCACTCGTTGTACCAGGAACTCGACCGGTCGCCGGACTCGAGCTTGCGGACACGAACTACGCGCGTAGATGGTAGCAAGAGAGGCACCGAGAAAACCTCCCCCGAGGGGAAACCAGAGACGACGAACCAAGATTCCTTTTACCATTTTCAGACGCGTGGATCGCGCGTCGGGAGATTTCAGTTCTCGAAAGCCCACCCCTCCTTGGGACGTATGTATCCTGCGTTTGTACGTGCGTAAATACGGCTACGTACGTTCGTTACGACGAATCCGGGAGAAGAAGCCACTGGTTTGGTTGGTAACGTAATGCGAGAGACGAACTAAGACCTCTTTTCTCCTCTTCGATGAATTACGATACCTTTTGGACTGGATTTCTTTGACGGATGAGACGGACTCCTCTTTGCCTCTTCGATTTAATTGGGTCACGTGATCGGTATAACGATCAAACTTCTGTCTAGAAAAAGTCTTCCTCTCGTAATTAACGTATTTTTAAAGTAAAGAACCAGGGAGTGATGGATACATTTTTCGAAATCTATATGAACTTTTGGTTAGTCGGGCGGAAATACTTACACTATTAGTCGCATGGGGACACCAGTAATGAGTTCGGGAAATAAGCAACATATATTATTTAGGAACTTTAGTAACAACATTTGAGGAACATAAAATTGTAAAATCTGTATTAAATAACCAAGTTTTGGTTTCTATATAATTTGGAAGAAAAAAAGTAATTGACACAAAAATCACATATTTTCTTAGAGTACTCAGTGCACATAAACTTCTTCCACACATCGCATTCGTTTTTATTATTTTTATCAGTTGATCACATACACAAATGACAGCGACCTTTACAGTAGACGACCAACAAATGGCTCGCTTTTTGCAGTAGAAGAAACAAAACTAAAGCAATAACCAACGATGCAGATAAAAGTTGTCTTCGTCCGTGACACCTTCATCGTCACGATCTTTCCCTGTCTCTCACACTTTTGCGGTATCGTCCAGCTCAGGAACCGCATCGCTACGTGCCGTTCGTTACCAAGTATGAAGCATATTATATACAAAAGTATGAAGAGGAAACGCGAGAACAATCGAAGGAGTGGGCAAAAGTTATTAGGAAAGCTCGAAGAGCTTCGAATCTCTGCACGGTGGATTATCGCAAATGCACGTACCGTCGAACATGATTGTAAAATTCCTACATAATCATAGGAATAATCGTGATAAGGGACACTTATAGCAATCACGCTTTCATTTCGCGTACGTTAACGATTTTACGTTCCCAGTTGAAGCAGAGAGACCACTAGACGTCCCCTTCGCATGAAGAGTCTCCGGGAGTAGCGAGCTTCGATTGGATATCGAGAATCGATCACGATGACGTACGCTTCCGGATGTCAGCGGTGGACGTTCCAAGTCGTAGGAACGTCTTCTTGCGGCTCGTACCCGCTGAAAGATATGACGTTGATTGCTCGTCGTGAAGGACCCCGGGATGAACCGCGCAAGTCGACGACCTCGAGAACGGTCGACCCTTCGCACGGGGAATGCGAGAAAGGGACGCCGAGAAAAAGAGAGAAGGATGAGTACTTGAAAAAAAAAGGAAGAAGGAAGCTCGTATAGGACAAAATGAACTTTGACTCGTTGAAACGACACCTTCGTGTCTAACAACAACGAAAGAATCTTAATGATTCGATTGTATCCGAACGATAATTCCATCTCTTAAATCTACTACATTTCTGTGTCGAAACCCCATGACGAGTGTGTAATGCATCGATAAAAGCCCAATGACGTGAGAAATCTATGAAGAAACAAGGATCTCTTTTCTGTTTTTTTTTTTTTTTTCACCAACTGGAAAGCTAGACGAAGTACCATACTCGAACTATCGTTCTCTTCCAAATGGAATATAAACGGGCGCTCGTTGTCGAGGTAGACAATTAACATCCGATAAATTTGTAAGGTCCCTCGATAATCTCGTGGGGCTTGGGATTCTCGAAAGTATCTCATTTACACGCGGCGAGAAAACGTACGCCGAAAATCGAGTCGATTTGTGTGGAGTCGAGAAAGAGACGATGCCGGCGTCTCTTGGGTTTCGGCTTTCACAGAGATTCACCCTGAAACGACAAGGACGACGAGGGAGAGAGAGAAGGAAGAGAAAAGGAAGGAGGACTTAAACACGCTGTCGTGCCTACTTCAGTAAGTTAAGAGGATCGTCGGATTCCCCTCGTTCGAGACTTCGAATCCAATAAAATTCTCCGTAGGTTTTCACCGGTGGACCGCTGAGATAAGGACGTACTTCTCAGGCACGAAAGACATCGTAAAAATTAGGATAGAAGCAAAAGGTACCGATATTCACCGTCCGACGACGAATCGCCGGCCACTCCGAATGGTTTCGTTTATTTACGAGCGAAGTGACGCCGCTGCCGTAGACGAGATAAAATTTTCTAAAGGGAAAGAGAGAGAGAGATGAAGATAAAGATAGAGAAGAAAGAAAAAGAGAGAGAAAGACGATGCATTTTCGGTAGAGGAAAAAGAGAAGGCGAGTCGGAACCTTCGCTCTCAAGGTGAATTTGTCGATAACGTCCCACGCCTACCCGTCCATATAATTAATCACCTGTTCCCGATGAGCTGACGTACCGTTAGAGGAAGGCTGCCTTCGGGGTATCCCGCAGCACTCTCTTTCTAGCGGATGAAAAACAATTTTAAAACGTGTAATGGAGCCGCAACAAGAGAGGAATAATAAACTTGGATTATAATCTGGTAATACAACGGGCATCATTAATCATGCGATTCGTAGAAGGGTGAACTTTGCGGAACGCCTTAAACCCTTTTTTTCATGATCGAAAGGAAACGACGTCGTCGCGGTGCTTTTTCGAAGAAAAATGAGACGAGTCGCTTGATCTATACCTAGCAAGCGCGTGATGAGCGGCAATGGCTTTTCGGTACAAATTAATCGACGGTAAAGATGTTCATCTCCTTCTCTCTTTGGGTAGAGTAGCCAAAGATGAGAATTTCGTGGAATCTCTCTACCTTCGGTAGACTATAAACTCTTGTGTTCTATAGACCGTAACCCCGAAGTATGTAAGGAGAACTCCGGGTAACCCGATATCGCCGAAATTTTACCGGGAATTTTTATGGGTCCGCTTAATGGCGTTTTAATTGCGCTGCCTCGCCGCCTCGGCTGATTAAGCAGTAAATTCGCGTATTCATAAAACACTGTGCTTTACGAATGCGCACCGTCTGTATATATAAGTATACTTATATGTGAATATATATATATGCGCACGGTGTCTTCTCACTCGTGGGACGCGCACAATTTTTATCCCTCCGTTGCCTCTCTCCTCCCATACGGTTCTTTTCCTTTTTCTGTACACTGGACACGATGCCGCGGGATCTTTTAGAAAGAAAGAGAGGTCGTTTCGGGGCTCCTTTCGAGATACGTCGCGGGCAATCGAGGAATATCGCCGTCTTACATTTTACGGCACGATACGCGAACGGTGACATACTTGGACTACTAAAATCCACTCTAAATGTCTCTTATAAAAGTTATTTGGTAGCAGAAACTACGCTTTCTTGCGTGGCCCCGTCAAACGATCCGAGATAGCGACCGCTGAGACGGCCCGAGAGTTTTTCGAAGGTAGGAAGTGGCACGAACGAGAGCAAGAATGAGTCTGGAAAGGACTCCGGCTCGTTGTTAAATCGAGAATACGCTTTTACGATCGTCACGATATTTTTCTTCCCCTCTATTGCTATTGACATCTTCGATCATTTCGCCGAAACGAGACGGCCGGTATAAAAGAGCCGTTCGAAATCTTCTCGTGGAGCTCGTTTTACATGTTTTTGACACGGGGAAACTGTTCTGGCTACTGGACCAGAAGAAGATGTCCGAGTATTTTATTGTAAGGTTGGATACGAGGCTTGTTCAGATGGTATCGTCATTTTTCGAGAATAAAAATCAAAGTGTTATTCACCACGCGGGTTGAAATTACGTTTTCACACGTGATAACTATTTGGGTCCAAAAGTTAATTGTTCATATTTTTCAAGAATCGTTAGTCGAGGATTATAGGATACGAATATGCATGTAAATTAAAAATATTGCATTATAAACAGGTTTTAAAATGACGCAGAAATGCGATAGCAATATCAAGCGATAGATTTTTCAAAGAACGTAAAACTACGTTAGCAATATCCAGAAACAGATTATAAAACAAAATAGAATAACTTTGACGATCTCCAGCACGTTAACGCAACACTTCGTAACGTTTCACTGCTTTAATTTTTCTAAAATAAAAGCAAACTAGCTCGCGAACGTGAAGTATTTTCTAAAGAGAACACGAGAAGAGCCGGCCAAGAAGAAAAATAGAAACGAAGAAGAGGGGGGGGGGAGCAAAGGAAAAAAAAAGTGAAAAAGACGATCGAGAAAGGAAGAGGATGGTCGATAACGAAGAAGAAAAAGATAAAGAAGAAGTAGAAGAAGAAGATGAGGAGCAGGAGTAAAAGAGGGCTGAGGGGGGTGTGTCCGGGACTCGGCTACCTGCAAAACCACTCTCGAGCGAGCTATATATCGCGGGTCCCTCCCCCGCGCGGTATCGCTTTAATTTTAAATTAAAATTCATGAACGGGTTATTACCTTTTTGTCGGATCGGGTTACGCGCTTCTTCGGAGCGCTCACCACTGGATCCAACCTCTTCTCTTTGATTCCAGACCCCGCGTACCTTGATGCACGAGTAATCTCAAGGACGTTCTTTTTACGATCTTATAAATAGGCGTAATAATATTATTAGTAACTACTCCATACCTTACAATCGCGTTTGGGAAGTAAAGAATTTTTCGAAAGAGAACTGGATCCTTTAAAAATTCGTCGAGACTCCAGCATCTCGTAATAGGTGGCTTCTCAAAGGATGCTGTAGGTGAGCACGACTCAACGATGTCCAAAACGAGACGTTTATATTTTACCAAGAACCTGTGTCAAACTGGGTCAACGAGTGCTTCGCTAAAACGATCGATCGTTTTCGCGTTAAAAGGTACCTTTCGAACGTGAAACGAAGGACAACGCTTACGCGGTGATGGCCTTGGTCGACGAACTGCTCCAAAATTATTGTTCTCTTTCGGACGACGATGGCAAAAGAGAGGGAGAGACGTTCGAATGCCAAGGACGCTTTTAACGCGAGCCGCGATCCTTTTAACTGGAGGTACGTAACCCAATATTACGGTAGGCATTACCGAAACGATCGTTCGAACACCTAGAATTACCTAGTCTCACTCGTTCTCTCTCTCTCTCTGTTTCATCCAAAGCTTCTCTCGAGAACACCAACGATACTTTGAAACTTTTACCGAAGGATAAGAGACTCCTAGGGGCCACCTCCTTCGTGCAAAAATCCATAAAGGCGAATAAATCTCTCGAAGAGTCGACGAGTTACGAACAAGGTCGTTCGTTTCAACTGCGTTAAGCGAGACGAGGGGTACCACCACGTCATTAATTAGGTGTACTGCGCTTGCTCGCTTCTCCTCATGCGTCTCGGGATTCATTTGGCCCTCGTAATGGAACTCGAGCAACACGCAACCCTTCGACCAAGCGAACCAGTAACCTCTGTAGGGGCATAAATAAAGCTCGTAAAGTGACGCGAGATCGATATGCCGTCACGAATGTATATAGTACCTACCAACCACCGGTGCAACGTTCTTTACACGAGATGAGTACGAACGCGGATGCTCGAAATCGAACGATTCCATCGAAATTACTCGCCCTTGCGGATCGAATTCTGACAGAGCGAGGCATAAAAAAAGGACATAAATCGTGCATAAACATGATTTCTCGTACGATTCGTACACTCATGGTAAGTTACCAACGTGATAACGTCGAACGTGGAAGTTCGATGAATTTCCTAGCTAGAGAAATACCAATTTATGACGATCGTTATACTCGTACGTTTCTAACGTCGTACTCTTGGTTAACAGGAGAGTTTCTAGGTGCTAGTCAAGGACGTCGTGAAAGTCAGTACGTTATCCTTAAATCCGATTTAACTGTGCCCCACCTCATCCTTCTTGGTATCGCGTTATTATTGTCCCGTAACATTATTACCCAATTAACTTCCTCTTATATCATCTAGCTCCCTAGGAGACGTTAAATTCAATTTCACAATTCCATTCTTTCGTTTTCTCTCTATCTCCCTCTCTTTATCTCCGTCCTTCTCGACTAGCATCGAAGCGATAACGTCGATATATAACCCGTAATCACCGACACGTTTCCACGTTGTCCGTACGGGGACACGTAGGAAAAGGGGAATCGACGAAAATCCGGTAAGAGTCGCCCACGCGAGCTTCTATGCTATTTACTTGGATACCATGACGCTTGTATAGATTTTGTCGCGCTTTGTGTGTTGGTATCTTGGGGAAAGGGGGATTAGAAAAAGGAACAGGCGCATATCTAACGATTAAAGGGTAATTTTACGAAATATATGGCGTACACGTCCGTGGTGTCCGCATAATACAGATGCCACAAAGTGAAACTACCGGCACGCGAGGGAGAACTTTACAAGAGAGTGAGAGAGAGAAATGTGGAAACGAGTTTCCATCGTGGAGTTCGTGCGTGGGCGTGCGTAACGCAGCGTAACGCGAGCCCCTCTTGCGTACGAGGAAGCGAGAAAGAGTAGATGAGAAAGAAAGAAGCAAAGAGAGAGAGAGAGGTGAATATCAAGCAGCCTGGTATTTCCAGATAATGAGTGGCACTTAACTCGCGTGGGTGGCTGAATGCTCGACCGAAGGAATGGCGTACGGTCGCTCGCGCGCGCGACCGCGCGTATGGACCTTCGTGAGGCCCGTAATTCGAGCCTCGGTCAGGTGCACCGGCTCGATTACCTTAATTCTCGAAACTCGTTCTCCTCTCGATTTACAGCAGCTCCGGGAGAAGAAAAAAAATAGAATGAAGGTGGGTGCCTATCGAGAGGTATGCGCCACCACCATCAGCACCGTCATCTTCCTTTTATTCCTTTAGACTTCCATCAATGTGACATCCTACCGATCTGTTGTTCTCTTTTGAAGCAGGCAAATGGGAATGGAGTGACGATTATTTTAGAGGATGGAAAAAATTTGGCGCACAGTTAAAGTCTTGATTAAAACCACCAAGCACGGTTTGCTATCTTCCATTTACAAAACTGTACTGAAAGAAAACGACGAATGATTGCTTTGGCTGCAACGCGGGGCCAGCGCGCATGTCCATAGTAGAAGGGATAGTATAATCGTAAGACGCGCTACGACCCTTGTTAATTACTGGGAAAAGACATCTGTTTGATTACTTAAATGTTTTTTACCCACGGTACAAGAGTTGCGTTAGACAGCTAACCGCAGCATAGAAATAATTTTTTTATGATTTCAAAGTGATTATTTGAACCCTTACATAGGTAATTTGTTGCAGAATACTGGAGGTGTGATCAGAATATTAAAGGAAATAATATGCGTGGGGTACAACTTGAAAGCTAACGACAGACCGTGGCAGTCGCGATGATGAATTCGGAGGGTGTAGATTTCTATAATAATCAATATTACGGTCACATTCGTCAACTTTTGTCTTCCGTTGCGTTATGGCCGTTTGAAGAATCATCAAAACGAATGCTTTATGTTACTCTCATCGCCATAATAATGGTTAAGGGTATTAGTTTGCAAGTAAATTATAACGAAATGATTATATGTAAACTGTTTACTACTGTGTGAAAAAAATGTATATCAAAATATATCGCTTTATTTAGATATACCTTATGCTGACATCGAAACGAACAGTGAATTCAATCGCTGAACATCTGCAAACTTTTTTACCCACTTTCATTTTTACAGCTGCTTATTGGAATCTTCTATATAACTCTGCTCTAGTTTGTACCAATGTTCAGTATACACAATATATTAATCAACCAACATGTTGTAAAATGTTTACGGAATCGCTTTTTTAGCTGAAGAAAGTTTTTGAGCGTGTCAGGAACGATTGGAACAAGTTAAAATGTGAGGATGAATTGAACATAATGGAAGCATACGCTGCCCAAGGCAAACTATATTCGAAAGCAATCTCATGTAAGTTCATACTGGCTAGAACATATGTAATACAATATTATAACAGAGAAATGGTAAGCTGTATTGCAGAATTCAATTGTTATTCAATACTGTGTCCTCGCTGTTGCAGTGTCATTTTTTCTTCATGCGGCATTTTTAGTTTTACCATCCATTATGCACTTTTTTCTATACATTTTTGGAGTAATAGATAAAACCAAATTAATATTACCAATGCATAACGAAGCTTTTATAGCAAATAAATTGATGTGTTTTGCAATGTTTTCGTTGCAACTAATCCTCATACTAACGGCATGTACAATCGGGATAACAAATTATTCAATGTTTATATCACTCTTACAACACGCCTGCGCCTTGTTTATTATTGTAACGTAAGAATTTGATTAAAAAGATTTCTTATGATATTTCGGACAGTGAACTTGCGTATTTCAAAACAGTGATAATTTATTATATTATACAGAAATAAAATCGATAAACCGTTTATCGAAAACGAATATAAGTTTAGTTATGCTCAGACCGTTACTAAGCGCAAAGCCGAATTAGAGTGGATCGTTGCAGTCGTACGGAGTTACGATGATGCCGTCGAGTTCGTATGCAAAATGTTTCTTTATGTTATTCTGTTAAATATTTACATTATTATTAATACAAAATAATACAATTTTACATTTGTTTTCTTGGTTCTCAAGCTTTGTTCAATTAATAAAATTACTATATAGAAAAATTTACATAATGGAAGTGCTCGTGATGGTGTGTTCTATTATTGTATGTTTTATTTGTGTAAGTAATATCTTTGACGATGTTTCATTAAATATAATAGAAGTTTCATTATTAACTATCGCTATTAATACCAAATTGCAGTTTTTTCAATTACTCGATCTGATGAAAACTCCGAGAGATGCATTGAACATGTTTATGTATATAAACGCCACTCTGCTTATAATATATGCATATATATATTTAGCGGAAAGATTAATAGAACATAGTTCTAGTGTATATGAGAAATGGTAAGGACACGTTCGACTTTTTAATTTCGTCTGACGTATTTCTTCTATAAATTACTAAATATATGTGTATTATTGATTTGCTCAGCCGCTTGGTTCCATTTTACACGTTATCAGTTGAGACAAATAAAGTTTTCCTGCTGTTAATAATGAGGAGTATGAAAGCATGTAGTATTTCCATAAGTGGAATTATTGTAGCGTCTCACGAACTTTTTGCCAAGGTAAAATTAAGTTATAGAAGATATTAATAAATATGTTTTGTTACTAATAATAAATTTTACTTTTAGGTAATAAATGTATCATTTTCATTCGCAACTGTTTGTTACAATATGCGTTGAGTAAAAAAAATTTTAGTGAATGTGTATAAGAATTCGTTCCAAAAATACCTTCAGTTTATATATGATGTTTAATATTAAAGAATATTTAAAAATGAACTTGTTATGAGAGTTACTCGGATTAATTATTCGCACAATACTATACGTAGCGTTCAATCACAATGTATATTAGAAATCTAGTAAAATACATGCAGAACAGGGCGGAGCGGTAAGTACTTTATGCTCTCGATCGAGCAAAACGTGTAACAGATGATTATCACCGAAAGTATTCTTGATATTCAACAACCCTCTTGGATCTTTACGTTTTGTAAAAAAACCTAAATGTGGCTGAGTGTGTAACCACTGTAGCGGCTAAACGACTCAATGAATCGAGCTGAAATTTATACGAAAAAATCTAGCCCCCTATAGTTTTTATGCTCGAATTCTAAATCACTACTATTACACAAATGTTACACTGTTAAAGACTTGGTTGAAATCTCTAAGCACGAATCGAAGTCTGTGCCTTACCGGACTGTGCTGAAGGACATTGACGACTGATTGCACGGATAGCAACGCGAGAGCAGCGCGCATGTCCACGGTAGGAGGGATAACGCATGTTCCATCACGCAAGCATTTTATTTAATTGCTGCGAAGAGACACCTGTTTGATTACTTAAATGCTATTGACTGGTGGTACGAGGGTTGCGTTAGACAGCGAACTGCAACAATGAAACAATTTTCTTATGATTTCAAACATATTTTATGAACCCCTACACTAGTAATTTGTTAGACTACTGGAGAAGTAATCAGAATATTAAATGAAGTAATATGCGTTGGGTACAACTAGAAAGCTACAGACAGACCGTTACAGTCGCAACGATGAATTCGGAGGGTGTAGATTTCTTCAATAATCAATATTACGGTCACATCCGCCGACTTTTGACTTTCGTTGGGTTATGGCCGTTTGAAGAGACAACAAAACGATCGCCTTGTGTGTTTCTCATCACCATAGTGATGGTTATAGCTATTAATGCGCAGGTAAATTTTAACATGATGAATATATGTAGACTGTTTAGTAGAGTGTAAAAAAAATATATATCAAAATATATCGCTTGATCTAGATATACGTTATACTGACGTCGGAACGAACAGTGAATTCAATCACCGACCTTCTGCAAACTTTTATGCCCACTTTACTTTTTGCAGCTACTTATTGGAATCTTCTGTATAACTCTGTTCTAGTTTGTACTAATGTTCAGTTTATAATAGCCGACCAACCTGTAAAATGTTTACAGAATCGCTTTTTTAGCTGAAGGAAATTCTTGAGCATGTGAGGAATGACTGGAACAAACCAACGTATGAGGACGAATCGAGCATAATGAGAACATACGCTGCACAAGGCAAACTATATTCGCAAGCAATCGCATGTAAGATCATACTCGCTAGGACATATGTAATACAATATTATAACAGAAAAATGACAAACTATATTTCAGAATTCATTCGATAATCAATACTGTGTCCTTGCTGTTGCAGTGTCATTTTTTCTTTCTACGGTATTTTTAGTTTTACCATCCATTATACGCTTTTTTCTATACATCTTTGGTGTAATAGATAAAACTAAATTAATATTACCAGTTCATAACGAAGCTTTTATAGTAACGAAATTGAGATACTTAGCAATGTTTCCGTTGGAACTAGTAATTGCAATAACGGTCTCTACAATCGGGATAATAAATTATTCAATGTTTATATCGCTTTTACAACACGCCTGCGCCTTGTTTATTATTGTAATGTAAGTATTTAGTTGAAAAGATTTCTTATGATATTTCGGGCAGTAAACTTGCGTATCTCATAACATTATTTTATTTTGTACAGAAATAAAATTGAACAACCATTTGTAAAAAACAAATGCAAATTTAATTATGCAGAAACCGTTACTAAGCGCGGAGCCGAATTAGGGTGGATCGTTGCCGTCGTACAGAATTACAATAATGCCATCAAGTTCGTATACAAAATGTTTCTTTATGTTATTCTGTCAAAAATTCATATTATTAATAATACAAAATAATAATCTTTCACATTTGTTTCCCTAATGCTCAAGTTTTGTTGAATTACTAAAATTACTATATAGAAAAATTTATATAATGGAAGTGCTCGTTATGGCGTGTTCTATTATTCTATGTTTTATTTATGTAAGTAATATTTTTGACGATGTTTCATTAAATATAATGGAATTTTCATTATTAATTATCGCTATTAATACCGAATTGCAGTTTTTTCAATTACTCGATCTGATGATAACTCCGGGAGATGCATTGAACATGTTTATGTATATAAACGCCACTTTGCTGACAATCTATGCATATATGTATTTAGGGGAAAAATTAATAGAACATAGTACTATTGTATATGAGAAGTGGTAAGAACACATTCAACCATTTCTATTTAATTTTGCCTGACGTATTTCTTCTATGACTTATTAAATACATGTATATTTTTTATTTGTTCAGCCGCTTGGTGCCTTTTTACACGTTATCCGTTAAGACAAATAAACTTTTCCTGCTGTTAATAATGAGGAGTATGAAAGCATACAGTATTTCCATAAATGGAATCATGGTAGCGTCTCACGAACTTTTTGCCAAGGTAAGATGAAGTTATAGAAAATATTGATAAATATGTTTTGTTACTAATAATAAATTTTTCTTTTAGGTAATAAATGCATCATTTTCATTCGCAACTGTTTGTTACAATATGCGTTGAGTAAAAAAATGTTAGTGAATGTATAAAAGGATTCGTTCCAAAAATACCCTCAGTTTATATATGATGTTTAATATTAAACAATATTTAAAAATGAACTCGTTATGAGAGTTACTCGTATTAATTATTCGCACAATACTTTACATAGCGTTCAATCACAATGTATATTAGAAATCTAGAAAAATACATACAGAATAAGGCGGAGCGGTAAGTACTTTATGCTTTCGATCGAGCAAAAAGTGTAACAGATGATTATCTCCGAAAGTATTCTTGATATTCAACAACCCTCTTGGATCTTTACGTTTCGTAAAAAAACCTAAATGTGGCTGAGTGTGTAACCACTGTAGCGGCTAAACGACTCAATGAGTCCAGCTGAAATTTATACAAAAAATCTAGTCCTCTATAGTTTTTATGCTCGAATTTTAAATCACTACTAGACTACAAAAATGTTACACTGTTAAAGACTTTGTTGAAATCTCTAAGCACGACTCGAAGTCTGTGTCTTACCGAACTGTGCTGAAGGACATTAACGACTGATTTGCTCTGAAAGCAACGCGAGACCAACGCGCATGTCCACGGTAGGAGGGATAACACATGTTCTATCACGCAAGTATTGTATTTAATTGTTGTGAAGAAACACCTGTTTGATTACTTAAATGTTATTGACTGACGGTACGAGGGGATAGCGTCAGACAGCGAACTGCAACAATAAAACAATTTTCTTATGATTTCCAAGTTAATTATTGAACACCTACTCAGGTAATTTTATGCGGACTACAAGAGGTGTGATCGGAATATTCAATGAAGAAATATGCGTGGGGTACAAGTTGAAAGACTACAGACAGACCGTTACAGTTGCGATGATGACTTCGGAGGGTGTAGATTTCTTCAATAATCAATATTATGTTCACATTCGCCGACTTTCATCCATCCTTGCGCTATGGCCTTTTGAGTCATCAAAACGATTGCCTTGTGTGTTTCTTATCAGCATACTGATGGTTATAGGTATTAATTCGCAGGTAAATCATCACGTGGGGAATATACAATGGCGATCAGGAGTATTCGTACACCCTTTAAAGCAGAATAATTTTTTTATAATTATACCTAACGACCTGAGTTTTCGCATGATAATAGAAGGATTAGTCTAATAAATATCCTATTTGTGTTGTTTTTTTTTTTGTAACAATGAAAATATACTTTATAGTAAACTAATCCTTCTATTGTTTTGCAAAAACTCAAGTCGTTTGGTTCAATTATCGAAAAATTATTCTGTTTCAAAGGGTGTATGAATACTCCTGATCGCCATTGTATGTAGACTGTTTATTATTTTGTGCAAAAATATACATCAAAATATATCGTTTGTTTTAGATAATCCTAATGTTGATATCAGAAGGCACAGTGAATTCAATCGCTGAACTTCTGCGAACTTTTTTACCTAATTTTCTTTTTGCAGCTGCTTATTGGAATCTTCGGTATAACTCTGTTCTAGTCTGTACCAATGTTCACTTCTTATTAACCAACCAACATGTTGCAAAATGTCTGCTGAAACCTTTTTTTAGATGAAAAAAATTCTTGAGCATGTCAGAAATGACTGGAATAAGCTAACGTGCGAGGATGAATTGATCATAATGAAAACATATGCTGCACAAGGCAAACTATATTCGCAAGTAATCGCATGTAAGTTCATATTGGCTAGAACATATGCAATACAATATTATAACAAAGAAATGGTAGACTGTATTTCTGAAATCAATTATTATTCAATACTTTGTCCTCGATGTTGCAGGGGCATTTTTTCTTTATATGACATTTTTAGTTTTTTCATCCATTATATGCTTTTTTCTATATACTTTTGGTGTAATGGATAAATCTAAATTAATATTACCAGTGCATAACGAAGCTTTTATAGCAAATAAATTGATATTCTACACAATATTTGCGTTGGAACTAATAATCATACTAAACGTATATATAATCGGGATAACACATTATTCATTGTTTATATCGCTCTTACAACACGCTTGTGCCTTGTTTATTATCGTAACGTAAGTATTTAATAAGAAGGATTTCTTATATTTCAAGCAGTTAATTAGCGTATTTTAAAATAGTGATAATTTGTTATATTATACAGAAATAAAATCGATCAACCGTTTTTAAAAAACGAATATAAATTTGGTTATCCTCAGACGGTTACTAAGCGCGAAGCCGAATTAGAGTGGATCGTTGCCGTCATACAGAATTACAATAATGCAATCAAGTTCGTATGCAAAATATTTCTTTATGTTATTTGGTTAAATATTCACATTATTATTAATACAAAATAATACAATTTTACATTTGTTTCTTTGATGCTAAAGCTTTACTGAATTAATAAAATTACTATATGTAAAATTGTATACAATGGAAGTGCTCATGGCGCTGTGTTCTATTATTGTAAATTTTATTTATGTGAGTAATAATGTTGATGATGATTCGTCCAATATAATAGAAGTGTTATTATTAACTATCGCTATAAATACTGAGTTGCAGTTTTTTCAATTACTCGATTTGACGATAACTGCGGCAGAAGCATTGAAGATGTGTATGTTTATAAACGGCTCTCTGCTGATAATATATGCATATATGTATTTAGCGGAAAGATTAATAGGGCATAGTATTAGTGTATATGCCAAATGGTAAGAACACGTGCGACTTTTTAATTTCATCTGAAGTGTTTCTTCTATAAATTATTAAATACATATATATGATTGATTTTTAAGCCGATTGGTCCCATTTTACACGTTATCCGTTGAGACGAATAAACTTTTCTTGTTGTTCATAATGAAGAGTATGAATCCATACAGTATTTCCATTAGTGGAATCGTAGTAGCGTCTCACGAACTTTTTGTCAAGGTAAGCTGACGTTATATAAAATATTCATAAATATGTTTTATACCTACTAATAATAAATATTACTTCTAGTTGATAAAGGCATCATTTTCATTCGCAACTATTTGTTACAATGTACGTTGAGTAGCAACATTTTAGTGAACACGCAAAACGATATACGTCGAAAATACTTTCATTTCATACGATGTTAAAAGTAAAACAATATTTTGTAATACACATGTTAAAAGAATGATGCGTATGAATTCTTCGCACAATACTTTACTCCCATCTATTAAAAAGCAAAAAAAGGGTGTTACCGTGAGGGTTAAAAGAATATCGATCAGATCGGTAACTAAATGAAAAATAATCTCTTAATAAATAGATCTATTGAATAGACTTGCTGTCCTTTGGCAATTGGAACGATAACAGAAAATTAATGACGGAGTTCGATAATTGCTACCACAATGAATCACCAATCCTTTTTCCTTCTATTTATTTGTGACAGGAGAGCATAGAACGGCGATCAGCGAAAGTCTCAGCTTATCTCGAGACTACGAGAGAATAAAGAGTTAAGGAGGAGAAGTGGAAGGAGAGAAGGGCCTATTCGTAAAGTGACCTCGGAGAAGGGAGCGCTTGTTAAAACTTTAGTTAATCACGACTCGAACATCGGTCACACGTTGTCGCGCTTAATTCGCAATGTGTGCTCTCTCTATCTTTCTTTCTCTCTCTCTTTCTTCCTACCGTCGTCTTCGAATGCTTCGCAAACCCTTCCCAACAACGCAACATCCCGCATAGATGTATCTCGGCCTCCGTATCGCGAAGCTGAAAACTCAATTACAGCTTAATGAATTGGCACGGATGGTTGGAAGAAAAAAAAAGAGAAGGACGATAGGAGACAAAGAGGAGTGAAACGAATGAGAGCAAAGGAGAAGGAGAGAGAGAGAGAGAAAAGAAACTGAGGCCAAGGGACCCTCCGAAGGATCTCTCTCCTTGCATGGAAGAGAAACGGGCGGTAACGAGCCGACGAGACTACCGCGAGCGCGCGGCACGTACGTCTCGAGATACGAGACTCGAGATACGGAGATCTTGAGAATCGATTTTCTCCACGGCGCTGATAGTCCTATAAGTCTCCTATCGATGGTACAGACGATGATCGGACTCTCTCTCTCTCTCTCTCTGGCGAACAACCGATCGATCGAGCACGCATTAAGAATATCTTCGAATCGAAACTCCTTTTCTTCTCCTTCCACGATAAAGCCACTTTTCCTCCGTTATCCCTTCCTACCTGAAGATATCCTCACCGAGATGAATTCAGACGATGCTCAGGCTACCAACGGTATGAGGATCTCGAGAGACGATCGATCCGCGATACGATCTCACAGAGTAAAACTGGGCAACATTTTAACCATGAGCACGACTGTTAAACGTCGAACGAGCGTTGCGTGTCGATATTCGATTAAGCAACAACGCGATCTTTACGAGACTTTAATGAGGGATCGTTTCGAGAAATTAGCTTTATTTTTCAACGTCAATGAGATGGGACGTTGAAACGTTCGTGAAATTTACCGGATGGAATTCGATAAACGAGCTTCGTCCTTGAGATTATTCTATATCCTATCGTACAAAATGCTTTGGACATTTTCTGAAACGTCGTTTCATACGGAAAAATTCAGAAATATTCTAGATACGATGTTCTTGCTTCGAACGGACCATCGACGGGATGGAGAACGTTTTAAAACAAGACATTTGTGCGAACTGGAAACGTTCTGGACAAGATCTTTAGATCTTACTTTGTATATTAATGGGTTCATTAAGTTTCTTTTTTCTTGCTTCTATGGAATAGTACGAGGTGAGCGATAATGGGAGTATTAGGTAAAAACGATGTTACATCGCAAACTTTCACGAGGTTTTTCGAACGTTAATCGAACCAGAAAGGTAATAATTAGTAACCGAGCATGAGAATCAAGGAAATTAGATTGTCACATTAGTCCTGTCGTATTTCGTGCTCGTTCTATTAAGATTCTTTCGATAAGAAGATTATAAATTTTACTGTGTAGATAATATTTAATGATCGATACGTTGGTGACACCTTGGGCGAACGATGACATCATTAAAAAAACTCCAGGTGACTACTCTTAAAATAGTTTTACTTCATTTACTGTTTCTTTTTTTATAAAAAGATACGTTTTCGCAATTTTAATATATTTTTAAACTTTAACTTGTTCGATACACCTTGTAAATTTTAAAGCAATTTTTATTATATACCATTCGACATCTTTACATTAATTCTAATTGTTTATCTAAAATAGGACAAGAATTACGTAAGATTCCAACGAAACTTCCATCTACCGCGTTACGGTCGTGCTTGCGGTTTCTGCAGAAATTTTCTCCACGAAAAAATGGTATAAAGGTGAGAGATATAATGATGTACTAAAAACAAAGTAGATCCTACTCCGTACCGTTCGGTGTAAAATATTGCAACGTGATTTGCATAACCCAATATTATATACGTGCGTCATACTCCACCGTTATTGAGAACGTCGGCAACGCTCAGTTTTCCCACTTCCTCTAAAAGAACGTAATAATACCACGTGTTTTCTAATATTCTTATCTTAGGAATCAATTGAAAGTAACGGAAGATAAATTTACGTTACGATTAAAATATATCTAAGGAGTAATAACATAGAGAGAGAGAAAGAGATTTGCCAGAAAGAGGAACACAAGTTTTACGACTTTCACCTAACATGCCACTCCGATCCTAATGTGTATGTAAATTGTATCCTCATGGAGAAAATTACAAGGTACCATATCATATTATTAACCCATGGAATCGTACTATACATTTTGAATAGCCGTGGCACGAGCACGAAAAGATCCTTGTACGATAGCAATTACCGGATTCACCTGGGAGAACGCACGCGCGTGTAAGTCTAGTAGGCTAATCGTACGAAACGAGTGCCGAATGGAGATATTTCGCGTGACAGGATAAACAAACGAGGATAATATATTCTCACTGTGGATAGTACGTCATTATCTACTATTTATCACGTTAACTAAAGATATAATCGATAGAAATTTTAAGATACTCGAAAAGAGGGACATAAGCAAACGTAGATAAAAAAAATTGAATGATTCCTTTGAAGAGTCCGTAGCCCGTGGGAATTTTAACGTCGAAACCTTGGTAACTTCGATGCGTGGATAAGAAGAGAGAAGGTGTTGATATTTTACCGATGGTAAACGTGGGAAGCTGAAAGAATAAAACGCTCTTTACGCGAGTACCACTTTTGCGAAGTAACCGAAAATGAGAAGAAGAAAAAAGTTCAGCGGATAATCCTTACGGAATTATCGGGATGTTTTTGGGAAGAAAACAGGATGGTGGTGGGGGGAAGGGAAAGTAAAGAAGATGACGAAGATCGAAGAAGCAGCTGGTTTCTTCGGAACGACTCACAGCGACGCGTTCTTGCTCTTCCTGTTGAATCCTCCCAGCTGCGAAACTTTACCTTCTTTTTCTTCATCTTCCTTCTTCTCCTCGAGACGTGGATTTATTTTTCGGCGAAGTGAAATTAAGTTTTATATCCAGGGGCCGTAACGAGGCTACCCCGCTGGTGGGCGCCGGAACAGAAACGAAACTACCGTGCGATGATAATTCCGCTACGTAAAAAAGTGAACGGCACCTTGCATCGCTCCTCGACCGCCATCTTTGCGGTTATTCCGGTCCAACTCGGACGGCGCAAAAAGGAACGACGAAAGGGTCGCGTAATATGCCCGTGAGATACGTCTTCGATTTGGAAGAAGGCTTCGGCGTTCGTGCCGATCTTAATCCGCAACAAATTTCGTGAATAGTCTCAAATGGCTCTTCGTGAATTAAATCAGGGTGTTTGTTGATATCGTTTTTTAAAATGACTTCAAAGATCCTCGACTTTTTTTTAGGGTTATGGTAAAATAACGAGGAAGTAATAAATTATTAAATGTATTATTTTATTATTTCTGGAAAATTTTATTCATCGTTTTTATTCCATTTCTAAGTTATGGAAGATAATGGTAAAATAAGAGATTGATAAAACTATTATTTTATTGGTTCGTAAACTCCTTCAAAATGTAATTCATGACTTTTATTTCATTTCTAGGTTATGAGAGATAAGGACAAAATAATAAATTTGTAAAAGTATTATTGTATTGTCTCGGAAACTTATTGGAAATTTGTTGGATACAGCGTGGGCGTTAGCCGATAGAGTTTACACGTTCCTCGAGCGGATCAGACTTTGCTCGACTTTCACGATTACCCTCATTCCTTTATCTTCTTTTTTTTTCCTGATCATCGATCAAACCTTCCTCTCCAACGTGGGAGTGGCTAAAAATTCGCGAAGTCCATTAACAAAAATAACCCAGCATCGAATATTCCAAATTAAAAAAAAAACATATAACCCCATTCTTAAAAAAAAAGGCGAGTGTAATTTATTACGCCATTAGGCAAAGCCCCTATGGATGAGAGATTACAAAAAAACAAAAGTAAATAAAATATATCAAAAAACAAGAAACGAAAATGAATACAAGAAAAATAGTAACAGCAAAGAAACAAATTGTGAAGTAAAATAAAATAAAAGTGGGGGTGGTTTAAAGATTGGGAAAAAACTTATGCACGCCTGTCCTCCTACACCAAACCGAACGACAAAGTGGAGCACCGAGTACGGTCCACGTAGTATGAATATGCAATACGCATCTATAACCGCGTCAGACATCGAGAAAGCTCACTTACACGCGTGCTCCGCTGACGAATGCACGCGGTTACATCGGTAAGCGTGCGTGTTAACCGTACGTGCTTTACACGTGCGTGCCGAGGGTGGGGCTGCACGTGGGTGACTTTCTGTTCCACCCACGCATCAACTTGCGCTCCTTTCCTCGCTAGTCGACTCTCTTTTACCTTCTCTTTTCTATGTCGATCCTTAATAAAAAATGTCACTGGCTTTATATTTTTACACAAAAAATTTTACTTTTATTACTTATTATTATGTCGTTACGAGCAATTATTATTATTGGGTTAGCAAAAAAGTAATTTCGGTTTTCACTTATTTACTATTATTTTATAAAACAGATAATATTGCACGATATAATTTGCGATATTTAAAGTAAATAATTTAAAAAAATTCTCCGTTATGAATATCAATGAACAAACCTAACCTATATAACTTAACAGATAAATATCACTACAAGAAGGTGTAATACGTTCTTCATTCTTACAGAAAAAATCTCGGTATCCCGTTGAATCGTGCAGAAACTCGAAAGATCTCGAGGGGTTGCAGACGAAAAATGCGAAGCGGGAGAGAGAAGGTGGAGAGGTATGTGCGCCGTCTAACAATGGAACCGCGAGAATAAAGAACACCGTGAGTATATCGAAACGATACGACAATACACGTGCTCTTTTATGCGTTTTGCGTTGGCGATCCTCTCGTTCGCATAAACTGCGTGGCACGAGATAAGCCTCGATGCTCGGTACCCTCGATTAAAGCGGCCATCGATCGACGTGCACGTCTATCTTTGCTTTTTTTTTTTAGACGATGATATTAAGAAAGTAGAACGTGCAAATCAATTCCCTCTTGGCTGTTTCGTAAAGTAAATGTTTGCACGCAGACCAGGCGATTTCGTATCACGTGGGGATCGCGCGATTTCTATCGATACATCTTCTGGTAATTAAACCATTCTTGTTTGTCAGGGTGAACGAGCAAATGGAAGAAAAAAAAAAAAATCTCTCTCACGAAATCCCAACAGCGCCGAACAGCGTTATGTCACGCAAGAGCACACCGGATTTATACACGAATCGTCGTCGGTCGGTCGACCGGCGCTTTTATCGCGGCGCATTCAGGTTTCCAGGGTTGTCGAATCGCTTTCGTTTATCTAAATTGCATCGGAATCGATGTCGGTGCCCACGGTTTTCGCCGCGGCATCATAAACCAACACCTGTTGATACTCGTGGCTTACGCAGGGTGGTCTCCATGGTGTTTTTCGAATCTCACACGTGACGACAACAATTTTATGAGGAAAAAAAGAACGTTATGTATCGTCGGTAACGAATTGAAACAACAAAATTAAATAATGGACATATTGGAGAACCGTGGGTGTTGGTTTTTTGAGGATGTTGAACGGTTAGTACTCAAATTTGTCGAAACGACCAAACGTAACAAATTGGGTTCAAAAAGTGTGCCAATTGATTCTACGAGACAAAAATACGTACCTATATTTTATTTCTTGCTAATGCAATCGATGGCATAGTTTGTTTGGCGTTTTCTAGCCCAGATTTCGCGTGGGATTTAATGGGAATGGGATGGGAATAATCTTTTTAACTACTCACATATCATTATTATGTATATATACATAGCCTGTTTAAACGAGATATCTTACGAAAATTGTTAAAGTTCCATCGTCGATCGGGCGTTGAACGGGCGGGGTACCTGCTCGGTTGGATGCCTATTTCGAGCGTAGCTCGTGCTGCCGAAGTGAGAGACAGGCATTCTTCGAACACGTCGACGTGCCACACCATCTACGTTCGGCTTTTAGTACTCCTCTTCGAGAAGCAACGAACACCTCCGTTTCCTTTGTGGAATATTTCATCGTGTGATTAACGTCGCTACTCTAATCGCTCGCACACGCGCGAGCATTCCTCCTTGAGGGCCTCGTGACCAAGCTTGAAGTCAAGTTTACAATATTCTCCAACTTCCTAGAAAAATAAAATAATAAAATTAGTATAAAACAGCCTGGTGATGTAATTAAATATTAATATGAAAATACAACAATGATTTTGATCGAGTTATGTAATATCGTGACCGATATCTTCATTTTTGTTTGTCAAATTTGACGTGTGAGTCGAGCCTTAACTTAGAGGTCATCGAATGGCCTTCCAAGGTGAAGAGGATACTCGAGCCATACGTTCAAACAAAATCAAAGACTCTACACGCCTTGTCTCCAATTTGAACGTTTAACGAAACCTTGACAACGAAAACGGATCAATGTCAACGACCAAGACCTCCTTTCCTACTTATTATAACCGATCATAAACAATTATTTTAAGATATAGGTTTTGACAGTGAGCAATTGCCCTGCTTGCTCTAGCCTTGTCAGCTACTGAAAATAAGAAAAAGAATCCCAAGTATAAATCCATCTCGTTCGATAGCTATAACAAAGTCCCTGGCATAGCTTGTATCCACTTGTAACGCGAAACGTCATAGACGGTGATCGTAAAAGAGAAATTAAGATCTCCCTCTTTCTCTCTCTCTTTACCTAGAGAAAGAGAGTGAGAAGGATCTTAAGCCTCGTAACGCTCTTGGAAGATGATTTATTCGTAGATCGATGTGTACCTAGTAGCGCACCGTGTCGAAAGCCATGAGAGACAAAGAAGAGATGATGCTGGCGAACTTCGCCGACTCATTAATTTTCTCTATTAATGACTGCAATCAGCGCCGCGAGTACGCGCCGAGCGCTTAATTTTGTTCTCGATTACGAATGATGCTCGCGGGAAGCGATGCCTAATCACCAACGGAGAAAGACTCCGCTAATCGTTGAACTCTTCTTCTTCTACACTGGAGGATCTCTCTATCGGACGGTTAATATCTTCTCAAGATCTTCGTATGCCACGAGCTTGCGAGTCTTGGATGAGAAAGATTTTATTCGTACTTATTACAGAGAGAACTAATACGAGTACATCGGTAATTAACGGCTAAGGATTATTCGTAAATCTTGATTGGAAGGACTACCGATGAGCTCCTAGGACAGAAAATGGATGGATCGAAGAAGTAATGCGAATCAGGGTCAAGCGTATAAATTCTAAACGCGTATCTACGTGTAGGCACCCAGTCGAGTAACGTACAGGGTTAAAGAAAAAAGATGAAGAAAAGAAGATAAAAATCATGATATTACCGATCGATCGTACCGAGACGTAGAAAGACACGAGTGGTAGTAGGGGGATACTGCGATCTCCCTTTAGAATTCCGTACTGTTTTTGGCTCAAGGCCAGCAGGAGGATAATCCCACCTCCAAGGGGAGCAGAACCTAGGTGCCGGGTGAGCCTGTCCCGTTCTAAGGGTGAGACAAAAGTGGGATGGGAGTTGAAGGAGGAAAAGAGGGAGGGAATCCTCTTCTTCCTTCCTTCCTTCCTACTCTCAGCTGTCCGCGTTTCCCACAGTTTCTCGCGAAGGGGTGACCGGTGTTTTGGGTAAGGACTACCACCGAATTACGTCCTATCCTTATACCACAAGAGAGACTCGCTCTCCTTCCCGTAGAAAAAGGCATTGTTGCTTTTCACGATACACGATTTATCGACGACGTGTCGTACCTACCTACGACGTACGTTTCCCAATGAGAAAGAGAGACAGAATAGTACAAGATAGTACGTGTGTCCGGTACCCGGAACGACCGGTCCTTCTTTTAAGGGTGCCGTTTAGAGACTCACCCTTCCGCCTTGCAAAGGGAACATTTTTCCCTCTTCAAGATTAACTACGCGTTGCGACGGGTACGTTTAATGAACCGTGGTAGGAGATGCTAATAAAAGTTGACGTTCTTTGTTGAAGAGCAACTGTGGTATTCTTATCTCGAGGGTTAATGATTAGAATTTATGACGTTGTAATAAACATTGGGCTGGATGGTTTTAGAAAGATGATGAAGATTTGTTTTTGTTTTAATAGATAATAAAAAGGTATTGGAAGCGATAGAAGTTTTGCGATGGTAGTGTCTTGAAACATCGTACTTCTGCGTTCGACATCTGCTCGTCCAATGACGTAATCTGACGTATGTTAGAGAATAACGGATCCCCGTGAGATGACGTCATCAGAATGCCGGTATCCAGGTAAGACTGGTGGGTCCAACAGGAAGGGGAGCGCCGCTTCTTAGCTCCACTCGCGTATTTATGAACAAATCCGTGGGGAGTTCCATAAAGTTCTTTGTTCGTGTGATTTTGAGAATTTTATTATTTCAATGCAAGATTTTAATGTTAACTATTGCATCTATTCTGATCGCAATCGTAAGTATAAAAAGTATATAATAATTTGAAATTAAATACAAATTTTCTTTTATATAAAGTGGTTAATTTTAATGTTGTATTGCTGTAACTTAAAAGTTATCCTAAATGTGGTATGATAAATTATCATTATCGAGTAGGATGAAGAATATGTAAAAATTATTCCCGAATGCAAACAGTTAAGTATTTTAAGGAATCGAAGAAAATCTTACCGACTGTAACTGGCAAACTCGAAGATCGTCGCAGTTAATTACAATAAAAACTTCTCAAGTGTCCTTTGAACTTTCCTTAAAAAGGGAAAATCATCGCGGCACACGCACAAAAGTAATCCTCGCGACTATAAAGTAAATCTAATCCGATCGATCGGTCGTCGTCCGCACGTTTTTTCAACGATCCCATCCATTTGCGTGAGATCCATTAAATTCCACTTTATGGAAGCGCTTAACGAGGATAGATAAAATCGATGCAAAGCCATTGGTCCTAGAAAAAAGAGTAGAGTCGAGGAAGGAGGAGGGTTGAGAAGGAGGAAGTTGCCCATGCCGGGGTCGCGCTCGTCTTGACGCGAAGAAAAGAAAAGACGAACGGAGTGGCTGCACGTTCGTGCGTTCGTACGAAAGGGAATGCCGTTCGACAAAGCGCCGATCATCGTCGAAGAAGTCGAGTTGGCAGAAGAAAACTTATCGGACGAGCCGTGTCTATGCCTTTTCGAGAGACGGACGATACTTCAAATAGGAAAGCACGAGTGGAGGCAGTAAAGCAGGAATCTATGAGATTTTAATTGCCAGAACCTGATACATTTTCAAGAATTATTTCCACGCGCGCACGATCGTCGCACGCCATTTAAAAGCCATAAGGCGCACGATCGATCCCAAGGCGATCGGATAGAAAAACCATTTCTTTATAGGGCTACGACGATCAAAATAATTTATTTCCCATTCTACGAAAATCTATCGTACGGGGAATCCGACGATGAACGACCATCCATCAATATTTATAGATCTCTCTCCCGCTTTTTTCTCAATTTTTTCTCTTTTTCCAATTTTTCAAAGAGCAATACGATTATTACTTATTGCGTGTAACAACATCATATAGAACATGTAAAATAGTATGTCGCGAAATCTAATGACAGTGTTACGCGAGCACTGTATATAAAGCATTTAGTAGTTTTCCAGATGCGATCACAATCCAAATTAAGAATCTAATAAAATATATAAACTATTATAAGGGACCCCGCCTGAAATTTGTATCCTGTAATTCTAAACCACTGGTAGCGAACACAAATCTTGCAACCATTAAAGTCTCGGTTAAATCCGCCAAGCACTATGTGCTATCTTCCACTTACAAAACTGTACTGAAAGAAAACGACGAATGATTGCTTTGGTTGCAACGCGAGGCCAACCCGCACGTCCCTTGTAGGAGGGATAGTATAATCGTAAGACGCGCTACGACCCTAGTTAATTACTGAGAAAAGGCACCTGTTTGATTACTTAAATGCTATTGACTGACGGGACGAGGGTTGCATTAAACAGCAAACCGCAACATAGAAATAATTTTCATACATCATGATTTTTGCGAAAATGGACACCACCGCCGATTTCAATGTTTAATGGCTCATTTTTAAGAAGAAAGCATGCAGAATACTGTCCCGTTGCCCGTTTTTCGATATCGTTACGCAATGATGAGAAATTAATCTTTTAAGTGTCGGAGTATGGGTCGTTTTCAAGAGAAAAATTGCTGTAACTTTCGAACCAGCCATCCTATCGAAACGCGACTTGTATTTTCGTAAAGAGGAGACTTTTCTCTTTCGAAGGAGTATTTGATCGGGCAAATTGGAGATACTTCGATTTTTGACAAAAATCCTGACCTATGCATCATGATTTTTGTCAAAATGGTCACCACCGCCGATTTCAATGTTTAATGGCTCATTTTAAAGATAAAAGCATGCAGAATAATGTTCCGTTGTCCGTTTTTCGATATCGTTAAGCAATAATGAGAAATTAATCTTTTAAGTGTCGGAGTACGGGTCATTTTCAAGCTTAAAACTGCTGTATCTTTCCAACCAGCCATCCTATCGAAGCGCGACTTGCATATTCGTAAAGAGGAGACTTTCCTCTTTCGAACAAGTATTTGATCGGACAAATTCGAGGTGCATCGATTTTTGACAAAAATCCTGATAGTATGGATCAAGATTTAGAAAGAAGAAAGCATGCAGAATACTGTCCCGGTGTCCGTTTTTCGATATCGTTGCGGAGTGTTGAAAAATAAATTTTTTAAGTGTCGGAGTATGGGTCGTTTTCAAGAGAAAAATTGCTGTAACTTTTTAACCAGTCATTCTATCGAAACGCGACTTGCATATTCGTAAAGAAGAAACTTTCCTCTTTCGAACGAGTATTTGATCGGGCAAATTCGAGATACTTCGATTTTTGATCAAAATCCTGATGTCTGCATCATGAAAGAAAACCTGAATTCTGTCGAAAACTAATGATAAAAATAAACGTTACAGCAAACTAGTAATTTCCAAACACAATCACGTTACAACTTATCAACACAAGCATGCAATTGAAATTATAAGAGTAATGTGTCAATTAAACAAGCGAAGTAACAATGAAGGTATTGTTATGTCACGTGAATGATGTTAAAAGATTAAAAGATTAAAAGTTTGGTTAAATAAACCAAACGCAAGACGACCTATCTTCACTTTCGATGCATTGATAGAAACTTGGAAGTTTGCGGCTTCTCGAAAACTTAATTGCACACCTTGATAGTTACTGTAGAAATCTGAGTTTTCCCAAAAGTCCATGGGGCGTTTAGAACGCTGCACAGAAATTGTTTGTTGTGATTCACTTTAATCCCTTCAAGGTTTTATACTGGAATTCCAAATCACTACTAGATTACAAAAATCTTACACTGTTAAAGACTTGATTGGAGTCTCCAAGCATGAAACGAAGTCTGTGGCTTACAGAATTGTGCTAAAGAAAAATGACGACTGGTTGCTTGGATAGCCACCCGAGACAAACGCGCATGTCCATGGTAGAAGGGATAACGCATGTTCCACCACGCAAGCATTTTATTTAATTGCTGTGAAAAGGCACCTGTTTGATTACTTAAATGCTATTGACTGGCGGTACGAGGGTTGCGTTAGACAGCGAACTGCAACAATGAAACAATTTTCTTATGATTTCAGTTTTTTGTAAACCCCATTCACAGGTAAATTGATGCAGACTACCAAAGGTGTGATCAGAATATTCAATGAAGAAATATTCGTGGGGTACAAGTAGGAAGATTAAAGACAGACCGTTACAGTTACGAGGATGACTTTGGAGGGTGTAGATATCTTCAATAATCAATATTACGGTCACATTCGCCGACTTTTGTCTATCGTTGCGTTATGGCCGTTTGAGGAGTCATCAAAACGATTGCCTTATATTATTTTTTTCACCACAGTGCTGGTTATGGGTATTAATTTGCACGTAAATCTTCACATGATGAATATACAATGGTAGTCACAAATATTCGTACACTCTTTAAAGTAGAGTAACTTTTTATAATAAAACAAAACAAAACAACTTGAATTGTTGCAAGAGAATAAAAGGATTCGTTTACTATATATCGTATTTTCGTTGATTTGAGAAATTTGTCATCTTTGAAAGTTCAAAAAACATAAATAAAGTCATTTTTCTCAATTTTTTCCCGAGCTTATAATGATAATTTAAGAACTGCTTTTTTTACTTTCTTCTGTAATTTCGAAGATTTCATTTTGTTTAAAACAACAAAAATTCGACATATACCTAGTAAACTAATCCCTCCGTTTTCTTGCAAAAACTTCAGTCATTTGTTTCTATTATAAAAAAAAATTATTCTGTTTTAAAACGTGAACAGTCGGCGGCATATATGGCTACCCAGTATAAGATTAGCGATAATTAAATTATATGAGAATTTCTATAGTACTTCTGTTATCACTAACTTCATACTGAATAGCCATATATGCCGCCGACTGTACAAATATATGCGACCGCCACTGTGTGTAGACTATTTAGTACTGTATTAAAAAATATACATTAAAATATATCGTTTGCTCTAGATATTCGTAATGCTGACATCGGAACAAACAATGAATTCAATCGCTGAACTACTGCAAACTTGTTTACCCACACTGCTTTTTGCAGTTACTTATTGGAATCTTCTGTACAACTCTGCTCTAGTATGTACCAACGTTCAATTCGCATAAGCCAAACAACATGTTGTAAAATGTGTACAAAATCGCTTTTTCAGATAAAGGAAATACTTAACCGGGTCAGAAACGATTGGAATGACCTTTCGTGTGAGGATGAATTGAACATAATGAAAACATACGTTTCGCAAAGCAAACTATATTCCCAAGTAATTGTATGTAAGTATAGCATGGAAACGTTTCACTCGCTTAAACATACCTAGGTAATACAATATTACAATAAAACCAGCGCACGGCTGTTCCGCAAGGCGTGCACCGGTCAGGGGGCTTCGCCCCCTGGAGACTAGGCGGAAAGGCTTCGCCTTCGCTAAAAATGGCAGACCGTGTTTCAGAGATGAATTGTTATTCAATATTGTGTCCTCACTGTTGCAGGTGTATTTTCTCTTTATATTGCATTTTTAGCTTCTCCATCGATTATAAGCTTTTTTCTATACATTTTTGGTGTGATAGATAAAACTAAAGTAATATTACCAATGTATAACGAAGCTTTTGTGGCAACGAAATTGAGATACTTAGCAATGTTTTCCTTGGAACTGATAATCCCACTAACAGTATATACAGTCGCGGTAACATATTGTTCAATGTATATATATCTATTACAACACGCCTGCGCCTTGTTTGTCATTGTTACGTAAGTATTTGATTTGAAAGATTTCTTATGATATTTCGGACAGTGATCTTGCGTATTCTAAAGCAGTGATAAATAATTATATTATACAGCAATGAAATCGATCGACCGTTTATGGAAAACGAATATGAATTTGGTTGGGTGCAGACCGCTACTAAACGCAAAGCCGAATTAGAATGGATTGTTACCGTTGTACAAAATTACGATAATGCTATCCAGTTCGTATGCAAAAAGTTTCTTTTTACGTTATTTTGTTACATATTTATATTATTACTAATAAGAAATAATAATCTTTAACGTGAATTCGTTCTCGCTGCTATAGATTCGTTCGGTTAATGAGATTATTATATGAACCAATATTTATAATTCAAGTGCTCTTAGCATTATGTATCATTATGATAGATTTTATTTATGTAAGTAATCTGTCTGATTTTGTTTCATTAAATTTATTAGAATAATTATTTGAATATCTATTCAATATAAATATTGAGTTGTAGTTTTTTCAAATACTAGATCTGATGATAAGTAAGGGAGAAGTATTGAAGATTTATTTTTATATAAGCAGCTCATTGCTCATGATATATGCATACGTCTATCTCGGGGAAAGATTAATAGGACATAGTACTAGTGTATATGCAAAATGGTAAGAACACGTGCGACTTTTTAATTCTGTCTGTCGTATTTGCTCCATAAATTACTAAATTCATGTATATGCTCGATTTGTTCAGTCGATTGGTGCCATTTTACACGTTATCCATTGAGACAAACAAACTATTCTTGCTGTTCATAATGAGAAGCATGAAACCAAGCAATATTTCTATTAATGGAATCGTTGTATCGTCTCACGAACTTTTTATGAATGTAAGATGAAGTTACATAAAATATATATAAATAGGTCTTACACTAATAATAAATATAATTTTTAGGGAATAAAGGCATCATTTTCATTTGCAACTCTTTGTTACAATATGCGTTGAGTAACAAAATTTCTGTGAATTTCTGGGAACACGTAGAATGATTCCTGCCGAAAATATCCTCACTTTATATGATATTTAATATTAAAAAATATTTTGAAATGGACTTATTATGAGAGTTTGTTGGATTATTTATTCGCACAATCTTTAACATAGCGTTTAATCATAATGTAAATTGGAAATCTGGTAAAATATATGTAGAATAGGGCGGAGCAATATTTATAGGTGAAAAATAATTAATCTATTCAATATTAACATTGTAGAGGGGTGGGAGGGTTCTTCAAAGGTAACAACATACCTATATTTGATGCGACAGTCGTCACAATAAAATATGATAGTATTAACACTTAGACGACACCCTGACATAAAAACTGCCCTGTGTAGAAATCACTACTAGATTACAAAAATCTTACACTGTTAAAAGCTGGTTAGAATCTCCAAGCACGACAAGAAGTCTATGGCTTACAGAACTGTGCTGAGGAAAAATGACGACTGATTTCTTTCGATAGCAACGCGAGACCAACGCGCATGTCCACGGTAGGAGGGATGAGATATGTCCCATCACGCAAGCATTTTATTTAATTGCTGTGAAGAGACACTTGTTTGATTACTTAAATGTTATTGACTGACGCTACAAGGGTTCCGTTAGACAGCAAACGACACTATGAAAACAAATTTCCTGTAATTTCCAAGTTATTTTTTGAACCCTTACGCAGGTAATTTTTTTAAGACTACTAGAGGTGTGATCAGAATATTCAATTAGGAAATATGCATGGGGTAGAACTTTAAGGCTACAGACAGACCGTAACAGTTGCGAGGATGACTTCGGAGAGAGTAGATTTCTTCAATAATGAATATTATGGTCACATTCGCCGACTTTTATCTTTCGTTGCGTTATGGCCGTTTGAGAAGTCATCCAAACGATTGCCTTATGTTATTTTCATCACAATCGTGCTGGTTATAAGTATTAATTTCCAGGTAAATGTTAAGATGATGAATATGTGTCGAATGTTTAATACTGTACAGAAAAATATTTTTCAAAATATATTAATTAATTTAGGCATTCCTACTTTTGACATTAGAACTAAATGTGAAAGCAATCAATGAACTTCTACAAACTTTTGTACCCACTTTGTTTTTTGCACTTACATATTGGAATCTTCAGTACAACTCTGTCTTAGTATGTACCAACGATCAATACATATTAACAAACCAACATGTCCTAAAATGTGTACACAATCGTTTTTTCAGATAAAGGAAATCCTTAAGCGTGTTAGAAACGATTGGAACGAGTTAACGTACGAGGATGACTTGAGCATAATGAAAGCATACGTTGCGCAAAGCAAACTATATTCCCAAGCAATTGTATGTAAGTATAGCATAGAAAGTTTTTAATCGCTGCAACATATCTAGGTAGTACAATATTACATTACAACCACCGAACGGTTGACTCGCAACGCGTGAACAGTCCAGGGAGCTTCATTCCCTGGATCACGAGCTAAAAAGCTTCGCCTTCGCTAAAAATGGCAGACCGTGTTTCAGAGATGAAATGTTATTCAATATTGTGTCCTCACTGTTGCAGGTGTATTTTCTCTTTATATTGCATTTTTAGCTTCTCCATCGATTATAAGTTTTTTTCTATACATTTTCGGTGTAATAGATAAAACTAAATTAATATTACCAGTACATAACGAAGCTTTTGTGGCAACGAAATTGAGATACTTAGCAATGTTTCCTTTGGAGCTAATAATCGCACTAACGATATATATAGTCGCTATAACATATTGTTCAATGTTTATATATCTTTTACAACACGCCTGCGCCTTATTTGCCATTGTGACGTAAGTATTTGCTTAGAAAAATGTTATGTGATATTTCGAACAGTGATCTTTCGTATTCCAAAGCAATGATAATTCATTATATTATTACAGAAATGAAATCGATCGACCGTTTATGAAAAATGAATATGAATTTGGTTGGACACAGACTGTTATGAGACGCGAAGCCGAATTAGAGTGGATTATTGCCGTCATACAGAATTACGATAATGCGGTCAAGTTCGTATACAAAAAGCTTTTCTTTACGTTATTCTGTTACATATTCATCTTATTACTAATAAGACATACCTAATAATCTCTAACGTGGGTGCTTTCTTCTTGCTAAAGATTTGTTGAGTTAATAAGATTATTATATGAACAAATATTCGTAATTCATGTGTTCTTGGCATCATGTTTCGTTATGGTAGACTTTATTTATGTAAGTAATCTGTCTGATTTTGTTTCATTAAATTTATTAGAATAATTATTTGAATATCTATTCACTATAAATATTGAGTTGTAGTTTTTTCAAATACTAGATCTGATGATAAGTAAGGGAGAAGTATTAAGGATTTGTTTCTATATGAGCGGCTCATTGCTCATGATATATGCATACGTCTATCTCGGGGAAAGATTAATAGGTCATAGTACTAGTGTATATGCAAAATGGTAAGTACACGTGCGACTTTTTAATTCTGTCAGTCGTATTTGCCCTATAAATTAGATGATATGATTATATGCTCGATTTGTTCAGCCGATTGGTCCCATTTTACTCATTATCCGTTGAGACAAATAAAATTTACCTGCTGCTAATAATAAGGAGTATGAAAACCCACAATATTTCCATAAGCGGAATCATTGCAGCATCTTACGAATGTTTTGTTAAGGTAAGATAAAGTTAAATAAAATATTTATAAGTATGTGTTATACTAATAATGAATATAATTTTTAGGGAATAAAGGCAACATTTTCATTTGCAACTATTTGTTACAATATGCGTTGAGCAACAAAATTTCTGTGAACACGTAAAAGGATTTGTGCCGAAAATATCCTCACTTTATATGATGTTTAATATAAAACGATATTTTGATATGCATTTGTTATGGGAGTGACGCACTTTCATTACTCGCACAATTCTCTTCTCAGCGTTTAATAATAATGTGAATTAGAAATCTGGTAAAATACATGTTGAAGATATCATACGATTTAAATAATAAAGGTTTATCGATATTCGCAGCCAGTGCAGCGCCGCTTTTTCGCCCGGTGTCCGAGCCCTCAGGTCGGTGCACGTGTTGCATAGCAACCATGCGCTGTTTATTTACTACAGTTGTTTACAACGTGCACTGACTTTCAACATGGAACAATAGTTATTGGAGATCCAGATTATTTAAAAATTTCCGTGTTACGTGAATGGTGCACGCGAGGCACGTAGTACAGATTTCTAAATGCAATCGCATTATAAATTATAAATACAGTAAAATATATAAGTATTCAATTGAAATCATAAGCGTAATGTATTAATTTAACAATTGAAGGAACAATATAGTTAATGCTACGTCACGTAAATGATGTTAAACAATTAAAAGTAATAGTTGAACCTAGGGGTTGGTCTGCCATAACCCCACTTTCGCTGCTTTGGTAGAAACTTGGAATTCCGTGGCTTCTCGAAGACTTAATTGCACACCTTGATAGTTACTCTATAAATTGGAGTTTTGCAAGAAGTCCACGTGGGGCTTAGAATACTGCACAGGACTTGTTTATTGTCATTCAATTTTAATTTCTTAACGTTTATATGCTGGGATTCTAAATCACTACTAGATTACACAAATATTACACTGTTGAAGACTTGGTTGGAGTCTCCAAGCATGACTCGAAGTCTGCGGCTTACCGAACTGTGCTGAAGGAAATTGACGACTGATTTCTTTCGATAGTGAAAGAACCAACGCGCATGTCCACGGTAGGAGGGATGAGATATGTCCCATCACGCAAGCATTTTATTTAATTGCTGTGAAGAGACACCTGTTTGATTACTTAAATGCTATTGACTGACGGTACGAGGGTTGCGTCAGACAGTGAACTGCAACAATGAAACAATTTTCTTATGATTTCAAAGTTATTTTTTGAACCCTTACGCAGGTAATTTGTTGCAGACTACTAGAGGTGTGATCGGAATATTTAATAAAGTGATATGCGTGGGGTACAAGTTGGAAGACTAAAGACAGACCGTTACAGTTACGAGGATGACTTCGGAGAGAGTAGATTTTTTCAATAATCAATATTACGGTCACATTCGCCGACTTTTATCTTTTGTTGCGTTATGGCCGTTTGAGGAGTTATCCAAACGATTGCCTACTGTTATTTTCATCACACTCGTGCTGGCTATAAGTATTAATTGTCAGGTACATTTTAAGATGATGAATACCTATGTGTTGAATGTTTAATACTGTGAAGAAAAATATTTTTCAAAATATATTAATTAATTTAGGCATTCCTACTTTTGACATTAGAACTAAATGTCAAAGCAATCAATGAACTTCTGCAAACTTTTGTACCCACTTTGTTTTTTGCACTTACTTATTGGAATCTTCTATACAACTCTGCCCTAGTATGTACTTACGTTCAATACGTATAAGCAAACCAACATGTTCTAAAATGTGTACACAATCGTTTTTTCAGATAAAGAAAATCTTTAAGCGAGTTAGAAACGACTGGAACGAGTTAACGTACGAGCATGACTTGAGCATAATTAAATCATACGTTGCGCAAAGCAAACTATATTCCCAAGCAATTGTATGTAAGTATAGAATAGAACATTTTTAATCGTTTCAACATATCTAGAGCTTCATTCGCTGGATCACGAGCGAAAAAGCCTCCCTTTCGCTAAAAAATAGTAGATTGTATTTCAGATTTGTATTGTTATTAAATACTGTGCCCACGCTGTTGCAGGTCCATTTTCCCTTTATATTGCCTTTTTAGCTTCTCCATCGATTATTACCTTTTTTCTATACATTTTTGGTGTAATAGATAGAACTAAATGCACATTACCGGTACATAACGAAGCTTTTGTGTCAACGAAATTGATGTACTTTTTAATGTTTCCCTTGGAACTAATAATCATACTAACGATATATGCAGTCGCGATAACATATTGTTCAATGTATATATATCTTTTACAACACGCCTGCGCCTTATTTGTTATTGTGACGTAAGTAATGGTTAGGAAGATTTTGTGTGATATTTCGAATAGTGATTTTACGTATTCCAAAGCAATGATAATTCATTATATTATACAGAAATGAAATCGATCAACCGTTTATGAAAAACGAATATGAATTTGGTTGGGCGCAGACCGCTACTAAACACAAAGCCGAATTAGAATGGATGATTGCCGTGATAGAAAATTACGATCATGCTGTCAAGTTCGTATACAAAAAGTTTTTCTTTACGTTATTCTTTTACATATTCATCTTATTACTAATAAGACATACCTAATAATCACTAACGTGGGTGCTTTCTTCTCGCTAAAGATTTGTTGAGTTAATAAGATTATTATATGAACAAATATTCGTAATTCATGTGTTCTTGGCATCATGTTTCGTTATGGTAGACTTTATTTATGTAAGTAATCTGTCTGATTTTGTTTCATTAAATTTATTAGAATAATTATTTGAATATCTATTCAATATAAATATTGAGTTGTAGTTTTTTCAAATACTAGATCTGATGATAAGTAAGGGAGAAGTATTAAGGATTTGTTTTTATATGAGCGGCTCATTGCTCATGATATATGCATACGTCTATCTCGGGGAAAGATTAATAGGTCATAGTACTAGTGTATATGCAAAATGGTAAGTACACGTGCGACTTTTTAATTCTGTCTGTCATATTTGCTCCATAAATTATTAAATATATATATATGCTCGATTTGTTCAGTCGATTGGTCCCATTTTACACGTTATCCATTGAGACAAACAAACTGTTCCTGTTGTTCATAATGAGAAGCATGAAACCAAGCAATATTTCCATTAATGGAATCGTTGTATCGTCTCACGAACTTTTTATGAATGTAAGATGAAGTTATAAAAAATATTCAGAAATATGTTTTGTTCCTACTAATAATAAATATTACTTTTAGGTGATAAAGGCATCATTTTCATTTGCAACTCTTTGTTACAAAATGCGTTGAGTAACAAAATTTCTGTAAACGTGTAAAAGGATTCGTGTCGAAAATACCCTCATTGTATATGATGTTTAATATAGAATAATATTTTGAAATTCACTAGCTATAGGAGTAATGCGCATTAATTATCCGCACAAGACACTACATAGCGTGCAATCATGATGTGAATTAGAAATGTAATAAAAGACATGTGGAACATATCATACGATTTAAATAATAACAGTTACTATGTTACAACCTTACAACAGTTACAACCTTCATAGTTACTATATGAATTTGAGTTTTTCCAAAAGTCCACAGGATTTTAGAATGCTACACATAAGTAGTTTCTTGTCATGCATTCCCTCAAAGTTTTCATGCTCATATTCTAAATCACTACTAGGTTACACAAATATTACACTGTTGAAGACTTGGTTGGAGTCTCCAAGCATGACTCGAAGTCTGCGGCTTACCGAACTGTGCTGAAGGAAATTGACGACTGATTGCTTCGATAGGAACGCGAAACCAACGCGCATGTCCACGGTAGGAGGGATATCGCGTGTTCCATCACGCAAGCATTTTATTTAATTGCTGCGAAGAGACACCTGTTTGATAGCTCAATTGTTATTGACTAACGGTACGAGGGTTGCATTAGGCAGCAAACTACAAAAATGAAATAATTTTCTCATGATTTACAGGTAATTTTTTGAACCCCATCACATGAAAATTGTTGCAGACTACTAGAGGTGTGATCGGAATATTCAATGAAGAAATATTCGTGGGGTACAAGTTGGAAGACTAAAGACAGACCGTTGCAGTTGCGAGAATGACTTCAGAGGGTATAGATTTCTTCAATAATCAATATTACGGTCAAACTCGCCGACTTTTGTGTTTTATTGCGCTATGGCCGTTTGAGGAGTCATCAAAACGATTGCCTTATATTATTTTTTTCACCATAGTGCTGGTTATGGGTATTAATTTGCACGTAAATCTTCACATGATGAATATACAATGGTAGTCACAAATATTCGTACACTCTTTAAAATAGAGTAACTTTTTATAATAAAACAAAAAAACTTGAATTTTTGCAAGAGAATAAAAGGATTCGTTTATTATATATTGTATTTTCGTTGATTTGAGAAATTCGTCATCTTTAAAATTTCAAAAAACATAAATAAAGTCATTTTTCCCAATTTTTTCCCGAGCTTATAATGATAATTTAAGAACTGCTTTTTTTACTTTCTTTTGTAATTTTGAAGATTTCAATTTGTTTAAAACAACAAAAATTCGACATATACCTAGTAAATTAATCCCTCCGTTTTCTTGCAAAAGCTCCAGTTGTTTGTTTCTACTATAAAAAAAAATTATTTTGTTTTAAAAGGTGTACATACAGTCGGCGGCATATATGGCTACCCAGTATAAGATTAGCGATAATTAAATTATATGAGAATTACTATAGTACTTCTGTTATCACTAACTTTATACTGAATAGCCATATATGCCGACGACTGTGCAAATATATGCGACCGCCACTGTGTGTAGACTGTTTAGTACTGTATTAAAAAATATACATTAAAATATACCATTTGCTCTAGATATTCATAATGCTTACTTCGCAACAAACTGTGAATTCATTAACTGAGCTTCTGCAAACATTTTTACCTACTTCGTTTTTTGCACTTACTTATTGGAATCTTTTATACAACTCTGCCCTAGTATGTACTTACGTTCAATACGTATAAGCCGACCAACATGTTGTAAAATGTGTACACAAACGCTTTTTCAGATAAAGGAAATACTTAACCATGTCAGAAACGATTGGAACGAGCTAACGCGTGAGGATGAATTGAGCATAATGAAAACATACTTTGCGCAAAGCAAACTATATTCCCGAGCAATTGTATGTAAGTATAGCATAAAAATTTTTTTAGAGATTAATTGTTATCTAATATTGTGTACTCACTGTTGCAGGTGTCTTTTCTCTTTATATTGCATTTTTAGCTTCTCCATCGATTATAAGTTTTTTTCTATACATTTTCGGTGTAATAGATAAAACTAAAGTAATATTACCAATCCATAACGAAGCTTTTGTGGCAACGAAATTGAGATACTTAGCAATGTTTTCCTTGGAACTAATAATCACACTAACGATATATGCAGTCGCGATAACATATTGTTCAATGTTTATATATCTTTTACAACACGCCTACGCCTTGTTTGTCATTGTGACGTAAGTATTTGATTAGAAAGATTTTATATGATATTTCGAACAGTGATCTTACGTATTCCAAAGCAATGATAATTCATTATATTATACAGAAATGAAATCGAACGACCGTTCATGAAAAACGAATATGAATTTTGTTGGGTGCAGACCATTACGAAGCGCAAAGCCGAATTAGAATGGATGATTGCCGTCATAGAAAAGTACGATCATGCTGTCAAGTTCGTATACAAAAAGTTGTACATACATTACTAATAAGACATACCTAATCATCACTAACGTGGGTACTTTCTTCTTGCTTAAGATTTGTTGGATTAATAAGATTATTATATGAACAAATATTCGTGATTCAAGTGCTCTTGGCATCATGCTATATTATTACAGACTTTATTTATGTAAGTAATCGGTTTGATCCTGTTACATTATATCTAATATAATAGTTTTATTATTATCAATTCACTGCAAAATTTGCGTTGTAGTTTTTTCAACTATTAAATCTGTTGATAAGTGCGAAAGAAGCATTAAGGATTTGTTTTTATATAAGCAGCTCATTGATCATGATATATGCATACGCCTATCTTGGGGAAAGATTAATAGGTCATAGTACTAGTGTATATGCAAAATGGTAAGAACACGTGCGCCTTTTTTATTCTGTCTTTCGTATTTGCTCTATAGATACCTACATATATGTATTTGCTCGATTTATTCAGCCGATTGGTCCCATTTTACACGTTATCCAATGAGACAAACAAACTATTCTTGCTGTTCATAATGAGAAGCATGATACCATGCAATATTTCCGTAAGTGGAATAATTGTAGCGTCTTACGAGCTTCTTGTCAATGTAAGATGACGTTATATAAAATATTCATAAATATGTTTTATACTTACTAATAATATATATTACTTTTAGTTGATAAAGGCATCATTTTCGTTCGCAACTGTCTGTTACAATATGCGTTGAGTAAGGAAATTTCTGTGAACGCGTAAAACGATTCGTGTTGAAAATATTCTCATTTTATATGATGTTTGATATAGAACAATATTTTGAAATTCACTAGCTATAGGAGTGATGCGCTTTAATTATTTGCACAAGACACTACATAGCGTGCAATCATGATGTGAATTAGAAATGTAATAAAAGACATGTGGAACATATCATACGATTTAAATAATAACAGTTACTATGTTACAACCTTACAACAGTTACAACCTTCATAGTTACTATATGAATTTGAGTTTTTCCAAAAGACCACAGGAAGTTAGAATGCTACACATAAGTAGTTTCTAGTCATGCATTCCCTCAAATTTTTCATGCTCATATTCTAAATCACTACTAGGTTACACAAATATTACACTGTTGAGGACTTGGTTGGAGTCTCCAAGCATGACTCGAAGTCTGCGGCTTACCGAACTGTGCTGAAGGAAAATGACGACTGATTGCTTCGATAGGAACGCGAAACCAACGCGCATGTCCACGGTAGGAGGGATATCGCGTGTTCCATCACGCAAGCATTTTATTTAATTGCTGCGAAGAGACACCTGTTTGATATCTCAATTGTTATTGACTAACGGTACGAGGGTTCCATTAGGCAGCAAACTACAAAAATGAAATAACTTTCTCATGATTTAAAGGTAATTTTTTGTATCCCCTCACAAGTAAATTGTGGCAGACTACTAGAGGTGTGATCGGAATATTCAATGAAGAAAAATGCGTGGGGTACGAGTTGGAAGACTAGAGACAGACCGTTACAGTTGCAAGGATGACTTCAGAGAGTGTAGATTTCTTCAATAATCAACATTATGGGCTTATTCGCCGACTTATGTCTTACGTTGCGTTATGGCCGTTTGAGGAGACAGCAAAGCGATTGCCTTGTATGTTTCTCATCACCATACTGATGCTTATAAGTATTAATGTGCAGGTACATTTTCACGTGGTGAATATACAATGGCGTACACAAATATTCGTACACTCTGTATAATGGAGTAACTTTCTTATAACGACAAAAATACGACATGTAGTAAACTAATCCTACTTTTATCTTGCAAAAACTCAAGTCGTTTAGTTTTATTATAAAAAAGTTACTCCATTTTAAAGAGTGTACTAATACTTGTAACCGCCACTGTATGTAGATTGTTTTGTACTGTGTTAAAAAATATACATTAAAATATACCGTTTGCTCTAGATATTCGTAATGCTGACATCGGAACAAACAGTGAATTCATTCACTGAGCTTCTGCAATCTTTTTTAGCCGCTTTGTTTTTTGCACTTACTTATTGGAATCTTCTGTACAACTCTGCCCTAGTATGCACTGACGCTCAATACGTATAAGCCAACCAACATGTTGTAAAATGTGTACATTAACGCTTTTTCAGATAAAGGAAATACTTAACCATATCAAAAACGATTGGAACGAGCTAACGCGTGAGGATGATTTGAGCATAATGAGAACATACGTTGCGCAAAGCAAACTATATTCCCAAGCAATTATATGTAAGTATAGCATAGAAAGTTTTTAATCGCTTCAAAATATCTAGGTAATACAATATTACATTACAACCAGCGAGCGGTTGTTTCGCAACGCGTGCACCGGCCAGGGAGCTTTGTTTCCTGGACGAGGTGCAAAAAAGCCTCCCTTTCGCTAAAAAAGGGTAGGTTGTATTTCAAAATTGTATTGTTATTAAATACTGTGCCCACGCTGTTGCAGGTCCATTTTCCCTTTATACTGCATTTTTAACTTCTCCATCGATTATTAGCTTTTTTCTATACATTTTTGGTGTAATAGATAGAACTAAAGTAACATTACCGGTACATAACGAAGCTTTTGTGTCAACGAAATTGATGTACTTTTTAATGTTTCCCTTGGAACTAATAATCATACTAACGATATATACAGTCGGGATAACATATTGTTCAATGTTTATATATATTTTACAACACGCCTGCGCCTTGTTTGTCATTGTAACGTAAGTAGGTATTTGATTTGAAAGATTTCTTATGATATTTCGGTCAGTCATCTTGCATATTTTAAAGCAGTGATAAATAATTATATTATGCAGCAATGAAATCGATCGACCGTTCATGGAAAACGAATATAAATTTGATTGGGTGCAGACCGTTACTAGGCGCGAATCTGAATTAGAGTGGATTATTGCCGTCATACAGAATAACGATAATGCTATCGAGTTCGTATGCAAAAAGTTTCTTTTTACGTTATTCTGTTACATATTTACATTATTACTAATAAGACACACCTAATAATCTTTTACGTTGGTGCTTTTTTCCTGCTAAAGATTTGTTGAGTTAATAAGATTATTATTTGAACAACTATTCGTACTTCAAGTGCTCTTGACAGCGTGTTTCTTTATTACAGACTTTATTTGTGTAAGTAATCTGTTTGATCCTATATCGCTAAATCTAATGGAATCGTTTCATTAATAATCTATTCACTATAAATATTGAGTTGTAGTTTTTTCAATTACTAAATCTGATGATAAGTGCGGTAGAAGCATTGAAAATTTTGTTTTTTATGAGTAGCACAATGCTCATGATATATATATACGCCTATCTTGGGGAAAGATTAATAGAACATAGCGCTAGTGTATATGCAAAATGGTAAGAACACGTGCGAATTTTTATTTCTGTCTGTCATATTTGCTTCATAAATTACTAAATGCATGTATTTGCTCGATTTATTCAGCCGATTGGTCCCATTTTACACGTTATCCATTGAGACAAACAAACTGTTCCTGCTGTTCATAATGAGAAGCATGACACCACGCAATATTTCCGCAAGTGGAATCATTATAGCGTCTTACGAGCTTCTACTTAAGGTAAGATGAAGTTATATAAAATATTTATAAATAATAGATCGTATACTAATAATAAATATATCTTTTAGGCAATAAAGGTATCATTTTCATTCGCTACTGTTTGTTACAATATGCGTTGAGTGATATAATTTCTATGAACACGTAAAAGGATTCGTGCCGAAAATACCCTCATTTTATATGATGTTTGATATAAAACAATATTTTGAAATTCACTTGCTACGAGAGTGATGCGCATTAATTATTCTCACAATACTTTACATAACGTTCAATCATGATGTAAATTCGAAATCTAATAAAAGATATGTGAAACATATCATACGATTTAGATAATAGCAGTTTCTATGTTACAACCTTACAACAGTTACAACCTTCATAGTTTTTATATGAATTTGAGTTTTTCCAAAAGTCTACAAGAAGTTAGAATGCTACACATAAGTAGTTTCTCGTCATGCATTCCCTCAAAGTTTTCATGCTCATATTCTAAATCACTACTAGGTTACACAAATATTACACTGTTGAGGGCTTGGTTGGAGTCTCCAAGCATGACTCGAAGTCCGCGGCTTACCGAACTGTGCTGAAGGAAATTGATGACTGATTGTTTCGATAGCAAAATGCTACCAACGCGCATGTCCACGGTAGGAGGGATGAGATATGTTCCATTACCCAAGCATTTTATTTAATTGCTGCGAAGAGACACCTGTTTGAATCCTTAATTGTTATTGGCTAACGTTACGAGGGTTGCGTTAGATAGCAAACTGCAATAATGAAATAATGTTCTTATGATTTCAAAGTAGTTTTTTGAACCCCTAGACAGGTAAATTGTTGCAGACTACTAGAGGTGTGATTAGAATATTCAATGAAGCTATACGCGTAGGGTACAACTTGAAGGCTACAGACAGACCGTTACAGTTGCGAGGATGACTTCAGAGGGTGTAGATTTCTTCAATAATCAATATTACGGTCAAACTCGCCGACTTTTGTCTTTTGTTGCGCTATGGCCGTTTGAGGAGAAATCAAAACGATTGCCTTATATTATTTTTGTCACCATCGTGCTGGTTATGGGTATTAATTTGCACGTAAATTTAAACATGATGAATATATGTAAACTGCTTAATACTATGCAGAAAAATATATAACAAAATGTATTGATTAATTTAGGTATTCCAACTCTTGACATCAGAACAAAAAGTGAAAGGAATCAATGGAATTCTACAAACTTTTTTACACATTTTGTTTGTTGCAGTTACTTATTGGAATCTTCTGTATAACTCTGTTCTAGTATGTGCCAAAGTTCAATACATATTAGCCAATAAACATATATTAAAATGTGTACTGAATCGCTTTTTCAGATAAAGGAAATCTTTAAGCGTGTCAGAAACGATTGGAACGAGTTAACGTACGAGGATGACTTGAACCTAATGAAAACATACGTTGCGCAAAGTAAACTATATTCCAAAGCAATCATATGTAAGTATAGCATAGAAAGTTTTTACTCGCTCTCCTCTCGAGACACCAGGCGAAAAAGCATCGCTTTCGCTAAAAATGGTAAACTGTATTTCAGAAATGAATTGTTATCCAATACTGTGTCCCTACTGTTACAGGTGCATATTTTCTTTATACTGCATTTTTAGCTTTTCCATCGATTATAAGCTTTTTTCTATACATTGTCGGTGTAATAGACAAAACTAAATTAATATTACCAATCCACAACGAAGCTTTTGTGGCAACTAAATTGATATTCTTTGTAATGTTTTCGTTCGAACTAATAATGTTACTAGCGGCATATATAGTGTTGGTAACATATTTTTCAATGTTTATATATCTCTTACAACACGCCTGCGCCTTATTTGTTATTGTGACGTAAGTAGTTGATTAGAAAGATTTTATATAATATTTCGAACAGTGATCTTACGTATTCAAAAACATAGATAATTCATTATATTATTACAGAAATGAAATCGATCGACCGTTCATGAAAAACGAATATAAATTTGGTTGGGCGCAGACCATTACCAGGCGCGAAGCCGAATTAGAGTGGATTGTTGCCGTTATACAGAATTACGATAATGCTGTCAAGTTCGTATACAAAAAGTTTTTCTCTACGTTATTCTGTTACATATTCATCTTATTACTAATAAGACATACCTAATAATCTCTAACGTGGGTGCCTTTTTCCTGCTCAAGATTTGTTGAGTTAATAAGATTATTATATGAACAAATATTCGCAATTCAAGTGGTCTTGGCATCATGTTTCGTTATTACAGATATTATTTGTGTAAGTAATCTGTTTAATCCTGTTTCGCTAAATCTAATAAAATAGTTTTATTAATATTTATTCACTATAAATGTTGAGTTGTAGGTTCGTCAATTACTAAAGCATATGATGAGTGCGGGAGAAGTATTAAGGATTTATTTCTATATAAGCAGCACATTGTTCGCGACATATCTATATGTCTATCTCGGAGAAAGATTAATCGAACATAGTACTAGTGTATATGCAAAATGGTAAGAACATATGCTAGTTTATAATTCTGCCAGTTGTATTTGCTCTAGTAAATTATATGATATGATTATATGCTTGATTTCTTCAGCCGATTGGTCCCGTTTTACACGTTATCCGTTCAGACAAATAAACTTTTCCTGCTGTTCATAATGAGGACTATGAAACCAAGCAATATTTCCGTAAGTGGAATCATTGTAGCGTCTTACGAACATCTTGTTATGGTAAGATGAAGTTAGATAAAATATATCTATAAATAGGTCTTATACTAATAATAAATATTACTTTTAGGTGTTAAAGGTATCATTTTCATTCGCAACTGTTTGTTACAATATGCGTTGAGTAACAAAATTCCTGTGAACACGTAAAAGGATTCATGTTGAAAATATCCTCAGTTTATATGATGTTTAATAAAATTTAACATCATTTAATAGAATTTCAACAGTATTTTGAAATTCACTTGTTATAGGAGTGACGCGCATTAGTTATTCGCACAAGACACCACATAGCGTTCAATCATAATATAATTCAGAAATTTGGGTTGGTCGAACGCCAATTTTATATACATAATTAAAAAACCTTTTTGTACTGTTTTTAATATTAATCTAAGTAATTGAAGTGATAGTCTTGACATTAGAGTATATACTGTTAAATTCCTTTAATAAGTTTTTATGAACATTATGTCTTATTCTTCGTATACTTCTTCCAAAAACACTGACTCACTCTATGTATTGTAACCCCTACAGCCTCGAAAAGGGTCAAATATTTGACCGAAACGTCGGCTTATGAAAATAAAGCATATTCACAAAATTACATCGCACAAAACATATGTTGTTACGTTCAGGGAAAGAATTTTTTTTTTATACATCTTACACTAATTATAAATATCCTTTCGCTACGATATGTAACATAATGCACCGATAATTAGTATTCACTACGATCATCCGCGATCGTATTTCTTCGTTCGCCCCAGGTAGGCTACTTGTCGCCCTCGTCAAAATCCCCAATAGCCGGGCGTTTGAATAATACAAGAAGCGATATATTGAATATGGATGGGAGCCCTCGCGATGAAAGACAAAAGATAGCAACGTTTTCGATGGATTCGAACTTGGAGAGGAGATCCTTTCTATCTCTCTCCCACCTTGCAGCATCTCTACCTGTTGAGGGAGTCACATAAAACAAAAGGGGAAGAAAGGAGAAAAAATGGACGGAGCTGGTGGGCGTTTTACGAGGGACGCTTTTTCTTCCCGGACTTCGCATAATAATATAAACCGGGAGCTCGTTAATGCTCGAGCACGAAACATAATGCGTCGTCCGTGCATTCGACCATGCTAATAGTCGCTTCGTACAAACGACAACTTCGTGAAATAAGTCCACGTGGATGGTTTCGCATTTATGCGCGTGGAGTTCCACGCATTCGCGAGACACTCTCGACGACGCCCACGCCGTTCCCTCTACCGATGATTCACGCGTGGGTCTCTACCTTCTCGAGAAAGGGCCTCACCTTTCTCTCTTTCTCACGGACGACGCTAATACGGCTTAGAAAATAGAATTCCTTTTTTTTTTATAGACCACTTTGAAAGGGACCGCGATCTAATATAGGCGAGAGGATTTACGGCCAAGGATATCTTTTTTTTTTTAGTAAATTTTCTCAAGTCCTAGGTCCACGATAAATATGCGCGTTTGTAATTAAACCTCTTCGGGACTGCTCGGTAAATTGTATTTTTTATAACGCCCAGAAGACGATCGAAGTCCTCTCGCGAGCGACTTCTTCGAATAATCCCGTTCCCGTAATGTATGTCCATGGAAATGTAATTCGAAAGACGCGTGGTTGTAATTAGAAACGTCGCGAGTCGTTTTCTTCTGGATGGTCCAGGAGGATTTAGGAGCGATTTAATCGCCTTAATATCGAGACTCGCGGAGATTCAAGAAGAGAGAGAGAAAGAGAGTGCGAAGACCTCCCATATTGGGAGCTCGGGGTAGGAATAATCGACGGTCGTATCGTTCGGCAGGATTTTTTTCCCGAAGGATTACAGGATTCGCGTGAGAGAAAGCGCGTGTGGGCGATGCGACCGAAAAAAAGGTAATGTGGCGGGTGGACGATCTCGTTCCTCTCGTTTTCTATGCTCTTTCTTTAGATTGTCTAGTACATACGAAAGGAACCTACTCTCTTCTCTTTTGCAAAAATATGTAGTCTCGTGGTGTTTAATATCCTCGTAATTTTTCGGAGGATCGGCTCGTCGCGTTGCAACGCGTGTAACTCTCTTTGTAACGAGCAACGTTACCACGTCGTAACGTCCGAGTAATGGCGGCTCTTACTAGAACAATGGTGTCGTCGACACGACGCTTGGAACATCTTTGCTGTGCGAGTAAACCGACGTTCTTTCTTTCTTCTTCCTTTTTTACTCGAAGATACCGCAGGTAAGAGCGTGAGAGGGATAGAGAGAATGGAACGAGTAAGAGAGGCCATTGTACGTCGCGATCTTCGCTGCCCACGCTAAGATACTAACTACAACCGCTGTGTCTTCTTCTCTTGGTCGTTAATGTAATGCGAAATCTGGTTCACCGAAGTTATACCGTCGTAGAGGGTCTCGATAGCTCGCAATTAACATTACCTTCGAAAATCACGACGATAATTCTCGACGTGTTGGTACGCGGACGTAAGCGAATGCTCCAAGCGTAGGTACCGGGATATCGATTACCTCCAAGTTTTATGGAAATTTTATGACGTTCTCTTACCGTATATGGTTCTAATGATCGGTTATGTACTTTGAGAGAATTTTTTTTATAATTTAACACATTGCCGACTGCCGACGAAATTTTTATATCCGTGCAGCTGATTACCGCTGATATAATTTTACGTCATTCTTCTCTCTTTCGTTAAGAGGTCTTTTGCGTTTTTTAGTAGAAAAAATATAACATTAAATAAATATTAATAGAGATAATAATTTTAAAAAATGTCGTGTCAGATAAATTTTTGTTTTCCAATTGTAAAGGACAAGAATGACATTACAAATTGTTAATATACGTGTAAAAATACGATTGTAATTCATAAAAAATCAAAATAGATTAAATCTGCAACCCTAGGTAGAAATTGACGCGCACGCTTCTACGAGGGTGATCGTAATACCGGTGTCATCGACCTGGCTACGCACCAAGGGTAGGTCCAGGTGTTCGAAAAATCCATCGGAATCTGAAAGTACAAGAAAACTGCGATTTCTCGAACGAGAGTCGATCGATCGAAGGTGAACGGCCCAGCTTGCATTCCCAGAGAGCCATCGTCACCACCCTCGAAGAATCGTAAGATGTGGTAATGACGTAGTACGCGTAACGAGAGAGAGAGAGGAGCGTGTGTATTCCATCAAGAGTGAAAAAAAAAATACACACACCTTTCCCTTCGAAGAGATCGTTTGTTTATTTCGCGACGCTCGTTGCAGCTTGCACGCATTCCCACACGCGCTCACCCTCTTCGTGAAAGTTTTTACGGGGTGGTGGAAGAAAAGAAGGTGGGGTGTAAGGGAGGAGAGTGACTATTACGCACCCCACGTGGGAGTGCGTGTTACGGCGTCTCTTTACAATACCGTTCTCTTTCTATTTCTTTCCCCTCCTTTCTTGCTACGTGATTTTCATGAGACGCCCTCCTGCTAACACTCGGTATTTACGATAACGATCTGAACAAATTATATTTCCTTCTAATCTGGTATGTGATTTGGAAATTCAAGTAGATCAAACGTTGGAAAGATTTGGTTAAGATAATTTATAAAAATAATCTTGACAATTTTGTCATTTTTTGAAATTAATCTTGACAATCTTATCAATTCTTAAAAGCGTAATCTTGACAATCTTGACATTCTCATTATTATTCCACAAATAAATACGGGTATTGATAAAACTGATGATCCACGTAGCAATCGTCTCGATCTGAACTTCCCCTTCGAGAAACGTAGATACTCACGACGTTACAGCTAAGAGAGAAGCACGAGGGAAGATGGTCCTGTCAAAATTTTTGGCGGGAAAGTACTCCCTCGTAGCGGGTTCCACCTGGTTCTCGGTTCCTCCCATTGTTCGAAGATCTACCCGATGACGTACCGCAAGTGTATAACGGGTAAGCATGACGTAAAAGGATCGGCTGGGTTCTCTCACTTTGGCGGGAAGAAGTAAGGTGGCCCGCTTTAAGGTGCGCCTGCGCAGCTTGCTCGATTCCCACAGGAGAAGTGGAGGACGCATGTTTCTAGCTTTTCCCCTCGTTAATAACTCCCTCCTTACAAAGGAGGAGTCTCGCTTCTTCTTCGAGCAAGGGAATGTTAGGGGATGCTGACTGAATAAAGAGAGCCAGTTACCACCTGGTGGTACGTCATCAACGTGGGAGCTCCACGCCTATGCCACCCGAAACTTTAGAGTAATATTTACTAGTTTGCAATTTTTTGTTTATAAATAATCTCGTGTGCAAAGAGTTATTATCTTGGATACCAAATCTATATTCAAGAATTAGAAAAGATTTTATATATATGTTATATAATTTTGTCAACATTTTTACAAAAATATTATATTTTACACATAAAAGTTTGTAACAATTTTGAGAAGATAAAAAATCGTCATATTTATATTTCAGTCTCAAATGTGAAGAACGTATTTCGAACGAACTTTCGATCGACGGAGGTCAGAACGCCTTTCGGACTCATCCCAGCGATGCTTATCGCCGAGCTTGACGGACTCTCTCGTTGCACAGGGAAAAGGTATCCGAGGCAGTCAACCCTTGAAGATAAGTCACTGCATGTCTAAGCGTCGGACGATTATCATTCTCTTCGATCGAGTTCGATTATCTGCAATTCAAAATGTCACGAAGACGACGACAACGCCAACGATTCCTCGATGGCATCGTGTAAAACAACTGATCTCGTTTGTTTTCCGCGGACGTTCTTTACATTTGCACGGGATGGGAACTATTTTTTTTATTACTAATTATACTAATTTTACTCAAATTGATCAGTCTGTAGCTAAATACAGCATAAAGATATAACAAAATCGATAACCTTATTAAATTTCTAGGGATTTGATCAAATACTGAAGAATTGCAAACGATTGCCTAATTACTGATCAAAACCAGTAACCTAAGTCCTTTAGTGTATTTTCTAATCATTAGCAGCGTTTAGCCAAATCCCTAAGGTATTGATCCAAATAGAGATTTTTCTCTATCCCTGCGACACGTATTACTGTATATAAAATGAACCAAAATACAAACGAGAAACTAATTTCCTACGTCACATACAAAGTGCTCGTACCTTCTATAAAACGTTAATCGTATCGAATCGCGAACGGACACACGTGTTGCAACTCCTGTAATTATCCCTTCGATTCACGGGCTCATAATCGTATTGCCTCGCAATAACGACGGCAAGAAAACAAGTAATTAATGCATAGTGAAATGTAAAAGACTCAGCGGTAGTGGGGGTCGGAACGGGCCGAGGGCGGTCGTGGGAAAGGAGTGAAATAAAGAGTAGAGGGATTTTCGAAAGAGGATATCGAGGAACTTTCTTTTCTTCTTACGAGGGTGCAAAACGTAGAGCTACTATATTAGGAACCCTCAGGGTCAAACCCTTTCCTCTCTTCTCGCAGTACCCTTTCGAGACGTGGACGTCTCTAATTTGCATGCCCAACTAACGCACAATCGTTCTCTCTCTTCCTTTCGCACATATGTATTTTCCACCTCCTCCTCTCTCCAAGCAAAATAAACTACAAGTAAACGTGACGTGACGTCACTGCCAACCAAGGAGCGCCCAGAAACAGCTGCTTGCGATTTCTCACGCGTCCAAAAGCCATCGCGAGACAATTGAACTTGATTCCGGTTCGCCTGGGGTGCCTACGGCAAAGTGTACGAGGGAAGAAGAAAGACGAGAAGAAGAAGGGTCCGCCCAAAGCAGCGAGAGCACCTTCCTTCTTATGTAGACGCAGAATGTTTAGAAGACTGAGAGAATCTCGCTTCCGGAAAAATCGATAGACAGGTGACCAGTGATTTAATGAAAAAAGAGGGGTGGCGATGAAAATCTGGTCTTCTCTGGATAGACTACCAAAACCCTGACCGGCGATACTCTACTTGATATAGGTCCAAAATCACTCTAAAATATAAATCAACGATATTTCCAAGACAAACAAAATTCTCTGTATCGGTCCTAAGTGATCAACCATTTTTTTTTAAGACAACAAATTTGAGATTATTTCAACACTTTAACCCTTTGAACTCGGAGGTTTTTTTTTCCAGCTACTCGAAGTATTATATATAGGTATACAAATTATTGGTATTTAAACTTTAATGGGTCCGTTGCGGAATCTTCGAGTTTACAGACCTCTACTTTGGAGTCTGCTAATACAAAGTGCTTCCTCAAAATTAATTATTCATAAATTATATTTGTAACGTTTAGATTAACACACAAGAAACCAGGCATATACACGGATTGTTCGTATGCTAGATCCAGGATCTGGATCCTGATCGAGGAAGACAACGAAAGACTACGACGACTACGACGACGGACGTTTATCGATGCCAAACGATCTCCAGACGATTCGGCGATTCGGTCTCATATTCAGAGCGAAGGTCCTTGCATCCTGATCCCGCTTCTTCGCTCCAGCAGAGATATCCTGAGGTAATATGCATTCGGCGGACGGCCGAATGAATTATGCAGAATCCCGAGGACCCGATCCGCAGTCTTTCTTTATGCATCGATATCTCTCTTTCTTTCTCTCTCTTTCGTATTTCTTTTCTACTTGAAACGATCGTTCCTGGTGACCCAGAACCTGAGATGCTACCTAGACACTTTGATTCCTGGAATAGTCTTCGAGAAAATGAATCAGAAAAATCTGTTGTGTAATTACAGGAATTATAACAATACATTCTGAGATATCTCTTGAGTCATTATTTATGAATCACGTGACATAGGTCAAATATATGTATCTTTATTCTACGAACGAAGAACGAGTAGGAATATGTAAATTTTTCTATAACAATCGATCGCAAGAATTTCGTCTTTTTGAACGGTAAGAAAAAGGATAAAAAAAATGTAGAAAAAGTACGATAACGGATAACGAAAAAAAAAGGATAGGACGACAGCGTGTTGCTAAGCGAATGTAGGTCCCGGCTAGAGATAAAAGCTGCACTCTCGCACCGTTTGCGAATCTAAATTCATTTATTCGACGGTAGCGATCGACGCAGTTTGGTTTCCGTAAGCAATGCAAATTCGAGGCAACGTCGCGTAAGACGCCTTTGCAATTGCCTCCCACTCCTCCTTCTCTTCTCGTTCCCTCTTTCACACTCTCTCTCTCGCTCGTTCGTCGAACCTCGTCGAACGGTGTTTTACATCGACGAAATCGCCGTTGACGCGACTAGAAAACGAAAAGTGCGAAAGAGGCAGCCGAGCGAGCGAACGTTGCTCGAGCAGCGGTGATCGATCGATCCATCAAGATCGACAAACCGTTTACCGTGCTGAAAGAAAAGGCACGAGGTGAAGTGCCCCGTGCACGTGAGTATTAAGTTGCAACGCGGCCTCCGCGTTACCGCAATCTGAAAAGGCTTAATTGCTCCTGGATCGACGACGAGACGAGAGCTATGCTACGCTCGATCTTGTTCTAGCCTTACGTTGAGAGCACCCTTCGATTTTTCTTTTCACCACGTATAGCCATGCTTTATATATATAGCTGTATATATATATCGAATACCATGACTTTTTCCGAGCCCTTCGATACCAGTCACGGATTTATGTTGCTCTTGCATTTTTATAGATGAGGAAAGTTCGAGATCAGGATTTTTATAAGATTGTTTAAATATGGAATATGGGTTTTATGGATAGAGTATAGAAAATATGGTGTTTTGCGAGTTTGTTCAAAAGAGGAATGAACTTTTTAAAATAATTATAAAAATTGTAAATTCGTCAACCTCGGTACTAAATAAAGTTGGCTACTCGTTTCAATATTTCATTCCAATACATTCAAAAACAAAAATCAAATAAAAAAAGTTATCTACTATTCATTTTATTAATACAACAAAAAATGTATCCAAACTACATTTCCCTGTTAAAATATCACCGACTAGATCACTACAGTTGGAACAACTTTCACGAAGGTTTTAGCAGGCATGCAAAACTTAACCCAGCCGGAATAGACAGACAGCCAAGGACCTATTTTGACTAGCAGATGAGCCAGACGTCTATCGAATTCATCAAAGTTCCGTGTTCGAAAGTCTCCGAAAACATCTGGCAGTGGGTAGCCCGAAACATCGATCATTATCGCTTGGGCGGTGAGACACTTACGTATCAAGTAAGTCCACGTTTCGAAGCCTCCGCGATATCTCATTTTATCATGCCGTACAAAAAGGCACGTAGGTATACACGTAGATACGTCGATTAACTTAACTTTGCTGTGCTCGCGAGCGCATACAAAGTAAGCCGAAAAAGATTGGAATACTAATGGGACGGTCGATTAATTTTCTGAAGCTCGAGCGCTTCAGGTGGGTCCGGATTCGCGCGAAAGATTTTCACTCTGGCTTCTTGACACGGCCTTACTCTTCGGCCGTTAATGAAACGTCCAATTGTCACGACGCTGATTAATTGTAGGTCTATCGTCGGGGCGAGATCTCGCTTTAATTTAATTGCTATCATCGGGACTGGTAGGAGGCCCGCTTTCCTGGCCACCATCGTTCCTTGTACTCGATTCTTTGGTGTGTCGTTGGTTAATTAACAGGAGGAAGTAACGAGCATGGTGATTCGAAAAAGGATTTCCGAAAGGATTCGAATTCGACTACTCTCCTACAATTCTTTCTTTCTTTCTTTATCTTATGATGTAATTATTAGTCACGCTGCGGTTAGAGAATATATAGGTACCCCAGAAGAGGTATCTCGAGTCGACCGAGAAAGATTCTATGTTATTTACGCTGATTACATTCATTATCGGATTTAAAGTTAGCAGAGAGCCCTCACTTAGAGAATCCTCGAACGACTCCTTCCCTCGTTACGAGAGAATGGCTAGGCGTTCTTTCGAAAATGAATCGCAGGTTATTCTCATCGTCCTTTCGCGAGTATTAGGTTTCAAGTTGAACACCAGTTCACGGAATAAAAAGGAAATATCCACTGGTTTCGTTCGACGGTTTACTTTCGCGCGTCACTTTCCGTTTCTATACTGATATCGAAATCCTATTGCTCTGTTTGGACGTGGCTAAATATACTATCTCTTATCGCTGCTAAGCGTGACGCCCACGCACGATACGGTTCTGCCAGCGAATATAATCGCGAGAGAAACGCAATACGAAAAATATTCCACTCGGGAAAAAATCTTTTCGTCGAATGCAATCTATCTACGGCGTAAGTATTCGAAAAGATGACGCTTTTGCGTGAAACTTTTTGATCGGAGTTCGATCGGGTCACCTGGGGGTCATTCGACGAATACAAAATATTTATTGAAATGACTCGTGTTTCTATTTACGTTCTCTTACGCCTCCGCAATGTCTTGGGTCGAAGTAAGAGAGAGAAATGCATTCGAATAAATTTTCAAGGCGACTAGCAAACATCTCGAAAGGTTCCACGCTCGGCAATCGGATTGCCACTCGAAGATTCTCGCATTGGCCATGACGGTGGGATCAATTGCGATCAATTGTCGATGCTCTCGTTCCCCCAAGCCGCAGTGGGTGGCTGCCTGGTAAATCTCGCGGAAAAGAAAACGTGACGAGAGCAGCGAGCAAGGTCCAATAAATTATTACCCCGTGCTAGCATGGAGTTCGATTAAACCGTGACGAATCTCTGCGATCGAGTCGAACGATAACGTTTTCTACGGGACGGTTAAAATAGAGAAATCAAAGACGTTTTATCATTACGTAAAAGTTATGGAAGAAAAACGAAGCAAGTTCGTAGATAGCGAACGAAAATGTTTAACGGACGATGATATCGCTTAGTAGCGGTCAATGAATGACGTCCAAGACGCCCACACGACGAGGAACGCAAATAATGATAATCCGTCGTTATCTTGGCGTATTTATAATTCGATTCAGAGAAAGAGAGAAGCTTGACGCCACTACAATTTTTTCTTTCTCGCTTGAAGTCACACGATCCGATCTTCCGATATTACATATACGCACAGGCACATGCGAGGCTCCTATATTATTTCGCCGATCTCAAAACTATGCGTTGTTGGAAGGATACTTATGTAAGAGAAACGATCGAGGGACTTCTATCGTCATTTCTTGCGAGACATTGACTCGATTGATATTATGCAAAAGTGAGTTTGTATTTTCGACCAGATTTTGTTCATTTCTGTAAACTTGCAATTTTCACTTTACCACAACTTACGTAGGAGTCGTCGATATCTCATTACAAGACACGATATATTACAAAATGATCAAAGGCTCATGAACGGTCTCCATATTATTTCGCCGATCACGAAACTATCGGAAGGATACTTACGTAAGAGAGACGTTCGCGGTCCGCGATCGTCCGTCATTTAACGCAAGAATTGTGACGGAGTAACCGTGACACAAGAAAAACATTCGAACCGATATAAAACCGGTTCGCACCTCTCGCACCGATTATACGTCTTGACGTATAATCGCGGAATGGCGATCTCCGAAGAGTAGTCTCTCTCTCGCTGGTGTCCGCGTACTCCACGCCATTGTCGCCTTTCCTTCGAAGATATATGGTAATCGAACAGGTTGCTCGACGAGCACGATGAGAACGACGATGTTGAGAACGACGTGGATCCACCGAAATAAAAGTCGAAGTAGGAACGAAATCGAGCCGCTCGTTTTTCTACAAAAACATTGCGTGCTCGACAAGACTAAAAGAAGAGGAAGGAAGGAAGAAAAAGTAAAACAGGGCGAAGCTTGGTGGTATCGTCGAATCAATTACCACCCGTAATATACCATTGATTAACATATTATATTCGCATGGGTAATTAATCGTGATTCGTGAAGAGACAGTCAAAATAAAAAAAAAAAGATGCATTTTTTTCGTTTCGAAGGAAATCCTCTCGCAGTGTTCTTCTTCCATTTTTCTTATAAGAGACAGTCTCCTTTATACGGTCCTCCTAATTATTATCGAAAGAGACCCGTGCGTGGGCTCTCGATATATCGGCAAGGGACGAAGCTCGATATACTGCTGCCCAGGCCACTATCGATACATTAATTAAAACATCGCTGCTCGGTCGAGCCTGACAGCGTGCTCACGCCCAGACTCGATCGACCCAATATAACGTATAATATATTTTTTTTCTCTTCTTCTTTTTCTTCTCTCTCTTTCTCTCTTATACTCTTCTGCCTTGCACTTTAAACCTTCCTTCGTTCGATTTTTCTCAACTCTCGCTTCTCCGTGAAGACTTTTTGGATTCCACGACTCATGTTCGATGATCGTACCTATCGGTCATGCAAATTAACCCTCCTAGCGTTACACCGATAACCTGTTACGTTCACGAACTCGAAAAATGTTCGTTTAATATTACAAAACGTGATCGAAGTTGTGGAAGAAGGCACGGAGGAAGAGAGAGTGAGATTATTGGAACGATCGAAAGTGAACGTATCTGTCTCGAGTTATACTCTTCCGTGTGAAATTACAATATTCTTTGGAAACTTTCGGTACTGTACTGTACCATATCTAGAGGAAGAACAAAACTTTCTTACTAATTACTTTGAATAATAAATTGAAGCTTAGATAATTTAAATAAATTTATTATTTCATGAATCTTGCCCTGTTGCTATCCTATGGTAGATCTATGTCCTACGATTTATAGACTACTGCATTCCGACAGAACGGAATCCCCGCGGTTACTTGCACATACATTTATATACATACATGTAGATATTCAAGCATGTATAAATTGTTCTTCCTTCGTCCAGAAGAGACCTCCCTTCCGTGCTTTTCCTCCAGGGGTAGGTACGTAACGAGTCACGACGCAGAAAGACCGACAAACGGAAAGAGAAAGAAGGACAGAATGAGAGGGAGAAAAGAAGAGGGATGTTACCGTTTCTCTTCAATCGAAAGGGGGTTGCTTTCGAAAGGGAGGAGTCGTCAGAGCCGTGCAGTAGGTCGCCGCTGAGGAGGTGGCGGAATCGCGGCGTGGGAACCAGGAGGGAGGAGAGAATTCTCACTCTCCGATTCTCTCTCCCTCTCTTTAGGGGGTCGAATTTTGCGACGCAGTAAAGCCTGCATCGCGTAGTTGTCGACCGTATGCACAACCGGTGAGAAGCATACGATGAGCGTGTTAGACGTGTCCTTTCTTCTCCCTTTTTTTACCTCTTTTTCGTGACGATCGTACGATCGATCATGCGGGCACGAATGACACTACGAACTTAACTCCTGGGATCTTCTGGAAGCGTGCGTTCCACTAGGACTGATACCAAGCAACGAACTTTTGATTCACCAACGACAAACATCAAATCGAAGCTTTCAAAGTGGTAAGTTGACACAATTTTCAAACATATATTTATTACAAAGCAATTGCGAATCCTTTTCTGGATTCTAATTAAAATCTACGAAGACAAATCGAATAGAATTCCTCATGACTTCGAAACGAGGTAGATTAATCGGGAAGCAGGACTCTGGAATAACGACGGAGGGCAGAGAGCGAGCGAGTAAGAAAAGAGAGAAAGAGAGGAACGAGGGGAGGTCATCCCCACTCCTTGGAACGCGTTCTCCCCCTCCCATGGGGCCTCGTGTCGCGTGTCCCACCTCCCACTCCTCCTACCGCGCGTAGCCACGGGTCGAGCGTGCGCGCGCGCGCGGGCGTACCACGGCCGGTCTCGCTCCCTCTTATACGAACACACTCCTCAAAGGGAAAAAGACGCGCACCGACCAATATCCACGCTCCCTCGTCCAATGGTACGTTATATATACTATATATACATATATATATATGTAAGTATAACGTAGTGTGCGGGTCGAGTGCGGTGGCGGCCGGTTGCAGCAGTCGATGGCACGACGAAACGAGAGAAAGAGAGAGAGAGACTTCGTTGAATGAAGAAGCAAGAGAGATTGAGAGGGGGGAAGAGAGAGAAGAGAGGGAGCTGGCGACGCGTCGAGGGTGGATGGAGGGGGTAGGAGAAGGAGCACGAGACGTACGTGCAGGAGGTGCACTCACGCACTCACGCACGCGTGTGCTTCGCGCGAGCTGAGAGAAAGACGGAGAGAGAGAGTTAGCGAGGGACGAGGAGCTACTTGGGAAGAGAGGACGCGAGAGAAGAGACGAAGGAGAGAGAGGTGACTCTCCTCGGGGCCTTAGTCGCTGACTGTCCGCTACTACGCGCGGTGTTACACCATCGAGTCCCACTCTTTTTCTATTTTTTTATTCTTCTTCCTTTCTTTTTATTACTCATCTTTCCTACTCCAGTTCAAACTAACCCTTTTTTTTCCTTCCTACACCCACGTCAAACATTTTTCACCTTCTTTTACTATCTGTCTTTCTCTCATAAGAGTCTCGAACGTCTCTCCCGACTGTGGTACACGAATTCACCTATACATATACTTCTACTCACACCTGTTGCTTCCGTTCGTTGCTCGCCGTCGCCCGCGCGCCACACACGAGTCGTTCCTTTTCGTTGCTGGAGTTTCGGCGCGAAAGTCGACGATCCGCTCGATGATATCATCCACCACGTGCTCGCGACATGCTCGGTCACGAAGAAAAGGAAGGATCGTGACTGTTGAATAGTGCGAGAGTTTAGGGTGTTTGCTCTAAGTGTTCGATCATTTTGGGACATTTGATACTTTGAACTTGTGTACCGATACTACGAGTGCGTTTTGGGAAGTTTGATCGAAAAGACACGAGTTGAAGTTTGTGAAGAGAAGACTTTGTGATTTGTCAAGTTTTTTGGTGATGAGGTTGGACTGATTTTATGAGATTCAGCGAAGGAGATCTCGGGGGTTTGAATTTTTGTGCTCATTGTGCGATACCTTCGTCGTCGCCACGATTGAACGACCGTCGACTAGCCAAGTCACGCTGCCGTCTGTGCAGAAGGTGAGCATTTTCCGAATTTTTTTTCGTAACGTCTGTTTTTCGATCCGCAAATGTGGTTGTGTAATTTATTAATATTGTGGCATTGGAAAGTTATCCCCGCGTAAGATTTGATTTGTTGGGGCTTTTAAAAACCAAAATTATTGACTGTCATCTCATACAAAAACTTGGAATTCATTGAAACTTTGAACATCCTCTATAATTTATTAAAAATCGCAAGAATTCACCTCTACATAACCTCCACGCTATAAGGCCCTTCGGCAATGGGCCTTAATCGACGTTCCACGTAAGAAAACGTTGAAACGGACGAAACGTCTCGTTCCTCTTGCATTACTCGAGGTGCATAAAGCGACGTGCTCGTAGTCACCGTCTTATCTATTCGAGATATCGTGAAAGTTAGAGAGCTAATTGCTTTAAGATGGGGGCGAGCGGTGTCGAGCTAACGAGTGAAGACATCATTAAGAGAAACGGTTGTCCTCGCTTATCGGGAATCGTTACTACGGGCGTTGCGTCTCCTCGTCGTCGTCGTTGATCTATCTCCTTCCCCATCGCTGTATTTATTAACCTTTCCACCGTTGACAATTAAATCACGCTTTGTTCTATTCCATTCCTTCGAACACGAGTTGCACAGCCGTACGCGCGCGGTGGACGACGAATCGGCGTAAAGCTGTCGTGCGTAGATAAGACCGTTAACTTTACGATATTCACTGTCTCTCTTTCTCTCTCGAAATGCATTGGCTCGGGATATAAATTTCGAAAGGAACGTGCGCGCATCGTTTATCGAAATATACACCAATATCTACATATCAAGGTACTGTCTGCTTCCCTTAACGAAGCCCGATAGTATCGTCGAATAATAATTAATATCATCTAGTCGTAATCGATACCCAAGAGAGAGAGAGAGAGAGACTAGCGAATCGATGATCATTCGGACCAGCAGTGAACTACCGTTTAAGCTCCTCGTAAAGTCGTATTAGCTTGGCGTTAGGAGAGCGTATGTTAGAGAAGTGGGGATAAAATACGAGCGATTTCGCGTGGAAGGAGAACATCTTCCAAGAGTATCGGTGAAGTGATCGTGCGCGATCGGGTTTCCAGAGTCTCTTTCTCTTAGGCCGACCAGGAGCAACCGTGTAAATCACATACAGTGGCAAGTATGCGGAATAGTCGAAGAGAGAGAGAAAAAATGTCGAGAGGTGAGATAATGGCGGCACAAAGGGAGATAGGAGTGATACGAGAAACGCATAATAATGGTACTTTCATAATTCACACACAAGTGATTCAGTCACCTCCTTACGTAACACGTGCCGTGCACGCAAACGTCCCGTCGAGGAACGAACGAGCCCTGACTGCTTTCTCGATATATATACCTGCGTACTTTTACGATCACGCGCGCGAGTCGACCGTCCGACCGAGGAGATGATATAAATTTCCATGTTTTATCGTCGGGACCGCGTGAAATCGGTGAAAATTCTTCTTCTTTCTTGCGAGACAGAAATGCGCGCACGCGCTTTCTCCCGAAACTTTTCATCTACCACGATCGGGAATTATCTACCACGTGCCTTTTTTATATGGATGCGTTGGTTAGGCATACCGTTCGACTCGCTTTCGATGATTCACAGGTTCGATAAAATCGTTGGACGATACTGGAATACAGGTTGTCTCAGAAATTGATGATTTAGAAGGTTATGTTTTAGGCTCTATGACTTTTCGGGATCATACTTTACAAATTAATGAAATATCTCTTAACATCTAAGATCCATTACCTTTCACGAGTCACTAATGCAAATGTTTGAAATTAGACCTATTTAGTTCCCAGTTAATAAACCTTTCTCCCCAGTGAACGTTCTTAAATAATTTAATAGTCACTTTGACTTTTTTTACAAAATTGTCCAAGTTATTTAGGTTATTTGTCCTAACTGACTCACCCTGTACATCTAAACCAAGAGAAAAAATCTCCTAGCGGATAACTCTCTCGTATTGCCGGCCCAAAGAAATTCCTGACCTCGCTCCGCTCGGTAACACTCTAACCCCTGTTGGTATTCCGATTGCATAGCAAATAGTAGCCGATGTACCGGTCGCTTGCATTCGTTATATCGCTCTATGCGCAACGTCTATAATCGTTTGCTCCTCTGGTCGTTCATTGAAACGCTCGTACACGAGCGCGCGTACGTTTTTCAGTTTTAGCATATAGACGAACGAGCATGGCCTTCTATTTCGTCGTCCGATCACGTATTAAAAAAGACACATAGGAAGATCATATAAATTTTCTTGACCCACATATCTTTAGGTAGTGCCCCAAAAAAAAAGGACAAAGGTAGTTTCCGTGTCCTTTTCGTACCCAAAATTTCTAATCGATTTCCATTAGACTCTCTTCAATCATCCAATCAAAACCATTAATTTCCACCGAGAAATCAATGAAAAATCTTCCTAAAGCTATAGACAATACGAATAACGGTAACTCTCGATGTACGTCCTAGTCAAGTACCGATACCAACACGGAATCGTACGATTTAGATTTGCCCAATGGAAGGCAATGAATTCTTCCAATGCCTCGCCACTTGTCTCAAGTACTAGAAGAAGAAGAAGAAGAAGAAGAAAAGCGGAAAGTGATCCATCGACGGGGTGGCTACTTCAAAGAATCCGCGTCGCAGTACGTCGCTAAACGTAAAAGGAATAGAAGGAGTCGCGATAGCGTCTCGTAACAGACTCACCGCCGCATAGAAATTCAGCATCGACGACGATATCGGCGGAACCACGGGCATGGTATACCGGTAGCATAGCAACTAGTGGCTGGATGTACCCGACCTTAGGTACACGCCATATATCACCACACGTATACCTCTCGCGTGCCCGAACTCGTTCGTCGAAACACGTGCGCTCACGTATACGTGAATACATAGGTTTTCTTTTAGTAAAGACCTATCGCGTACATACGAACGTGCCGTGACAGAAAAGAACGCGTGTATGGATATCTGTGTGGGTGCGTACAAACCCTAGAGACAGATGCATAGTGCGCACGCATTTGCGTACTCGACACGCGAGCCACCACCGTTTTTTTCACTCCCGCGCATGATCCGTGTCGTTTGCGCACGCGTGTAAAAGAGAAAAAGAGAGAGAATAAGAGCCTGGGGCGACGCTGAGACAATTGTGGGGTTGGCACGTTCAACGACCGTTCTTCAGTGAGTACGTAGGCATTGCCTTCGAGAGTCTCGCGCCAAGACTTTTGTGAGAACCTCGTTTTTTTTTTGGTAAAATGGAATAAATTTAGAAGTAAAGTATACGGCTTTAAAACTGCATTCTCAGAGTACCATTTTATGATGAATATGTTTATCAAATAAAATTGTATAGATACAAAAGGACAATAATATACAATGTTCCTGCATTTATAGAATTGTTAACCAAATTAAATCATATCAAAAGTGTCTCTCCGGTAAATCTCAATCCATCTTCGTGACTATGATACATCGCAAAAAGATGACCCCCAAGAGGAAGTCATCGGAGCACGTGCTTCAAGAATGAAGAATCGCTAATTCGATCTTCCTACGGACCAGCTGCTCTATCGTAGGATAAAAAGAAACGCGAGAAGCTAGAGACGATCTCGCGAGCCGTTGGGTAGTAACCTACGCGAAGACAGACAGGCAGACAGACAAACGGTGGAGAATCCGTAGAAAGAGAGAAGGGTCCCTGGCTTTTCGGGGGCCAAAAGATTACGACGGTGGTAGCACGTGCCCCATTGAAGAAAAGCAAGAAGGGGAACCAGCAGCACCACCCTCGTAACTTAAACTAACCTAATCCTGCCTCCTTACCGAGGCTATTCAAGGAATGACGAAGCAAGCTTCTTTGTAGTCCGTCTTGGATCCGGAGTGCTCGCCGATTCAGCCGCTTCGTCTTCTCTCTTTTTCTTACCACGACCACCCTCTACACTCGCTCTCTTTTATCCTTCTCTCTCACTTTTTTATCACTCCATCCATCGGGGAAGCTGCAACGTCCGCTACCTTTCGTGGTCCTGCCTTTTGATTCCCCTTTTGCCTTTCGACTCGGAGCCTGCCAATTGGAGCGGATTAAAAAGAGAGAGAGAAAAGGAAAGAGAAGGTGGTAATAAACAGTCATCGGTGATTGAAACGGGGTTTCAATGCCGTGCTCGGATTCGCGAAAATTACGAGCTCTCCAACGTAATTATCGCGCTTACCCTGCTCGTTTCTCCGGCACATGAGGAATGACTTTGAAATTGGATCGGAATAGAAGAATGTTGCCTGACTCTCGTGGAAAAGGAACGATGTAACGTTCGCGCGTTAAGCAAGGGGCTACCGTGGATAGATAGAAATCATAACCAGCTCGTGTTCCTATCCGTATCCTCTTTCCTCTATGAAAGACCGGTAGAAGTAGCGTGTAAAAATTGAGGAAGAAACGGACGTACCTCGTTGGTAACTTCGATTTGTTGCCCCCGAAGAGACACGTCGCGTGTTCCATGTCCAGCACGTCTCTACATAAATCAGAAAGAAGTTTAGGGTAGTTAGACCGTTTACACGCCCTTCAGAACCCAACGGGATTCCATTTACGAGCGGCGCGCGAAAGGGAAGGCGCGGGATCGGTTTTGCGGGCGTCTTCTTTGACTCCTCGGGCACGACTTTAAGGAGCCTTCGTCCGTAGGAAAAGGTCCTAACGAAAAAAGGACCACCCGCTGCTCCTGTTTGGCCCATTTAAGACTGGTACAATGGTAACGCGCCTTGAAATCGCAATGGACACCACCGCGCACCGTGTTACTGACCATTGTCCCTCCCAGGGAGCCATAAAGACCGTTGGATGTCCTTTGGGGTTCAAGCCGAAGAAGGAGATTCGCATGGACGAATGCGTAATTCTATTAACGATACCCTGAGCTCGTTTTTTTATACATTTGCTTTTAACAACGCAAATGAGGTTACCAATCGCTGTTATATCGATCAAATCCTCGCCTAATGATGTAATTCGACACTCAATGAAATTAATATAAGATATCACAAACAATACAGTTTACAAGATTGTCACGAGAGAGAATAAGGAAAGCTAATAAGGCACTTCCTGTGGTCGTGCCTAAAAAATCAAACGAGTCGCGCATGAAATCCGCATAACGAACGAAGCAAGGGGTTAAAGAAAATACTTAATTATATCCCAACATTGACATTATTCGATTCGAGCTAAGTTAACGAGTAGGCAACTGGGAAACACGTTTGACCCCTGTTTTAACAAGAGCTAGAAAAACACGAGGACATTTATGTCGGTGTCGCTGAAAGGAAAACGCGGCATGGAAGAGATGCCGCGGGCTATGATTAGTAACGAGGCATTATTATTATTACGGGTAGCGAAATTAAAGTGTAACGTACAATTACGCGTCAATTCTGTCAACATACTTCGTCACGCCGTAGGACGCCTTCCGTGCATTCGATGCACGTCACGTCGTTTTTTACATGGCACGTAATAGGGAATATGTTTCGAGATTTGTAATAAAGTTCGATGGTCAAGTAGACATTTTCTACTATATCGATTTGATATTTTAAAAGATACGATTTAAAAACCCATTAAGCGTCCACCCTCGACGATACACCTCGACGTCTCTCTGATACATGAACCAGATACGGTAGAAGGCATCGATCGTCTCCGGCGTGAGAGAAGACGACCTGCTTTCGGTCTGGTTATTGTGCCCTAATACGGAAAGAACAAATTGAGAGAGTAAAGACTACAACGCACCCCCTGCAGCTTTGCCTCGCTCCCGCGCTATTGTGTCACGGGGTACGAGTGTATGACAAAGAGAAAACGAAAAAGTGAAGGAGAGAGAGAGACATACAAGCTATGCACCCACGTATAAACTCATACGTTCTCGCACGTCTCGTGTGAGGGAAGCAAGCTGCAACAGGCAAACTTCGTCATAACGGTCGTCTCAGGTTGGAAGGACGACGACGACGAGTCTCCGAGACGGCGAATACGGGCGACAAGACGACCAACCAGCCCATTATTGCGTACGGACGACGATCTTTATGCGAGATCTTACACGAAGTCCCATGGGTTCCCGTGGCGCACGCCCATGACGAGAGAAAGAGGAGGAGGGATGTGCCTCGTGCTTTCGACTATTTTTCTTTCTCCCTTTCTTTCTCGTCCTTCTCCATCGTGGTCAGTAATACTACCTTCCTCGCCTTCCTCGCTATCCTTCTCCTTCTCTTCTTTCCCTTTCGCCGCCTCGTAAATCTCTCTGGGTGTTGAAACTTTCGAAGAGACGAAGGACTTTTAACGCTTTAAGGACGAAAAGGATTGGGATATTGATATTTTTTCTTGTTCATTCCCATGGTAAATGTGATCTAGTTATGAGGCAAGTGAAGTTATCATGACTAATATGGACCACTGTTCTTAATTAAATTGGGGGACGAGTTTCTTGTCTAAAGAACCACAGAAAACACGAGTTACAGCTCTCTTTAAAAACAACCAAAACGTAAAATGTCTTGTCGTGACTGTTTATTAAAATTTTTAGCACTTTTATTATATCTACCAGGACAACCTACCTGATTCATATCATTATATAATCCTTGCAAAAAGCTTCATCTTATATATCGTAGGAGATCAACGATACCGTTTTTATCTGTATCCCAGCTCCTCGGTCGTATACCTAAGAGAATGGCCAGGATCGTCGGTCTCGCGTCATTAATTTGCCAACTGGCCGCTAGTAGGTACTCTCGGATAGCACACCACGGATATTTGTACGTTTAGCCGTTAAAACCGGAAGGTTCGCGAACCCAGAGCGAGGCTCGCATCAAATTCCGTGCTCCACGATGCGTCCTCTTTGCGAGCTCGCATCCTTCTTCGGCGATGCTACCGGCATTCGTTACGGTTACGAGGAAATCTTTCTCTCTATAGGGGTCTCTCGTAAACGAGAGTAGCAACAGGTGGTAAAGAAAAGGAGGCACGTACGTGGGAAAAGCGTAACTCGCCGAGAGATCTCCTTTAGCGGACTTTCGAGAATAAAATAGAGTAACTTCCGACAATTTCAAAAATTTCACATTAAAACAAAAAATATTATAGCCTTAAAAGCTATCTCTAAACTTTGTTTATAAGTAGATCAGCAAGAAGGCGTTGTTAATCGGCCGTGAAACAAGAAATTAATGGCTGACGCGTCTCTCTACTCGCTTGGATTCGTGTAAGGTAGTAGCGTAGAGAGTAGGTGGCGGGCAGAACCAGACGAGCTCTAACGTTCCGCTCTTACGAGAAAGAAGTAGGCGGTGTGCTCGTTGGTACGTGGAACCAATCGTTCGTCTCGTTTCCTTCTTCCGAGTCGATCGACCGTTTCCTCGCTCGTGTTCAGCCTTCGCAGGTGAGAGGCGAGGTAGTCATCGGTCTCTTTAACGCTTCTCGTAGGTTGTAGGTTGCGGGCTGAACTCTATCTCTCTCTAACTCTTTTTATCCATCTTCGTCTTTACCTCTACAATGCCAAGCAAGCCGGTCTGGAAGTCTCTCCCACCGTTAGGTCGGTCGTTTCGAACGAGAATATCGTGAAAGAAGTTCATTAATTGGTCGACGCGAGTAAAACGATATAACCAAGCCTGTCTCTCTCTTCACTCCCCCTCTCTCCTTTGGGTCGAGCCATCGACGATCCATCGAACGAAGGTAGGGGCAAATCCTAATGAGGAGCCCCTACCATCGAGACTACCGACCGCCGGCGCAAAGTAAATGAGCAGGTGCCTCTGGTATGCGCCCCGCCTACGCTTTCCACTTGCTCTCTCGTCTTCTCTATGCTACCTCGACGATGCCGTCCCTCTCCATGAAAGAAAGAGAAAGATAGTATCATGGAAAAACGTGATATATCACCCAGCTTATGTGTAAGTATCTTATGTATGTGCATACGTGCCACGCGAAGAAATCGGCTTTCCATTTTCCGTTTAGGACGAACGCATTAGGATGCATTAGGCATGCCAACGTCGTAATTCGGGAAAGTATAGGTACGTTCTTTAGATCGTTAGACGTGATATTCGTGGAATTATTTGCGGTGTATATTACGGTGTGTAATTTTATTAATTGCCGGTGTATAACGACGGAAAGGCTTCCCTTTTTTTTATACCTTCGACCGCAAAGACCTTCTCAAGGCAAGAGAGAAAGAGAGGGAGATTTAACAGCGAGCTAAATCCAGAGAATTCTTGGAGCTAGACTCCTCTAGGGTGTATCCGCGAAGTGGTCTTCGAGACAGAGCAAATGCTGCGAATATTTTTTTTTTTTTTCAACTTCGTATATACCTACCTACCTATGCGGTGCCATGACCGAGCTTATGTATGTACTATACGTACGTGCTCTCGTGCGAACCTCGTGTTTGCTTAAAATCTTGACGCATGACCGTGCGACTCGGTCTCTCTGTTTTCAGGACTCCGACGGAGGAGAAAGCTAACCCCTTCGACTCCGTTGTCTTTTAACGAAGCACGAATCGATTTTTACCGTCGAACCAAACACGTGAGAAAAAGAGATGAAAAATTACAAAGAGAAGTCTAGAGAATGGTTTTTTTTTTCATTATCTATCAAACGATCATTCGTTCTGGGTAAAGATGATAGTTAATAAAAAGAAAAAGAGACGAAGGAAGAGTCGGCAGTCGGTCGATCGCAAAAGAAGGAGAAGCAGTTTCAGTTTGTTTAAGAGACACCTCCGCGTTTATCCGAGCGCTTGGTGAGTCAACGTAGCTCTAAAACGCAGCCTCGAGGCTGTCGGTTCTCCATAAGAGAGAAGTCATCGGCCGTCCTTCATTCGCCTCTCGCGGTATCGGCGACCTTAACTACGCAAGCGTCTCGTCCTTCCTTCTCTTTATACATCTCATGCTTCTCCGATGAGTACGACGGAGAGAGAGATGCCTCACGGTATGTAAATACGAACAACGGAGAAGACTCTCTTTTTCTCTCTTCGTTGGACCAACCGACCGACCGACCGACCGCGGTGCATCGTATCGTATTCTGCCGCCATTTGTCTTCGCGATCCCGGATTACGTTACCACGATGATACACGATGACATTTATTTTGGGATTTGTACGGGTCGCCGTACCGTGTCTTTCTTTCTCTCACTCTTTCGTACTCTCTCCTGGGCTTTCAGCGTCACAAGACGCGAGATCCTTTTCCCGAGCACGATTATTATTACGCGAGAAAAGGAGCCAGGCGATCGAAGAATCGTCTATAAATTTATGTCGAAGAATGGCCGATGGACGGGCAATAAATCGAGACGAGCGGTAGCCTTAATTGCTTTTACGACCGCTTACTACTACCTTTCGGAGTAATTTTCACTCGCCGAGCTTCACGATCTTTGCCGAGTGTCTTCTCTACAGTCAAGATTTTCTTTCCTTTTCCTTCGTATGAGTTTTGCGCGTAATCAGATCGTGGCTTTTGATTTTCTTAACAAGCGTGATAAATTGGTGGATTTTGTATTTGGAGAGTTGCTTTATTTATCACATAATCATTTCATTGTTTTTATAACTTTCAACTATTTCATAGCTTTACAAGTTGCATTACATTTATTAAATTCATACATTTTTTTTCGAAATAAGAATAACTTCGTGCTTTTTTATATGTTATAACACAGACGAGGTATAGGATAGACGTATCATGCAATGTAAATTTTTGTCCCACGGTTTTGGGGCTACGTAGCCCCATTACCATTTTAGTGTCGCATGCGACAATATCCGTTTAGAATGGAAAAAAGGCAACAGCGCTACCGAATCGGTAGGAATTAAAAAGAAAATCGTTTTTCACGGTAGCTTCATTGCAGATAGTGATCGATTTTTAACAAAAATCCTGATGTATGCATCATGATTTTTGCCAAAATGGTTACCACCGCCGATTTCAATGTTTAATGGCTCATTTTAAAGATAAAAGCATGCAGAATAATGTTCCGTTGTCCGTTTTTCGATATCGTTAAGCAATGATGAGAAATTAATCTTTTAAGTGTCGGAGTATGGGTCTTTTTCAAGCTTAAAACTGCTGTATCTTTCCAACCAGCCATCCTATCGAAGCGTGACTTGCATATTCGTAAAGTAGAGATTTTTCTCTTTCGAATCCTGTGCATACATCAGGATTTTTGCCAAAATGGTCACCACCGCCGATTTCAATGTTTCATGGCTCATTTTAAAGAGAAAAGCATGCAGAATACTATCCCGTTGTCCGTTTTTCGATATCTTTAAGCAATGATGAGAAATTAATCTTTTAAGTGTCGGAGTATGGGTCGTTTTCAAGAGAAAAATTGCTGTAACTTTCGAACCAGTCATTCTATCGAAACGCGACTTGCATATTCGTAAAGAAGAAACTTTCCTCTTTCGAACGAGTATTTGATCGGGCAAATTGGAGATACTTCGATTTTTGACAAAAATCCTGACCTATGCATCATGATTTTTGTCAAAATGGTCACCACCGCCGATTTCAATGTTTAATGGCTCATTTTAAAGATAAAATCATGCAGAATAATGTTCCGTTGTCCGTTTTTCGATGTCGTTAAGCAATGATGAGAAATTAATCTTTTAAGTGTCGGAGTATGGGTCATTTTCAAGCTTTAAACTGCTGTATCTTTTGAACCAGCCATCCTATCGAAACGCGACCTGCATATTCGTAAAGAGGAGACTTTCCTCTTTCGAACGAGTATTTGATCGGGCAAATTCGAGATGCATCGATTTTTGACAAAAATCCTGATGTATGCATCATGATTTTGAAAGAAGAAAGCATGCAGAATACTGTTCCGTTGTCCGTTTTTCGATATCGTTACGCAATGATGAGAAATTAATATTTTAAGTGGCGAAGTATGGATTATTTTCAGGGGGGGGGATGAGATTCTCGTCCTTTATCGCAACAGATCTATTGATGTTACCAACTTCGATTATTGGGTCGAATATGATTCCTAAATTCACCGCTCCATATGGTAGAGAGCGTAAATAAACGTCTGTTGTTTTGCACGATCGGTATTTCAGTACATGGGACACGAAGTCCCATAAAATGATAGGTCTATCCTTATACCTCGTCTGTGGTTATAATCAAATATAGAATAGTTTATCGTAAAGGAAAGAAAATAATCATTGCCCATAAATTAAACTTAAATTGTATAACCAATAAAAAGCCGAAATACAAGCTCGCAATATTTAAAAAAAGACAGGGAGGGGGATATCAAGAATCGATGGAAACTACTATATGGTCAACTTCCCTTTTCTTCAACTTTCTTTCCTTCCTCTATTCTTCCATTTTTCGATATAATAAGTCCGTGGTTTCACATTTTCTTAAGCATCTTCTTAAGAAGAGAGAGGAGGGGGAGATCGATCGCGTGAAAATCGTGTAAACGCAGATGTTATATCGAAATATGTGTGGCACATCGACCAAAAGAGAGAGAGAGGAGCGCGTAAAAAGGGAGCGCGTGGCAAAGATCAAACAGCTGGATCATCTCGTGCGTGTGCGCGAGCGCGCCTTTAGGTAAGGATCTCTTTCTTGCGGAAAAAAAGGTGGGTATACCGGCCTTGCGACCCAGGTGCAAACCGTCGAAAGCTTCGAGGGCGTGCGTGACAATAAGCGCGGGCGCACGTGCGTGGTATGTTCTATGTATGTAAAAAAAATATATAGGTATCTCGCAGTCATCTTTTTTTCTACTCTCTTGACGTTCAACTTTTAACGCTTTCACGTCCCCTTTTTTATTTCTTTCATTTGTTCTATAGTCTTTGAAATCTTGAAAAGCGAGCAGATTTCTTAAATTGTTTTTTAGTCTTGAATTCGAGAAGAAATTGGAATTATTATGATTGTCAAAAAGAAACAGAAGAATTATACAGCAATAGTCTAGCGTTTTCAGAAAAGAAAACTTCAAGGAATAATACATATACAGTGCAGAAATGTGATTTTTTTTCAAAGTTATGTAAACTACACAAAAACGCAATATCTTCTGTCGTAATTTTTTTTTAACACTAATTTTCATTTTCTTATATTTTGCGCAATAAGTATAGGTTTTACTATTAGAATACATTTTTTTTCAAATGAACCTCCGGCAATCCTTTTGTTGATACGTAGATCACGCGATCGAGAGGCGATAGGTCCGGGTGGCGTCATCTCGTGTCTTCCCTTCTAATTAATTACGGACGGTCGCGTAAGTTTTCGCGTCTTTTCCGAAGACGTTACTATGCACTTTACTTCCGCTCGGATAATCGTCGCGTCGTGTAAGCATCTGCTGTAATAAAGTTACACAAAACGAGTGTTCTTTACTTCTTGCGACCCACGACCACTCGAATCGTCTCAATAGGTTATGGGTCCAGAGTAACGAGAAAGAAAAGTGCGCGAGTGATTGTTTCGAGGTTATAATTGCGCGTCGCGAAAGTTCTAATCCGATAGAATAAAAATGGCTTCGTCTCGTTCGGTGAGAATTAAACTTTTAAACAAAGACAATTATGATACCTGGAAGTTAGAAATGGAAGCATTGCTTGTGAGAAACGATGCGTGGAGTTATGTGTGTGGAGAACTAACGAAACTCGCAATCGTAGCTGAAAAAGTTGCGTCGAAAACGGCAGTAAAGAAGTGAGAAAACTACGATTGACGGTAACACATACCGATATCTACCTGATTACTGCGAAACTACTCTAATTTAGAAAAGTAAAGTTAGAAAAATTTAACTTCTCGGCAATTTAAATAAAAATCGTAAAATTATAACTTCGGAGACAAACATTCTGAAATGCATCTTCGCTTGAAATTTTTTCGGACTAAGTAAGGACACGTTGCGTGGGTATCCTAGCAAAGAAGATAGAAAGAGAGATTCGTTTCGAAAGTGCAACGGGTTCCTAGGAGGAGGCGTCAACCCGACCGCCTGGCTCATTAAGGCTAATGACGCGGATCGCGCAATTATTCCAATAAGAGGTGGCCCACCGCTAAGTCCGGACCGAACCTATCAATTTGTTATAATTATAACGGCGATATACGCTCTCATCTCCCTCTGTACGCACTTACCAAATTACACGTCTCGATTCTACGAACGTCATGAGAGCGTAAAAGCCTGTGTCGGAGATCGTCCCTGCTACGTGATCGTCCCTAGAAAAAGAGAACCTTAGAAGGTAACATAACCAAAAAATACATAAATAATAATAACAATAATCTTTATCAAATTCTTCGAAACTTTATCAGAAAAAAAAAAAAACGTCGCTTCACCGTGGTCAAATTTGCTTCGAGTGGCACTTTTGGTATATCAACATAAGAAGGAGGATGAGTAGGAGAAGGAAATAGAGGAAGTTAATATATTCACGGCACGCGAGTGCCTAAAATAAATCGTCTTAAGTATTCCGCACTTTACGGTTCTCCATCTGGCATTAGGCGAGACCGGTGACGCGCTAACGCTTTCGTAAAAAAGTAAATACGAGAGCGTCTCGAAAAAATTCAAACGGTCGAGCGACCACTTAGCGAGTACTCTCGAGTCGGGGGGACACGTGTCCAAAGCGTGCCCGTAGGCGAGACCACGTGTCAACAGCGACGGGGAAAGGTTTACCGAGGAAAAGTTCTTGGAAAGAAAGCGCTTTGACCCTTTCACAAAAGTCACGTTAAACTTGCTCTAAAAAAAAAAAAAGAAAAATCACGACAAAATTAGATAAGAAAAAGAAAGAAATCCAAGTATATTTTCAAGGGTGAAATCATGCGCGCGCAAGTCGGGACACCCTTGGCGCGTGGGCAGTGCTACGAAGGAAAGCCAGTAAAAGAGACCTTCCCCTCTTTCTTACCCAACCGATAGACACCTACGAACATAAAAGAGAGAGAGACACACACATACCAACCCACACTCTTCGAAGCAAACAGAGAGGCTCTAGAGACTTGCGTGCGCTCGCGCGGTCTCTCCTTGCCGGTAAAAACGGCGCGAGGTGGCCGGTCGCGTGCAAGAAGGTAGGGGGAAATAGGCGTGGTTCGCGGTGCACGTCCGTAGTCGCACTAACGCGAGACGGGTTCGTCGCGCGCCCACCTCGAGAGGGCTCGCCGGGGCTCGCGCGAAGGGGGACGAGACTGCCCGAAGAAGGAAGAATGGTGGGGGTAAGCGGCACGGGCTGGCAAGCTCTAAGGAGTGGGGGGGGAGGTTCGAGCAGTCGACTACCACGACGGACACGAAGGCAACGGGTCTCTAAAGTTCACGCACACGAAAATAAGGTGGGGGACGCGGCTTGCGCACGTGTAGGGAGTACGAGAGAGGGAGAGAGATAGTCACCCAAGGAGGGAGCGAGCGAAGGGGAGAGGGTAACCGAACACGGCCGAAACCCGCGAGCCGAGCTTGGCTCGCAGTCGGCGCGAGACCGCGCTACTGGAAGGGTCGTCGTTGCTGCTATTATTGTTGTTGTTGTTGTTTTATCGTGTCGCGTATATACATGCACGCACGAGCTTCTTCTTTTACCGATACCACCACCATCGCCTCCTCCTTCCGTTGCTTCAACTTTACTCGCTCGCGGCACGATCTCGATAACAAGAGAAGAAGAAGGGTTGATACTCGTGCTCGATTAACCTCCCACCACCGAATCTTCTCCTCCTTCTCTTCTACCCCACTCCCACCCTCTTCTTGGCCACCTCCGTTCGCGAGTTCGTCGCTGGTTTTTCGCCCGCGCGCGAAGAGACAAACGTCGCAACCGACGAGACGCTCTCGCACCACACCGTCTCTTCTAGTAGACTTCGTGGAAGAAGAGGATAGGAGGAAGACGAGGAAGTTGAATCTCGAGTCTGTGATATCTCTCGATACTACGTGCCTCTCCCCCGTCCAACCTTCTTCTATAACTTCTCATCGGTTAGCCGCCCCTTATAGTCTTTCTTTACTCGTAGAGAAGACATCACGCTTATTGGCTCGAGAAGAAGGCTCCGCAGTTTTGCGTCTTTAGAAGGATTAAAAGAGAGAGAGACAGGAGAGAATAAGAAGCTTCCTTGATGCGACGACAAGAAGTGTTACATGTAATATTCGTTGGAGAGAGACAGAAGAGAGAATAAATCGTGTTTTTGTGTGTGTGCGTGTGCGTGCGACCGATATCTATGTATATTTCTACGTAAGAACGGAGTGATACGAGCGGAGACCTCGTTGTTATTGTTGTTTGTTGTTCCCGTCTCCTACTCTTCTCGCGGCATTTACACGATAGGAAGGACCGGAGGACGTTGCTCGATCCTTTCTCACTCGCACGAGAACCCCGTGCCCGATTTGCTGTGATAATACTCTCGAAGGATAATACCAGGAGTAGACGACGATTTACGCTTTTCCTTCTTCTATGATATATATCTCTATATATATATAATATTATAATATCGCGTTCAGTGCCTGTTCTCTTGCTGTGATTCCCGTGAAGACTATTGTTGTTGTTGTTGGATCAACGTGTGTACCAGAGTAACGTCGACGTTCTTCTTGGAGGACCGAGAAGGAGGAAAATTTTCTCCATCGAAAGGAGCTGAGTATCCAGGAGAACGAATGCTCGAGATCCTTTAAAATTCGACCGGTAAGCTGTTGATTATCGTTAAACTTTCTTTATTCGAATCGATAAGGAAAAAGTCGCGTCGTGAATTCGATGTCGTTTGCGGGAAATGGAATTTGCCGATCTTTCGATTTAAATCGAGGATCGATGAATTCCATGATGTATAGTGCGTATTTCAGAAATCGTGCGTTTCAATCGTAGCGTTATCTTCCAGTTGGAAAGTGGAACGGCTTAATCTATGCTACACCTTTAAGAACGCCATTATCGATAGGAATCGAGACCTTGTCGAGATTACTTGTCGGGAAATCGATTAGTCCGTCACTAGCTTTAAGATTTCTTGTTCTTTATGATTTATATCGGATATTAAATATTATAGTTTGTGGTGCGGTTGGGTGAAGGGTGTTTAATCGTTCGCTTTGGACTGTTGAAGTTTTATTTCAAATTTAACATTACTCTTTACGTTATGAAAGAGAGGATAAAAAAATTAAATTAACGAGTGTTAGTCGACATGATGTCGTTAAAATCGATATGGGATTAAATTTGGAAAAATGTCGAATATTTTCTTCTAACGTTCTCGAAGTGGGAAAGACTATGCTGAAGTTTGTCATAAAAGAGAGATAGATAACATATACGGTTTAGATACTTCTAACTTCATACCGTCTAATTATTAGAAAGCAATCTATCTTCCCTTCATATTTTATTATCACACATTATAAAACCATCATAAAATAACCATACGAATTTACGTAAATCCGATTCAACCCCTAACGCGTTAATCACATTAAATGAAAATCTCTCGATCATATTTCCAATTTTTCTCGAAGTATAACCTCTCTTTCTTTGTTTCGAGAGAGAGAGAAAGACATCCACGGAGAGAGGGAGAAAGAGAGACTAAGAGAGAGAAAGTACCAGGAGAAAAGGAATAAAGGAAGTATCTTTTCCGCGGAGTTGTCGAGAAAAATTCTTCTAAGGTATATCGGCTAATATCAAAGGCTCTCGTTGAACCCTCGTTGACAGAAGAGTGCGTTTATAATCGATGTTGGATAAAGCGTGCTTGCTCGTCTATACATATTGATGTGTTGGTAATTCTCGTTCGTAGGTGATCACGTGCGAGGGCGGCTTTTAATAATGGCATATGCACGAGCCGCTCGACCGAGCGTCGCGACGCTCTCTCTCCCCTTTCTCTCTCTTTCTTCTCAACGTCGGAAGTGGAGCGAACAAAGTGCGAAGCGGCGCGTGTTCCTGCTACCGTTGTTGCTACCACTGCGCACCCGTTGCTACTATCGTCCAGTGGTCAGAGCACACCACCATCGTGGAGCTCCCTTTCACGCTCGACCTTTTCGTCGTCGAGATAAACTTGTCTCGTTTTATCGGATTTCCATCGGGCCGCGTGCGCTTTGCGATATATCAAAAATTATGGATCGATGAGATTCTTTTGGATCGTGGCGAGAGTTGGAAAAGAGAAAAAAAGAGATTCTTATTTTTATGATTTTTAATAAACCTGTGAGTTTATACTATCTTTTTTGGAATGGACATTTGGTAGAATTTATTGTCATATCTTTTAGAACTCGTAGTACTTTTTATGATTGATGGTTTTATTGGGGTAATAATTGATAATCATTTTAAATACAGTGACCAGGGGTTGAAACTGTTATAAAAATAATTGTTATCATTGAAACAGAGAATCGAAAAAAGTGTTATGATTTTTATTAATATATCGGTTCTAACCTATATCGGTTTCGTTTCCTGAACATCGATTATGGTGCGTAACTAATATAGAATCCATATTATATTGATTCTATAGCTGTTAGTTGTAACTGTGGAATTAATATAATATCGGTTCTTAAAAACTAAAACCGAAATCGATATAGACTTACTCATCTTTAACAATTATAACCCAAGTCAAAATTTTATGACTAAACTCAATCAAATATGATGAATAAACTTCAGTTTCAATCTCCAAATGGTAGATATGTGTTTCAAGAACCAAAACCAACATCATAATTCTTTTCAACCCCTGCCAGTGACCCCATGGCATTCAACGCGTTAAAGATTTTTCTTTTGAACTTCACCGACGCGTTCAAGGGACGAGTTTAACTTCCTTTCTTTGAAAGAGAAAATATCATCGATCGTCGAGCTCGTGATCGGAGATCTAGTTTTTCTTCTGCTTTTTCTTTGATAAAAAGTAAACTAAAGAATATTTCATTGGATTGTCGTTCGAGGAAATTTCTGATTCAACAACTAAGTTCTTTCTTCGATGTCGGCTCGTCTCGCTTCCGGCGGAGATCACGTAGAAGGGTGGTTTTCACGGGTCGCGCTCGCGGCTGCTCGTTTCTTCTCGACGCAGCCACGTAGAACGATCTACTGCGACCAATCTCTTTTACGCGTGTCCCTTCACGGCTCGTGAGTTCGGCGCGCGTGCTCGCCGTGACGCGGCTGGGCGCGTGCTAATCCTTTTCTCTCTCTCTTTTTTTCATTCTACTTATCTCTACACCATTTCTCATCTTTCTTTTTAATTTATATACATAATAACACTTGTTACCAGCCTACGTCTATTTTTGAAAAACTGTTCCACGCGTAACGATTATGATCGATGATCATCGTATGAAACGTATTTGTGAGTTTATTGACATCCACGCGACTTATCCACGTGCGTTAACTCTTCCATATACATATATCCCCTCGATAGTAAATCGTATTGTAAATTTGTCAGGAGGGGGTAAGAAGCTGCCGAGTAATCGTGCGAATCGTGCCTCCATTGTCTTAATCGGCTCGATTCGTCCACGCGAACAACGAAGCGATAAGAGCCCGCGAAGTCAGCGGCCTTCGTTTTGTGCGTGCTCGTGTAGTATCGGAAAGAGAAAGAGAAGCATGGTGAAAGAGAAAGAAGAGAGTGGAGACGCGAGACGAATGGTGCACACGAGAAGGAGGTGTCAGGTGTCACGGCTGTCCGGTTTCGTTTGCAAACAACACGGCGCGCGAGCCTGTAAAAACATTTTCTCTTCGATAGTTACAATCTTTTTCCTTAGATCCCGTTTTCATGTACCCGTGTCTATCGATGACGTTGGTAAACTACGCTGCATTGTCCCCTGATAATACCGACGGGTAACTTGCTTTGTCATATTTTGCTGATGTCGTGGGTGGTTAGTCGATATGCTGGTGTTCCTGGGATTTTGGGATATGAGTTCTTAAAAATGGAATTAACTTTTACGGTAGTATGCTTGTTTTTTTATTGGACACCTAAGTCTTCATAGGCTTACACAACTTTATTCGTGGTATTTTATGGTTTTTGACCACACTTAACTTTTGAGTACTGACGTTGCTTAGCCAGGCAATTTTTCATGTACTAATAACAATATTAGTTATTTAAACTATGTTCCAACTGTTATGTACTAAGAAAAGATAAAACAACATTTTTATATAAAAATTATCTTTGCATTCAACGTGTTAAACAACGAAGCTCCCTACATTTGTGTCTAAAAATCACTGAATTATTTATCCCATGGTTCGACTTAACAAAAAAAGAGAAACTATGAACCTAATCTTCATTATTTTGATTCAAACCATCGTCGAACAGTAGAATTCGTCGATCCGTGGGTATCTCGAAGGCTAGTAGAAGCTCGAGAGCAGGGAGGATTTATCGCGCTTCGTGCCGTCGCATCGACGCTGCCACCGGCACGACTCACAGCTCGGACTTATACTCGACGTACATACGTATAGAGGAAACTCGAGCAGCTGCGCTCGCACATAACTTCCCTCCGCCCTTTTCGCGCATAATGATACATCGCGCCGGACACGAAAGTTATACGCTTTAATTCGAGACTCGGTCGCTCGCGCTCGGTGACCGTATATCGATCGCCAATTTGCTATGCAGATCGGAACCCTTTAGAAGCCGCTCCTCTCGCATTCTCTTTCTCTCTTCAACGGAAGAAAACAAGAACAAAGAGAAAATCGAAGGTGGATGATAGTCGAGACGAGTTCGAAGCGTAGAATGGTAGCCGATATCTCGAAGATAAGATTACGTGATTGTATTTCGATCGGGAAGACAATTACTTGGCCACCTTTTATCTCTTTCTTTCTTTCTTTGCGTTATCTACCTCCCACGATCACCCCCTCTTCTTTAAAAAAACCCATCGTTCCAAAAATTTCTTATTCGTGGCCTCCTCGAACGATTATAACGTTCGATCCAATTATCTGAGAATAGTTTTAAAGCTTCCGCAACAAATCAAGAGAGGGAGCGTTCGTTGATTGCTTCGATGGTGGATCGACGTTGAACGAAGCAAAGCCGATCGATCGATCGATCCAGATCGAGATGCGGATAGCGTGCTGGATCTTCTTCTTTCTTGCTAACCGACCGCTCGCTTCTCTTTAAAGAGAAGGAACGAAGGGAAGAAGAGAGCCTTCGATATATCCTGATTTTTGTCGATCCATTGCGCGAACGAGAGAGAGAGATCGAACGTGAGCAATCTCTGCTACTCTCGGTGGTACGCCAGCGCAATTAGGAAATCCATTTGGCGTAATTGCGCGCGAAGAGAGCGTGCCCGGTAGCGGGCGAGCTTCTCGTCCTCGGATCGCGAATCGCTGCGTTAGCCTTTCCATCCGCTTGGTCATTTACCCCTATCCGGCCACTTCGCTTATTTCTTTACTTCTTTTTTTTTTTCAATGTGGATGACTTCGTGCTTTTCGATACGGCCTTTTCATCTTGTACCTTTCTAAAGGATCTTTCTATGAGTATGTGATCAATTAAATGTCGTTATCGTTGTTAGGGAGTTTGCGATGTTTTCGGGAGAATAGATCTTTACTGTTTCGTCACTGAATTGTATAGAGTTTCTGCTTTTTGTAATAAATTAATACATTTTCTTGAACGTTTTTTTGATATACTAGCTCTTTCTTCTTGTTTGTCACTGTAACTGTTATTATTTATCAAAGAGCCTGTCTCTGGAAATTAAATAAATTAATGGTAATATACATATACATATCGTCGCTCAGCTAACAACACTGCTCATGTCATTTCGACAAACTTTGCAGAAGAGTTGATATTTTATTAAATATGCTCCAGTTAATAATACGTGCTTTACTTAAGGATAAAAAATAATTTAACAAACTCAGTTTACCAGTTTGATTAGTATTAACGTTTTATTTTGACTCGAGCTGTGTTGTTTGCAAGCGACAATATCTTGAAAATTTAATTAAAACTTCGTTTGGTTTCACTTTTTGATAAAAACACTTAATTAAATAAAATTGTTTTACGAGCGTATTCGCGATAGTTATTGCAGACCGTAAATCTAATGCACGTTGCTATGTTGATTCGACGTGGAAAAGTCTCGTGTTCTTTTCCTTGGCATTTCGAGCCAACATTCAAGACAGATAGAGAGAGAGAGACAAGAGATTTCTTTTCCGTATCACGCCCATCGTTTTTCCATTTCTTTCGTACGATTTCATTTCCCGCTCATGTACTACGATTCCGAGACGTACGCCCACGGAAATCGAACGACGGCGCAACGTAATGATCGGCTATTATGCTAATCCACCTTGAAGGCAATTCTCGCGCGATGATACTACTAGCTGCGAATTGTCAGTCGCGCGTACGTCGTCCTCGTCGTGCCGCGTTTCTGTCCTCGGCGCAAGAGGCGAATGCAAATCGATGTTACTTCGTTACTTCTACGATTTCTCCCTCGAAACGAAATTTTTACATTCCTGGTTACGGGAAGCAGATCTAGAAAAAGTTTTATTTGAAATAAAAATAAGGAATGATAACTATTTGAAATAATTTATTTTGGATCTTTATTTTTGATACTATTATTTGAAAAGTAAAATGTTTATAATTTGAAAGTTCAGATAAAGTATATATTTCATCAAAAAAGAATATAAATTTTATTTATAGCAATCATAAATAATAAAATTAAATCTAATGTTCAGATAAGAAGGGTTCAGATAATGTAGCTTTTATTATATTTCAAAAAAGAACATAACTGTTAATAATAGTGTACGTGTTTAATGCTTCCCCTTGGGATTACATGAACCCAACTATTAATAATAACAATCATACCTAGAAGAAAATTCGAATAATCAAAGTTTATTCTCGATAGGAACCAAGAATCGATAGTTATCTCATCTTTCGAAGATCGATTTACGCTTCTCGAATTCGACGTACAAAATTAGGCCCTTCATGCTCGATAATAATACCGTACCGATCTGACAACACCACGATGAGAAAAAGGGGGGGATAGATCTTGATAAAAAGTCTCCAAGAATCATGAATGAAAGCTAACCAAGCGGCCCAAGCGATCTTTGGGTCTCTCAAGTGGAATAGTCCCGAGAAAACCGGATCCACGAAAGCAGAAACAGGTTATCTAATCTGCTGCCTAGCTTCGACTTATTTTCGATATATCGCACGGCTAGTTTAGCTACGCGGGTATTAATTTCTTTCTCTCTTTTCTCATCGAATGATGTAGAAAGCATATTTCTTTTTTTTTTCCTTTTTAACGCGACAACTACGACGAAGATAGCGAGAAGCTCGTGTCATTGTCTTTGTACGCGTGGTATACCTACGTAACATTGGTTTCGATGGAAGTGAATGTAGAGGAGGAGAAGGCGGCAGAAAGTCGCGCGACGTGGCCGTGTGAATCGTTCTCTAATTAATTCTTCGAGCGGACGGTAATGGGCCGAGCGAAGTGCGCGCGCGTAGGTGGCTGGCTGCGGGTTTCTTCATCGCTCGCAGGTGTTGCCATCGTGTAATGAACGACCGATTGGCTTTCGACGATATTTTATCCGCCCTCCTCTTCTTCTCTCATCCTCCTTTTTTCTCTTCTTGCTTCTCGTCGTTATAAAAAAAGAAAAAAAATTCTCTCCTAAAATTTGATCGTTCAAGGACGTCGTTTCGGTGTGAACGACTTCGATAATCGAGTTTCTATCAAATTTTTGCGTCTTCCATCGAACGGTAGAATTAAAGTCTCTCTTTTTTTTTAAAGACCATACCGTGCTTCTCTTTTCTTCTTTTAAAGGGAGAATATCGGTTTTTACGTCTATATACCGGAGAAAGTACAAGGTAATGCGATAAATATATACACGGGGGTTGGAGGATGCTTGCTAATCGTCCCGTGAAGCGTTATACGTTCCGTGGGTGTATGTGTGAAAGTACGAGCTCTACCCTCTCTCTCCCTTCGTCCATCTCTATCTACGAGTAGCTATGGCGCTCTAGGGGTTTACGGAGGGGTTGTTTGTTGGCCTTGACCGTGAATTTATCCCCCTTTAACGTAGAAGAGAAAGAGAGTGAGCAGGTTGGTTGGGTCTAACGGCAGGATGCACACCGAGGCTATCTCGTCTCGTCGCTTTCCCTCTGGAAATCAATATTACTCTCTCGTGTACCACCGGCAAAGCCGGGGTTCCGTTCCCTCCTCTCTCTCTCTCGTCCAGGAGACACAAGCTCAACGCGCAATTTTTCTTCGACGTTGGATATAACGACAAAACTCGATTCTCTCTCGTTATCGCAAACGATGGGAAAGCGAGTTTCGTTGTAAACGATCGCTTTAAATCGAGAGCAAACGACCCTTTTCCATTTGAACTGGTTCGTTCGTTTATAGTTTTTTCTTTTGTTTTATTCAGAAAAAAAATACTGTCACGTTATAATCTCTAGTCAAATTTAGACGCTTTCTCTAGAATATAAAATATTTACAGCTACCAACAATGATGTGCACCCTCTCGAAGCTTTTGTAAGAACACACGCGCTGCCTCTCGATGGAACAATGAGATTCGTGAAATTTATGCCCAGTGTTCTCGTTCAAGCGAGTCCTACGGCGCGTGCTTCGAGATAAAAGTGAAAAAAAGGAGTAGTAGTGGTGGTGGGAGAGGGGGGAGGAAAAAGAGTTATAGGAAAACGATATCCACCGGTCGAGAGCCGTAACCGTTCCCGCTTACAACGTCTCTCGCGTACGGTCGTACGTATCTGTCGGCGGTTTATGTTCCCGACGCATGTAATACTCCCACTAACGCGAGCTAGATTTAACAGAGTAATTAACGCCCACGCTTACATTTAGCTGCCAAGCGCGATTGACTTTGCTCTTGGTCTTTTTACTCTCTTGTTATCTCTTACAAACACGAAGTTCGGCATACGAATCGAACGCTGTGTAAAGAGACCTCGATATTTAGACGTCGTTAACAGGGGGAAAAGAATGAGACCCGTACGTTTACGATATTACTTGTCAGCGCTGGGGTCGTAAATGTCTCACGACGCTTTCGTGCTTGGTAAGCTCGACAACCATGATCGATAGGGTCGTACCTACGGATTTTGCGAATTATATTCTTTCGTCCTTTGGAAGAATGACAACTATGCGTTCTAGGAAGATTTTTAAAAATAGCTTTTGACGAGTTGCTACGCGAAATTTTTACCTTTGGTGATGGAATTTTTATTATTATAAGTATATAATCAGAAATTGGGTAATTATTCTATTTTATTTATAAATTATATATCAGTCAATAGGTTGTGAAGTAAATATCTTCGAATTGGTAGTAAATACAAAACTTTCCGAAATAATTACATTTATACCATCTTCAATTTAATAATGAGAACAAATCTGTGATTTTGAGCTTTTACAGGAATCGATTAATTAGTATAAATATCGTGATATTACGTAAAACGTTTCGGATAACAGTAGCAAGAGCACAGTATCCCTCCCGTAATCCCTGAATGTTTATATAGGTCAGGAGAGACGCGTGGCGCCTATCGATCGACCCTGGAGGGTTCGAGTTCAAGGTCGCGCATCTTGTTTTAGAGGCTGTGCAGTGCAGCCGGACGTTCTCGGTTCGTGCCTTCGAGATAAATCACTGACTCGGCGCGAACGATAGCGATAGAACAATGATATCCAATATAGATTTTAATCTTATCGATGTGCGTCAATTTCCAATACAATAAAAATATACGATAAATCTTGATACGTGAAAAGTAAAACGTTTATGTAAACCACTTGGATTGGAACACGAACATGAAGCGAACTATCATGTTCGATTGAAGTAGTAACTGTACTCAATCTTTTCTTCGATCTTCATTATTTGCTGTTAACATTTTAACACATCCTACTACATGACTAGAATTAGTCATTCGTATTTTGCAGTAAATAAATAAAATCAATTCATTAACGAGAGACAAGATCATAATTTATTAGGAGATATAAAACAGATTTAACTTTCTATTTCTTTCAACTTATTTAAATAATTTTTCTGGGCTACGAATTTACATTGCAAATAACGATTGGATGTGTCTATACTTTCAATTTGATTACATCATTGAACATTTCTTTCAATTTCTTATCGAACAATGAAATATCATTATTTGTAAAAAAAACAGCAACTATGAGTCAGTCTTATCCATCGAAAAGTCGAACTATCAAAGCTACGAAATATCCAAAAATAGTCCGTTCGCTCTACCTTAACGTATTTACGATGCCGTAATCCAGGATAATACCTCGTCTTTCTTTCCTGTTCCTCCTCCATTTCCTTCGTTCCATCTCCTCCCATCAGGCAACTCTCGATACTTTCTACATCCCTACCTCGGCACTATCCTTCCCGCTCCATCTTTCGCGGTTATTCGCTTCCGTAACGGCCGTTGAACGATCGCTGGCGCTAGGAAAACGATCATTCTCTATGGTCGAACAGGTAGCTGGGTTGGGCCAGGTCGTTAAGTAGGTGTACATACCTGCCGCAATCGTGGAGTCGCCAAAGAGCCTGGCTACCGGAGTTAACGAGTCTCCTTCGTGCTCTTCTCTTCATCGTCTTTCTTACTTTTCTTTTTGTCTTCTTCCTTCCACTGGCAGAGTATAGCTACGCGAACAGGTATCCGAGTCCTGTCTTCTTCGTGTGGGCAGATAGACGCAAGAGGAAATGCATCGAGATATCGATATCCAACCACGCGCCTCCAGCCGAAGATGAGGTACGTCCACCTTGTCCCGTGCTCTCGTATTCGCGGCTCGTATACACACAGAAGTTCGCTACACCTTATCTCGGATCGGATCTCGTCGTCTCTTCTGCTCTTAAAGCGGCTGGTCGTTTGACGTCTCCTCGACATTCTCTCTTTCTATCAGTGGTTCTCAAAGCGAACGAATCCGTTGTGTAAACGATGATTCGTCCTCGAGACTTTTGTTTTCTATTTTTTTTTCTATCAGGTAGACCTCGAAGAGACTCTCCTTGATTATCCTATCGCGAGTTCGACCGAATTGAGATCATAATCGCTCGTGCAAGAGTGTATGTCGTCGTGGAGAAGTCGTTCTTTTTCATATTGCGGTCACTTTTTGCGGTTTTACAAGGATCTCTGCACCGCTTCATCATCGTCGAGTAGCTGGATAATTCTTGTTAACGCCTGTATAGATGTATAACTAGATACTCCTATAATTTGTCGTTAATTTTTCAAAGAAACGAACGAAACTGTCTTATGGTTAAGAGAAGAGTCTCGTGGCTCGTTAACACGCGTACGGATATCACGATCTTAATGCGAGCCGATCGTTGATCCGTATCCAAAGTCATCGATGCTAACTGCTATTGGGATGGTTCGAAACTAGGCTTAAGATGGAATGAAGGATCGTTAAAATTAATGATTCGTGCGTTCGATCTAATCTCTTTCTCTCTTCTTCTCTGCATCTAGTCCTGCTCAAGGACGTTCGCTTCGATTATCGGTAATCTAGATTTCGAAGAGGCTAAGCTAATTCGAGCGTATGCGTCCGGTGTTATTAAAAATATACCTACTCCTACTTAAAAGTGTCAAGGAAAGTAGGGGTTTATCCGGACGTTTCAAAAACATATCGAATCGCCAAGAAAACTTGGCAGGCGTGTTCGTCCGTGTGGTACGTCTTCGGCTTCGAAGGGTCCGATGACGTTGTACCATGATCGAGAAAAAAAGAAATAGACAAAAATGGACTTGTCGAAAAGGATGAAAGTTTAGTTTGGTGAGAAAGGATGGAAGAAACTGATCGAAGAATGGCGTCGACGAAGGTGAAAGGCGGATCGATTTCGGTGTTACTTAGGATCGATCGAACTTCGGCACGTACACCTGTTGCGAGCCTGGACCAACTTAAGGTCCCTCCATTGGCGGCTCTTTCTCCTCATTTGTAGACACACCGGCCCTCCCACCTTCGTCTTATTTGTACATGCAGGTATCCTAACGGCTTATACTCTTTCTCTCTCCCTCTTTCGTTCTTTTTTCTCTTTCTATATATATATCTCCTTCTTTCTCATTCCTTCGCCTTCTCCAAGCGGTAATAAATTCTCGACGCTGCTGCTTCTTCTTTGCCTTGTTTCTCCCCAGCTTCCCTTCCTTCGACTTTTCTTCGCCTTATGCTCCGCACTCTCGCGTTATCCCATTGTACTCTCTCCGCTTCGGTAAAAGAAAGATAGAAAGCGACGTCGTTTGCACCTCGAGAACCTTTTTTTTGTAGATCTTTCTCTATCTTTTTTTTCTTCATTCTCCACACAAGGTGTCAATAAGTTTACGCTGGACGCAGTCGCATAAAATAATATTTCGCTGGAATGACCATTTGTGTAGGTATGTTGCATGCTACTGTTGTGACATTCGTTTTAAAATTTGACGCGAGTGCTTCGTCTTGAATACTAATTGCATTTGATACAAAAAAGTAACCATCGGTCCTATAAAGTCCAACAAAAAAAAATACGATTAATGCCGAATATTTTCATATCATTAATCCGAAAAAAATTGTAAACAAATACGAGTTTACACAGTATCTCTTTGATACTCAACATATTAATGACTTTTTTCTACTTTCTACTCTGATTCATCTCGAATTATTATATAGATCGTACGTTTACATATCTACTCTGTTCAGGAAAGTCAGCAACCTAACGCTTTCTCTTTCTCTCTCATAATTATTATTATTATTTTTTCCGCCCCATTTTACCACGAGGTTCGAAGGTGGCATCGATTTAGGTGCTAATTGCGCGGCACCGTATAATCGTGCAAAGTCGGCCGTTATCGATACGCGAGTCTTACGGCCGTAAGACAACCGCGCGCGCGCGTAGTAATTGCTGGCAGTCATCGACGCGCCGCTTGATTGAAATTCCTGACTGTATACTTTTATTATCGACGGAATCTTATCGCTTTCGTAGCTTGTTATTTCATCGTTTGTCATTAATAAAACGCTCGCCCTGCCATAACACACGCTCGATCGCGATCTATACTCTTTTAATATGTTATATACAGGGTGTTCCCGAACGTGTGGTACGACCGAGATGATTATGATTCTACGTGAAAAAATAAGTCGAAAATGATGAATAAGATTTTTTTATACTGGGAACCGTGTTCGAGAAAAATCACTTTAAATGTTACAACTGATCTCTTAGCATCGTCTACAGAACGAATCGTTGAGTGCATACGTACCTCATGAATTTTTACAGTCATTTTATCGAAAACGGTGCCTCGTATGAAAAACTTTCATTTTTCATTCTTGACTTTTTTTTTTCACGTAAAATCATAATCTTCCCGGTTATACCATACGTTCGGGAACACCCTGTATAAAAACATATATGTGTAGGTAGATATATATAATATCAGATGTAAAGTATAGTTTGCGAATACGTGAGAGGCTTGAAAATAGCCGGAGGTGTAGTAAAAATTTGCTGGATTATTTCACGCTTGATTACGTGCCGCTAATGACACTCGTAACTGACTTTTTCTCTTTCTTTCTTTCTCTCTCTTTCGAGTCGTTCACGGTATTTCGAGCGAAATTTACTTCTCCCTCACGCAACGTGCCTCGTCGTTACCGTCCATCTTTTCTCTTTCTCTCTTCTTTCCATCGTACTCGTCTAAACGAGGAACCACCTGCTGCGTTATCGACACGCGTGGAATTCTGCTCGTCGAATCGAATCCTAACTCACTCAAGATGGAAGAAGAAAAATCCCCTCCCTTTCTTCTTCTCTCTTTTCCTATCCTATCTTTCAAGGCTCTTCCCGTTACGGCCGAACTCGCATATATATCTTCCTTGTTTCTTAACACTTTACGTCGTTAATTATTAATTACGAACAGCGAGGAGGGAAGCTCGAGCAACAGTGATGATTACTTTCGAATGTAATACTCATGCTTGGTTTAATATACATGAGCGTTACGTGCTTATCTCGATGTTAATCGAGATACTTAGAAACTTTAAATATTAACTCGGGGAATGGTTACCTCGTTGAGCCACGGTTTCATATATTTCATGTATTTATCTACATAAAATATACAATATTATACACAGGATGAGTCAATAAGAATTAATGTTTCAAATAACATCACTTATTGCTTGTACGAACTAAACGTTTTAAATAAATCAAAAAAATATTCAATTGCATCCATCCGATGCATCCCTTTTTATTGTATTTTATTTAAAACGTTTTTTGATGCGATCACATATAGTTAAATGCACTAGGTATCTAGAATCATATATAAGTAGGTACTATCTCTGACCACCCAGGCTCAATGTACCTACATTCTCGGTAAAGGCCAAATTATGAAGGTATTTCGACGGTATAAAGATGACCCGCCCTCGATATCGTTGAATAAAAGTCATTGGAGTCTCGTAAATTTTGAAATGGGACAGCAACCGTTCATACACACATGCCGTGGATCGTTCACGATGAAATACGTCACAGAAAATACGTATTTAATAATCGCAGAACCGTCGGTGGCCTCGTCGTATAAAACCTGCCAGGTGTTCTCGCCAGAGTGAAATTCGGATACACTTTGACTGTGATTACCTGACGAATGGATGGGAAGGACACGTTTCTCATGGACTATCGAGCGAGATCGAGCGAGATCGAGCGGCTTTAATTAGGCCCATCTGTCCCGATATCGCGATGCACCTTTTCCAAATATTTCTTCTTCAAAGACGATTGAAGACTTTATTCGGAGTCTTTATAAGCAAAAGGTTGATTTACGATCGACAGGTTCGCGATTTCGAAGCTTGCTGGGGGACTTTGCCCTTTAGCAGCGATTGGTTTGTCTCCTTACGTCATCGTGACTACCTGTAGTCAGGGAAAAAGAGAGAGAGATTAAAAAAAAGACGCACCGCCTCGGGTCCGATGCAAACGAGCGAACTAGGTCGTCCTCCTAAACCCTCGTCGGTCACCGGAACCCTACGCGACCCTTCGCAGAGTCTCTCAACCGATCCCTATAAAACACTGGAAACGTGAAATGTTATTTTTAAGTTCTACTATCGATTCGATCGAGGCTGACTCCGATACGAACAACACATCTTTCGTTTATTTATCGCTACTTCCAGAAAAGCCTTCTTTCGAGCACCCGGACGCTTTCCATCGACCACGTCCTTCCTTGATAAGGGCGCGTCTTTACGTCGAATTAAGTGTAATCTCGAAGGAAGCGGCTAACCAGACACGGAAGTTGGCTGCTGTGCAAACTAAATTGTAAAGTCCAAGCGCGAACATAAAAACTGGGATATATATATATATATTCTTTTTTTTCAAAACACTTTTGGTTGATATACTAAAAAAAAGACTGAAATAGGTTGAGAACCATCGTGTGGTTCACCTGCCAGCTCGAAACGGTGGCCTGTTAATTACGCGTGGTACGAACCCACGGAGTTAACAGTAGTGATCCGCTATCATCTCCGGTGGTTCGGCTTTTCAAGCGATTCGCCCAGGCTCCGCTTCTTGGCACCTTCGGCAACAGCTTTTACCTTCGAATTCCTGGATCCCTTTTTTTTTAGTCTTTACGACGAAAGTCCATCTAGTCGAACCACGAATCGTACTTTCTTATTGACAGATAATGACCACCATATTTAATCCATAGACCAAATGAAGGATACAGGAAAAGAATAAGGAATGTCACAATTTTTGTATTTTAGTCTTTTACATTGTTTTTTCATTATTTGTTTCTGTTTCAAAAAGTATGATTTCACAAAAAATATGTTAAATAATAACTTATAATTACTCTTAAGTAAAAATTAGCATATTATTTGCTCTCAACAAGAAAAATATAACTTTCAAACTTTTAATTACATTTTTCTCTTAATCAACTCATTAGCAAATACCTTGTTCTTTGTTTGTACCCTTCAAACGTAAAGCCGACTCTTCACCGATCCATCGGCAACCCTCGTTTCTTGAAAATCGTATGTAGTCGGCACTCGATCATCGGAAAAGTCTCTTTTCATTAAGCATCGCGATTAATTCCCGTTCTAATCTGCTTAAACGTCTCGAACGGCTGTGGTAATTAATAATCATTAGAAGGGATTTTCTTGAGGTGGACGATCCAAGCGACGGAGACATCTCGTTAGATGGATCGATTCCGGCTTCGGCCATTTACTCCTCCCAGACGCAACTAGTAGCTGCGTGAACTCGGCGATAAACGAAGCTCGCATGACTGGATACTTAACAATTCCCGAATAGCGTCTGGCCGGTAATTTCTACTTTGTTGCTAGTCCGCGACTCGGTGGTTGTCGAACAGCTTTCTCGAGTTTTTACATATATCCGACCCGGAAAGTTGCTAGAGTTCACTGTAAGTTTTGTGGCAAAATTCTTCGATACCTGTTTAGTCAGTCTACCTATCAATACATATATCCTAGCTGGATAAGTCGATTTTTGCGGGATTTTTTAATGGAACGTTATCTATAGACAATTACGGATCTTGATTTTGTGTAACCTCAGGCACAATCTGATCTATTGGCCCTACTAGAAATATGATGGTTCATCAATTAAAAAATTTTTTTTATTTATTTGAGAATGAAACACCCAACGATACCAAGGCCGCCCCCACTTTGCCGAGGCCATTGTCCATACAATTCGAAACATTTATGAATTTGTCACTAGGATTGATCACATATTTGAGCACCACTGTGGTTGGAACGAGGTAGACTAGCATTCGCATGACTTCAGAAACGCGTTTTCGCGTTAAAGAACGTTACGAGGGACTGGAGAGTACGGAGGGTAGACAGAGATGGCCAGTAGAAAGAGACGAGAGCGTGGCGGGTGTAGTATGTACCTGTTCTTCTAGGTTTAATGCATCCGTTTCGACGACTTTACGATCGGCCGGGAGGTCGTCGACGTCTCTTCCTCGAAAATAGAACGTCGTTCGGGACATTGTCGCATCTTCGTGAGTTCATGCGTACCCGTTTCGACTATACAAGAGAGAGGAAACCGCGAAACGAAGAAAGACGTCCTCGAGGAAAAAGAAGAGAAAACCGCGTATGCTCGACGGAAAGACGGAGAAAGCCCCGAACGGAATGGCACTGAGTGATTTAGAAAGCGATGTCCGCCAACGCGCTCGAGACTAGCAGAGAGTAAAAGAGAGAAAGAGTCAAAAGCCGTGGACTCTCCGCGTGTACGTCGATTTCCGAGATAAAGCTTTCCGTCTCCCACACGCCGGTACCTTTCTTCTTCCTGAAGAAAGGAGCGAGAGAGATAGAGAAGAGCCGTTAGGAGCCCTCGGGCCAACCCTTCTTTTTCTCCTCTTCCTCCTCTGCCTTCGAGATGTCGCGGAGACCGCGACTCCCACGAGACCGTTTACGATCTTCCTCGCTTTTAAGTTTACTTCACGCGAGACCACCTTCCGCGGATCATTTCTTCAATAATTTGTGCTTTCTAATAGGAATATTCTTAGTTGTTTTAAAGATGTCGTTAGGTTTTATCCGTTAAGTTTTCCTAGTCGCACGATCTTCGATATCGTTTCTGGAATTATTTTTGTACGAGGGTTTTGGTTGGACGATGAAAATCGAGAAGGTCGGTGTGAAGGAAGCTTTAGTTCCGGGGTAGACATACCTCGGCGGAGGCGTTCGGACCTTTAAAACACGAAAAGATCGACGCTAATGCCTTTTGTTTGTCTTCAGGGACAGCGTGGAATCCCGATGGAACGCGAGTCCCTCATTTGCGCTTTCGTATACTCGTTACTGTGGACGAGTCCTTCAAGGACTTCCTTGCCCGCATCAAATTCCATCCGATCTCGTCGTCTCTGCCTTAATAGTTTTCGAAATCTTTGGGGAAAAAAGGTTCTCGCGTTCTGGGAAAAAAAAAACAAATTTCTCGTCGTATTCTTTTCGAAATACATTGTCACATATTTTATCGAGAGGATATCTTCGATTAGCTGTTAGCAACGTGACGATGATGGACCAAGAATTGAAAAAAAAAGAGGTAGGAAAAGGTGGTGGAACGTTGCGTGGGGCCGACCAACATCGAGCTCAGAGACTTGGCGAAACTGCCGCGATATCTCGCGATATGCCTTCTGGAAGGCCATAACGCAATAATGTGCGGACTTTATGTGCCGATTATCGGTGCGGGAGTCGGCGAGATCCCATTAAGCGCCGCTCTAAGCTCCACACTCGCTTAGGCGGCACAGCGTGTGGCACCTGTCCGACTATGAACCGTCTCTTCTCTCTTCTTGTGAATCGTCGAGCTTCCACTACCTGAACTTCTTGCTGACACATTCTCGTTTTTATCTCGACTCATCTTTTCTTCGGGATCCTCGAAACCAGGGATTCATGAAACAAAAAAACATCTTCACTTTTAAGACGTTCGTACTTTACAAGATTTTTTATTTTAAAGAACTGGTTTATTTTTGGAAATTTGTAATTTTTCATTACAAAAAACCTTTTTTTCTAAAATCTTTACTTTCTATATTACATAACATGATTTAAACTCATGTATTAGGTTGGTAGGAAAGTTAAGTCGTTTTTCTGTTGCTTCAATTGGAATGTTCATTATTTCGTTGTTCTTTGTCCGAATTTTTTTAACCAGACGTTGCACTGTACGTTTATTTATTTATTTTTATTTCACCTTGGCAATCTTCTTTTAATTAAAATGATTTATATCGAGTCGAGATCTGTGTTTTCAAAGATAAAGTTGGAAAAACGACGACCTAACATCTATACTTACATGGAATAACTGAGGTCATAATAAATAAATAAATAAAAAAATCGATATTATCTTATCGATTGAAATATTCGATAGTTTTAACACGTTTACCAGATACATTTAACTCGTACAACTTATCTCATCTATCACCGACAGGCTCGTGTCAGAACGATAGACCGTATCAAAGTGATAATAATCGGCCTCGATAATGTTGCACAGCATGCAGCGATAGTGTAGCTGCCGTTCACGTAGCGGTAATTGGGGAAAGAAGGTGGAAGTATTATCGGTGCACACGCACACGTACCTACCATTCAACGTGAACGTCGACAAAGAGAGAAACGCAAAATAGGTGCCGATGCAACGAATCTGTCTGTATTCTCACGTTACATAGTAATAGTCTAATGCCTTAATATTTAGTTTGCCCTTAGCTAAGTGCGTTTCGAGCGAAGCAACGAAAACTTAATGAGATACTTCCAGTTTAATTTGTTGTAGGTAGTCTTGCTCGGTCGCTTTCTCTCTCTCTATCTTAGTACACGTAACGACTTCCACATCAAGATGAGTTCCTCCAGAATTCTTGGCGATTCAGCCCGGAGATGAAAGCGCTGCATTTTGCGAAGTAATAAATCGTCGGCATTAACGAGGAGCCAGTGTCCGCCACCGCCGTACTTGCGGAGTCTCGCGTGAAAAAGAAAAGAAGAAAAGGAAGGAGAGGATGAAAGTCGGTGAACCGAGTCGATAATTAGCCTGCACGTTTTTAGCAAGGCTTTATCGCGATCGACCGGATAAAGAATTATTCCGTCGACGACGCGTGTCGTCGCCAAGCTTTTGCTGACCCGTTATTATTTATTAACTCTTCTCTCTCCGGCATCGTGCGTATGTATCTCGAGAATACGAATGTTCTTCTCCTCATCTGGCATTCGTACGGACCAGGATCTCTTATATACTTCGTTAAGGACTCGTGTCTTTCCAGAGCACGGTTATATCGTTCTTGGAACTTTGCCAGAAGGCTATATCTCTCGTTTATCCTTCCTAGGCTTTTTAATAGCCGCCATTTTCGGTCTTAACGTCGAGCAATTTAACGAATGAGAAAGACAACGGTGGAAAAAAATCAACTGAGAGTTCGGGAAGGAGGGAAAGAAGCCTGACGAAGCGTTTTCGTAATTAAAACATGTTGATTCGAGTTAATTAAATCGAACTCGAGCGAAATCATGCTGGTTGACTCGAGACGCGTTTTTAAATGTGTATTCCTTCGATGTCAGCTCCACCCACTCGTTCTTTACTCTCTCTTTCTAGACTGTTCTTTTCTTTCTCGACGACAGGAGCATGATCGAAAAGTCGATGGCGATAATTAACGAGCACCCTGACTCGTTATCGTACTTTCAACATCGTCAGGATATCGTGACATTCTCATCACTTTAACCCTTTGCACTCGAAGCACTCGAGCTGAGAATCATACTCTCTTGAGAATCATACCGAAGCTGTCAAAATAAGTGAAAAAAATTGTTGATAAAAAAATCACTTTTGTTATCCAAACAAACAATGGATAGATGTGACAAATATAATTATATTTCAGTAGTTCTAGCGTTAAATTACCCAGTCGTGTCGTTCTCTCGTATGTTCGTTCGCCACACAACGTTTTTCCACCTTGGTGTATCTCGTCTCTTCTACGTAGCCCTTTTCTCATGATGAGAGGAAAGCACGCGAAAGGGTTTTATTACGGCTCCGATCGTTTCCCTCGGGGAAACTTACGGCCAAGAGAGATCGATTAATCTGTTGCAACGATGAAGTTGTAAAACGAGTGAAGTCGAAGGAAAAGAGAACTAGAGAACGGGGGAGGAAACGAGACGAGTGTCTTTTCGTTGTAGTGGAAGAGATAGCGAAAGAAAGAAGGAAAGAGAGAGAGGAAAGACAAGCTTAGTGGCATAAATCAGTTTCCGTTATGCGTCGCTTGGCTGAGCAACGCTTTTGCGTGTCAAGAATAAGAAGAGGGATAGACACGACCGATGAGAGGAGGATTCTCTCTCTTTCTCTCGCGATCTCGAGCGAACGTGCGGTGCCTTTTTCGAATGCCAGTCGTGATCGCATTGAAACGGGCTTCTTGGCCAGATTACACGGTGATACTCGCGGAACGTGTCTACCATTTGTCGACGACGAGAGGTACTAAGTAGCGAGTTTCCTTGACTAATCGTTCCTCAACATTTTTTTCACCCTTCTCTTTTCCTCGAGGTGTCGAGAAAGTTGTCAAGATTCTTCTTCATATCCGCTTCGTCGATCGCTTTCGGTGGCAAATCGAACTGGTCTCGTTCGGATGTGGCTTGAATAGTAACAAAAGTAGCTTGAAGTATTACTTTCTGTGGTCGAAGTTTCTACTTTGTCCATTAATTCCCTTGTAAGTGAAATTTTATGATACGATATATTTCTGGTGTAACGTGAAATGCTAACCAAGTGGAAATTTTCATCTTGACATGTTTTTTACTCTACAGCTACAAGCAGCTGTAAAACAGGCAAAAAAATTCGAATTGATTCTTTACACTCGACTGTCATCTTTGAGATGACATACTTCCTAAGTTACACAATTTTATATTATATTAAAATTTCGACTAGGGATAGTCAAACATTCGTTACTCATTTCTATACCCAATAAATGTATCTATAAATCTCTTTCACCGATTGGTGGAAATGGTTGGAGATGGTGGGAAGGATTACTTAGCGTGGTAATGACGATCGGTCGGCAGATGGCGGCCGTGATAAAAACTCGTCTTACCACGGCCGTACTCAGCCATGTAATACCTTCTCCATACTTACCCTCTCTCTCTTTTTCTCTTTAACGCGAATGCTCTTTACCTAACGCCCTGCCATCTTCCATCGGGCGTGCCTTCGTTCATGGAGCTTATCTAAAAGCTGGATAAACCGCCATTTTCTCTTCGTTCCTTTTTAAATTCAAAATCAGTAAAAGAGAAAGAGAGAGAAATTCTCGATCGAACACCTACGGATACTCATAAGACGATCGAGAAAGGTTTGTGGGAAAACGTTTCCTATCCTCGAGGAGAAAGGGATTAGTTAAGTTTCTCTCTCTCTCAAATCCAATCATTTTACGATAAGAAAGATAAAGAGAATAGCTATACCCAGCTGGCATAAGAGTCCAAGGCATCGATGTGTTACTATTTACGGTACTCACTACTGTTATAAGATGGAGCGGTACGCTTAGTTTCGTTACGAAGTAATAGATATCTTGTTATTTAACGAGTTACTGCGGTTCTCCGCTTTCCGCCGGCTCGTGTTCCGCACCGAAGCGCGTGCAACGTCATAAAGATCGCGTTTACGTTGCGTTCGATGTTCCTTCTCCTCTTCCTTCTCTTTTTATTCTCTTTCTTCTCCTTATCTTCGTTTTTCGCTTCGTCATAACCGCGGGATGTTGCTACGGGCGAAGGAGGACGGCATGCCACGCGGTATCCTACACTATGTATTCGTGATTTTATCTTGAACATCTTGGCATGGTATATAAGCAGAATTCATTGACATCGTGCTAATACGTTGTTGCTTCAAATTTCCGAAGCATAGTCCTTCGATAAAAATCCGTGCGTGGGTTTACGAACAGTTTGCATCGGGAACACATCCTGTTTCCATGATTGCAACTCAGATGTCTCGGAGACTAACGTAGACTCGTCGAATGAAAAAACCTGGATACGTCCTTCACGAGTCGAACGAGAGCCACGGTTCGATTGATTCGGGTTAAATACACGAAGCCGCCGTCAAAAAAACGTCATCGGTGTCCGTGACGGTAGATCAAAGTGAGAGAGATAGAGAAAAAGTAACGAGATCGCCGTGAAATGGATTTGAGAGTCACTGTGTCGTTGTTAATCAACACTTCGATGGACAAGATCCTTTTTGTCGCGGCCAATGAGCAGGTCTGTTAATTTCTTGCCACGGACGTGGGGATTTCATTTCGTAACTTTACGATCGATATAAGAGAGAGACGAGGGCCTGTCTCTTTCTCTCTCACTTTCTCTCTCCGTCTGTCTCTATCTTTCGTGATCGACGAGACGTATATGTATGCGTGTATGCATGTTCCAATCGGCGTCGATCTTTCTCGATTGTCGCATGACCGGAACGCCTACACCCGACGGTGTCGAGTGTCAAACGCGGATCGCTTCGGATTGATTTACAGATGGGATTTGTCCTTGCGATCGAGACATGCTCTTCTGCTTCTGAATCCACGCGTCGTTCCATCTTCTCACGGACATCCTCTTCCACGTTGCAATCATTTTTATTCGTATTACTAATTAACAACCCTTGTGACAAGTTTTTGTCAGGTTAAATATATTTTATGTTTTTCACAGCTTTTATTATTATTATTTCATTCATTTATTTCTAATACTCGTGATCGACACGATAGCGATATTTAATTAAAAATCTTGACAGGTGTAACCAATTTAATATGCGTGAGATACGAGGAAAGCAACGATAAAAATATAAACAAATTTGTCCGTGAATGCAGTACGATCTATGTATCTCGAGATATTACCACGAGGATGTTCGGATATCCGCAGTCGGATACGTCCCGCTCGAGGCATGTAATTTGAAAAGGCACTCGATGTCTACCAGTGATTTATGTAGGACGCGTCGCGTCTTGCGGTATATAGAAACTACGATGACGAGGATGGTAACGGCTACTATGGTGGTGTTACTGGCACGCTCATCTTAGGATAATCCTATAAACTGTAGCATATTTCACGTTTATTGCCGCGCGGCTTCCTTTCGCTCTTGACGCTTCTTTACATTTTGATAGAACTAACCGCGTGAACCGAACTACGCACATTTTTTTTTTCTTTGTCTATTTCTTTTTTGAATATTTCCGAATGAAATCAAACTCGTGTGTTAAAAAGATTTATAAAAATTGTTTATGAAGAGTATAGGAATGGTTACATAGATGTGTTTAATAAAAAAAAATCCAAAAACGTCCCGTCCGAATTATCGATATCAAATTTAAAGCAACATAACCTAAATTTACATTCTCGAGAGGAGTCTAATGATCTAGAAAATTGAGAGAAAATGGAAAGAGAGTGCGATATCGTTAAAGACGTGGCTTCTCTCCTTCTTTCACACTCTTTTCCCTTTTCGAGTGTTTTGCCAAGACCGCAACAGGGGGAAGTTCCCTTCCGGTTCGTTCTTTTTTCAGTCTAAGCGTCGACCGTCGCTCCTTCGGCTTCTGTTCTTCATCGTAGTGCGTCACTTCGTTCTTTCTCTCTCGTGCCGCTTAAACGCGCATTATACGTGCGTGCGCGGTCCTTTGCTCAGCATCTGTAATTTCAGCGCTCCGTGTGACACTCACGCGAATGTGGAAGCTACGAAAGAGAATTCCCCCCTTCCTTCTTTTCTCTTGTCGGAACGGAATAACGGACGTTAACTTCGCGTTTCTTCTTTCCAAGTATCCTCCACGAAGTTCGCTATTATCGTGAACCGTCTTTTAAGATTTAGGTTATGTTATACGAGATTTACGGATCGTAAATATTAACACGAAAAAAAGGTATGTAATATTCGTCATCATCTACCCGTACACTCCTGACAAAGCAGTCATGGTTGTAACTCTTATGGGAAAAATAATACAGTAGTCTCTCGTTGCTTTTGGTAATATTATAAAAATTAAATCACTAACTTAACCTATTCGTTCCACCGAACCAAGATTATCTAATAAAACCTAACATAAATTATAATAATAAACAAGTCAAATAACTTCTGACAAAAACAGAAATCACACTTGAGATTCTTTCACCGACTTACGCGCAGTCCCGATATAACCTCAAAAATATGCATTCCTGATGTTTAATCGTCAAAATAAATTCTCGTCTCACAAAACGGAAGGAACGCGTCTTTCAGAAACGAGTCGACCTTCGAGTCCCGTATCGTTCTGTTTGTTATAATACCGAATCAGGTATAACGAAATACAATCCGAAGAGTTCGGTCGAAAGACTGACCAAGCGAGAGAGAGAGAGAGCTTTGGAGGGGTAATGGCGAAAGAGGCAAACGCGATACGACTTTTTGAGAGGAATGCATAACAAAGGCGGAAAGAGGATACCATAGTAGCGTACGCATCGTTCGCGATATTTCGAAACGCACGCACGCGAGCGAACTGTCACGCAGGCACCTATAACTCGACGCAATTCGTATAATAAGCCGGTAGAGTGCTTACGGATAAGCAAAGATCCCTGACGCACGAGGAAGTCGAACGAAAACTTCGGTGTATCACGTAGAGTCGCTCGATTATCGTCATTATTCTTTTTTTTGGTCGTTCAATTTTTAAGTTGCGATACGTATCTCAGTTTTCTGACGTTATTATCTGATTACAAACCAAGATTATCGTTAACCACTTGCCTTATAATATCGTATGAGACTCGTGGTGCGGATGTTACGACAAATATGTAAAACACGAGTTGTACATGATTTAATTTTGTTGAATTTATATTTTTTATTTGTCTGCATTTTTTTAGTATTCGTTTTATTTTTCTTAATTTCTAATATTAATTTCATTGTGTATCAAATTAAATCATAGTGCAAGAGGTTAAGAAGTTTCCGAGTAGATATTTTCATCGAGAACGCGTCCTCCATCGAAACAGTCGCGAGTGGTATCCTCTCGAATGGCACTCCTCTAATTCCTATCATCGACACGTTTTTCTCGTTGCACGAAGGAGCGAAGAGATAGACCGCAGCCTCCAAGTTGGACTCCATTAAAAGCGGCGGCGGCCGTGCGCACGGACGTTAATTAATTGCCGTTGGCCCCGTTCGGCGTACCTTTAATTGGAAATTTCCATTTTCCCGACCGTGCCTGCACTTGACTCCGTTTTCAGTACGCGTTTCGTTCGTTGCGTTCCCGAAGGATCGCCGAAGGAGGTGATTTTTAAAGAGAACGTCTTTTTTTTAAGGATAACGAAGGAGAAAACGCCAACAAATTTTCTTGGCCTGTATCGGGATCGATTTAACGAGAAGTCATCGTAGATCAACTGGCGAGATAATAAAATGAGATTTGTTTCTTATTTCACCGTTCGCCATTTTTTTTCTGGCCCGATCTTGGAGTTAAAAATAAAAAAGAAGGTGATGTCAACGACATCGTAACGGACAGGGAATAAAAATTTTTTCGCGGACGGCTCGACAAGAAAGATGAAGAGTATTACGAGTCGTCGTATATCAAGTTGGAACAACCGACGATAGCAGTCCGATACACTTGGTTACGCGTATCTAAACTAAGTCTCATTACATAGTGCGAGCAGCGACACGAGCCACTCACCAAACTCGTTTCTCGACGAGTTTTATGCATAAACAATCCGTGCCCGGAAGAACACGTTATTATAATGATAGTTCTCTCGTTGATATATTTTATTAAAAACGGAAGAAAAAAAAAAGAAATATATAATTATAGATATAAAGTAAAAACTAGTTCAACTTGAGCGTTAATACTCTATTTACAAGATATAGTTTAAATAAATTTGATAGGAAAATTGTTATCTAGTATCAAGATTAACAATAACAAATAAATATAAAAATCGATGAGATAAGAAAAAGATCAGGAAGAAACACGGGAAAAGGGCGGAGAACGATTTAAACGCGCGCAGTGCACCTTGCGACGGACGTTGCTCGCGCGCGGCACGCGACGTTCATTAAGGGCCCCGAGGGCGACTCACGAGAGAAGGGACTTTTTACCAGAGTCTTCTCTACCATCTACGACTCTCCCTCTCTCTCTGTTAAGTCTAGTGCCATATTCCAGCAACGTCGTACGCCACCGTCGCTTCTTCCTCGGTCGTCGGGGGTGGTTAATTTACGTGCCGGCTAATTTACGTCGGCCACTCATCATCTGCGCCGCCTTATTACTGCCCTCTTCTATCTCTCTCATACTTCGTTCTAGATCTACCTTGTCTTCTCTCTCTCTTTCTCTCTTACACACAGATACACATTATACGTTCTTCTTCGTCTCTTGGAGTTTCTTCGCGCGGGTGGAAATATACGTTCTAAAGACAAAGTACTCTCTCTCTCTCGTATTCTTTTATTTTCTTTCATATTTTTTTCTTCTCTCCACGAATATGGGTGACGTCTATTACGTAGCAGATGCGACTAAATCGTCGCCGACCAAGAACGACGGTTTCTCGCCTCGGTGGTCGTCTCGTCTCGCCCGGAAGTCTCAAGAAGAGAGAGAGAAGAAAAGAGAAGGAACGATCGTAACGATCTCTTGCCCCGTGGAGAAGAGAAGCTTTCGTTCGCGTGATGATGTATGGCGAAGCTTATCTTAGACTACTCCAGGCTCTGACTCTCTCTCTCTTTCTCCTTCCGCTTTCGACTATTACCGCGCGGTTAATCGTTGCGCGATATCTTTATGAGTCTTCCGTTTGCCTATTCGAGGCCCAGTTTATACGGTACATCGTAATTCTCGTTGCCGTGCCGTTATGTTATGCAATTTTTTTTTTTTTTACGAGTAGACACATCGTTCATCTCTCTCTTTCTTACTTTTCTCGTTCACGCCGATGTTAACCCTTTTCCGGTCCAGTGTCGAGTGATGGTCGACATGTTTTGTTTTTAGCATTGGATGGAACTTTTGTGATTTTTTAACTTCTGTAGTTTGATAACGAATCAATGTATGTTATCTGCAATTAATGAAAAAAATTAATACTTACTTTCGCAAGGAAAAAAAAAGTCCACAATAATATTAAACACTGTTTTTATTCTACAAGCACCCAAGCTTACAAAATAAGTCATTATTCCTTTCGTGGGTGGTGCACGAAGGTATAGAGAAAAGAGAGAGGGAAAGTAAAGTAAAGCAGGCAAACCCTCAGACCGTCTCGGCCGTTCTACGTTTCCGCGGTGTCACACAAATCGTACTAAGAGATTATTTCGCGAAGGTGGGTGTCTCATTAAGGCTCGAGGGGGTGAAAAAGGAGAGAAAGAAGACTATGCTAGCCGGTGAGGGAGGAAAGGCCCGTGCGTACGTTAAACCGCGTGATCCAAAGGAAAGAAAAGAGATGGAACGAAATCGCGGAGGACTGCTTTACGCGATGGCGTGCAAACTGCGCTCTCCATAAGAAAGAGAGAGAAGAAGAGAAAGGATAGAGAGAAAGAACCCTGGGTGATATTTGCATACGGGCGATCGCGGCGTTCGCGCATATGAGGGGAATGTTTACGATATCCGCATAATGAGAGCGTGGGTGTTTCTATTAAGGCGCGGGCCTATACCTGCCTGTGTTGCACGACCGTCCTATCCAACGTCGATCTTCCTCTCTCTCTTTCTTTCTCTCTTTTACTGCATCGACATTCGCCGCTTCGAACGAACCAACCTCACAGTCGAACTTTCTCTCCTCTTGGCTTCTATGCTGCCTGTGTACATAGACGAGCAAATATCGGAAGAAAAATAGAGCAAAAGTATGTCGAATAAAAGTTGGAAAATGCTCGTGCAGTGATCAACGCTTGGACCATCAACCAAAACGACCATTCGGGGCTTAGGAAACGAATAAAGAAATTCAACTTGCAATGGAAGAATGGATGGGCACGTTGACAGTTGTTGTTAGATGAAGCATTTGTTAAATTGGGTTTGTCATTATCAGATTGGATCAAGTTAAAACTTTAGGGGTTGGGATTGGACATATAAATTGTATAAAAAAGCGATCAAAGCAAATAACAAAATATCTAATATTTTTTTACCTCATTATAATTCAACCAATACAAAATCGGTAGCCAAAAGTAAGAAAAAAAGGTGCAGAGTTATTAGCGATCTAATCTCAGCTGACAGAAAGGTTGGTTACTTTGCAAGTTTCCCGGTTTCTCTTTCATGATCCGATCCGTTTCGCTTTTGTTGCGATAATCGATCGATACGCGAGATAAGTGTAAAAAGCTTTACGAGTGATCGACAAAACTAAACGAAAGAACGAACGAATGGACGGTCGGACATTAGGACGGACGGGATAGATAGACGGTCGCGGACGTACGTAATTGGGAGCGAACGGTACGGTTTCATGACACCCACGATATCCGTCGCACGTTCTCGCGATAACGTTACATAATCGAACCGATCGGACAGTCGGACGGTCAAACGTGCCGCCGTATACGTGTGAGGAAAGAAATCGTATATGTAGGTATGCAGGGTCGGATTAACCGGTAGACAAGTAAGACAAATGTCTTGGGCCCGTAATTCGGTGGGACTTGGATTCAATTCAGCCTAAAGCTTGTAAAAATTTATATATTTCTAAAAAATTTATATTATATTAGTATGCTAGTATACTTGCTTCGCACGGATACAATTTATTAATATGGCGTTATCTTTAAATAATATAGTAATTACAAGGATTTGAATTAAAAAGAATAGAAATAGAAATTATAACAAATATTATTATATTAAAAAAAATTATATAAATAGAGCCTAATTAATATTTTACTTGGGGCCCACTGGAAGCTTAATCCAGTACTGTAAGCTTCTATAGTAACCGGAATAACTTTGGCTATTTTTCAATGTCCGTTCTGCTTATCGGTGAGATCGTTTACACGCGCCAACTCGGTCACGTAATTATCATATTAATTAAATTCCGATAAGCGATAGTAAACGTTTCCTCTTCTTCCTGGTTTTCTGTTGGATAAAAAAGAATTTATCAGATTCAATGGTTTAGATTTGTTTTCTGATTTTTCGAAATACGTTGAATGACTAAAAGCAAACTCGATAAACGACCGAGACGATCTTATCTCTTGGAGAAGTCGAGGACAACCTCGTAGAGGTATTAGCACCACGATATCTCTCGTTCATCGATGGAGAGGGAGGACGAAGGTATACGTACGTCTTCTCTGCTCCTTCAAACGTGCTAGCTCGCGAACGAGCGTAGGTGATTTTTCCTGCTCGCGATTAAACTCACGCGAGGAGTTGCTAGAAGCGTGGCAAGGGTGTTAGAGCGGAGATTTCTTGGAAAATATGTTGAAGCAGAGATGAGAGAAGATTCTCTAACAGTCTTAGGTCTTCTTTTATACTTCTTCTCTCAAAGAATTTCAAGTTTTAAACGCTTGCGTGCCGAGCTCTCTCGGGCGACAAAACGAGACAGGCTTAAGGAATCGCCCACGCCTTGTACACTGTCGCCTGTCAGCCTCGAATTAACCCGCAATTACGCGATAACGTTCGTCGTACGAGCTCTGCCTTCGAGAGAAGGCAGTTTCTTTCTTTTCCCAACTTCGTATATGTACTTACTCTCCTTCTCTCACTTGCGAGAACGCGCGCGAGTTGCGTGTACCGATTTGAAATTCCGCGGAAGGTCGTCCTAACGCGAATAAATCGAAAGCAGCTTTACATCGAGCTCTCCTCGTGTTCTCGCACGATGTCCGTTCGAAGGCGAACGGAATTTTATATTTCCTACGACGTGCTACCGTAACGCGTCTCGATCAACCAACGCGTTCGGATTATTTCTACTGTTGAGAAACCTCTCGTACAAGTTTTCATTGGCTTTCTTCGTTAGTTTTTCTTCTCTTTATTTTCTTGGCCTATGTTTTTATCCAAGTTAGATATAACACTTAGGTTCTCGAGTCAAAATTTTAACCTGAGTTTAGCCGTACACAGACTACTTTTATTTGTTGTTTTTATATACCTCCTGCTCGAATTAAGATTTGCTTCTAATCTACGAAATGCTGTGATAGACTTAATAAATTCAGATCGAAATTCAACGTTTGGTCTAAACTACGTTTTGACCCTCAAATAGTTAAAAGCGGACATAAATGCTACTTGGAGATTACACCCGAAATTTATTCACCATATATTTGTTCTACTCCATAAGCTTCACTTTTAATCTCAAACTCCTAAGAGAACATTTTGGAGGGTCAAATCGCGGTTGAAATTTCGTCTCGGGTTATCACGGATACCTACATACGTGAAAATGTATATACGCGTTGCGTCGAAGCTACCACGGCGGCTTGGCAAACTGGGAATCCACGTGAATATACCTACACGTTACTATCTACATAGAAACTCGACTCTGCGCACCTATATTTCGGAGTCTGCAGTCCTTCTGCACTGCGGTGCCATGACTCTTCCGATGCGGCTGGGAGACAGCTTTGTATGCGTGCAAAATGAACTGCATCGACTACGAACCGTTTCCAGATGGAAAAAATGACGACAACGTTAGCCTATCGGAACTTTTCCCGAGAACGTGGAAAGAAAATAATGATTTAAACGAAGGTTGAAGAGGATGGACAGATACGTATCGCTTCAATTTCGCGGAAGTCATTCTCTTCTTTCTCGCTTGTCACGCGTTCGTTTACACCTTTAATATTAATGAATTCCGACCGAATCGATCGTTATGGATCGAATCGAAATTCAATCGATCGATTATATGTAGAAACGACGAGCTGTATCGTGCTGTCTTCGTAGAATATTTTAAAATCGTGACGTAGATAATCAATAATATATTAGACGGGAGCAAGGGCAGACGTTAGAGAGACTAAATTGTTGTTTATTGGACATATCGTCGTCGGTAACGTCATCGAGTTCTTTCCCCCACTATGAGCATACTTTAAAGAAGAAACGTATCTCCGATGTGTCTTTTACAATGGCCTCTTGGTTTTTATTCATCACGGGTGTCGTTTCTATCGTATATAAAATCGTATCGCCATGTTATTAAAGCCGATCGACGCAATTTTCCATGAATCGAAGCCAATCGATTCTTCCGTGGTTCCGAACTTACGTAGCGCGTAGTAGACGAGTGTTTTTATCTGGTTAAACGTCAATGACTACACAGGAGGTGTTTTCTGTTGACAAGTGGTCAAAACTTGGGAACGTGAGATTTGTTAAACATACTATTTGTTAAACATACACCAAAAAATACTTGTCAGTCTTGGTATAATTTAATTCTCCCGTATCCCAATGTTCTCGATTTCAATTATGTTATTGCATTATCGCAAGAAAGTCGTTCGCGTATAAATTAGGAGCGATTAGTTCCACGGTGGTACGGTAGAAGAGAATCGACGTTAACCACGCGAGCACGAAACGGTCGTGTGCCCACACAAGATGATTTTTCCATAAGGTACGACCCTTTCTCTCCCGTTTGATAAATTTCCCTTGGCACGCCAAAAGGGAATCATTGACGTTCGCACCTGTCGGCGAGAGGGCGAAATTGGGTAACGAGAAAAAGCTATTTAATTTGCAAGGAAAGAGAGAGAGGGAAGGATAAAGACAGAGAGAAGCGTTAGCGGTCTACGGGTTTGTGTCGGTGCCTTAATCGCTTTCACAGCCGGTACAGGTGACTTCTTTGCCGTGGTAAAGAAGAAGGAAAAGAAAACGAAGAAGGTGGAGGATGAGACTCGCTCGCTTCGTAGACGCGCCAGTCAAGTTGCACGCTCGTATATAACTTTCAGGTGTTCCTTCTTTTGCTCTTTTTGGATTCCATCGAGCGCCGGTGGTGGAGTTTGCGATGGTAACGCTGGTGGTTGCTCGTTAATGATTCTCCGTCAGTTTTACACTCTCTCCCCTATGTGAAGTGGGAGGAAGAGAAGGAGGTGGTGGTGGAAGTGAAAAGAGAGGGAGAAGCGCAAGGTGCAAGCTGTAAAAAGGCAATGACGCGAAGGAACGACGGTGACGGCAAAATCGCGAGAGTTTAATTATCGAAGCCAAGTAAGCGAGCAAACTCTTGCGAGGATGTCGGCCGATCGACCGACTAACGACTCGAATATCGCGCCAACGAGATCACGAGCTTGATAAAGATCGTTTCAGGGAAACGAGATGCTTCGTGACAGAGATAAGACGCTGGAGTACTGCAATCTTTCCATTAATTAATTAATTAATTTATTTATTTACTTGTAACCGCTTGATGCTTTACAGTGTGACTTATGTCAAGTCCCATTAATCGATACGTAAGATGACCTTCTGCCTATAACTACAAGGATTTGAATTAAAAAACAATAGTCTCGAAATAGTCCAAGGAGATAACAATGAGAAAGAGAGGAAAGATCGACCAAACCCACGCTCGTACATTCTCCACATTTACCAGCACCTCTTTTAGCCACTCTACCCCTATCTCCTTTTCTCTCCCACGGAACACAAATTACCGACCGTTTAATTACCGTCCAATATCCAATGAATAGTCATTAATCACGCTACCGATAAACCGTAATTTTCCCGACGACGATAAAATCTGTCGCACGACGTACCCGTACGTGTACGGTGCGTTCGCTTAGCAGCAGCAGCGACTCGACTTCAGCCGATAATGCTGTGTCGCCTCGGTATGTTAGCCTTTCGTACATACGTCATGGTGGCTGGTAACGTAGTAGAGGCTGCTATATTGCCTCTGGTGTTCTTGATATCGCGTTAATTAATTCATTCAAATTAATTCGTTCAAAGCTTTTGCTACTATTTTAATTCGATTATATTCCTATGCTTCGTATCGAGTACCGGGGTCACTTCGTGAGATCGCATTTCTTTTTAACATTGTATACGGATGTCACGTTGTTACGGTAGTGGAAAATTGCCGATCTTTTTTCCTCCTGACAAAGTCGTATGTTATATATATATGTATGTATATAAAAGGGGCATCGGCTTCTCTTCGGTAGCCCGTCTGGTTTTTTGGTAGCAGTTTGCTCGAGCCTCACCGCCACTGAGGCGAGCCCGTCTGCCCTAAGGCCAGCACTCTCTTTCCTACCGAGGGAGGAATGGTAGATGGACTTTACGGTAGCGAAGGGTGCGAGTTTATTTGAGATTCGATCAAGGGAATTTTTATAAGTTTTACGAGGACTCTGTTGGAATGATATACGTGTGGATAAAATAGTTCTTGCGTTATATTGTTTTCATCGATGATAATTGAAGCAAAACTATGAATAAAAATTTGAAGAAGAGTTTTTTTATTTGCGAGAAAAAGATAATTCAATAGTTCATTTAGCTCGTTTGAAAATATTTATTTATTTATTTAAGTATCTCAACAAGGATTTAAAAAACCGAGAGATATGTTCCATATCTTTATTTTGATAAAATTATCATGAAACTTGAACCAACAAAAACGTTAGGTTAAACCCATCACTGATCACGAGCGAGCACCCGGTATATCGGTAGATCGTGCGGCAGAGAGAGATCAAGAGCTCCACCCACGCCCACGTCTCAACCTGTTCTGTGTTTCTCTCGCGTCGAGCCGCGGTTACAGGTGCCTCCTTCGGGGCATTCCTGCTGGAATTCTTCACGGATGATCCTCTCCTCGCTTCTGCCCTCCTGCAAATCCTCCTTCCACGCTTGGCGGCGTCCTCGACCACCTCGTCGTCTTCTTCCAGACATATTCGCCATTCGATGATCTCGATCGAGATTCATTCTTCGAATTTCGGTCATTATCCACGAGACAGAGAACTGGAACGATCATTTTTCTTCGAGTCAAGCAACATTAATTCTTCGTTCTTCGATAGGATTCGTGCCATCTTTTTTTTTCTACTAAAAAATCTCCCATTATTTATCATATTCAAACAAATTTCCTTCTAAACTACCCTAGCATTCTTGTCATTAGAAGAGGCACGAAGGTATTCTTGGGTTTCATAAAAATCTGACCAATAGCCCCGGCTAAAATACCACGGTAAAAGGTGGAAGGGGACGCGATGACGATGATCACGATGACGACGAGGAGTCAGGGAAGTGGGGATTGGTAGAAGGGGGGAGAGTAAGTACGCCCACATCTTTTTCTCATTGGGGACCTGTTCTCGGCTTTTACGTTCTGACATCTTTTCACTCCGTTTACGAGTCCCCTTTACGTTTTACGACCGATCATCGAGGCCCTTTCTCGCTGCGAGAGATTCTACCGAGCGGCCGCCGTGCGTACGTATACCTCGTGTACCGTGTGTCTCGGTGCCGAGGAGAGAGAGGGATAGACAAAGGCAAGCCGCCTTTCTTGCTCGAACACAGAATATCGGTAACCGATCTCTACGAAACGATTAAAATCGACGTTCATGTAAATTAAGACTAGGTCTGGTGTTCTCGCCTCGTTCCAGCCGAATTCTTTTTTTTTATATATATACATAGAAAAAGGAACGGCCTTTATGTAAATTTTCACGCACTTAACGAGAGGCTTTAATGACTTTGTGCAGGGCAAACGGTAACTCAAGTTTCCCGTGCAAAAAGTTCTAGAATCCAATTTACGTGCTGCGATTCCAACCGATTGGCTCGCGCCATATGATGTGCTGAATCTGAAATTTAAATGCATTCGATACATACCACTTCTTTTACGCGCGATTTTACGACGGAATGTCGATGTCGCGTTAAATGAAGACGCGAACCATCGTCGAATATTTCAACTATTTATATCATTGAGTTTTTGCTTCGAGCATAGATTTGTCTTAGATCGGAAACATCGAGTTTCATTTTTCGATGAAAAACTAAAGTTGGCTATAGGCTGGTGTACCTTCTTTTATTTAAACGACCGACTTCTCGCTTTTATTTCATGGTGAGTTCAACTACGCAGCAACTTTTCCTAACCCAACTTAAAGGTATCATTCTCGATCGAGTTGTCGATCCATGTGTCCGAATTGTCTCTTAAAGTTCATTCATGTCAGAATTTGGCTAACGATCGGTAAGTAAATCGCGAGAGATTTACTATCTCTATGTTCCCTGTCAGAAAATCGATCGGTGGAGTGACGTTCAGAGAAAACCGTAAATAGAAGCACCTGACTGCCAACCTCGTTGTGTGATTACGTAATAACGAAGTAACGGTTAGGTTTTGCGTTATTTATCGTTTAGTATTTAACAATTTTTATATATACAAGCTGTTCTCGATTTTCGTTCTTAATTGGTTCCTGAAAAGTTTATGAAAGGAGAAAATATATTTTACGGTTATTTATTGATTAATATCAGTTGCTTTACGATATTAAAAAATAACAATTATACGAAAGTCGAGGACTGCTTGTATTCGTGAACGATCGATTATCTCGTGGATTAAATCAAGACACGAAAAAAAAAATTTTATCGCAAAAATTTAAAGAATCTGTGATTGATTGTTTCAGGACGAGGTGGGAGGCAGTACGACGGTGGTAGCCGAGGGTGTAATAGGCGGCATAAGGGGCCCAGGCGGCGGGTGCCGCGCATCCTCGATGACGATGGCCGAGAGCGCCGTGGAGGACGCCGCAGCCGCGCCCCCGGGTCCGGCCAAGCCGCCCCCGCCCTCCTGCACGAACAACAATACCTTGGCGGCAACGGCGAACCGTAACCATCGGATACCAAGGAAAAGAAAACGATTAGACCAGGTCGTGTACATTCTTCAGGCACACCAAAGTTCACCTTCGGAAGGGGAGGTCCTGAGATCCGACAGTAACGGGCCGGTGTCCGAGGAAGAGGAAGCATTCTTTGGTTCGCCTAGGTCGTCCTCGAGGTCGGCCGTCGACATTCCGTCCAGTCTGAACGCTTTGCCATTGAGGTTGAAGGAGGAGGAGAGTCCCGTCACCCCGACGGCGACCGACGGAGAGTTGGAAAGTTCGACGACGGCGAGTACGGCGACAACGACGACGACACCAACGACGACGATCACGTCGATGACACAGTCGATGACGGTCGGCGAAAGCGAAGATGAGTTACGGAACAATCGGCATCATCATCACCATAACCATCACCATCACAGAACTCGTCACAATCATCGGAGTCTGGGACACAATCAGAATAAGCCGAGTCAGAAGCAATCCTCCTCGAATCGTTCAACCAGCGGTAAACAGAACAACGGTCCGTGCACCTGCGTACAGTGCAGTCCATCTTCGAACAACTCGAGCAGCATGATGTTGCATTCGCCAACGTCACCGTTGACGCCACTGACACCGCTCACTCCTCTCACGCCGCTCTCCCTACCCCCTCTCACTCCAGGCTCCTTGAGCTCCTACAGCTTCGAACAGTACATGCACACGAAGTACCTACCTGATATGTTTCGCGGCCGCAGTCACTCGGACTCGGACGTTGTGCCGGGTTGGGAACAAAGGATACCACCAGCATCGACGTCCTCGCCGATGTTTCTAAATCAGAATCACCTACCCCGAAGCGGTTCCTTGGAAAGCGAGACGACGAGTCCGCAAGAGTTACCGTTGGATCTCTCGATGAAGAATCTGATGACATCGGCTGCAGCCGCCGCGGCTGCCGTTGCTGCTGCCGCGGCAGCGGTCATGGGTAAAAGACCTCCCGCGCTTCAGCTGTTACCCGCAGGCATCGTGACGAGAGGCTCGGTTAGCGTGCCGGTCGTCAGAGGTGACGTCGCATCGCCAACGACGAAGGAGACCGTCGCCGAGAGGTACAACTTGGCGGTCCGGCCCGTGGTCGAAGAGATGCCGCCCGGTGCCGACCTTGCCTACGTCTGTCCGGTATGCGGCCAGATGTTCAGCCTCCACGATAGACTAGCGAAACACATGGCGTCGAGGCATCGCAGGCAGGGCCCGCAGGACGCCTCGGCTAAGGCTTACCTCTGCAACATATGCAAGAGGAGCTTCGCGAGGTCGGACATGCTTACGAGACACACGAGGCTGCACACGGGCGTCAAGCCGTACACGTGCAATGTATGTAAACAGGTGTTCAGCAGGTCCGATCACCTCAGTACCCATCAGCGAACGCACACGGGCGAGAAGCCTTACAAATGTCCCGACTGTACCTACGCGGCATGTCGCAGGGACATGATCACCAGGCATCAGAAGACCCATACCAAGGTGGTCGATGCCCATGGTAGAACCACGGGCTCACCTAAAATGGAACCAGGCTCGCTCAAATCGGAAGAAGACAGTCTAACCTCCTACGGACAGGGTATGCCGGTCTCTCCCTCCTCCACTGGCGCTCCCATCAAAACCGAATGACGACGAGCCAGCGGACCAGCCGGGGTCCAGTCCTCCGAACGAGCCACGACATCGCGAAGATCTCGCGGACGCAAGGGCAACGTCAATGGGATTTTGGTTGCGACGGAACTCGAGCGTCGAACCACGCGTCGTCGTAAGCGCGAACCTCGATGCTGAAGGAGGACACGCCCCTTGGACAGTATTATCCCGATAATCTACTTCCCATCCTTTTTCCTATCCACTTTTTCCTTCGTACGCTCCTCCGTTTCCACCCCCGCGACGATCGACGATCGCGTTGTATAAGGAAAGTCGCTTTTTCCTTCGAACCTACGAGACTCTCTATTTTTCTCTCTCTCTTTCTCCCTTCTCAGAATATACTCCGTTCTTCGGGCGAGAATCCTACACGTATGACACTGCCAAACGTTTTCCTCGATTTCCCTCCGGTCGTACATAACCTAAAAAAACGTCCTCCGGTAATCAAGCAAGGTTCAAAATGAAAAAGAGTGACGGGTATCAGACCTGTCGATTAAATTAAAAATTAAAAAAAAAATAACATTATTGAAAGTAAAAATAGGGAGACGTTTGAGGAGACGCGGGGTTATTTATAACAAAAAATATTTGTAACATTCGCGTCGTACATACGCCCAGTCGTATGTAATATATTTACGTCGTTGTGCCAACCGCGATTAGAGTACGGAGTACTTACAAAAGAAAGTACACTTTTGTTTTTGTCAAAAATTGTTCTTCTTCGATAGAGAACCTCGTCGATATTCGCTTCCATTCCTCTAAGAGATTCCTCCTTTCTTGTATTACGAGTATGTGATTCTATGTGGTTTGTTACTTAAAAAACAATTCGTCGAACAAATCGACGAATCTCATCGTGAATTTTCAAGAGAACGTTTTAAAAATGGGAAGAGACATAAAAAAAGGGAAGGGTTATAAAAAGTAATAATGATGATAAAGGCGTAACTGTACCTGCAGAATGAGAGAAAACTAAAAAGTTGAAGCATTATATGAAAGCGTTTAGAGGTAACGTTAATTAGTGTGTAATTATTATTATTACTATTACTATTACTATTATTATTATTATTATATTAACTATTATTAATATTATTATTATCGTGCGTTAATTATTAGTAATAGTTGTTAGAGTTATCATATGTTGCCGAGTCCGAGAAATATTTTTTTATATTGTTCTTTACGGAGAACCGGCCGTTCGGGTTCTCGAAAAGCGATAGTCGTTGGGATCCCTCCTTTTTTTCGATCGAACGCGTGCCTCGCGATCGAGAATAAAACGCAGGCACGCGAGTCTCTTGAAATCTCGCGATCGGTTTTGATTGGAACGAGGCGAACTCGATGAGGTATTAAATTTGTTAAGATAAGATTCTAATCGAATGTTTTTTGGATTGGACGAATTGTATACGGTTTTTTCTTTTTTTTGGGGGAAATTTTTTTTTTTTTCGTTTTCAACTCACACTTCCGTCTTCCCGTTTATCTCTCTATCGCTCGCTCTCGTAAGACGACTTTCCGCTTCGTAGACGCGTGAATATCGTTAATTAACTATCGACCGTACTCTAAACCCCTCCAGCAAACCCCCCTTTCGGTCGTTTGCCCTTATCCTTGCCATAATTCGCGCCCACGCGCTGCACGGACATCACCCGTATACGAGACGTACTTTACACGCACGTATATTATATACATAAGTACATATTATACGAATATACACTTACACACAAACACACTACCCGATATCCGTAGCGTTAACGCGCGAACGCATCGAACTCGCGCTTATTTATCTATGTATATCTGTATTTTTGTATATCGAGAATCTTTTTCTAATTATATCTACCGTGTTTAAGCGTTTCGCGTGGAACGAGGCGGTTAATTAGCCGATTCGTAAGAAAATCGACCGTCTGCTTGCCATTTTAGCCGAACATCTCCTCGTATCGCTCGATCGAGCCGAGGTGATCGGCTCGCTGGAAAGGACGCGCGAGAAACGAGATTAGACGACCTTCGGAGATCTTCCCTCTACTTTGGATTGTTATTATTAAACGATTTTTCTGATAGATTTGTGTCAATAAAAAAAGAAACTTGTAAAGATTTGAATCAGAGTCAGATGGATGCTTACGTCTTGAATATTATTTTATCCAGGGATATCTCGAACACGTTCGAATAAGTTTCTCGCGCGATTCAGCCTTAAACTGAGAATCTCTCTTGCGTAACATGATTCCGTCTTGGTAAAGACGAATGAACGAAAGGAAGAAGAGGAAGAAAACTGAGGAAGAAGAAGAAATGGAAGGAACGCGTTCGACGTGTCTCCTCGGGCAATCAAACGATTCGCCGTGCCAGAGAAAAATGATCCGATTTTTGTAACTATCGAACACGCATAGCCATTCATTACGATTACGAATATTTCTTTATTATTAATTATTAATATCATTCTTATTATTATTTTATTATTAATATTATTATTATTATTATTATTATTATTATTATATTGCTATATTACGCCTAGTTACATTGTTAAGTTAATTAATCCTGTTTAATGCTTCTATTATTTATTTTGTTATGCACTTCACGAGTCGAGCTTCCCTCTTTTCCCTTCCTTTACCTCTTTATACCTTCGATCCCTTTTACAGACTCCGCTTACCTTTTGCCAGAGATAGAGATTAGAAATGTTTATTATCTAAGATGGCACCGTGCAAGCATTTGCATACACTCCGTAAGGTATTTTTCGTTGGATGTCAGAGAGACCTTGCAGATAGTTATAGAAAACGAGAAGGTAGTTTGGATTATTTTTTCTTTCGTTTAATCGAATCTCGATCTCATTAATTTCCAGTATCTTTTTCCTTTCACTCCACCTCCTATGGGCACCTTGAAACCCTCGACCGTACTTCCTCGACGTGTTAAGAGCTTCCCCCTCTCCCCTTTTTTCTCGAAGAGGCGACCGCCGTCTCTCAAACTCTATCTCTCTATCTCTATCTTTTGTAACGATATAAAAAAGGAGCGTAACGCGAAGTTTTTTGTGTAAATTATTGACGACGAAGATGACGATTGTGTATGTTAATTTATAAATTATGTTGTGTTTACGAATCGTGCCAGAAAGGAAAAAAAATATAATTTTTCAACGAAAATTCCATCACGATCTCTTTGTTTTCTTTTTTTCTTTCTTTTCCGTCCGTTATGTATTTTTTTAGGTAATTCTTCCTTGGTTGTCCATTAATTTTGGTTGCTTTTCTGCTTCGACCATAAGCGAGGAGAAAAAAAATGAGAAAAAAAAAATCGTCAGACGTGCCTTTTGCAACGTGTGCGTATATCACGGAGGTCTCCGAGTCGCGTCGAAGAGCGTCCACGGTAGGCAAAACTTAAACATATCAATTTAAGGCTGAGAACGATTTAGAGAAATATGTATAAATAACGTTAGAAACGGGAGAGCGTTTATGAAAAAAAAAAATAATATTTTTTCAACGCGAGAATCCCCGTGCTTCATTCTCGCGGCCAAAACTCGAACAAACGAACGGACGATCTTCGTTCTGTTTTTTTTCGCGCGGTAATGTGGGAGACAATCTTATCCATTAACCGGATTAATAATAATAAGACAGAAAAAGTATATATATATCGCGAGAAACACGAAATTATCTTCGAACGTTCACTTCACCAATATATCGTCACCTTTGTACCCGTTTCTATTGAAATGACTTCCCACGATTTCTCTTATCTCTGTACATCGAAATAAAATTTAAAAAAAAGAAAGAAGGTTGGAGAAGAAAAAAAAAATCAAAATCTGTATGTCGCTGCACTTTTACGCTGGAATATACATACACCACGAACATGCACACACAGATGATGGAAATTTGTTATTATAATACCAAATCGCCCTTTAATAAATGATCATAGAATCTTTCGACTTTTTTCGTTCATTCTAGGTAAGTAAGTGAGATTATTTATTTAGTTATAAAATTGGGGAAAAAAATCTATATTAGACATGTCCTCCATATATTAATTATAACTTATCGATCCCCAGATGAAGGAAATGGTTCAGAATCCAAGAAATTCTAGCCTTAGGACTAAAAAAAGCGACAATCCCGATAATCGAACGATCGTAATCAACCCTGCAATTTTTTCTCTCACTCTCCCATACATTAGCATCCGTTTTCGAAAGTAACGAACACGCACAATCGGTTGGTAGAAGTTTTTAAAAGCCGTGCTATCAATCGAGGGTACTCTGTGGTCGGCGGTCATGGTACTTATATAGCAGGTCCAAGGATATACCGCGATTACGGTGAAATCGTTCATTTCCTGTACTCTCCGTTCGAGCGAGCCGAAATCGAAAGCGAGAGAAAGGCGGAGTCCGGTGCGTCTATCTAACCACGTAGAGAATACCTGTCCCAAGATCGAAATTCATTAGAAACCTTTTGTCGACACGTATTACGTCCATCCCGTTACCCAATTTTTTAATGATTTCTACCATAGATAGATCGATCCATGCCAATCGATATCAACTTTACACGATACGCCATATAATTATCGAAACTTTATCTCAGTATATTTGTACGAAGGTTAGCTGGCATCGCGTAGTATCCTTTAAGACCGCGAAATTACTGACCTCCGTTGCCGTCTTGGTCGTATCACCACCGGCAAAGATAGAGAGAAAGAGAGTCGAGTCACGATTTTTAATCGGACACAAAGCGAGCTCGTGGATCTCTTTAAATCGTCCTTGCTAAAAGTCTCAAGACGTTCGTTCGGATGGACGTTACCAAGCTCGCGTCTTGGTAAGGATCAACAGTCGGTGATCTTTCTTCGAGGTTACGTCCGAAAAATTCGCGATGGGCCTTCGAAACTCTTAGGCTACTCGTGCGAATTTCTTTCTTGTAAGATAATTATCTACCTCGTCCGTGCCGTCTTTGGAAGTTTGAACGTATACATGTGTCTACTTGTATGTGTGTGTGTACAGTGCCACGGTAATTAGACGAATTCTTTTCTTCCTACCAAGCGAGTCTACCGACATCGAACGTATACCTACCGACTATGGCATTGCTATCGGACAGCACGTGATTCACGTATTTAGCAGAAATGAAGCAAAAGCATTCACGAGGACGCATTAAAGGTATACAGGGTTTTTATCTCGCGGCCGCATAATGATGTTCGGCTTGATTTACGCCGCACTCGGGATTTCAGGTAGTACCTCATTATACGAGTATTATATGCACAGAACCGTATATACATATATATATATGTACGTATACAGACTGCAGTATCCTGTTGCCCACGATCGATACCCTGGATAAATGGTAATAGAATAATCGACGTTTCGTGTTAAAGTATATACAGGTAATCGGCTTTTCAATCCGTGATATCACCATAACAATATTCCCTAATATAGTTTCTTTTTTTTCCTAACGGTGTAAACCCACCGTGGAAAGAGCAGCGTTGCTATCGACACCCTGGTAGAGTGGATAAAAGCTTTGTAATTGGATCAACCCATATGCACTGCTCTGAGAGTAGGAAAAAAAAGAATGCAGCTTGGGTTATAGATTCCCAGTGATCAAAGAACCTTCGAAATATTAATTTTTGAATCCGGTACGTTTCACACTCGACACTCGGGAAGTTGACGTCACGGGAAGAGCAGATATCGTGTCTGGTTATCGTATAGCGAACGTGACGATACTATGATACATTCTAGGAGTCAGCCTTGAAGGAGTGCTGATGCCGCGGGTCGTCCACCTCGAAGCTCGTGCTTTTGAAAAAAAAGATGAGACACGCTTTTCTTCTTCTCCATTCCCTAGCGGTGGTCTAAAATAAAAATCTGGTCTTTTTTGATAGGTTAAGATGGAATAAGCTCACAAATCAATCGATCTCGCGAAGCGAAACGGTGTCTCTCGGCACGAGAGTCCGCGAGATTTATAAATCTCTCTTCGTGGTCCGCGGCGAGGCTTTTCTTTTTCGCGAAGCTTGTAGCATCGACACGAACGATGAAGAGGAGGGAGGATTGCTCGTAAGGCGGTGCGATTCTCGTCGCAACGTTTTCTCGCTTTTTCTCGCCTTTTCTCGCGCCGTTCGCCTTCGGCCGTGCTCGATATAAATTATTACGAACATCGGACGACAAGAAGCGTACCGCCACGCATTAGAAATTGTGAGCATCGGCCGCATCGACTCCCGTGGACTCTCCTCGTCCTTTTTTCTTTCAACGTTCCACCAATCCTTCTGTCTCTCTTCGCTTCTCTTCGATCGCTTCGAGTGGTCGATCTCGCGATCGTTCTTGTCACCGGTCCCCGTTCCACCCACGCCACACGAGATCGCCTTTCTACGGCTTGGACCGGTCCAACTTTTTGTCGCGACCACCTCGGCCCGTTCTCCACCTCCCTTAACTCTCTCTTTCTCTCTCTCTCTTGCTTTCTATAAGGTATATCTATTCATCTTCTTTTCTCTCTTTCTACCCCTTCCACGACTTTCGCCATCCGTCGACAGTCTTCCCTCCTCCACCTTGACTCCCTTTCTCTTTTGTCTCTCTTCTTACGTCCACCCGAAGGAGGCGTCTCGTGCACCGTCTCGCGTAAAAGTATCGATCGTATGTCGCGATAAGGGCGCTCGTCCGAAATGACTCGTCGCCCTCTTTCAAAGCGGCACCGTCATCGCCGACTCTGTTATACTTTGCTGGTTTAATAACGGGCCAACGGAGAACGTTCGTTCTTTCCGTTAAGGATCGATGATCGTTTATACTCTCTTCCACGATCGGTACCTTTCTTCTTTTCCTTTCGCCGCGAATCGGGGCATTTTATTTTTCGAGCTGGTGTCGTTTCTTGGTATCTTTTTCTTTAAAGTTCGGAGAAATCGCTTTCGATGAAAGTTCTTTTTTTGTATGTTTTATCGAAGTTTTGTTTTATGGAATCTATTGTTTGGGGTGATTTCCTCCTCCTGAAAAAATCCTACGGATTCCTTTGCTACTTGCTATTTGTTAGAATGACTTGATGAGTATTAAACGGTACACCCTGTATATCGGAAGAGTAAGTACTTATAAAAAGAACGCGAAGATGTAGGAGAAGAAGAAGAAGAAGATGGAAAATTGGAAAGGAGAAAATTTCTCCAGCGGCGAGTTAGAAAAGGAGGAGCGAAAATCGTCGATAATTAACGTGTCGATGTAAAAGCCGCGAAGGGGAGAAATCATTATCCGGATAAGTACACCAAAGCGGCATAATTCCCGTGATTTAGTGGGAGAGATTCTAGGAAAAAGCGTTCGCAACGAGCTCAGGAACGGAAGTGGCCGATAGAAGCGCTTAGAGGTGAAGTCTGCTAGCGAATGGAGAAGGGGGTGGGTGAAAGAAAAAGAGATAGAGGAAGAGAAGTCAGGAAATCAGCCGTCTTGGGAAACGTTATATCTTATTTTGCGTGGAATAAGAGAGTGCAAATACCGCCTACTTAATGTAACAGGGAATTTACATTTCTTGAGACGGATGAATCTTCGTAGGGCTTTCGTAAATTTCAACTTTTTACATGTAATTTCCCTAGTGGATGAACTATAATATTATGTCATGTAATATATTTTTTCAATGTTCCGCTATAAAAATATAAAATCAGAGTATGAGAGAATAGCAAAGTATTCCTATGGATGGTTTCAAACATTGTACATTCGGAATAAAAAGAAAAAAAATAGACTTTGCACCTACAGGTGCTTATAGGGAATGCACGGTTCAGCAAATTTCTCATCCATGAAGCCAGTAGACTACGAAAGCTCGCGATTGTATCGAGTTTCCATTGTCACGGACAAAAATTAAACTAGTTCAACGTTCGGTCCAGTTCACAAGTTCGCATCGTCGAACAATCAAAAGGGGAAAAAAACAAATATGGATGTGGTTTTATATTCAGACAACCGAATCCAACACAAGTACAGTTCCCATAATTCTATACTACCTTTCTACCCACCGATAGATACCTACCGATGTACGACAAATAGGTGTACGTTCAATCGTCCTCTCACCGTTCATTCCTTTTTCTTCTTCTCCTTTCTCTTAATCGGATCAACCTGGTACGCTGCTCGAGATCGGCTAAGACCGATGAAAGATAGCGATAACGGCTAATCCGCGTCTCACGGCTCTTCTTTCGCTCTCTTAAAGGAACGAAATCATGGCAAGAGAGAATTGGCGAACTGGATTTCGACGTTGTTGGAGTAGACGTTAATAACGTTTTTGAACGATCGACGATGACATCTCGGGAATCGTTATTATCGCACTTTAAGAGAACTCTCTACCAGTGATAGAGATATTCCACTTATCCCATTTACAAGCACCGATAATTCGACGCGTTTTCTTCGAGCATTATATCGTAATTATTGGCTATTTGCCATCAAACGAAACTTCTAACGTCTACCAGCCATTGTAAAGCCTTTCTACCAGTGGTAAATACATCTGAACGAGAACGTTGGGTCTGGTTGTTAGAACGGAACGAAGGAAGCCCGACTTGGGAGAAAGGTAAAATCGTAAAAGCATATTTTCAGTTCCAGAAACGTTGGTCTTTATCTATCGTTAGGCGCCGGCTGGACCCAGGGTATAAAATTCTTTCGGTCGATGTTGCCACTGTTTTGCACTACGTTGCTATCGAAAGAGAGGGCAAGCATAATGTGGCAGTCGTGATGATTGGGTAAGAATCAAGAGGAGATATTTACTGTCACGTTAATATGCGAATTTCTATCCTTAATTTATCATTCGTGCATTCCACGCGACATCGTGCGTATGCAAATCGTTCGGTACGGGATATACAAACGGCGATAATGGGTGCCATTTTTTTAAGTTATGCTCGTAAGGTAGAAACGATAGTTATTGGCTACCTATAAATAATATCAATCGTTGCGTATGTCGTTGAAGTTATCATCGTTAGGATTCTTAACGATTCATTTATTGTATCACGTATGCTACCGAGGTATTCTGTATGCCTTATGGCGATTTAAGAGAGGGGGACTGGGTAAGATCTTCTGACCACGTGGATCAGCGTTTAGCATGCATAGTTTTAATGAGTAGAAATCTCAGGGTGTCTAGTTATGACAGCTTCTGTCATGGCAAGTGTGTTTTTTTTAAGATTCCTCTATGTTAACTTTTCGTTCAGGCACTATTATAATTATCAAAAGAAAGATTTAGAGTTTAAGATGTATTACAAATATTATTTAATTATCGATACATAATTTCCTCACAAATGTTTTTTGTTCTCGATGACACTTATTTATGACCAGGTGTTTATTGTTAATTTACATTGATTTTTTTAGTCCATAGATTAGGAAGGAGTCTTCTAGCTAGGCTTCGAGCAAGAATCAAAGGAGGCTGCGAGAAGGTAGGAAAGCGATCGGCCGGAAGTCTCGCAATTACGAGCGATCGAAACGATCAAGAATTACGGGCGCGCCGTGTTCGAACGTAACCGCGCCGAGAATTATATCGGCGCCTCGCAACCACCGCCGCTACGTTCGAATTCTTCCGCGAGACTCGTAATTATTCCGTGTGGTCATTAGTCGCGAATATATCAAACCTCGTGACACGTAAAAAACATTCGCTTCAATCACGGTTATATACGTGGGCTATTATTCTATTTTTCAATAAGTACAAATTTATCTTAAAGCATCGATACTAATTATTAGCTCTAACCTTTTCAATCCAATTTATTTTTTATCGATAAACGAAATTATTTTGTTAATTTCTGTGGTTTCAAATATTTAATATAATGTAATTAGTTAAGGTCTTGGTTCTCTCGTTACGTCAATGTGTTATTATTAAGACTCAAAATATTTAACAATCCGACTTCCATAATCAAACCAACTTTATGCAAAGCTGTCTACTTACGTTAATCCGAGTCCCGACTAATAGATTTTAGAAATAACTATGAAATATTAATCACATTATTACTCATTTACGTCAAGCGTGAGCCTTAATCGCTTTACTTACGATCGAATCAACCATCGACCGACCGATCGATCTAGCTTCACAGCAAACCTCGGAGAACGTTTACACCGTTTTGGTTCGGTCCATTTGCCATTGTCGTAATATCGTGCCTTCGAGGTTCTCTCTGTCCTCGTAGCAGTCTGAACGCCTGGCTTGGGTATCCTCAAGCATGCGTTCTCTATAAGTGCACCAAGTAGTCAATGCAATTTCAATTTGATTTATCCTGTTCTCTGGACAAATCGTGGACGTGAATGCTGTAGCATTCATTGTGTTGTACTATTTGAATGTGATATTCTGAGTAGGGGAGACCGGGGCTAGTTGTCCCAATTTTAGGTTTTTTGTTTCTACAGATTTCTGTAGCTTATATTTTCGAATTTTTTGGTGACCATCATAAAGTTCAACTTCTTAGCAATACATAGAAATTTTTCCTGATGTATGCATCCTGATTTTTGCGAAAATGGACACCACCGCCGATTTCAATGTTTAATGGCTCATTTTAAAGAAGAAAGCATGCAAAATACTGTCCCGTTGTCCGTTTTTCGATATCGTTGCGGAGAGATGAGAAATTAAATTTTTTAGTGTCGGAGTATGGGTCGTTTTGAAGCTTTAAACTGCTGTATCTTTCCAACCAGCCATCCTATCGAACCGCGACTTGCATATTCGTAAAGAAGAGACTTTCCTCTTTCGAACGAGTATTTGATCGGACAAATTCGAGATACTTCGATTTTTGACAAAAATCCTGACCTATGCATCATGATTTTTGTCAAAATGGTCACCACCGCCGATTTCAATGTTTAATGGCTCATTTTAAAGATAAAAGCATGCAGAATAATGTTCCGTTGTCCGTTTTTCGATATCGTTAAGCAATGATGAGAAATTAATCTTTTAGGTGTCGGAGTATGGGTCGTTTTCAAGCTTAAAACTGCTGTATCTATCGAACTAGCCATCCTATCGAAGCGGGACTTGCATATTCGTAAAGAAGAGACTTTCCTCTTTCGAACGAGTATTTGATCGGGTAAATTCGAGATGCATCGATTTTTGACAAAAATCCTGATGTATGTTTAATGGCCCATTTTAAAGAAGAAAGCATACAAAATACTGTCCCGTTGTCCGTTTTTCGATATCGTTACGCAATGATGAGAAATTAATTTTTTAAGTGTCGGAGTATGGGTCGTTGTCAACTTCAAACGATCTAAAATAAGATTCCCACTTTCCATAACCTTCCAGGCGTTCCGGAAGTATCGAGAAGTTGTACGAAGCAACGGTCATCGAGTCGAGACGGCGCGTGGGAGTTGGCAGGATCGATTATCGATCGTTCACCGCGAGACCGATGCTTTTAGCCGTAGGAAGATTAACCGGCTCGACTTGGTAGCTCTTTGGATCCTTCCTTAGAAACCGGCAGCGTCTTGGACCACACAGAGTCTCCTAATCGAGGCTGCCTGGCGTTAATTAATCGCCGTTAATTCTTTCCGGTTCCTTTTCGCTCTGCTCGATCGAGGGCGTAGAACGGAGAAATGGTGTGCAACGTGCTTCGAAGAGAAAAAGAAGACGAAGATAGGGAGGTTGAAGAGGAGTGGGGGGAAGTAAAGAGAAGAGGACAGAGAGAAAGAGAGAGGGGATCGTAAATTTCCGTTATGGGACTCCTCGTAAAGCCGGCTCCGGCGGCGCGATAAAAAGGCCAGTCCACAGGTTGCTGCTCCCGAGGATGACTTTTTATCTCCTTCTTTTTCGGGTGAGAATCGCTGGGAAAACTGTCGAGCGTAGAGAGGCGGCTGTCGTCTTCTCAAAGGTGTCTCTTAAAATTCGTGGGACACCTCGATCGGTGGGAGGAAGAGACATCGACGAAGAGAAGAGAATGAAGGACGAGAAAAGAATGAAAGAAAGAGAGGGGGAAGCCGACGCTCGTTAAGGCGGCTTTGCTCATCGGCTCGTCGCTGACTCGTAATTGCTGCCACTCGCCCACGCGAAATCGCGCCAGGCGTAAATACGGCTTAATGCTCTGTCTCCTCTCTCTCTCTTTCTGTCTGTTCTTCGAGGCCCTTTAGATTACTCGTCCGCTACTCTCGAATGCCGACGAGCCTCCGAGTTCCCTGAATTTTTTCTCCACCGCCATCGGAGAATCCCGGAACAGTGGCAACGATTTTATTAAGGCGAACGATAATTCTTATTGTACGTGACGGTATTGAAAATTGCGATTCTTTTTTTAATGAGCTTCTTTAACTTTTTCAAAAGAAAAGAAACAATTGGATTTAAAAAATGGAAATGAATGAAGTATTTCAAACACAACTGCTATTAATAATAGTGGCACTACTTTCGAAATTATAATAATAATTAATGAAAGAAAAATTAAGAATTAACATTCTCTTCCTTTTTCAAAATCAGTTTAAAAAGGAATCGAACGTCTCGCTATCACGAAAATTCGATCTAATTATACATAGACGCGTCTATTCCACGTTGATTTAGAATACCGTTATAAAATTGATGCACTCCCGTTGAATATTGGATCGAGTTGTATAATAAATCCCGGAGATTTGGACGGACAGCTGTCGGGAAATATACAATTTTCCAATTTGCGTACGGTAGTAGGTACCTATATCGTTCGGAATAATAAATTCTGGATTGACCTAGGACGGAAAGATGAAACGTCGAGCCGAAAATATGACGACGATCGATGTGCATAACCCAAGAGAGAGAGAGAGACGGTATCCTCGGTCGCATCGTCGATTAATTTACGTGAATTATACGTTATCCCGCAAATAACCAACTAACCTGGTAACTTTGTATCTGTTTTACATCTCTCTCTCTTTGCTCTAGTTCTTGAGAATAAGATACTAAAATGCTCGAGAAGCTGGCGCGTGAGAGACGAGTGTAAAAGTTCTTTGGAAATAACTTCCGACGCGAATAGACGATGACGATCGATTATAAAATTATACATCCGTCCTCCTTCCGAATTTTCCCCCTCGGCTTTATTTGGAAAAACGAGATCAGCACTCTTCTCGTAGTCAAGCTTGAAACGGATGCGATAAGTCAATTAAACGATTCGGGTCGCCGAGACGGGTGCCGGGAGTAGGTATTCTGAATTATTTAATGCTGAAATTAGATCGATATACCTACCCTCTTCTTTCCTTTTTTTCTTTTTTGTATTTTTTTTTTATCTCACTGTCTTTCTTTTTGAAGCTGTAATAGGGACGTATATAATGTGTGACCTGGAACAAGAAAAGGAACGTGGTGTTCGGAAACTAATTTTTGGGAAAAAAGTTATTTAAACTTTAAGCCATTTTTTTTTCTCTCACTCTGCTACCTTATTTAATTTATAAATAAAAATAAAGTACTTCCAAGCACGTAGTGTTGCTGAAACCAGCTAGCAAGGTATCCCACCGGTCTATTCCTTTATATTGCCTGTTTCCGTACAAAGATGCCCCGTTCGGACTAATAAAACAATCGTTTCTCCCTTCGTTTTCCCGATTCGTATATCGAGTATGGTCGATTGCATCGGTTGGAAGACCAGGGAGTGAGCGTGGGGTATAAATAATGTAGAGCCATCGGTCGTTAGGTTTAAAAGAGCTACCTGTTCCCTCTCTCTTTCTTTCTCTCTCTACCCCTTCCTGTATTTCTTTCGACTCTGGTGATTTTCATTCTTTGAATTAAGGTACGTAAGCACCGCGGAGAAGACAGATTGTCGTGGACTGTCGAGCTGGATGTGTTCTCGGACCACGGATATATATACATACACCGTCTCTTATAGTCCACTTTCCCGGTGGAAACGACGATTTCGATTAAATAAGGAAGAGGAACGACATGACCGATCGCGGAGTGGACTCGTTAGGGCTCTTTAAAACGACGTTTCGGTAGTTGGGAGTCTTTAGTTACCGAAAACATCGGTTTGTTCGAGGTATTGGGTTGTCCGGAAAGTTTGTGCCAAGTTGTTAGAAAGATTTCAAACATTAAATTAACCTTTGGCACTTGAGGATTCGTTGAGGAATATGTTTAATATCTACGAATTTCTCAAACAATCTAATACAACATTATACAGAAAATGGTCTCACAATCTTTCTCACTTCTTTTCTATTCCAAATACCACGTTTTATTGCTCACTAGTACTCAAAGAACGATTCACCCTGTAGAATATATAATATCATATACCCCCACTCCATTTAATACACTTCTATTAAGACAGTAAACTTTTTCCTAAACGATCGGTGAGAGAACCCAGCAGGGGTTCACGAAGAGAGAGAGAGATCACCAAAGGAGGGAAAGAAAAGAAGAAAGATTGGCAAGGAAAGGGAAGAGTGGAAGTAGAGAGGGTGTTGGTAGTTCGCTCGACCGATAATAATCCCGAGCTCCCGCGCAAATCGCGTAAAGGAACGCTCCTCTCGCTACGTCGAGAAACGTCGGTGGGGTCCATAGAGACCGCCTACGTCGAGACCAGATTCTGTATTTGGCTGGTTGCCGGGCCCCCCCTTTGACTCCGCTGTACGCTTCGATTAGGTTTACTTACGAGCGATCTGCTAAGGAGACGCCGGGTTCCACGTCCGCGGGATACCTGGCTGCTGCCTCCTCCTCTTTACGCTCTTGCTTGCCTTCTCTTAGCCATCTTATACAGGGTGAACCATGGACCAATCGATCTGGAGTATAATCTCCCTACAAAAATTTGTGATAATTAATTGAACTTTAATCGGTAAACTTCTCTCTATATTTCTAAGTGAACTCCCGATGAGATTCATCGTGAAATATATTCATATTGATTTAGTATAAATACAAACCCAATCGATATGTTGATATAGTCCAAAGTGACCACAACATTTCGACACATTCCCTGGCTCACCCTATACACCTAACCACGCTAAAGCGAAACACAACGTTGGCTTCTGTCTCTCGTTGCCTGTCCGACTGCCTGCCCGGTCGGCTGCTCTCCCATTAGGAGTGTGTCAAACCCTGCGACATTTATTGAGCGCCAGCGGAATGCCCTCGGCTCACGAGAGAACCGACCGACTCTACCCGTTGTCGGCGTTCGCTGCCCGCTGATTTTGTCCAGATGTGGACTGAGCGTTTGCGCCAAGTCGTTCGCCTAAAATGGCTAAGCCTTGGCCAATCTATAAAACATCGTTCGCTCTATCGACGCAGAAGTCCCTAAACGCTCTTGCTTCGATTCCTCGCTCGATACTTTTTGCGAATTCTCCCCCTTAGATATCGATCGATGATACGGAACGGCGTAAAGGTAACGAAGAGAAGAGAAAGGGATCAAAACCTTCTCGATCGCTCACTGCTTCTACCAGAGATCGAATCGTCCGACTTTAACGAGACGGTTCCCTCGGTATCGATCTCTCGGTACGCCATATTGACATTTTCCTCGTAGTTAAACGTCTTAATATATGGATACGCGTAACGCCATTCGACGCGAGGGTTTGTCAAGTCGCGTTAAAAGCACCCCTACAACCAAATTATCTGGGATTCCTTCCAAGATAGCTCTCAAATCTTGGATAACCACCGATGTATCTATGAACCCACGTGTAGGTATACGAGCGCGGTCAATGTACGAGCTTTTAATCGGTCGTTTGTCAGTGTCAGATTCTAGGAGGCTGCTCCGTACGAAACGACCGATCAAAGTCGTCCTTTATGTTAAATAGTAGATTAAATAAGCGCGTTCGCGATCGGTTTAATGGATCTTCTGGAATAGCTGATCGATGGAATTCGATGTAATGGTCTAAGTTTAATATTCTTTTTTTTTTTATGTATACAACATCGACGAAACGGATTCTTTCTCTCTCTCTCTGGTATGCCCATTTCCGTCTCCCTTCCTCTCCCCGACGTGTTCTCACCGTCGTAGTCGCGTGGACGGTAATTAATGGAAAAATGCCGAGCGATAGAGCGCAAGGCCTTCTTTTCTGTCTCTCCCGATAGGAGTTACGAGCGCAAGAATAGCGCTTTTTCTGTGACACCGTGCCGAGTTAGGCGGTTGTACACTTCGTAGAAGAACGTAGCTGGAAACTCGCGAGGCTCGCTTCTCTCAATGACCTTCGAATTCCGTGGAACACCTTCCAGGTCGTACCCACCGCGGCGTGCCTTTCGATCTCCTATAAGCTATTCCATTGATCATAATCCATCGTGAATGGAACGATTCCTGAACAATTGGATTCGTATTAATGCGTGGCGCTAACAAAAACTGGGGACCCTTATTTCTCAAGAACGCGGATTCGCACGAGCTGGTGCCGATCGCGATTCAACCGATAGCACGGACTTTTTCTCGCTTCCTTGGGTCCGCTGGCTGACACAATGAATGTCCTCGAATCTTGGATTCCACCAGGACGTTCGGATTCACCACGATCGACGGGTGATCGTCATCGACGAGCCAAAGGGAGGATTTATTCCTCCTTCGATTTACAATGCTTTATGGTGTCGCTGCTTCAACGAATAATTGCCAATTAAATGTTCGGGGCATCGATCGATCGCGGTCGTACACCGATTGCGTAAAGCAGGGAGAGAACGCTGGAGATGTTCGTTGGATGTACTTCGTCTGATTTTTTTTATCATCGGTTGGTACTTTATAGAAATTGAAAATGATCAAGGTCCCTCGTGGAAGGATCGAGAGACGATTTTTCGAGGTTGGCCGTGCGCGTCTAGAGCCGACGAAAGGAAAGACAACGAAGACGCCCCCGTGCATTGTTTACCGGGTCGCCCGAACGGAATACAATACTTACCGCCTGCCTAACATGAATAAATGTATTTACGATTTGACGTAGGTGTGCCCGCATACCCCTGTCACGGCGAAAAAAAAAATTTGCCGAGGAACGAGCCCGCTGTTGAATTCCGCGCGTAGAAGACTCGTCTCGCCGTTGTCGCCGCGTCTCCCCTCCTTCTTGATCCTACTCCTTCACCACGCTTGCCTTCTCCTTCGTGGAAAAAGATCGTCGCACGCAGGTGGAGAACGAGTTTCACCGCGGGGACAAGGACAAAAAATCTCTCTCGTAGTATCGACAGCTCGATCTCTTTGATCCTACGAAATTGCCTTTAATCGTTCTTCCATTTACCTCCCGGTAACGCGGCAGCCTATTGTCGAGGACAAACGCTTCCTGCTTTCTTCTCGAACGTCTCGTTACAGATAACTGAAAGTGGTACGGTAAGGAGCAGAAATTGATGCGTGGAAGTAGATGAGTATATTTATTCAATTCTTAACTTTTTATATTCTAGACTTTGGGCTTTTGTAAAGTTTGTGAAAGTGTAAACTTTAAGGGTTAGTCCTTTGCCATCAGCAGACCTCTCTAAAAAGATATACTACTCTATATAAAATTATATATTATCCCCTATATATTGTAATAAAAAAAATATTGGAATCTTAGATGGATTTGTCGAAAATTTCTCGATGCAAAGGATTAACTCCTTTCCTGGAAGGATTATTCAATAATGGCACGCATGCGAAGATACGTTTCGAATCTTTTCTACTGTTTTCTCTTTTTAGCACGTCCGACTCGCAGTTTCCTTTTCTCTTTTTCTCTGAAAAGGTGCTCCGAAAGTTTATGGCCTTAGAAAAGGAAGCGAAGGAGAGATATATTCGCGGCACGCACACACGAGGGATGCGAACTCGGCGAATAAATATAATGCCGCACGGGCGACGCAGCGCAACGCAGCGCAACGCGGTGCAGCGCGATGCGGCGTGGGCGGCCATTGTTCGCACGCATAAACTCGAAACGCCAGAGAAACCGACCGTAAATCGAAGATTTCGAAGTTAATGGTCGGCAACGCGAGCTACGTTCCTTCCCCCGTGGGAAGACCTCGTTCCGTTCTCTTTGACGACGACGAAAACCGTTGCTTCTTTCTGTTTCCCTGGTTCAGGGACGCTGCCAAGACTTGGGAAATCCCACGGGAACTTACCCTTTATAGGTTATACCTGTTAAGGACCCTTAATGGGATGGAAGGATATCGAATGTGTGTGTGTGTGTGAATATATTTGTGTTGGTTGTGTAATTGTATGTCTATGACAAGATTTTGACACAAAGTTACTTTTCTTTTAACAAATATTGTAGAAGGTAAAATTCTAAATAACGCGTAGGTACTTTTAATTTTAAGGCTGCCTCTTTTGATTCTTGAGATATGCAAATGTGTATACCGAAAATAGGTCATGACTGAATTACGTTTTTGGCTCAGCCCCTTTGTAGGTAGCAAGTATTGGAAATACATATCAATTGTCTTTCGTCCTTCGATAACGACAATCTTCATCACTTACTAATTACTTTACGAACATCAACCTGTGCATACATGCATGCATCAGTAAACATACACCACTTAACAGCACATGTGTAAAACTTATCACATAAAATATATCCAGGCCTATACCCACGTGCAAGTAGGATCAGCGAAAAGGAAAACGCATCTCGTAAATCGCGTTCTCATAGGCATCGAAAGTATAGCTCCCGGTATCACGATGATACATCGATTTTCCACGGGTGTATTAGCGAGCTGACGAAGTCAAAGGGTAAGCACGAGATCGGTGCAGTACCAGGCGCTTATAGACACGCTCGAGGAAGATCTCGGAAGGATGCCGAGAGGATGTCGAGGGAGGGGAGGAAGAAGAGGATGCGAGAACGATCTCTCCCGCGAGCGTGGCATACGCGCGTATCATGCACGTTACGGAGGCTGCGGCTACGGGGAGCCTGCTTATTACCGATGCGAAATCAATTTCAATTTCGCCTGGGTTCACCAGCTGCGAGCCGACCAACGGCGCGACCTGCTACTGCACTCGACTCTCTCGCGCCTACCTCCAAGATTACCTTGCGGATGCGCGTACTTTGGTATTAGGAGCCCATGAAAACCACTTGGTCTATTACCTGGTCGCGATGCTTTCCACACGAGTTTTTACTTTCTGTATGTATGTCTTCTTCCGGCAACGAGGAGGTATAGGAGTATACGTGCGACGATCGAAACGAGTTTATGAAGTAATTAGTTTTTGGTCAGGTATTTAACCTTTTGTGCTATAACTGTTTTCGTTGTCTGCCAATTCTGATTTTATTTTATCTGCAGTTCATGTGTGCCTACCTATAATCGTGTCATCAAGATCACTATACCAAATTTAAAGTTCCTATATTGTATAGTTTTTGAGAAAAACTTCTGTAACAGACGGATGGACGGACACCAATGTGATTTTATAAGGGTTCTATTTCTTTTAAGGTACGAAACCCTAATAATGAGTTGTAACCCTTTGCACTTAAAATTTTTTTTAAGAATTGCTAAAGAAGCTGTTGTCAGATGACCTCAAGTCAACATATTTTCTAAAAAAGTAATCTTCACTCCTTTTTTGTTCCCAAGACAAGAGTACAAGCATGACGCGAAGCAAACGTCACAACCCACGCCTTCGAGCAACCCGTAACGAAGACAGCCGTAAAGATTGGTAGAAAGGGTGGAACGGTTCGAACGTCTTCGAGCGATGTTTTCCCTAGCCAGTATCTTCGCCAGGCAGTTTCGTCTCGGCGTTTCGTTCTCCACCTCCGCTGTGGATCGCTCAAAATCGCATTTAAGCGTAATGGTCAATGGCTGGCCGTGATTAGAGGGCATTACCGGGTAGCGTCGGGGCCACCCACCAACCTCAATCAACCTCGACCATCTCTCCTTTCTCTTTCACTATACCTCTTCCTTTCCAAAGGTATCCTATGCTTTTAAAATTTCCAATACTTTGACGTATTAAAAGATTTCATTTTATTTTTTGTATCGAATATAATGAGTCTATTAGTTTTAATTGATATTCAATGGTGACCAGCTAACTCTTTCGCCTTTCTAAGCAAAAATTATTATGTAAAATGTTATAGGAAAATCTAGTATAATGCCAATTATATGGGTAACTGAATAACAGGTATTACATTGTCAAAAAGTTTTACTTTTTTATTGGTAATATTCTCTTTCTACCAATTTTGCTATCTTACTAGCCAGTTATCTTTCCTACCCTCTTTAGGTCTAGCTTCGATGATGACGAAAGTATCGATCAATTTATTGGACACAGATATCTCGCAACGTCTTGCTTTCCATGTAAAATTACGTACGTCCACTCGAGCTACCGCATTTAATTTCAGAAATTCTCCTAGATTATACCACCACTGTATGTTTCGCCGAATGGAAGACCCGGGAGATTGCCTTTCCGAGAAGCGCACGTAAGAGACAAGGATTTTTACGTAGGAAGAAGACAGAGCTGAATCGTCGGATGGGTTTATCGCTCCGACCAATTTCCACCTTCGCCGCTTATTCTCTCTTCCCTTTTCTCTCTCTCTCTCGTTCACCTACGTTGGAAGCGTCTTTCACGAAGCGTTAGCTACGGAATGGAAATACGCCGCGACCAATAGGCTTTATGGTTATTGCCAGGTGGATAGGCGAGCACAATCCTCTCTCTCTCTCTTTTCCTCCTCTTTCTTCTTCACCATTCTCTTCTATGTTCCCGCGTTCTCTGCGTCCTCCGCGACGATAAACTCGCGCGAAACGCCTTCGACTTTCGCCATAAAGATCGCAGAACTTGGCGTCGGGACGGCGAGTGTCGTCGACAAAGATTTTAAACTCATATATGCATCTGTATGCCTACCTATATCGCGTATCCATAAACGAGGCAAATTCAAAAGTTACTTAAATTCAATGCTAAGTTCACGTACGATAAATAACCTTTTACCCAGATGGTATAATTAAGTAACGGGAAGGAAAGAGGATATCTTGGTAACTTCTTCGGAAATTTTCCAAGACATCGTCGTTGTCGAGCTACCGAACGTTGCTACCATCTTCCGCGTCTCTCTCTCTCTCTTTCCGTCTTCATCGTTTTCTCTTTTCCCGTGGCGCGATCGGTCACGCCAACGCCGACGATGATGATTTCGATGCCGGTAGCGGAATTATGAAGCGTAAAATTACTCGAGGAGGACGAGAAGAGGGAGCTGGAGGAAAGATGAAGGCGTAGTTACACGAGTCGCGTAAAATCTTCGACTTCTGCTTTTGCTAGTAGAAAGTATCATGAGAAGGGGAGAGGGGAAGAACGATCAGTCCATGTTATTCTCGGTACCAAAGTGGATTGTAAAATGTCATGTATTGATTTATTGGAAATCGCTTTAATACCGCCGCCCACCGTAACATCCCCTCTTCCCCAACCTTCTCTTCTACCATTCCTCGTGGTGAAACGCGGGGAGCGTTTCGTTCCTCGACATTTATCGCAGAAATTGCGAAAGTAAGAGCCAACGAAGACACGTCGACGAAGTCGACTTCGTCGTCTTCGAACGTACTGTACTTGTCGCGGTACCGTAAAGCCGCGTAAGTAATCGCGGAGAGAAGAAAATCGCGCCGTGAATTCTGCGGTATAGACGGCGGAAACGAGCCACGAAGATTACGACAAAAACGATGGATTTTAACACGCCTCTCTTTTCTTGGGCTTCCTTCAATTTTTTTCTCAGGTAGGAAAGATCGAGTCAGAGTTGGTAAGAGTTCTTAATTGTTTTAAAGTAGACATTAAAATTGTAATATATTTGTATCTCATCATATGATGATTTTGTGTCTACTAATATATTCACTCGTTAAGCATGATGGATATAGGGTACACGGCATCAGTGTTATTTAATAGAAGACACTTTACTCGTTTAGAGCCTCGTAAATTAACATATATGTCCTCGGAACTGCTTTTGTCAGCGATTTTCCTAATTTATGGATTTGTTACTCTATGAGGATTTAGTAATAAGATTCTGCAATATATTGTAATATTTTAAATAAATTCCGTAGGTTGTTTTTGACCTAATAGACATATGTATCATATATTAAGCCTTGCTTTGCTGAAACATGCATATGTCAAGCCTCACATTAATGAAACATGAAATAGAACAAGATTTATTTCACGAAACATGTTTCAACGCGTTTCTGTGCATATGACATACTAAGAAACGCATTCCATGCTCTAATTCTAGGAAACGTATTATCCAAAATTCCGATAATATATTAACCCACACCTTCGACCCAGCTACAATCTTATCGATCAAGGATCGTGCGAATGTACGTATCCCGAGTCACGACAGATTGTAAAGACGAAGATAATTTTGCGGTTCCCCGCGCGTGTAGCTCTCTTTATGGTCTTTCCATCGGGTCGATTGACTCCGAGCGGAGATAAAATTTTAAGTACAGCCTGTGGAGCGACGCATTGGCCTACCGCACTGGAAACATCTCGCAACGTACTCGCGCTTTTACGATACGCTCGCGGTTCTTCGAATCACCGAAAGAGAGCAGAGAAGATGAAGGAAGATCTTCGGCCGCAATTAAAGTTCGTCCCAAGAAAAAAAAAGACTTTATTATTCCCAACGCGTCCGAAGCACCCAACCCGGATCGTTTCTCGCTCCTAATGAATAATTCTTATTCCTTCTGATTTTTTTCTTCCCTCGCGACGCAACCAATACAATTCCTTTTTTCCGATCCTCTTTGGAATCATATTAGCGAAGTACCTGATAACGAAAGACGCGAGAGTTCTCATCCTATCGGATTCACGACCAAATGTAGTCTCGTTTAAACTCCTTAAAGATATACGAGCATCGGGACAGTGAGTCTTTGCGCTACCGTAAGCGAGCACAGCTTCCTTATAACTCGCGACGGTTCGTCTCCTTAGCGGCCTTGTGTCTCTCTCTCTCTCTTTTCATTTCCTTCTCTCTCTCCCTTGGCACGGCTTGCCGCCTTCGAACGGGAATAATTCCTGGTTGTTGGCGAGAGGTGAAAAACAATCGTCATTATTCGCGCGGCTGTAGCACGTGCCGATCGCGGAGTTAGCGCTGGAAGCTTTGGGTACGAGCGCGTGGCTGTTCTTACTCTCTCATTCTCTATCCTTCCGTTTCACTCCCTCTCTCATGTAAATCCTTGCGTCCATGTCTCTCGATGGATGCATAAACGTGTTTGTAGTAGTGATGTAGCGGCTACGGTGACGATAGTAGTAGTAGGTGCATAAGGTTCGCAAGGTACCTTTCTCGCTCGCGGTGTGTCGCGCCGGCGGCCTTGTAAGGCCACTCGCCTTCGCTTCGTGCTCGAGCGATCGAACGCTCGGTTGTGGATCGTAGAGCAAACGATCTAGGCGCGAGCGCGCGTGCCGGGACACGCTTCTCTCTCTCTCATTCTTTCTTTTACAACCACGTCCTCCGCTGACGCAAGCTCGGCTCGTAAATCGATTCCAGAGGGAAAGAATCGACACGAGGGAGACAAGAAACCTACGAGATTTTCTTTGAGAACTTTCCTCTCTACCACGAGATTTTCCCAACGACAATTTCCAATTGAAATGATCGAGTGCCTTGCGTGTATGAGTTTAGCTTCGGTGAGGTTGGTCGCCGATCGAAGCTCATCGGCGTGACGATCTCTCATGCAAATTTCTCAACGCGTGATTGACGCGTTCATCGTCCCCGAAGCTTACGCGAGATCGACGGTTCGATCATAATGAGGTAATTTAACGAGCGAGCCGAATCGAGATCACGAAGGGAGCGGAAGCGACGAATTCGGGCTGAGACGAATCAGGATTCGGTCCTCGTCGAAAGTCGGTCACGTCGAGGGCAATTAGCGATGATTTTCTTCTCTTCCTTCGTGTCACCGTTAAATCTTGTGGAAAGGAACTCGAGCACTATACAATATCTTATTACATAGATGGAATTAACATTAGGGTATTTTTTATAGCAGTAGAATTTGTTTCGGGTTGAATTTGGAACATTTATTCATGATATTATGACCATCATTAAAAGTGTGAGATCTGATATAAGAGATTTGATAGTAAAATCTACCATATCATCGTTTTGAAAAGAATTATAAAGAAAATTAGATAGCCATACAGGTTTATTAATTAAACTTTCTTTTAAATACTATTTATAAAGGAAATATTTGATAATATTGCTTTCGTCGGCATTCGATTAAAGAAGAATCGAAAGGAATCGAAAGTCGCGTTCTTCGGGACTCGGCGTTGTCCTTTGTGCTACGAGATAATCTCGGCGAGTCACACGCACGCGCGTACACGCGGAAAGCGAGAAGGTTTCGTTCTTCGATTCCTCTTCTTCTTCTTCTCCTCGTATCGACTTCGATCTCCACGCCGTTTCGCGATATCTTTAGCCGCGGGGCAGTTCCGAAGAGACTGTCGAAAGTGAAAGGAGCCGAAGAAATCAAGATGGATCGTGCGTTCCTTATAACGCAGGTTTTCTCGCTGCACCTCCGCCTCCACCTTTTAGCCGTCTCGGAACTCGCCTCCAAGGACTCCCGATGAGAATGCGGATCGATAGCCAACGATCTTTATTTACGTTTTTTACTTTTCATCGAAGAAATCCAAGCCGTAATAATTTTGTTGTCGCAAGAAAATATTGATGGCATCGCTCGGTATATAATCGAGACGAACCAATTGGTAGTCATCGCGAGAAAGTGCGTGGTATCTCGTCGTGTAATACACAGGGGAAAGGGATATTACAATAATTGGATTCTTTGGCTTGCCAGAGAAAGAGGGAAAGGAACGAGCTTCGTTTCTGGCGCCAGGTAGCAAGCATTAGCCGTGAACGTAAACACGATATATCGAGCCTATTATACATTCCTATGACTCGCGATTATAATGATTCAATGATCCGTTGCGTGCGACAACGCCACTTCCGAGGTAAGGTTCTTTATACGCATTGTTCTACCCGCGTTCACCTTATCTTTAGCAATAACTTTCCTTTCGTTATTATAGGGAGACGGTAACATCGGATTCCACTAAACTTTTACCAGCGATTATGGATCTGGAAACGATTAACTTTATGCGTGCCTCGCGTTACCTGCCGTGGTTAAAGATTATGTCATCGTGTGTAGAGTAAGTGTCGAGCGATTAATCCTTTCCTTTTGCTAACGATCGCTTTCGTAGATAGGCTTTGGTTTTATATCGGGATAAAGAATCAACGAACATTCCTTTAAAATTTTTATTTTTCTAAAGTATGTCGATATATAATATCCTTGTCCACTGTAGTGCTAATTTTCCGTTGGAAGTATGCTTCCATTTGTTAAGCCACCAAACTACTTGGTTGAAACTGGTTTGTATGTTCTATTCATTTTTATTTATAAATCCTCTTTCATAACAAAAAAATACCGATAACCTCACAATTATTTCTGCCCCGAATGTTAAATAAATATAATACTTATCCATATTGAATAATATTTGGTTTTTAAAATACAGCTGTCTTTAAAAAAAAAGGTAATTGTAGTCCTTCTCCCGAAAGGAGCATCAACGAAAGAGCCGAAAGTTTTTTGCCGAACGTGTGCAACCGTTTATGCATCTAACGGATCCGTTACTTTTCCTTCATAAAATCAACTGCCGTAGTGGATCTTAAATTTTTACAAGCTGCACGAGTTATTTCTGTCTTTGACTTCGGCGCCCACGGGTGCTCAGGTTCGCCGGCGGCTAGACAATTTTCCGTTGGAGAAATCGCGAGCGTCGATAGTTTCGACGTGTGCGAAGGAGTAAAATAATAATAAAAAAATGGTTGTACGTGTGCGAGAGAGAAAGAAACTTGGTAATTTCGTACACGAGACAAGAGGAAGATGAAAAGAGGAGGACTCGTGAAGCCGTACCACGAATTTAACGATTTCGCCGGCTTTACGACAGAGATCCCCGCCCTTATTATAACGCAACCGAGCCGGTTTTGAGATCGCCCTTGGGAGACACGCTCTCGCGCGCGTCGAGAGAGGCACCCGCGCTATTACGTCATTAAAGCGTCCAATAAACTTCTTTTACTACTTCCTCGAGAGCCGCCACCGCCGTCGCCGCGTTCTTTCTCCGGCACCTTTCTCTTCTTTCGTACTCGTCCGCCTTCGGTCCTTCACCTTATCCAACGAGACGTTACCCTTTTTGGAAAAATTTCTTCGAGGGTCCATTCTGTCCCGTTTTTAACGACAATACGTTCTCTCGATCTTCGTTTTTATTTATAATTTTTTACTCGATTGTCACTTTTGAAAAAAACGCAATTACTTTACGACCCAATATTTGATTAATGTTTGAATTAAAAAAAAATCTGTGAGTAAAAAAAAAAAGGAAGGTTGAGTGCCACTCGACATCATCAAAATCGGTCTTGACGAGTCGTAACGAGTTAATGTGTCAACGGAGATCAGCGAATGGCAGTACTCATAAACTAAAAAAAAAAAAAACGAAATTCTCTGAAACACGTGGTGCAATTTTGGTCCCCCCATGAATTTTTTTTCCCACAGTCATCGTTATCTCGGGATGTCATCTACGCGAGCCTCCCACGCTTAAAAATCACGAGGATGACGTCAACGAGTCACGACCGTGCTCGGTATAAAAGAAAGAGAAGAAGAGAAAATCGAAGGGGCCATTTCCCGATTGGATTTTTTGTTTTAATCATCCTCGGACGTATCGCCTTGCCTGCCGGCCGGGTTTCAACTTCTCCAGGACGGGAAAAGTATTGTCAGCGTTGTTTGTCCGCCTGATCGATTCTTCGAGGCAGCATCCAGGTCCAGACTTTTGCGCTGGCTCCTCTTCGTCGTGTGCTATTGACCCTTTTTCACTACAGGTGAGCTGGGAGGGGCCTTGGACAGGTAGATACACCTAACCCACGTATACCGTAAGAGCCGAGATTCTCCTTCTAACGGGTGTGACCCTCCAAAGTGTATTTTTTTTTTTTTTTATCTTCGACCTCGATCCCAAAGCTTTAACTTCTCTACATCAGCCGGCGAACTTTGCACGAGTTTGCAACAAGATCGAAGATAAGAGCGACCGCTCGGTAGGTAGGTATATAATATTGTTCGACGTCAGTCAAGGAAGTAGTATTTCGTTCTTAATCTCGTTCAACGATCGAGAAAAGTTTTTTCCATCGATTTCAGTCTGACACGCCTGAGATCGTACTTTAATCGACGCCCTGGCGCGAAATAGCTCCGGTAATCGCGTATAATCGGTCGGAAGAAGGAGGCCTCGTTTGGCGCTATCTGCGTAATCCTGAATGCCGTTCCATTATACGAAACATATGTTAGGCGGTATCCCTAGATATTCTCCGACCATTATACGCATATATACCATCTTACAAAAGTAATCGGTATAGCCCTTTATTTTTTTCTACTTACTCAATCGTCGTCGGTGGGAGAGTACGAGGGTAATCGCGTTTGTTCGCGAGTCGGTAATTATTTATAAAAATTCTCCCCCCTTCTGGAGTACCCTTTGAGTATAGTAAAAGCTTATTCAACTGGTAAAGTCTCGAGGAGTACCGCGTGCTTGGTTACCCGCGAGCGCGCGCCTACGATTAAGTACAATTAGCGTTGGCTATCGGGTCTTCGCATCTTCAAAAGTCACCCGGTATGTGGCACGAAGCGATGCCCGCGTAGATATGCGGCGAGAGTGAGCATAAGGTGCACAAACTACCATACATGCCCTTGCATGGCGCTCGCGTGTTACGACACACGAAGAAGAGTAGCGCGCGAGCGCGCGTTCACCACCGAGCAGCCATCGAGACGGCTCTACATCGCTATCGTTATGGCCATTAAGTACATTGTGCTCGAAGGTGTTTTCTATAATGGATTCCTGTTGTTTATTAACGGAAGACCCTTTACAAAGTGCTGCTGTTGCCTCTTTAACGACGAGCATCCTGCACCTTCGACTTATACCCAGTGTTACCGTCTCTGCTACTCTTCCGACCATGTTCCTCTTCGATTTTCCTTCTCATCTTACTAAGGGATATTGAATTCCACGGACAACTAGAATCTTAACGTGGAAGTACGAAGCTTGGGACTGTTTGTTAGTCATCTGGATTTTGTTTGTTGTTGGATTAATAGATTGTGGCCTAGAACTAGATTTCAATAACGATAATTATTATTGGATTTTAATATTACCGCGATGTAATGTCCATTACTTAAAGTGCTTGTATGGTTTTTAAATGTTTTTTTTTTACCTTGGATAATTGCGGGATATAAAACGGTGAAAATTTTTTTAATAGGTCTTAATAATATCTATCGTTAGTATATGAACTATCTATGAGATACTTGAGTTCGATTTTTTTTGCTTTTTTTATTCTTTACAAGTCACGTATTTTCCATCTTCCCCACGTTGCATTCGCACAGTCCCTCGAGCGACTAATCGACGACGTTGTCCTAGCTCGCGTACCTACGTGCCGTTCCATCGCGTTACGGCATCCACGCACGTGCGTGCACGGCCGGCGCCGCGGGTAAGGCGCGTGCGCATTGCGAAATATCAAATTTAACGAACTCGAATAGCATAGGAGAACAAGTGTGTTGTATGCAGCACGCATAAGGAAAAAATAGTAATTTAGGTTGACAACAATTTACTACTATTGAAAATTATTGAATTGGGTGATAACTAGTTTCTGGATGTTTATGCAAATATTTGTTTTCTAATAGGGAACAAATGAAACAATGGATAAATGTATTTTTTGCATATTGCACATTGTAAATTTGTAGTCTTGAACTTCTTTGCTTAGTGCCTGCGACAATTTGCGTTCATCTCGTACCAAATATTGATTAAAAATTCACTATCTTTTTAGAACTGTCGCTGAATCATTCAAATGACTTCATTTCAAAGAGTGATCGTTAGTGATACCTAGTTTTTTTATAAACACACTTTTATCATTCTTGTATTGCAAGGTATAATAATCACAAAAAAAGAGAGACAGTTGTTAGAAAAGGAAAAAAAATATAATCGACCGTTTTGTAGATCGCGAACGTACGATCTCATTTCCTTTGGCACAAAACCATGAAGGTGGCTGTTACACAGGCGCGGAGGCGCCCACGGAAATCCTCGGCGTCACATTAATAATGATCACCGTTGTTGCAAACATCGTGATTAGCGTCCAACAAGTCGACTCTGACTCCTGTTGGAGAGATCGTAAATACGGAACGGATTCCATCAAAATTTTTTCTCTTCGATTTACTCTCAGAATGTAACACCGTGGTACCCCCGCAATCCAACGACTCATTTTCCATAATTCGATGATTAATACGTTCGACCATGTTTTTCCAAGAATTTCGCGAGTTTCTGAATTCTATTAAAACCTAGCATATAATTTTCCCAACGACTTTACATAACGCTCGAACGACTCGATTCTATTCAACCTTTAGGGGACCGAGGTTGTCACTATAGTGGTCCAAAGTAGAACATTTCAAATGCATGCTATGCCAAAACGAAAATTATGCCTTTTGAAGAGATCTGCCGACTATTCTATCGAAATTTATTAGAATCCAAGGCAACGACTTAACACCCACGTGCGGCAATTGCATTTCTATTGAAAGAAAAAGACTCATCAAAGAGGAGCGTTGATTCTAATCGATACCCAGGCTGGTATATATCGTCCTCGCGAATATCGATACACGGAGACATAAATTTCACGGAGCTCCCGGTGTAACCTCCGGTGTGGATAACGCGAGCTATCTTCGTGTTAGTCGTACCTCCATCTGATAGCGTAACCACCACCGTAAGAGAGAAGAAGAAAAAAGGGAGAAGAAGAAGGAGCACGTTTATCGCGGTTCTCTTCGACGACTCTCGCTATAAACCGTATCTTCTTTACCATTCCTTTTTCCATTACTCTCTGTCTCTCCCTCTCTTTTCTACGACGAAACGTTTACTTAATCGCTCGTTAAGCGTCTAATTACATGGGAGAAAATTTAATTATATCCAGCTTATCGCGCGATTTATTCCCGCTCGAGTCCCCGAGGGATTTGAATGCCGGTTCTTGAAACGGTAGAAAGGTGGAGAGGATAAAGCTGCTCTCCGATTGATAATCACGTCCTGGCAAATATTGCGATTATCTCGCGAAACCCGAGCGGACCGTCTCGTTCCACGGTCGATGATACGATGAGTGCGAAGGATACGGCATCCTTGGTCCAGTCGCTCGTGCTTGACGTTTTAACGAAGTCTCGACGAAGAAACAGAGAAAGAGTGAAGAAGAGAAAGGATAGAACGGGAAGACGATGCTGACCATTCGACCCAAGACTTTATGTCCGGGAGTATAATATCGCGACGACGAGCAGTTGTAAATTTTCATTCCTTAATGATATCGTTCTTCCGGCAGGTGGGAGACGAAAGATCGCACGCTTAGAACTTGATCACCCTTATTCGTCATAAAACGAGTTTGGTCTTTTTTTTTATTTTTTAGTGTAGAACACGGGGAATCTTTTTCTCTTTTTTTTTTAGTTTCTCGTTCTGTTAAAACTTTATCGAGATCTTGGTTTGGACGGAGGACTAATTTTACAGAGCGTGAACTAAATTTTATTGCAGGTAATTTTAGTACTTATTTGACAGGCTATAGTCCATGTTCAGACAGAGCAAATTAAATGGATCTTTTTTTATTACTTCTCAAATAGCCACATGCGATGGAAATAATTATAGTTTTAACTTTATAAAGATCCATATTTGTCGCCCTTGCCACGTGCAACGAGACACGTTTCCCTCTTTCAACAAAAAAGGAACATTTACATTTTTTCGTAATTTCGTATAAGACGAGAAAGGAAGGGACAGGTTACGTCGTAGAATTTTACGATTCTGTATTACAAGGAAGAGTGAAAGGATCGGAGACCGAAAGGAAAGGCGCTCGCGTTAATTGGTACGAGAGATCGGAGATCACTTTGCACGGGTTATCGGCTATTAATTAGGTGAACAAAAAATTTGCCTTCCGTGCGTTCCCTTCGTGCTTCCAGAAGTCGTATTTTATGCGTTATAGACGCCTCAGCGTCAGCTCGCGTTAAAGTTACGGCGAAATAAAAAAAATTTCGCGTTTGTGTCCGTGTGTGTACGATGAAACGCACGCGAGCGGGGAGTCGCTTGATCGAAGAGGGCTAATCTTTGAGGAATGTGCGGAAAGGATGAAAAATGAGAGGGAAAGGGGAGTAGTATTTTTTTATTTCCATCCTTTTATTATATGTCAGAAACGCACACGTGTTCGAAGCAAACTACGCATGGGGCAATTAAAAGGTGATTTAAATGCTAATGATCGTGCGTGTTGTTAAGTGGCACCATACTTGCATTGGTATAAATTATCGATTTTTATTTAATGTCTACTTGAAAAATAGACATCTTAAAAACATATGATGTATGACTTGTCTTAGTAACAGTTCATCCCTTTTCGCACCAACCTTGGAGTACTTTGATATTCTTGAACACCCTATCTCATGATCTAATTCGACAATCAATGAATTTAATACCAGAAATTTAAGAAACAAAACGAATTTTAGTTATCTAGGAATATGTATCGAAAGCAGGCGACTTTTATATAAAGAAAAGGAGCTGGGTGATCTCCCCCTCGACACGATAAACCAAAAGATTAATTGATAAAACGAAACTGAATATTCATTCTTTGAAAATTAGTTTAACATTCCAAATTTAGATAAGTATCGATGAAAAAAATTGATTTCCTTCGATAAAAAAAAGGGAAACATTTCACTTACGCCCTAAAAATAAAGATATTAACTTATCTATCCATGGAGCCTCGTGCCAGATTTATATCTGGCATAAAGAGAAACGATCGCGGTGGAACGATTAGACAAGATCTCTGTTAGTCCTCCTGACGAGAATCTCTTTAAAAAACGAACGAGCCTCGCATCTTAGAAGCACCATGTACTATCGTCACGGGGGGAATGCTGTGAAACACGTTCGTAAATAGTTATTTTAATTGATTAATATATCATTCTAAGAAGAGTGGGTACCTATAGCTATCTATACGAGCGCTGTTCTGGCGATCCAATTTTTCTCCAGCTCGCTCGAGCGTGATACAATCATCGCGAGGGGAAAGTATCGGAAAATCGGGTCGGCTTCGAGGAATCGTTAAAGTTTCTGCACAGCTTCGAAGATTTCTCGCGTAGACGTTAAACGATCTCGACGATGGTCTTCTAATTTCGTTACGTACGTATGCCACTAACGTAACTTATCGTTTAAACAACGATATAGTAAAAAGGCCGATGCTGGCACCAAGTTATTAAACGCTTATCGCTTGGCCATTGATCTTCGCCGATCGAAAATTCATTAAATAACGTCTTACCCGTTAGCTTTGATAAGCGTAAACGAAGTGGAACCGTCCAGCTTATCCACGAGTCGATGAAATCTACGATTCCTCTGGTGTCGTTTCGTACGAATTACGAGGATCGAGTTAACTGAACGGAACGACGAGAAAACCGACTCGCGAATTATTTTAATCGCCACGGCCCGAACGAGGAAACTAAACGAACGGGCTAGCTTCTCCTGCACGCGACCAATGCATTAAATCGTAATTGTTATCAATACGTAATTTTAGTTATAGATAAGAGTTTGATCTCTTTGAAGATACATATAAAGCTACACGTGCAAAGGCGGAACGAAATTAACATTCGGATGAAAGTCGAACGATAAATCGATATCGCTTCGACAATACTTCGCGATTCGTCGTGCCAATCGCGAAGACATCTTCTCTTTACAATGTTTCACGATTGAGATTTAAAGGATGACTCGATAACTTCCTCGTTTCTTTGCATATTTCTAACGGGAATGAAAAACGTGATTCTTATGAAAAGAGAGAAATAGGAATTGGAATTTAACGCTAGCTTTGCCAGAGGAGTTATATTGACAATTCTAAATTCACTTTTTATTCATTTTCTCCAAGGAAATTCTTACTGCTTTTTTTATATTCTTCAAAATATCCAAGTAAATTTATGATTTATCGTTCCCCACGCTTTTCTCGCGGATAATAATTAATCGTAAAAAGATGCAACGTCTCTCTTCTTTCCGTAGTAATACCACTCTCTCCTCGAATTTAATAATCGACCTTGTCGATTAGGAGGCTCTCGTCTAATGTAGGATAGATTGACGCGGGCGCACGCTTTGCCCTTCGACCGACAAACCGTTTTCGATCGTTTCTTTCGAAGCTCTTCTCTTTTTTTTACCCTTCTTCTATAGAAAGAGGAAAAAGAGAATAGAGAGCCAATCCCTCGTTGGTATCTCGTACTAGCTCGAAGGATTCGGTCGCGTCGGCACCCAACCGCGTGCCTCTGTCGAAGGGGAGCCAGTTTTCTCTCTCTCTTTCTCTCCTTCTGGTCGATTAAGACGTGACCAGTGAAGAAAGAGAAGAAAGAGAGAGAGAGAGAGGCTTATCGAAAAGCCGTCAAGGCAATTCCCTTTTCTCCTGGGGGTTGTGGGCGAACGCGTGGGCGTGGATATTCCATGGATAAAGTCTTCTGTATTTCTTGCTTTCCGAGAGCTCGAACGGTATAAGTTATGCCGCCTTCCTCGTAAACTTTTGAAAATGAATTATTTTCTTGCACGACTCGCTTTTCTCTGCGTCACAGTGATGTATGTCTTTCGGTAGCAACCTCTGGATTATTTTTCCTTAGAGATACGGAAAGTTGGAATATATTATACGTGTTAGTTGCGAAAGATTCTATCCTAACTGAGATTTTGAAGAATTTATTAGGATCAGATTTTACGTCCTTGAGGGAGAACCAAAAAAATTGCTCTTATCTCACTAGTCTCAACGAGAAATGCGTTCTCGGTTTATTACGAGACGATAAAACGAGACCGGAAAGGGAAGAGGAGGGGAGAGTGGAAAATATATTTCCTCCGAAGCGAGTCGAGCAATAATTGTAAAGAATGTCGACGCGAAGAGAGAAGGAAAGAGGAAGAAGATCGTCCTGGCGGAGGATCTGAAACGACGATCTGGATGAAGAACCGTGAATCTCGTTGCCCCGTTGAATTTACTCATGGCCTTTTGCTCTTTCACATAAACGAGACCTTTAACACCCTCGCGAGAACCTCGTCGGTCCCTTTGCCTTTTCTTCCCTTCTCTTTCTCACTCTTGGCTTACAAGAGGTATCACTTCCAACGAGCTACGTCCGCGCGTCATCGTACCACCTCGTCTCAATTCTTCAGATAAGAAAAATCGTGAAGCCACGAAGGAGGTGAGTTCACGTGCTCGGTACGGCCGATTCTTAAAACTCCGCCCACGAGAGATCCTTCGGGATAAGAGAGAAAGACTGCTAGAGATGACGCCACATTAATAAATTGCACCCGTGCGAAGCAAGGGAGAGTCGCTAGTTTTCTAATTTCTGCAATTAAGATTAGGTCTTTTTTTTTGTAATTCCTCAACCCTAGAAAGATAGCTATGAGTCATTTTTACACAGTTGTGTATATGTTTCGGTGAAGTGTTTGGAGAACGCTATCTTTCTAGGGTTAAGATTCCTGTCTTACCTCACCTTCCCTTATTTAAAAAAAATATGGTATCCTTTTTTGAGCTCTAGTTATAATAAAAAGTGAATTCCATAGTAGTACGAGGACTCCCAAAGGGTCTACGACCTTTCGCGCGCTCGACTTTAAACGTGTAACAGGTTGCCACGTGTAAACGGTCCGGTGCTTGTAAAGAGTCGCATCTTACCTGAACGCTTGGACCCCGGCTTAACGAGACGCCTACCCACGTTACTTTGGAAAAAAAGAAAGGAGAGAGGGAAGAAAAACTGGCTCTCTTTTCCACGCTTCGTCCATAAAACTTTCGAGCTCACCCGAAGTGCCGGCTATCGGACGCCTTTCATCTGACCCATCGCAACCCCGCGGAGAATTAAACAATTACGAGGTGGTCGGTGCGCTCCTCGTAAAAATTCTTCCTTCGTTCTTTTCCTTGGTATAAAGTCGCGTCATCTCGTTATACGCTTCGAGGTGTTATAACGCGCTCGTTTCTTCGAATCTACCTCGTCGTTCATACCGATTTACGAGGCGCTAAGATTTCTAATGGTTGTTTTTTTGTTGCCTTTTTTTTTTACTGTCTTTGTTCGAAATAGGGTAAAGCAAGACACAAAGAGCTAATTTTTAGATTGTGGGTTCGTATTTTTAAAAGTATTAACATTATGTTGAGCACATAGATCACAGTACCAAAATATTCACAACTGTAAAATATATTCTTATCACGTAGCATTATAAATCTTTGACGTTCCTTTTTTACCACATAACACAATATTGCAACATTCTTTTTAACCTTTCATCTTGAATTCCCAGCTTACCATATCAATGATCATTTACATACTTCATTCACAAAGAAACATTGTATCGAAAGTATACAATTCGAAACCCAACCCAATATATTTGAATTCGTTACAGCCTTACTATATACCATTTAACCGTTCCCCCCAATCAAATTTGAGTACCGAATCGAAGGTTCGCATTGTCGGTACAACTTTCGCTCATCTTTTTTTCCGCTGCTTCTTCGCGTGATCGACATCGATTAAAATCAAGGAACGTATCGATAAATCGAAAAGGCGTCGAGCCGGTAAATCGAAGCTCGATTTCAGCAATTTATTTCCTTACTATCACGGAGATCGCTTCGATCCCTTTTGATCGAGCACGATCGATTCGCTTGATCGATCAATCAATTAGTTAGTAAATCTTAAGCGTACGTAAAGAGCGAGCAAGCGCCTACAGGATGACTGGGATCGCGTTAATGGTCCCCCTGGTGATTAATTATCACAGATTGATGCTTAATCGTATTCATTTACCTCCAAGCCGACTAAATCACAGCGTGTCAGGGTAAACGTGGACGACTTACGGTGAAAGAGGGTAAAGAAAAACGTATCACACCGACGTATTATAATTCCTGTCGTCTTCAAATACGTCCGAACGACTATCAGAGACACTCCTTTCGCGTTTTTCCGAGTCATTACGAGCCGATTATAAGGGCACGATTAAAAGAGATTACCGGTGACATCTTTCCAACAGGCTTTAATTATCTGATCATGGCGGACACTACGGCGACAACCTGTTGCTTTCTTCCTCCACGTTTACGGCGTGATAACTCTTCGCAAAGAGGCCAGGCTTGGGTATCAGGAGCGGCACGAGTACGAGGAGCGGTACGATTCTCCGACCACCCTGTTACGAGTCGACCTCCTCGCGACCTTTTTCCTCCGAGTCTTTTCTTTTTATTAATTTATTTTTTTTTTTTAGTTTTGTCTCAATCCTCCAGGTATCCTGTTAAATCCTTCGTCCTGGCACGATGGTTCTCGCTATCAAAGGAGAAAGAGGATATACGAGCGATCGGGTGCTGATGAATCGCTCGAAAGTTCGGCTCGGTCTACGACAGCCACGTTATCGGCAACGCTGTAAACGGAATCGTAAATCCTCGAGACGATAAATGACAATTGCAGCTGACACGATCGGCTGCTGCTACGAGCGAAGAAGGATAGGAGAGCAAATAAGAAGAGGAAGAGAAGGTGGAAAGGATGAGAGCAAAAAAAGGGAAGGGTTGCAAAAGGGATATGACGGCTGCCGGTGGCGAAGGGAACGGGTGAGGTAGCCAGTCGCGTGGGAGGATGCAAGATAACGGTTCGTCCGAACGTGGGACGTTAATAAATTATTGCACAGTGAGAGACTCCTGCGGGAGCGACTGATATCTCTATTGTCCTTTGACGAATTAGGTGCTATCGAGTAATCGGGAGAAAATATGATAAACGATTGTATAAAAATATCTCATTTTGATAATAAGTTTATTCATTTGTAATTTTTTTTTAATGACAGGAGTTCGTTCAATTTTTAATTATCTTGACATTGATTACCTTATTCACTTTATTTCTGATTATTTGCACGGTTTTTATAATAATGGTTATAATAATAGTAATGATGGCGGCAGGGAGGAGGTGACCATACATATGGTTAAAAATCAAGATAGTTCCCAGAACAATAGCCATATTATAATTCCAACGATTAAGTCACCAAGACCTCACCTTATATAATCAGAAATCTCGGATCATTTTTCCTTTCCAGACACAATAGAATACGTGACTTACGTCGCGTCTGTATCGTCACCGAGTCGGCGCTAAGGTTCGTGCGATGCATCCTCGCTAAAACAATTAGCGAATGCCGACTTTCTTTATCGGTATGCACGTAGGAGGTGTAGGTGGAGGATGAGTCTTCGTTGGGTTGGAGATGATTCAACGTCCGATTGCATTAAACGAAGGGGAGGGAGACCGAGTAGAAACGTCTTTGTCTCCTTTTGGTAGCGGAAACCGTGTATTCTGACTCATTGCCGACACCACCATCATCGTCGCGTGTCTTTCGTTTTCTATCGTAATCTTTTCTTCGATAAATAACTTTTTGGTCATTTATGACGTGTTAACCCTGTATACTTGCATGTTACATTCAAGTCATGTGCTCACGTATTCTCCAACTTTTATTTCATTTTACTCGAATTACTATTGGAACTTTAGAATTCTAAACAAAAATTTGTTAAAAAGATTTTTAGTTTATATCGAAAGGTTAACTTTGTCACAATTTTTTTCTGCACAAAAGAATTCAGGCTATAAAGTATTGAGTAAGACAAGGATCGAATAACATTTGTCATCGTCTCGAAGTAGACGATTCTTCACAAGACGATCAGGTGTCAGCGATCACCAAAAATTATTATCGACGAATTCATCGTGCGATTAACTCACCGATAGATTTATCGTTTATATATTTATATACATCGTTGTCGTTACGAACTCACGCTGATAAATCTATTCCCGTCGCTTTTACGCTCCACCTCTTTCTTTATCTCTTTCTATCTCTCAACGCAACTATGTGCGATTCCTGTCAGCGAGAAGTATCTCTAGAAGAAGAGCGGACCGACGAGCGACGTTGACGTCTGCCTGGCAGAGTGACAATTATTAATGTCCTCGGTCTGAATTCGGTCTCCGCGACTAAACTGTAACTATGCTCCATCGTGCGATATCTACACGTAGGGTGGATTGAGTAAGAGTGGCAAATATGGACTATTATAAACTTAATCGGAAATAAAACCATCGGTTCTTGTCACGTGTTACTTTGCGAGAGATCTCTCCTGTATTCCAATTGTATTATAGGGGGTTGTATAAGGCAAAAAAATGAATTATCTTAACCAAATTTTAGTCCCATTAGATCGATAATTTCATCACTGTATTTCCAGTCTTGTTATTGACTTTATCAATTTTACTCAGACCACTTTCATAATTAACCCTTTGCACTATGAGGTCACCTCTGGCGTGACACTTCGTGTTAATAAAACATTAAACTTTAAATAACTGCAAGCTATTATTTCATACCTACCTTATGATATCAAAACTAGAAAAATTAAATCAGAGTTGGCCGTGAACAAACTAGGAAAATAATTATAGTGCAAAAGTTTAAGGGCACAAATAATTTAAGTAAGCCACACCAACAAACGATTCTCTGCTACTACCCTTACGCAATTTTTTCCACATCGTCTAAAATACATTAATTATATACCAACCATCGTGCCTTCCATTAAAAGCAGTAAGTCGAACATCCAAGGTAACCGTTTAACTCGATTTTTCCAACATCTCGACTCACCACTGAAAGCTGCACTTTACGACAGTGCAAACGACTCGTTCTCTCTCTCTCTCGATTCGCTCGACGTTACTCGAAGCGCATCGATTACACGTTACAGCAGCAGTAAACTCTTTCTACTTGCTATACCCAGAAGCCTTTAGTCATTGGTGCTCCCCGAGGTTAGAAGACTATCGAAAGTATCGAGCGGTGTCGACGACACCGTTAAGCGAGTTGATCATATTAATTAGGCACGAGTCCAGAGGCAAATGGGTGGACTGCATCGAGTAACCGAGAATTAAATTAATGAATGTCCATCAAAAGAGGTTCGGTAAAGATACTATGGTGGTCGTGAGAATACTTGCTGGTCTCGTAATCATACAAGTCGTCTCGAAAATAATGGAAGAGAATAATCGTTGGTACGTCAAAGTCGTGGGAACCAGCATTTTCGAAGGACAACTCATGCAAGGCGCGAAGAACGACGACGACGTCTCGAGAAAACGGTCGATGGTTACGGCTCGTTGGAATAAGTGTCATACCGCAGGTGTCTCATTAAGAGCGATTAACGGACGATCGTTCTAGCTCGCGTCGAAGATTTATCGGCTTGGATTTCCCCGAGTCATTGCAACGTGCTGTATTAATTACATACCAACAGTGTTATCTTTTATTATGGAAAGAAATGCGAGATGCTAGACGCGTAGGTGAGTATTACGAAGATTATTGCGTAGATCAGTGTTCTTCAACCTTTTTACACTGACGGAAATAGGAGAAATATTTCATAGATTGGCTTACCGTTTAGACATAAATAAAAGCCAATTTAAGATAGTACTTATAAAACATTTATAAAATTACAATTTTAGAACAGTATTTGTTGCTACTTCTTTGTTAGAGTCTACTATTCTACTTATTCTTTTTCATTCATCGTTAATATATTATTATTTTTGTAGTGATTTCATTATATTAGCAAATTGGCAGGAAATTTCTCAGACCAGCAACGATCTACGGACCACCGGTTGAACACCAATATAAATCATAGCAATGGAAGATCGATAACGGAATAATGAAAGACAAGGTTTACCAGCCACCTCCATTCCCCCACGAAGCAAACCTCAAGCAGCCCAGGCACGCTTACGTAATCACAGTGCTATTGCAAATAATTTATTTGTTCGGTGATTACGATGCAAGCGTCGGAACGTCAATTTGACGGTCGAGCTGTTATATATAATTGGTACGGGTCGTCGTGCTTACGTACCGCTCGATAATGCGGAGAGACGCCAAGAGAGGCAAGCGTGGGCGTTGTTACTCGAGACAGGCTTCGCTCGAGAATATATTATTACGTATATTTTCAGTATAGGTAACCCTCGTATGACGCGGTACTTAAACAGCACACTTTCCTCAAAAACCAAAATTAAATTTTAATTGTTTGTTAATATGAGAATTATCCAATAATAATTGTAGGAAATTTTGTAGGTAAGTAATTTTAATATCTTCTTTTAATATCTTGAGGGTCATTTTGTCTTTCTTAAAACATTTTTTTATGTCATCACAAGAAGATATTTACATGGTTACATTTAGGTATACCACATTGTACCCCCATTTGGGGCAGGCACGCCCACACTGTGAAGTGGGCAGCCAGCTTGAGGGGTTTTAGTGAGGTAAAAATCCCACACTACCCTGGGCCTCTGCAAAGAGGGTCCGGGGTGCCTTTTGAAGGTTTCCCCTCAAGTCATCAAAAAAAAAAAAAAAAAAAAAGGGTATACCACCCTGTACACACCAAGTAGAACTCATTTGTGTCGCGTCTGTAGTAGATCCTCGTCAACTCGAGTTATCGTCATCGTACGGAGTAGTCGGAGCAGTCTCGAAGCTGTCTCGGTCCAGCGAGGATCTCACCTGCGACCGCAAGAGCCGTTAGCACCTGCCGAACGAATCGTATGCTCGGTGGTAGGTAACGCACACGGAAATAGCGGCTTCTAGCTGAAGAACGCTCGTTCGTTACGCGCCCGCAACACCATAATAGCGCCTATGAGCGTTTCGCTGCGTTGCACACGGATTATAAATAGTCCCGCACGTGCCGTAGTACGAAGTCACTAGATTTACCGAATACCGCTATCTCCCGGAAGTCGGATCAACTTCGTTTGGCCTTCGGACAATTTGACGATTCTGGTGGACATTGGACGACACTTGAAAAGTATTGGTTATGTTAGCGACAAGGGGTTGCGATAAAAATGATATTCCTTACGACAGTAATTACATTATAAAACAAGAACGGGATGAAACCTGATATGAAATATCAAAACCAAGACGGATCGGTTCATGGTGTATCCGATAAAATAGAAACGAGTTCGAGGTGTTGGTAACATCGAAAGTAGATGAAGATCTTCGGACAGGAGACAGCCGAAGGAAACACGTGTCGATCCTATCTTCGGTCTCCTCTACTCCAGAGAGGGAGAGACATGACCGAAGGTGGTGTAGCGGAGTTAGAAAGGAAGAGAAAGCACGGTGGATCCGGTGGATCCTTCATCGAGAGAGAGGAGAGGGTGGGGGACAGCCGAAGGGCAGCTTTTTCGCGAAGCAGATAGGACGACAAACGGCCGTCTTCGTGGCGTATCTGTCGCGGAACAGTGGCCGTCGTTGTTCGGCTAATGGCCTGCGAGTTTCTCCGTCTGCTTTCACAGCCAGCTGATTATGACATGTTGGTCGCGTCTGCGAGCTGGATACATCATACCACGTGTTCCAGCCACCGTAACGCCATTTGCTCGGCTAATGACTCGCGGACACTTAGCGACTAGAGGCGCCCTTCTTCTTCGCTTTTTTTCTTTTTCTTCTTCCATTTTCTCTCCTTCGTTTCTCGAGCTTCTCCTAATTCATTCTACTCTAAGCTTTCATTCTAACTTCGAGCTTTATTTCAAAGAAACATATTCCGTGATCGTTGATAAGTATCTCGAGTATTTGGATAGTAAAGATTACCAATAGCTTCGAGCCTGGATGAGTAATTTCTTATAAAAATGTGTTTGGCCATGTATGCTGTTCAGATCGATTACTAATTTCTTTATTAGCAAGTCAACTCGTGATTGCTAACTTAAAAATAGTTCGAGTACTTTTAAAAAGTACTGTAAAAATGTTCGAAATATTCCAATTAAATTCGAACCAACTCGTATTAACATAGAGGATCCCTATTAAACATAGAGGACTCCGAGACAGAAAAAACGACATCGATCGACGCGAGAAACGAACACGCCCCCGTGCCGTCTTTCCTCTTTCTCGCTTCTCCGGTCAGGCAGGAAACGATTCCGTCGTTTCCACGTCGCGGACGTGGAAATGCCGTCTTACGCCTCGACTGCGTGACGTTGCAATTATTCATCGCGTATGGTTGCGAGTAACAAATCGCCAGTCAAGTGGCAACACCGACGTAGTCTTGCGCAAGAGGGGCGAGAGACAAGATCATATGAGAGAGAGATAGGGAAAGAGAGATCCGATAGCGTTGGAGGAAAGGAGAGGAGGTGAGACGGGACTCCTCCCACGTACGTCTAGATGCGCGTCGGTAGAACGTAAATTTAGCACTAACGCATTATGCACGCTCGAACTGAGTCGCATTGGGCGTGCGATACTAGCGAGAGACTCTCCTCGCACACCATCGTCTCTTCTCTAGACGCGAGAGACTTTCGCGCCTTTCTATTAGGGTGCAAAAGCACGTGGGGGCGTTCCTTCTTTTGCCTTCTCGCGCAAAGGTGCGAGTATTTGGATTGGTGAGTCTCGTTAAATGAAAATTTACGTATTTGGGATGACGCTGGTTAACGTCTGGTAACCTATTGTTAAAATCAGATTCCAAGCTCGTGGTTCGGAAAAGAGAAGATTGTCTAATTTCTAGGCAAAGAAATCTATATATACATGAAAGTACCTCGGGTAATGAAGACAAGAGGTCTTATCTTTCTGCAGTTAGTGTCAGAAATCTTAATTAACGCCTTTATCCGTGCCGCCACGTTCGCGGTTGGGTTTGATTAATGTACGGTTTTAGTATCCTTTGTAACGGGGGCGCGGGTATGACTAAGACACGCGATTTACGTTCGGCCGAGGTAGGAATGTCTATTTTACTCCGGGCGGCGGTATAGTACGCTAAGTGCGCTTAGAAAGTGGAATGGTTTAGATCAAATGTGATTTAGGCGGTGGACTGGCAGGCTCGTTGAAGGAGTCTAGCCGGAAATCGTGCGGGGGCATTTTCGGACGATAGCGAAGGTGTTTTCGCTTCTTCCTTAGAGGACCAACTGTTTAGCGTTATCATTGTCATCGTAGTCATCGGTGGGATCCGATTAAATCCGGTCGACCAACTCCAAGTATATTTCCATCTGTTATTTCCTCCATTATATTCGGGCCGTGCGGCGGAGAGGCGGTCGGCACACTCGAGAGTCCCACAATAGTACCACCGAAGACAAATGTCAGCGATAAAATAACGCGAATTGATGTGCGATGGGTACTTTTCCCATCTTCCTGCTTTAGCAACGTCCGGTGCTCTCTTAACGCGTGCGAGCAAAGCCTTCCAACAACGGATTAATCGACGAAGTAATAAGAGAGAAGGAACAAAGGTGGAACTCGACGATAATTTCTTTAATCCTTTCGCGATTCTACGTCAGGTATGACTGGGCAACGATTTTATTTTAGTCGTGGAGCCTGTGTCCCTTCAAGGTGCATTATCATTCTTTTAACACGTGGGTAGTTTAAAATAGTTGCGTGGGTCAGTCTGTGACTCTTCGGTCATAGATTCACCTTCACTGTTCTAGTTGATCGAATACCCAATCTGACTGGACAACAGTTTTTCAGCAAACCATATGCTTAAATTGCCTATCGATATCCTCACCGACAACATATGTCTATCGAACAATACTAAATATAATGAACACAGCAAAAAGTTAATCCTGATCCTCTAAGAATCGAAGAGACGGTAAAGAGTGGTATAAAATCCGTAAAATCAAGGGCTGCATTCGTGTATTCCCGGTATTTGTTCGCATCGCATTCGGCGCGATCGTCGTGCCTCCCACAAAGTGGTCCCAGCCGATTATATTTCCCGGTCAAAGGAGGCGAGCGAGATGAAACGCGAAAGGTGGAGAGGTAAGAGGAGGGAGTTAAGAAGCAGGCGGCACGCCGGCGCATAATCCGGAGCATTCATTAACCGTGTAGTCATAATACTGTCCCGATGGAGGAGAGAAGCAAAAGAGACTCAGCCTCTCTCCACGCATTGTGAGAAGCGAGTCGCCGCATTCGAATTAACAAATGGACCACGAGAACGCGAAATTAGCGAGTGCCGTCTCTCTCTCTCTTCGTTTTCATGATGTGAAAGGGGGGCCAGGATGAGAATAAGGAGGAGAGGCAAAAGAGAAGACGAGCCGAGAAGAGGCGGACAGTTCAGAGACTAAACAATGGCGCATTTTCACTCCGACGCACACCTACTTTTCTTCTTCCTCTACGCGCGGAGGCGTCCGCCCGTCAGATTTGTCTGCCACGCTCTCTCTCTCTCCAAGATAAAATCGTTAAAACGCTACCCGAGATTGGCCCGTCCTCGCGGCTTTGAATTATTGGTTCGATCGAATTAACCCGCCTAACGGTAGCTTCTGACCGTTCCACGCATCCAATCTATTTGGTCTACCGTCAGGTTTTAGATTCGGGGTCTCCCCTCTGTGGGTGGACAGTGATTTTATCCTGCAGAAAGAGTAGCAAAGTTTCAAAATCTTGATATACTTGGCACCCAATCATTGTCAAGGTAATATAATTACTATTTGAAGCTCTCATCGCGTACATACTTAATGATAACCGGTCGCTTTTACGATTAAGCCAATATACACCGATCGAGGGTAACATTTGTTACGTAAATGATGACCATTTATTATTTTCGCGCTCGGACCTTTAGAAATTCTTCGTTCCCGAGCCACTACTTCGAAGCCATCCTTTTACAATGACCTGGCAATACACGGGAGGGTAATATATAAGGAGAGTGACGCGGATTCGAATTATACGCTCGCGCGGGCTAATGGATTCGACGCAATTGGAAATCTATAGGACGGTCTATTACTTGTGTAATCGATACTAATTCAATGTCATGCTATTTGGGTTTTGGTTAACATTCATATCGCAGAGTACCAGTCGAAAGAGAGAAAACGTCGAGTGGAATATAATTCGTTTAGCTTTTATCATTAGACCCGCTCTAATTTTCCGATTATGCGATTGTCGCGGTTTTCCGTTAATAGCGCGTCCCAAAAGTACGTTTGATTTAATCTCGGTAACAAGGTCGATATCGATCCGAATTTGCAAATGAAGGAAAAACGAATTTGCATCGATCTTCCAAAATTACAATTGAATGTCGTAGACTGTGTCTTAGCGAGAGCCACAGTTTCGGAGAATCACGATAGGAAAGAGAGAAACCGGCACGGTTACGCACGAGTCCGTACGGATCGCGCTCACCGATCTTGCGAGCACTCGGGATAATTGCGTCGAAGACGAGGCGATTAACTGCGAGCGGTGTGACTGCGTGTGGATCTAAGCTAGACGATCTATTTCCATCTGACTTACCTACCGTATCTTCTTCTTCTCTCCCGAAACTGCCGTCTATATCCCGTCACGTCGGACTTCGTGGAAAATCGATCGCCCGCTTCGAATTCTGACGCGAATCTACGAATGAATAAAGTAGGACACGTTGGGTACACGTGTAGTTCGTACGGCGTCTCTCGTTGCGATGAAACGTAAAGATATAAACTTGGTTTCTCCTTCTGTTCTTCTCGCGGCTAAAAGAACTTACAATACACACGGAGTGCGTAGAAAATGAACGGTAAGCGCGTAGAACGTAAATATGAAAGTAAAACGGTGGAGAAGGGGGAGATATGGTAGCACGCGGCATTCTGCCGGGCACACTATTATTTGCCTGCAATTTATACAGCTCTCGGGATAGAGTAAGTTATCTCGTTGCTTGGTATAATACGTAAGGTGAGGGCTTTCACAATGCTCGTGCGGTCCCTCCCTCTCTTATTCTCTCTCGGCAAAAAAGAGGAGTTCCTCGGCGAGCTTTCGAGCGCGTGCGTTACTCGTTTTCCGATCTCATCCACCTTTCTTCTCTGCTTGTTTTACACTACTTCTTATTTACCTGCTTTCTCTCCTCGTGCATCTTCCTTTCTTCCATTGTTCCTGCTATCCAATGGTCTCGTATATCGCTTGTATTTTAAAGCTCGGCATGGTGATGTATAGAATCAACAGAGTATTCACTTTGTTGTACAGTTCTCTTCTGTTCTTATAGTTTATACATGTGTTTCTAATAATTTTTATATTTACAAGAATTTATTTAGTTTGGATTCTATGTTTGTTTGTATGTCCGGTACAAATATTATAAAGAAATAAATCTCTCTTCACCCACAATTAAAAATTTTTTAATTTGTCAAGTTGTTCTGAAATCATTACAAAACATTAAAACAAAAGAACGAATTGATATATCTATCGAAGTTAGAAAAAAGTATCATAGTTCTAAAAATGTTTTTTTAAGACATTTAAAAACTTTATTTAGGTGAAAAATCATTCCCATAACTTTAAATTGATTCAGAATTTCTTGTAGATAAGAAAAACAATTATTTGTTGAAAATTGCGGAAGGGGGGGTTCATCCCTCTTAATGGGGAAAGTATTTAGAGCATCGATGTACTTACATTAGCTAAAGTAGACTCTAAGAGAGATAGATAGAAGAAAGGGAAGGAGGAGGAGGATGGTGACGACGTAACATACGTGCTGCTCCCTACGCCGCCAACTCGAATAATTCACATTGTACGTCGGGAATGGTAGGCAGTCCATGGCTTTCTTTTGCCAATTATTTCGGGACACGACACGGTGCGAGGAAAGAAAGCCCTGCGGGGCAGAATAGATCGCGCGATTTTCTGCGGACTAATTTAGCTGCGCTCGTTGAGCCGCCACTGAGTAACCCTCTCTCTTTCTCTCACTTTCTCTCTCTTTCTTCTATCTCTCCTAGCTCCTCTCTCGAAATGTTCCCTCCTTACATTTTCTTTTCTCTTTGAGTATGATCGTCACACGCTCGTGATCATTGTCTTCCCGTGGTCTACATTGTCTCTTCCCTTCGTTGAATTAACTTCCTCGAGCCCTTGAACGCGCTCGTTAGGTCCTTAGCGTGTTTTTTCTATAAAAGAATTTAGAATTACAGTTTTTTCTATTACAAAAAATGTAAATCAGTAATTTAGGTTAGATTGTTAAACTACAAACCAAATTTAGACCCTTCTTTGTAATCTTGAAAACTTTGGATTCCTCGGCTCGTTGAACTAGCCGACTGGCAAGCTTGAACTATATAGACACTTGACTGGACACTTCCAGTAGCTGTTAAAAATCTCGGTGCAACCCAGGCCTTCCTTCCACATCAATTACCATCTCGATACAACTTTGTATCTCTTTCGAAGACTCTGAAACGGTAAACGCCAACGTTGTAAAATAACGAGCGAGTAATTTGCAGAAAATATCGTTCAATGCCACCGATAACCGATTCATATTGATACCACCGATCGATTACGTGGCATCTCATCTTAAGAACGCGTTTCTTAGACTTATCTGGCAGCGTTATAAATGATACCCGGGGAAATGATTTATTCTACGATTGAACGTGTTCAACTACGAAATAATTATCGATTTCTACCGCATATCGTGATCTATCTAATCCTGCTAATCTTTGTCGACCATGGCCGACATTTTACAAAAAAGACGCTAAACGTGAAATCGACGACTTTCGCGACGAACTTTTTTGTTCTCCTAGCCAGGCTTGAAAATGTAAGAGGAACGTATTCATTATCATTACGGCCTTATATTTTCACCGTGTCGTGAATTGTGGATATTATCGGGGCAAGGAATGATCGATGATCCGGTTCGAAAGAGGTATTCGTGATAATACAAATGCAAGATAAATAAAATATACCAACGAATACCGGTTAATCTAGCATTAGACAACTTTGTGCAAGCTTCGAGAGGTAAACTAGAAAAGGATTTTCTAGAGACTAATCATATATCAGAAGCTAGAGGAATTTACTAGAAGTCTGGAAGACAGGGAGAAAATCTAGACGAAAGAAAAAGAAAAGATACTCCTCGTCCGTCAGTCTATACCTATCGAGTTCGTAATGAGAACGAAGATAAAATCGATGATATGAATTCGTGGCGGAACGACTACCGAAAAATTCGAAGATGAGCCCCCGTTATCGAACGAGCATCCACTCTTCCCTCTAAAGCGTCTATTTTCAAGAAAGCGATTTATCCTCGCGGCATCTCCCGGTTTACCCACTGGTGTGCCACTCGTGGAAATTTCTATCGAAGCCGATGTATCTGCCGGATAACGGCTTAGATTAATGACTCGCGGATTGCTCGCGTTCGAAGGGAGCCAACCGAGATTCGAAGGTGTTTCGATCTTAAGATAGAAAGGCTATTGATTTAGACTAATTCAAAAGTGCTATTTCCGCTTCCCCGGTGCATTTTTTTGATCATTTATCTAAAAACTTGCTGTAGTACTCGTCAGGATCTCTCTTTAAACCCTCACACCTCTCAATACAAATCGACAAATAGCCTATGTTCTAATCCATCTTGTTAAACACTCTACAACGGACGAACAAAAATCTAACTGAACCTATTTTGACATAGATATGTCTTATGACTAGGTATCATATCATTATTAGAACTATTTTTCTTCTTATTTGTTGAATTCGAATACATGAAAATTACTTTTCAATAAATCATCATTTTGGGTATGCAGCTGCAATTTGATATTGTTTGATTATTTATTTATTATTATAAAGAGCATTTTATTTCTGTATACGGGAATGTATAATTTTTTCGAAAAATCGTCTCTTCTCTCATTTTGCAAGTATGGATGAACAACGTACCTATAGGAGGAGGTGAAGATGAAGAAAGTGGAAAGGGGAAGAGGTGGTGGTGGGTAATACGGGCCCCGGTCGCCCGCCTGCAATTTTCGATGCACCTTCGCCCAGCGAATTAATGCTCGCGGTGTTTCAGAGATCGCGCGCGCCATTCATAACGCGAATGTTATTAGTGCAGATCGCAGTCGGATATACCGCCTGGTCTGGTCGTGTGGTTAAAATAAAGATGATGAATGCCCGACCGTCCCTCGCCGCGGCACTGGATGTAGATTAATATCGGCCCTCGCTCACTTACTACTTCTCCGCGCGCCTCCTACTAATATCTCCTCGCAACCTGCAACCAAGGATGTGTACGAGTATCCTTCCATATAACCCTTTCTTTAGTTTTATCCTTCTTTCGGTACGGGGCGGTAGTTAAAAAGTTAGACTCGTTTTAACGTTCGATCCTTTAGCAGACACCTCGGAATTTGTCAAATCGTGATGAGATTCGAAGATGACCAAGAAGGGGGAGGATATACCGATATAATTCTCACCATTTAATGGTGGAATTCCGAGATTGATGAATCTTGGATCAAATGGGAGACGGGATTCGACGACGACCGAGAAGAGAAGTGAGGGTTGCCTGGCATAATTGTAACTCTTTAATGGTGAAATTTAATGGTGAAATTTAATGCTCTTTAATGGTATCTGATTAAGAGATGGCGAGTACATTTGCTGAACGTAGATTACAGGTGACCCTCCTATAAAATGGTCTTTAAATCTTTAGATTGTTAGATTGAAATATGTACCTATACATTTTATCTAATCTTATATGTATGTACTGTCATTAAATTCATGATTTTATTGGAATTACTCGAACTAGATAAAAATATCAACCTTCGTAAATGATCAATATCGAGTAAACTTTTCGAAATTCCAATAGTAGAAAGTAAGTGCGTGCATATTTAGTCGAACAGCAATTTTAGTATAATCCAGGATCTAGGGATCACGAGTGGCTGATCGACGGCACAAACTATTCTCCGTATTTTGCGACGATCTCTTTGCTTTCTCTCTCTCTGTCTTTCCTCTTTCTCTTTCGCTCTCGGTCCGATGCCTTCTCAACGAAGGCGTCCGGCGACGGCCGGCTGCTTTACTACTATACGATGCACCGGCTGCATGTGGCCGTCCGCGCATGCGACTCGTTCTAGCGTGTGGCATCATTTTAATATATACGGTTCGTTAGAACATTAGAAGCGACAGGAACGCAATATTCTCGGCTAGCGACTCCCATTGGCATCCAGTGACTCTCATCGTCCGATTTACCCTTTGACGTTGACTCTTCGAACGCTCATTATTAATTAGCTCGTTTTCCTCGTCCCACGAAATGCTTAATAAAATATTTATTAGCCAGTAAAGTCTATCGTACACTTGGCTTCTTCTTCGTCTACGATCAAGCTCGAGTCGAATAAATATCAACGAAGCTTTAGCCACGAGGGATGCCTAAATTCCTACGAGCCTCGTTTGAAGTCCCTTCGCGAAGCGAATAATCCGTCGTTGGCGTCGTCCACCAGAGAAAGAGAGAGAAGTAGTCCCGCTGTACACTTTACAACGGGTAGCGGAGAGCAAAGATTATTTTTAACGAGCGGGCGTACCTGCTCATTCATTGCGGTTATGCAGAAAAAGGGGGATGCGCGGGGAGATCCGGTCTTTCACGATGAAAGTGGGTAGTCATCCAATCGCGAGCTACCTCGGACGTATATACGCGCGTCCGCTTGCATTGGCCGTGCGAAGGACGTACGGTAATGTCCTGGAGACGTCTTTTCAATTTTTTTTACAAATTTTACAAAAAAATTTTCTGACGAAGAGATTTTTCTTACGGGATTTCCGTGAAATGTCTTAGCTGCAGTCTATAGCCGCTTAATAATGCTTTTGCATGGTTTCAAGAAAGTTTTAACATGATTTGTAAACGTCGATTCGTCTGTAAAGAGAACTTTATCGAAAAATTAAGCTCTTTGTAAATTTGTTCTCGAACCAGATCTTTAACCAACTTGTCTCACTCATCAAGAAATGTATTTCCGTAGCAAGTAATTAGAAAGATCAAATATATTTCATACAGATTCAATATCTATCCCAGCACAATATCAAGTATTGTACAATATTCTATGAACCTGCTATAAACGTAGCTCGTGGAAGAGTAATTATCTTACGAAGTAGAAGGAGGAGCGAGGGTGCAAAGAAAGGGAAGACGCATTAAGGGCTCTAAAATAGAGGAGGAGATAAGAGGTAGAACGAAAATGCATTTAAATCATTCGTTGTCTTCAAGAACCGTTCCCCGCTGGAACATTACGGAAGAATGTACATTTTCATTGGGCGAAAATTTGTGACCGGTACGGAGTCCAGTGGCCTCGACTAATTCGCGGGCATTCTCAGACGGCGTCGTCGTGGAATTAATATAGCCACGGAGCGTGTCTCGGTGCATCGAGGATTATAATTGCCCGAGAATAATGAGAATATCCCGTAGGAATTATATGCGGGACCGAGGCGGCACAGTTTAAACACCGCTTCAAATAAATTCTATCTTCGCTTTAAATCAGACGGATCACGCACGCGTCTCCGTCCTTCGGGGAGACACGTTTTTCACGACATCTTTTATTAAAACCCTAAAGCTTCTTTATCCTTTTTATTTTTTACCCCCAGACAACCATAAGATTTCTTCCAATATGTCTTTTTATCATCCTTTCTCCCCTTTAAAGCCTAAAAACGAGACGTGGGTCGGGGCACGAAACTTACGCAATCGTCCTCGTTCACCGAACACTGGCCTCTCTAGCATCGGTGACAACGAAGGAAGGTGTTGTGGCCATCGGGCCTTGTAACGTTGGACATTGAGCGATGCCACCGAGACGAGCGATTGTGTTCGCAGATATTTTACTAAGTCGGGAATCGAGCTAAAATTAGGGCACTCAACGCCACACTGCGAGAAGATCGAGCCACATTGGGCACCGCTCCCTTTTGGCTCGTTAATTCTTCTCTCACCGAGAGAGCCTGTCTTAACCCTACCTCGTACGGGATCCGACCGTTCCGATATCGACTCGAGTCCGATTCTGAGTCACTCTTTAGCTTCCCCAGAAGTGAATGAACTTCGTACCGTATCCCATTCATTCTCGTATTCCACCATTCTACCTCATTTTCTCTTTTTTCTTTCTCTTTGTCCAACGTTCGTGGCATTCCCGGGTTGACTATCCCTGGGGTGAATGGTACGTTAAGCCTTGATTGACCGGACAGCCTGCGCAGGAGGATTAATCCTAGAAATTGAAATCATTGGAGCCCAGTTCGCTCACCTACGAGCATTCATTCCTTGCTTACAACTTACGATAATACAGGGAGTTCCTTCTTTCTCTTCAACGGTTTCTCTCGACGTATTCTATGGTCGGATTCCGAGAGTGATTCGGGCTTAAGCTCGGCAAAGCTTGAGGAGAGACGACAATAACTAAGTCGAGCATGGACATAGCCAAGGGTATTAACGAGTCGACGAAGCTTGCCTAATAATAATTAAGAAAATCTCGCGATCGTTTCGAGTACGTCTGTGCGTTATCGGTCGTCGTTTAAAATTTACGCGACAGAGGACACGCGTAATGAACTTAATGGGAATCTCAAGGTGGTCCATTCGATAGGGAAAAGGTTCGATTATATCAATCTCGATTCTTTCGTTCGACCAGGGAGAAGAGAGTAGGAGGAAGGGTGGTAAATGTTAGCACCGAACGAATGCACAAACGAAGCGGATCATTAACTATTAAGCGAGAAGATATGCATATGAGACGAGAACTTGCGTGGGCTTTCTCCAATCGGTGCTCTTCGATGCTGTATATTACCGAGATAATATCCCGATCTGATTGGACGGTTATAAACGGGGTATCGCGGTACGTGGCTTTAACACCGTAACGCAGCGTGCAACAGATAACTTTTCGATGGTATTCGGACAACGTAGCTACGATATGCTGATACAGTCTCTTTGAGCGGAGCAAATCGAAGGTAAGTTTTTTTTTTCTGAATGAAGAATTATCGTGGATGCTAGAGCAATCTTAATGAGAGTTCGAAGGTTTATCAGTGCGGAAGTAGACTAGATCGGTGTTCTTCGTCCGTAGAAATTTCTTGCTGGTCTGTGAATATAATAAAATAATACAAAATTTAAATAATAAAGAGCTTCGTATCTCAGAAAGCGCTCTGCATCCAAGTATATCAAATTTTCTAACAAAGAGCAGCAATAGATGTCGCATTAACTAAAAATTGTAATTTTATAACATTAGATTTAATGAATAAAATACTATCTACATAGGTTTGTATTTTTGTTCTCAAAGATTAAAGAACTCTAGACTAAAAACAATAAATAATTACACCGTCAATTCCGGGAACTCTAATACTCCAAGCACCAATATATTTTAACCTCCGTCCGCTCAGGTGCCACGTGTGGAATAGGTAAGCATTTCGAAAGACCTGCCGGTGCCCGATTTCAAACCGAAAATCAAGACATCCCTTTTTACGCTCTCTCAACGTCCTCGTAGCTCATCCCGGACGCATCTGCTTTGTACCTGCGCGATCGATTTTTGTAACGAGCCGCGTTTACGTTGGCAGATGGGGTGGGATCTTATAAAGAGGAAAGCAGCGGGAGGGACGAACGGAAAGGTCGTCGTTCGTACCTTTCGTATCGAATCCCGCAGCTTTCTCTCGTGGCACATATTTCATTACGTATGATAATAATATTCAAAACGGAAAATATATGTGGGAGCACGCGGTAATTCGACGGTGGTCTCGTGCTAGCGCCTCGTGAAAAGAAAAAAAGAGTGGTGGGGAAAGAAATTTTTCTTGATCGAGGTATCTCCTGTTCGATTAGGGTAAGGTCATACAAATTTATTTAAAAATTAGTATATTTTATTCATTAGATCATTCGTCGACTATCTCGAGAGAATATGTGTTAGTTTTAAAGACAAAATAAGTTAAATTAAGTTTTATAAGTTTTGTGATTTTAATTTTTCAGATTTTCTGATAAAAACATTAAGAAAAAAATGTGTCCATCTTCACCAGACCTTAATAATAATATTTTTTCAAATTGCTAAAGTTTTTCCATACAAAACAAGTTTCAAAGGACCTAAATCACGAAAGACAAAATTAGAACGAATCTTTGCAAACTTCCGTCGTACCTACATCGCCGTACGAGAGATTTATCAGAATTGTAGATTCGTCGTTAAGGTCGACGACAAGAGCGGCGGACCTCGAGAATCGATTATCGATCGATAGAATTCACTCGGCTTCGGCAGGATCGATCCAGCTTCTACCACGTGGAACGGGCTCGCGCGGAAAGGATAAATAAAATACTTTAATCGATATCGCTCGAATCGGCTAACGAGGTGTTTGGTTGACTCGAAGTTGATAAAGTACAGAGTCCCCGGGACCGTAGAAGAGAGAACGGTGGTGCAGCGGGGCTTTATTACGAGCCGGAGTCACGATAATCATCGATACTCGTCCGTAAGTTGTCCGTAATAAAGTTTATCCCGCGTGAGGCTTGAGCAAGAATCATGACGACATTAATATAATCACCGTATATATAAACATTTCTATATACACACGTACACATACATAAATATATAACCATATATAGGTAGAACAATGTTGGCAAAGGCGTAACACGGCGGAGCATTCTTGATGAAAATTAAATCGGCTTCTCTTTCTCGCCTTCTCTCCTTCTTCTTCTCTCTCCCTTTTCTCCATCGAAGTCTACCTGTTCGCTTTAACCTCGTATCTTATCCAGTTATGCGCGAGCATTTCGAACACGCCTAGTCTTTATCTCCTCCACTCGTTTCTCTCTTCCTGTCCCTCTTTCCTTCTCGTTAGCGGCCCCGTAGCGCAATAAATTTGATTGGCATAGGTTATACCAGGTTGGCGGTGGAGCCACCGAGTCGGTTCGTTTAATTCTATCCACCGTGGATATTTAGGACCACTGTGTTCCCATTAATCGAAGATCCAAGACAAGTCGCGTGATCGTTTTCCCTTCGTGAAACTCTCCGAACATGAACGCTCTCTCTAGGTTCTGATCACGAATTCGACTTATTCGATGCGACTCACGACGGTAATTACGCGACGACGCGTCTCCTCGCGAGATCGCTAAAACGCGTCTGGTTAATTTCCAAGTCGAACGCTAATGACCCGGGTGATTATCTCGCGCGAAACGAGAAAAGGATTTAATCGTGGAATTTCTTCGAGGTTTTCTTTTCATAGACCTCTTTTCAGTTTTAATTATACATTCGCTTAAGAAGTTACGTGACAGAGTTATATTCTATTTAAAACGTTGTGTTTGCCGAGATGAGTTTCGTCGTTAAAAGATATGTCTACTTACTACACGGAGTCCCGGAATGATTTAAACATTTTTTTTTTTCGTCACGTTCGTGAAAAAAACGTCGATCCATTCCGTCGAAGGTCTAACACGTTGACGGTAAGCTCGTGGCACGTGGACGCAACATCTTCAGGAAAGATTCTCGTTCCTCCCCTTGGAGATATCAAGAGGGGAAAGAATCCTTCGGCCGTTTAACCGACGTTCCGGCTCCAATGCTAGCTTAGGGGATATAATAACGTCTGAAAGGAAGGAAGGCACGGGACAAGATTCTTTTATACGCAAAATTCGAAGACGAGCAACCGTTGGCGAACGCGTACACCTTGAGGAACGCACGAGCGACGACGTGATTCGATGAGTCGTCAGCTGTTCTATCTTATCCCTCTTTTCGCTCCTTCGTGTCATAGACACGACGTTCTCTATTCTATTTCCTCGTCCTGCTCGACCGGGTGAACAAACTTTCGACTTTGGCACGCGTCCGTTTGGTGACAAGGATGACAAATTGTTCCAAAAAAGGAACCTTTTTTTTGTAATTCGATTGTGGAGGAGTATAAAGGAAGAGATAAATTATTACATAGATTTTTTAACGATCTCTCTTTATGCGATTTTGTTCTTTTTTTCAAAATTAGGAACTTAAATTTTTTTTTTACTTTACACGTATTCTTCGGGAACGTATCTATCGTGTAAAAACAGAATAGGTGTATATCGAGAAATTTTATGAAAAAGATTTAAGACAAATTAAAAAAAAAAAAAAAATAGTGTCTAACCAGGTCACCTCCATTCTTCGAAAGCAGGTACCTAAAACGTACGTTACGCAATAAGAGCAGTAACGTATCCTACCTGGGAGCCCCTTCAAGAAGGCAAGAAAAGAAGGGAAAAAAAGGAAGGGAAGATTCGACGCAAGGGGGATGGCACGCGCCGGCCTGAGAGAAGGAGGTGGCAACGATCGGCTGCAGCTGCGTTTCGATTTTGCTCTTGGCAGCCTGACTACTTCCCTCTTTTTCTCGCATGCACACCTTCATGACTTCTTTTTCTTTTTTTTTCTCTTCTTCCTCATCCCGGGGCCGATCTTGACCCGATCGTATCGAAAGACGATCGGGGCCTGCTGTCATCCGAAAACGAATGACAGAAGTTTCGGCTCCCCGGAGGCTCGTGTTACCCTCAAAAGGACAAGTTAACTTTTCTTTGCCGATCTGTATCTCGGTATCACACCTTCCTCTTTCTTAAAAAAATAAAAATGTGGCATGCAATTTTTTATTTGCCACTTCGCTGAAAGCGAGGCATTAATTCGTAATATACTTAAAAGAGAGCATTAAGAATCTTACTTGGAATTTTAAGATACCCGGATACGTCGATCTTGCGTTACTTACCAAATGTTTGGAAAGCTGTCTTGAGAGTTTCAAAGGTGCTCGTTTCGAAGGATCGGCCGAGAGGTTTATTTCGTTTAAAGAGACACACCTGGTAACAGTTTCTTTCATCGTTGCCGTTACAAAACACGACAAGACGCTCCGACCACCCCCGTGTGATGTTTGGACACGGCTGCTTCTAGCTTGATAAACGATCGGTGGGGTGGACTGGTCAAGGAACGGTCAGTGTGTCGTGTTTCGTAGTAGTTTGTACTTTTATTGTGCTAAATGTACGAAAGCACGAGGGGTGCGTGTTTCTATAGTTTGGAGTTTTCATGTTCATGGGCATTCAACGCACGGTCTATCGTCTGTTGGAATCTTTCGTGTTTTCTACTTAACACGTATCTATTTTAATTAAAAAAAGAACGCCTACTAAAATATACGATGTAAATTTCATTTAAAATCATTAAAAAAATATTTCCTAATGATTAGTTTGCAAGAATAGGAAAAGCCGGTGATCGATCGAGCAGTTTCACCATCCAGAATGCGGGGAACGAATAAGATTAGATTAGCCTCGTACAATTTGGTTTTCCTTCGATAGGACGTTCGTGTTCACAAGATAGTTGGAATACTATTCTCTTGTTTAGCTTCGCGGAATCGTTAAAAGTCACTCTCGTTGAGAGACGATAGCTACTAGATCGTTGTATTTTCATAGGAACGTAGAACTCTTGCTCGTAAGAATGGGTCTTAGCGGCAATGCTCGAACGAGCCCCAATCATCGTATCGTAGAGTAACGTATGGAAATTGATACCGTATGCGAATGCTAAGTCAACGAGAGGTATGCATACCGGTGAATCCGCGATATATTGCGAACAAGTTAGTTGCTGTCGTTTTACTTCGATCGGTTCTTTTGAACTTTACCGACGCGTCGGTATCGGGACAACACAAATTTTCTTCCACGAAGCGAGGGAAGTTAATTGATCCGCGCTCCAAGGTGATGCTGTTAAAATTTTCTGGTTGGTGTCTTGTTTCTTCGAGTTTCTTCGTTCGATTTAATTAAATTTACGAGACACTGGTAGGATTGCAGTTATGGAAGCTAAAGTGTTGTAACGCGAATAGTGTCGAATTGATTAGCGATAGGAATCTATAATATACTAAAGATCCTTTATACGAATACGAATGTTCATTCACGAAGGAAACTTAAGACGATGCTATTAACCCTAAAAGAATAAGAAAGCTACTCATTAGTTTATTGCGTTTAACAAACTTATTTATTTATTTAGTTCAATAAGAACTTAGTAATGAAAAGAAAAAAAATAGTTGTAGCCACTCGAAAATCGAGTTAACAACTGAACCTACACACTAACAATCCCAAACTACTACAATAATCTTCACCAACCTAGCAACAATCCCACAATTAATATTTCCCACATCCTATCTTATTCCTTAATAATCAATCATCGTTTTACTACATTGATTCAATTTCCAACGCATCGGCAAGCCCGTGACTACAAACTATCACACTGATTAGCCCCATAAGTCTCTACCCGATACTACCATCGAATATTATCCCCGAACTTCGTTCTATTCCAAAGTCTCTTTGCTTTAAACAGATACCTAGGAAGGTGGATTTGCATACAAAGTTCTCGTACGTAATGCCTCCATACGAATGATCACAGAAACGTTGGTAGCTAGTAACCGTTTCGATCGGACACAACGCGAGCGTCGACGTTGTTACGATTTGCGTATATGCGCGTCGTCGTTGTGTTCGCGAGTACGCACGCACAACTAGCATCGAGAACGTATAGGTCCTTCGAGGCCGCGCGATACTCGTTAATTAAAATAGCGAGCTGTTAGTCCCGTATTAACGCGAGTTTATTGCCGAGTGGAATTCATTGAAACGTACATACGGCGTGCAGTCAATGTAATTACCGTTACCGTTTCTGCCAACGGTGATCGCGAGCGATTCTCGTTAATGTCCTCTCCGGACTTATGGATGGTGGACGCATGCTTTTCGATCGTAGGTAGGTATACCTACATAGCCAATGTGTTTATTCTATACATGTATCGAATGGTATAGCTTGCCAACAGACAACAACAATCGACGTTTCGTTCATTCGCTTTTCTCTCTTTCTTTATTCCCCAGAATCGGTCTCTCGCATTCCGTATCTATCCACAGGCGCAGGAAGTCTCGGGTTCGACCAGGTGGATGCTGTAATCGGCGGAAGTTAGAAAGTATGGAATCTTTTTTCACCCGCGAGCGAATCGTAAGATATCGTGAGACAGTACCTGAGAAATCGAGGCAGACGTAATCTGGATTATTATCGCGGTTATCGAACTAGACTTTGCGAAAAGATGTCTTTTTAATCTTTTAACTTCGGACTGTTGTTATATTTATAGGATAGGGAATCACTTGGTGAAATGGGATAAAAAGTAGTCTATGTATTACCCCAGGGTTCAAACTATCTCTATGCCAAATTTCATCACGATTGGTTGAGACGTGCAGAGGTAACAAACAAGCAAACACTCTTTCGTATTTATAAGAAGTTAGATTGAACGCTTCTAGCCTCTACACTCATGACCATGCCCACACACTGCTTGACCATTTTTTCTTTTCCAAATCTATCGTTTTTATCACTATGAATTCTATAATAGACATGATGTAAAACTATGCTTGAAAAAATAATCAGCTGAAAAGAGATCTTCTTAACCTGCTGTTCGATTAATTCCCAGTAAAACGAGGATATTCATGATTGAGAACGAAAAGTAGTAAAACCATAGGTACTCCAGGTTATTCTCCATCGAAGGGGTCGAGCAAGAAGAAGAAAGTAACGTCAAAACTAATTTCAAAATGAAGATTCGAGCTCGTAGGGCTACTCGTTGTCTCGGTCGCGTGACGTCCTTTTTCAACGTCGAAACAGCGTCCGTACTTAACGAGCAGCTGCTTTCATAACGCGCTGATTTACCGGCGTTAATTAAATATCCAGTTTGCATGATCCCAATTCGACATGGTGTAAAGGTGGAATGAACGTTTCTTGCGGTGGCACATGCTCTTGCTTTTATATTTTCATCGTTCCAGATATAGTAATCCTGCGGGTAGTTGCACGTCGATCTAAGCACCGGAGCAAGGCGTTTACACGGAACTTAATAGGCTACGCGCGTACACCGAGAGGCGAGTAAGTCTATGCGTGTAATAAACGTTTCGAGCTTGGCGCACGCGCCGTCGATTCGTTTCGACATTTTTCAACATTTCAACTAAAACAAGAAGTATTAAAGTATTTCCTATCATCAACAATTATAAAAATCCCCGGGACTCTCTTCTTCCAAAGTGATGGACAGCAAAACAAGAACTAATTCCCGATTGTAAAGAACCAAGACAAGTATGTTCGATTCTTGTCTTGAATCCATCACTATAAAAAACAATTTTCAACTTTGCATACCCTCTACATATAACTGTAGCAAGATCGATTTACCGGTAGATACGTTCCGATGCCTGCCGAACAATTTGACGGCAGGTGCTCTAAATTGAAAACCTCTCGTTGCACCTTCGCCAACAACGAGCTCCCTTAAGCGCATCGCTTTACTTCCCATTAAGCTGACCACCTACACGCGTAAGATAGAGAAGGATACAAGAAGCATTCTCTCTCTCTCTCTCATCCTCTGGACGTTCCAGAGTAGATTTTATCAGGACGAGCAAAATAACGTGCGGGACGAGCTCTCTCTGGCTTCAACGAGGATCGCGATCGAGGCTGCGTCGATGCGCGCGTTTAGGTGCGGGCACGACCGTGCGACTCATTATGGAGGAACTTTATTTTTTTTTTGTCTTCGGCTCGGCGAACACGTTTTCCATAATTAATATCGGCTCCGCGGCGCGGTAACTGGATCGACAATAAAAATGGAAATCGCGGAGAAAAGGAAAAAGATAGGCCGCGGACAGGACCGCTGCGTTAAAAGGGGAGGAGAATATAAGGAGGTCGCCCGGTCGAAGAAGGAATAAAAAAAAGAAGGATGAAAAAAAAAAAGAATAGAAACGTTAGCGAGAAGCGTGCGCCTGTCGTGATGGAAAAACCATAGATTTGTAACAATTAATCATCGCCCAGTTGCGCCTTGCTCGCGTATAAGTTGACAGCAAGCGGACAGCGAACGGTCAACGCGTGTTTCTACGATGCCGTATAACTAGAATTCTATCGACGTATTCTCGTAACTATGACGCGTGACGGAGAGTTTCGAGTTTTCGTGAAAAGAAGAAGGAAAAAGAAAATGGGGTGGAAAAATAACGGACGATTATACTCGACGTCTCTTGGTACGTTCGATCATCGACCCGGATAAAGACGATGCACCGTTGAATCTACTCTAACCTTTGACATAATTTTATTCTCCTTCCAGTCGGCAAACGTCGAGATAGGAGTCTCGCTACGGGTGGCGTCGCTCGATCGGTTAAAAGGAAAGTAGTGGCTACGCCGGCGCCGTTCGCCGCGCTTCTTACGTCTTCCTCTCTCGTAATCCGCCTTCCATCCGGTACCTCCTGCCGCTCGTCTCGAGGCCTCTATCTTTCTTCTCTTTCTCGGAGGACGTTCCCTCGTAGGTGCACCTGCTACTAAACGCGTGTAGTACGAAGATCGCCGACGTCAGTTTCGTCCTGGCGCTGTCGCGATGACGAAGCCGTACAGCCATACGAGACCTTCCTCGATAATTTATTTATTAATGAGCCAAGACTTTGGACGTCCGGAGTATCCGTTACTCTTTCTTTCTTTCTTTCTACCTATCGAGCTTCTTTTTCTCTTAACTCTTTTTTATTTCTTTACATTGTCCTTCGGTCTCTTCCCGTCGTCGTCGTCGTCATAGTCGTTGGGATTAATTAACTGATGGAGGAGGCAAGATGCGGACGAGTCATGGACCGAATCAAAGGGCCATAATGCCGTGTTTGTTCGCAGAACAAAGCCCCGTGATAATCGTTTCGTCGTCGTCGTCGTTCGCGAATGGACGCCATGTTAACCTACAAAAGATAAAACTAAGCTTAGCGAGATGATAAGACGCGATGCGTTAATCTCTTCAAGGATGACTTTTTTTTGGAAAAGGAATCGAATCATTTTTAATTGATGGCGATGTTTAATCAAAATTTTATTAATCTTAACTAACTAACTAACGTTAAATTTACCTAATTTACTAAAAAATAATACATCTCCAAAGTTTTGTTTGTAGACTCATCCAGTGATCTACGTTTTAATAAATAAAACTAATATGATAATTATTAAGAATGTCTAACAAAAATAATATCCGCATACGTAGTCATTAGTCGTACGTGTCGATATCCTCGCAGAAGTTACGTATAGATTTTTCGTGACGAACATAATCTCTTCGTTCTACCTAACATATAGCAATCTTTTTGTTTATAGATCAGGATACCGAACTACCACACTTTTTCCAAGCCTATCCACGTTCTTCCAAGTAAGAATCTAGGGACTCGTTCCTCGATGTTCCACGAGCCTCGTAAAGTCGGCAGATTTTCCTCGCTCGCAACTCGTTGGAAAGCGGGGAGCAAAGAGGAATCGATTATCCAATTACCAGTCGGCAGCAGCAGGATCAGCGGTGGCGGGTCTCCGTTTACGCGCCGTGTTTCTACGCGAATGCTTTTTCGCCGAAGGCTACTCCTCTTTCTCTATCTGTCTTTCTCTTTCCTAGACGTTGCCGCCGTCGTCTAAGTCACCGTGTAATTTATCACCACGCCCAGCGAGATCTTAATGCGGAATCACTCGTCGATACCAACGGATAACTACGTATATGTACAAAGCGGGGAAGTTCGGACGACTACCGGATACCTGTACAGGTTATATATTAAACGAAATCGTGTTAAACATGACTATATTTATCAAAATTATGTTATATGATGTATACCTAAAACAAGTTAATTACCTGTTTGCGATATAATATATGGGAATCTTTCGTTAATTTCATTAAAATTGAAGGTTACGTGAAGATTTTCCGAACATCGCAACCGTGCTTGATGATGTTCTATAAAATTTGCGTGCCTAGTATGCATCTACAGCATACTAACCCATATATGGTCTGCAAAGTTCACTATTTTTTATTTTCAACATACTAAATACAATCTCAACTCATTCCACATGTAGGGGAGACCGGGGCTTAAAGTCCCAGGGGCAAGTTGTCCCAGTTGTAGTTTTGGTATCTTAGAGTAGAAGGGGAAACGCGTCCGGTGCATGGTCTTGAAAACGACCCATACTCCGACACTTAAAAAATTTATTTTTCAACACTCCGCAACGATATCGAAAAACGGACAACGGGACAGTATTCTGCATGCTTTCTTCTTTCTAAATCTTGATTCATAGATCAGGATTTTTGTCAAAAATCGATGCATCTCGGATTTGCCCGATCAAATACTCGTTCGAAAGGGGAAAGTCTCTAATTTACGAATATGACAGTGTGGCTTCGATAGGATGACTGGTTAAAAAGTTACAGCTGTTTTAAGCTTGAAAATGACCCGTACTCCGACACTTAAAAAATTGATTTCTCATAATTGCTTAAAGATATCGAAAAACGGACAGCGGAACATTATTCTGCATGCTTTTATCTTTAAAATGAGCCATTAAACATTGAAATCGGCGATGGTGACCATTTTGGCAAAAATCATGATGCATAGGTCAGGATTTTTGTCAAAAATCGAAGTATCTCGAATTTGCCCGATCAAATACTCGTTCGAAAGGGGAAAGTCTCTAATTTACGAATATGACAGTGTGGCTTCGATAGGATGACTGGTTAAAAAGTTACAGCAATTTTTCTCTTGAAAACGACCCATACTCCGATACTTAAAAAATTTATTTTTCAACACTCCGCAACGATATCGAAAAACGGACAACGGGACAGTATTCTGCATGCTTTCTTCTTTCTAAATCTTGATTCATAGATCAGGATTTTTGTCAAAAATCGATGCATCTCGGATTTGCCTGATCAAATACTAGTTCGAAAGAAAAAAGTCTCCTCTTTACGAAAATGCAAGTCGCGTTTCGATAGGATGGTTGGTTCGAAAGATACAGCAGTTTTAAGCTTGAAAATGACCCATACTCCGACACTTAAAAGATTAATTTCTCATCATTGCGTAACGATACCGAAAAACGGACAACGGGACAGTATTCTGCATGATTTCTTCTTAAAAATGAGCCATTAAAAAATTTTTCAACCTTAAATTTCACACCTCCTTTCCACATACGTTTCAACCATTTCAAAACTCTCGACAGATGTAAAAACACGATATCGCTCCCGTAAATTAGTCGTTCGAAAATTGCAATTTCGCGATACAGGAGAAAAAAAAGAGCAACGACAGCCGTACGGTCGATCGTATTGGAAACGTTGCAACGTCAATTTCCCTTTCCCTTATCGCGAGTGGAGATCGTATCTCTGCCGCGTTCACTTTCCACGTCGCCGCGGAGAACGAACCGATCGAGCGCTATCTTCCGATCGTTGAGAAGGGAAAGGATCCTTCGTAGAGTAGAAGCATCGATTCCTTAAGTGCTTCGTTTACGTCGTCCTCGCGCAATAACGCGTTATTCCTCTCTTATCCGAGTAGATGCGAACTCGTTAGTCGTTTATAGCTTTGGCGATGTTCTTCTAAAGTTTAGCAACGGATAAGAGAGAGAGTCGAACGTAGGCGTTACTGAATCGCAAAAGTGATTGCGCGCGCGAGCACGTAGAAGAGGCACCAATACGAGACCACACGCCGGTAGCGTTCAATTTATATTTTGGGCGGAGTTACGTTATTTATCGCAGCCGGCCTTCGCCTTCCTCGCCGACTGCCATTCCGCGTGCCGCCTTCGATGTAAATGGGACGAACCGTCCCCTTCTCTCTTTCTCACGTATGTACGCGTGCATGTACTTTAAACGCATATCGATGTGAGTCATTCCGTCTCACTCAAACGCATACACGTGGAACACTTTTCTATCTTCCTCTTCTAGTTCTCTCTCTCTCTCTCTGTATCTGCAAACGACGCCTCCCCTTCGATTCGATGAGGAAAACGAAGACCCGAGAAGCCACGACCTCTCTTCTTACTTGTTTAACGAGCTAGAAGCTTGCGAAGAAGATGTAAATTTCTGATTTTGCGAGCTAAGTCTGTTGGTGCTACTATTTAATTGATCCGACGATCACCCACAATTGGCTGCTCTGCGGTTAGATGGTGAGACTAGGTTCGATGCTTGTAATCGTGATCCCTGGAAACGAGAGTTTGCTTTTTCTTGTAACTAAGCTTGAGTCGTGGCTTACGATCGTTCGGGAATGTAAGAATCGTTGGGAATCGCGAGTGAGGGATCGTAAGTTTCTTGGATTGAGTTTTCTGAGAAGGAGGTAGAGATCTTGTATGGTATTAATATTATTTCAATACCGGTTTCCGGCATTTTCGATATTTAAAAAAATTAATTTCTTTAGTGTAAGGAAAAGAAAACAAATGAAAAGCCATATAAAATCAGAACAAATTCTATTTCTCCGTTTGGCAGCCCCCTAGTATTAACAAACTGGATTAAGTCTTCCATTTTTCATAAACTCTTAATTCATCTATTATTATTATTAAATCACATAATTTAAATGTTAACGATCCTTTTCCCCCAGTATTTGGCTTTCGGTACAGACGACGATGTACAAAGTGGGCATTAAGCTGCTTGCCGGTGCGTTAATCACGTTCTACGCGCGAGACGATTCTCTCTTGGTCGCGCGAACGGCTTTCTCGTGGCTCTCGATCCTTTCTCACCCTAGCAACCACGACAACGACGACGTCGACGACAACAAAGAAAAGAAACGAGCGAGTCCGTTCGCCTTTCTTCCCCACGAAAAGACGGGCGTCTCGTGGCGCCCGTCGAAGAAGAGAGAGGCTCGAGCAAAAAACAGTCGCTTCTACCACGCACAGCGTGGGTGACTTGCATGAAAAGCGATCACGCCACTGTGGGTGAAAGCATCCTCTTTGACTTCGATCTAATCGCGAGATTTATTTACCTTCGCGAAGTGAACGGATTTCAAAGAAACCGAAGCTTCCCGTTATCTTACAAGAGAAAGGCATGCCTGCATCAGCGTTGCTAATCCTAATGTTCTAAATTACCCAAAACCTATAGTCAAGATCCCCAAATTTGGGGAGAAGAAAACCGGGATTCCCACAAATTTTCTTAAAGCATAAAACAAATTTTGATATAAATCAACAACGTTTTGACCCTCCATTTGTTAAATCCGGACAAAACGGCCACTCTACTATCTCAAACTTCTAACAGAACATTTTGGAGGGTCAAATCGCGATTCAAATTTCGACTCGGGAAGATTGATAATAAAGATCTCCATTCAGCAACGTGTGTCCTACTCAAGAAACCTTCAAACACGTTTACGTTTTTCTATTCCCAAGAGAACTCCCACCGTCCCAAAAATTCTCCCTCCCTGGAAGCCTTCAAAGTGGAGAACGATACGTCGAGGTGCGTACGAATGACGCGTGGTTCAAAGAAGAGGAAGGTAGAAGATAAAAAGAAAAAGGAGAAACGACAAGGAGTGTGTCGTGGAGGAGGACGAGATGGTAGAGGAGAAGAAGAAGAAAGGCAAGAGAAGGTAAAAGAGAAGAGGAGAAACAGCGGGCGCTGCCACTCAGCGGCCCATAAACCGTATGAAATATTAATAATGGCGCCGCTCTCGCCGGTGGACTCCGGTGCGTTCTCTGGGACGACGTTGCAAAAGAGGGACAGGTCCCGCGGGACGATCGGTTCGTTAACCCACGGACCGCGAGACTACCGATCGGTATACGGGCTCCCGAGGCGAATTTGTGACGATTTTTATTTCCTTGCTTTTAGTATGCGCGAATATATATACCTACTCTACTATCCCAACTTTATCGAGAGAGCAAAGAAGATATGAGAAACGGGACGACCCACATCTTTTCACGCTTTTTTGATCCCACGATAAGATCAGTTTTTATTACGATTTAAACCTCACATCGTCTTTATACTTCATTTATACCACTCGATCGTGCTTCCGGCGTTCCGCGTTGTTCGACCAAAGACGAGGCATAAATTTTCTTTCGATTTACGGCTCGCAGATGCTTCCAAGAAAACGACGCCTGGGTGATTCGTCAGGATGACGGACGATGGATCGAGAGACAATGGATTATAATTCCTCGAAGTTGAGGGAACCTTCCTCGCCAGGTACTCGTGCTATTCGATGGTGATCGAGAATGGTGAAGACTGGTAAGAAACGGCGAAACACCTGCTAAGTCTTTTACCTTCGATCATTTTCACTAGGTATCCGTACATTGCGACATAACCACGACGCTGCCAGCCTACACTGCTTCTTTTTTTTCGGTTTATGAATCAAGAAGGCATAATTAATACCGAACGGTACATATGTATTTCGATAAAGGACACTGGTATATCGGGAACGTCATAGCGCAAAGGGAAAGGTACATACGTCCAAGCGGATAACTAATGAGTATGAAAGTCGAGAATCATTAATCTTGTAATTAGGAAGAAATTAGTAATTAAAATGGAAGATCGTATATATGCCACGTGTTTCGGCCGTTTTATTATTCAACGACTGTGATCTTCGACGTGTTCTTTCGATAGGGAGCGAAACCACCGACGTCGTTCTTTTAATATACATGAAAGAATATTCTTCGTTAACCTGTTTGCCGTGTGTGATGAGTGAACGAGTTATGAAGAAATTGCAATCTTTTGTGTTATGACTTGAGAAAGTAATTATTATAAAAAAAGGTAGAGGCTAAAGAAGAACACATTCAATTCCAAATTCATCATTTTTCTAAAAAAATTCGACTTTTCTTATTATTTTTGTCAATCAAAAAAGGAATGAACCAACTTCATAAATTCTACCTTCGACAAACACCCTCCACATCACTTGATTTTTACGACAAACCGTAGCAACACACCCAAAATACAACTACCATAACTTAACACACACCCACACACTTGAAAAAAAGTCTACACAGCTAAGAAATAAGCCATAAACTTTGCGTTCTTCGTTAGCCCATGTGATTATCGTTCAAGACTGCTTCGAGAAGGCAACTTTTATGGCGTTTTCCTCTCGCGGAGTAAGAAATCGTAAGGGTCGTCGAATTTGGAGCGTGTAGCAGGTATCTCAATGGTGGGGACGAAGATTAGAAAAAAGTGCTGCGTGGTTCCGACGACCGATTGGCCAACGAAGCGGGGTAGAGGTGGGTACGATTAACCTTGCAATTAGCGTCGACGAGAGGAAGGGATGGAAGCCTTTTATATACACAGTCGAGATAGTCTCTCTCTTTCGTTCGGTCTCTTACACAGGTGTAGGTACCTTAAACGGGTATTTACGCTCACATTGTCGTAATTATTTCGTAAGGGGGACCGTAAAGAGTTCTACGTTATTGCACCACCTTGGTGAGTCTCTTTTCTTCTTCGCCTTCTTCCAAGTTATCTCTCACTGTCCCCCCTCTTTCTTCTTAGAAGGCTCGTCGCTCGTGCGCAGCCAACCGATCCGCCGGAGCAGGTGAATATTATGCATAATGAATCGTCCAGCTTAACGCGTTCTCTCGCGTATACATGGAAAGCCGAGGCGTGGTTGGTCTCCAAGAGAGAGAGAGAGAGAAAGATAGAAGGAGAGAGGAAAAAAGGCGGCGGCCGACACGACGAGGACGAACGAATCGCGATCGAAACGTCGATCCTCGATCGCGATTGCTCGAGAAACGCGCGCGGCTCGACCGAGCTCTTGCTATCTTCTCTCTCTCTCTCTTTCTCGAAGGGATGATAAATGTGTACTCGCTCGAAATCGTATTCCCTCGCTCGTCCAGGGTAAATGAGACGTCTCGATGGACGTTCGAGATTAATGGAGTTTAATCGTTTCACCTTGTGCTAACCGATTTAATGACGATACGTATTATAATTCGCAAATTTTGTATTACTTATATGTATACAGGGTGATAAAAAAGGGTCCGTAACTTGAAGGGTTTATAGCACTCATTTTATTGTTAATGAGTGTTCGTTACCGTAAGTGAGTCGAAAGAAACAAATAGAATTATGACAATAACCGAAAATTATTACTAAAATCAACAAAAATTACTTCATAGATGCTAAACGATCACTCGTCAGTAATAAAAGTTACTTTACAGAGAAAGGGTTGATTTTAGAACCCATGTCTATTAGATATTTTTGACTCCTCTCGATGAGTACTATAAGCCCTTCGAGTTACGGACCCTTTTTTTATCACCCTGTATAAGGTTAGGTACAGAAGAGACCTACCGAAAAAGGGGGAAGAAGAGACCGGTCGATTATTATCGGCGATACGGCGCGTTTTGAAGAGGGAAACGAAGAGAAATAATTTACTAAGCTCGGTTGGTCGACCGGCGCGAATAAAAAGTAACGTTATCGCTTGCGATTCGGTGTGATTTTATGCAGTAATTTGGTGAAATTGACGACGTCGTTCGACGAGCTTTAAGCGTTACCCGTTCATGGAAATCTTACCGGCGTTTAAATCTCGGACGCGTCGTCGCCGACCAGTGCTGTAGCGCCAAGCGCGTTCCATATTTAGCCGATTCCGTGGAAAATCGAGAGTGATCGAGTCATCGAGATAAGAGACCTCTGGTTATCTTGTCAGAGAGATTTTTCTTATCGGCTTCTTACGCGTTCGCGTACGACAAAAATCTTACGCTTTGCTTTCGTGGTACGCGCTGATGGCAACGCGCTGCCTATAACACGATTATTAACTCCTTTCGAGCGATCGAATCGTTCGATAAAGCCTATCTACTTACTACTCGAGGACCGTCGTCCCTAACACGGAAATACGACTTCGTGTTTTACGAAACGATCGATCCGAGTGCCTTGTTAAAGAACGCTTAAACGCTTCCATGCCCGTTCCATGTGTGTAGTATTAATCGGGACCAATGGACTTTGGCGAGGGGTTGAGGCTGTTTTTTATTCCTTTTTATTTTTATTTCGAAGTTTCTTCAAGTTTCTTCGCGAGATAACAAGCGGGAAGAGATAAAAGTTTGTTTTAGTTTTGTTTGCAAAATTTCTGGTCCCGATTAAAAGGATTACGTGTAGGTAAGGTTGTCAAAAAATGTTAAGAGAAATATAGGAGATTTTTTTTTAATTTTTATAGGAGGTTGATATAATAGTAAAATTCTGCATTGCTCTAGATTCGTATATTTCGATTTTCCTATAATTAAAAAATTAAACATTCTCTGTTTTCTTCTCGATCCGTTCGGCTGCTATAGCAGTAACGAAATTCGCGAGGTTTCACGTGACTTCCTCACGATTTACGTCCCCCTGTCAGGCGTAAATAATAATCAACTTCCAGCACTACAGCCTATGCGGGTACTAAACTCCATCGGCAATACTTTTCGGGCCTTCTCCTCGTTTTATTATCTTCCTCAGCTCATCCTTTGTCCTTCGATACTCTTCGTTACGCTCGATTAAAAAAACTAATATTTCCTTTTAACAACGAACATTTACCAAGATCCGATCTCTTTCTTCAAAATCGTCACGAATTATTCCACCTAGTCGTGCTTCGAGATCAGCAGAAATATTACCTTTCTAACCTAACTTTATTCCTTCTTCCTCGAAGTGAAAGTAGCAAGAGGTAGTATACCCAAACGAAATAAGAGATTCCACGGTTGTTTAATCATCCATTAAGAACTTCGCAAATTGGAACACACAGGTTAATTTCACCGATTCGATCTTTCCATCATTAAACTTCCCTCCCTAGGTTAATAATTACCAATTTGAATGCACAACCCGTGGTCCAGGATCTCTCGTAAGAAACCATGTTGCAATAACGTAACTTAATCTCGTAAGAATCGAGACATCGTTCGGGATAGCATTTGGCCCGATTAGTAAGGATGACAGAAATATCTCAATCAACGGCATGGTAATTATCGAAATCGATTAACGTTAAGACTCGCAACGGCGTTGGTTTATTCATCGTCAAAGGGTCAAACGATACTTGACCTTCGCCGTTCATCACTCTAGACGATGGTATGTGGGAGGTACGGGGCTTCTACGCCACGTGGATTTACCACCAGCGGTGATTTCTAACTACGCACCGTCTTCCATGTATATATACCATATATGAGTGTGAGAACGATGCAGACATACGCTTACGTTCGCAGGCTGCCGCGGCTCCTTCGATTTTCATCTCGCGGACGATCATAAATTTAATGTTCCGATTTGTTATACACTCTCTAAGCACGTTTCAAGGATCAAAGTACCGAAGTAGTCTCCGTTAGTCTCTCTTTCTTTCTCTCTCTTTCTGGTATATACTTTTCTATCGAACTCTCGATTGCCAGAGAAGAATGATCGTGTAACTAAATATTCTCCGTTCTTCCTTCGACGTCTTGATACGCGAGATTACGAACGAGTAGGGCTTATTAAAATCTTTTCCCTCCTGCCAATGGAACGGAGCCTTGTTACGTACGACTACATAAATCGTTCGGCGATTATGATGAATGCGTCGGAAAAGGAAGTAAGGTAATCGTGGTACGAGTCTAATCCGTAGATATCTTTGATTAACTTGCGTTAGATCGGCTTTAATAGAGAAATATACTTTTTTATAGACGGGAGGAGACTGGTGGGTATCTATAAATTTGTAGACTAATGAAATTGAAACGAATTAAACAAAGTTGTGAAGCTTATATACCATAGAGAGTGGATTCCGAAGCATGCGATCTATTCTGGACGATTGCTAGTAATTCATAAAATCGAACTAATCGACGATTGAGCTGTTCATTAGCCGAAGTGATTAATTATATTTTTTTGAATTTACTACAGTTGTTAATTAGATGCAAGATTCTTTTCGAAATTAATTTTTAGAAAAATGATTGTGAAGTAAGAATCGAATGAATACCTTTATAATCAAATAGTTACATTATTTTTATTCACAATCATCTATCGTTAATTTACATAAATACATAGCACCTATGAGTTAAAGAGAAAGAGAGAAGGAGATAGAAACGGAGCATCAGACTGGACGAGCGAGTCTGGCGTCCCGCGCACTTATTCGGATTCTAAAATAAACCCACCGACGACTAACTCTTCTCTTTCCAACAGCAACGTATGCGTCGCTGTCTCGAACGTACTCACAATCCGGTATCAGGTGCGTACGCAGTGCGTCATCTCGATAGGATCTCACTCTCTCTTTCCTCTCCACGGTGTACGAGCATCTCGATTCGATACGGAGGCTGAACATTCCGCCCACTATCTTCCCGTTCGTCGGGAGAAGAGAAGAACTAGAAGGTTCTCTTCTCAAAATTCGACGTCCCTTCTTCCAAACAAGTCTCTCATCTTGGAAGAGATAAGAGATTCGTTCGAGCGATTAGAATTTGGTGATGTTTCGTTAATTACGAACTCGCCGAAATCCTGGCTAATATAATTTTACTGCTGGTAGTTCTAGTGTCAATGGGAAATCATGTTTTGATAATTCATGAATAAAATGTAATACACAAATCTATAAAATTAACATAGTTTTTTTGTACTTTTGGCCAAGTTTTCGACGAAACTTACCACCGCGCGGCAGAAGTACACGCGTAGCCTTCGCTCTACATCTTCAATCTACTTTTTGCCTCCCTTTCTTCGTTCTTTCGCGTTATTAACGTCGAAAGCGATCTACGTACGACCACTTCCTTCAACGATGAACAATTCCATACTGAAACTGGATTAGAACGGATACCGTCGCGTCGTGGCTCGATGTTTTCCAGCCTCCTGATGGAACGGATACGCAAAAAGTGAAGTTCGAAGAGCAAGAGAGAGAAAGAAAATGACGCAAACGTGGAGAGAAAATGATGATGCCAGGGGAAGCGTGCACGCCACGTGGGGAGAACTTATTATATATTAGATGGTAATTAAGATAAAGTATGATTTATCGCTTGTTTAACGTTGTAGAGTTATTGGAAGTTCGTTTACCATACTCGCACGCTGACACTAAACGCTCACAGCTCGCTCGCAAGCGAGCGATCGTTCGCACTAAGAATTACATACAACGTACGGAGACTCGCCGGATCCAACGGAAGAACCAATCGTTTTCATCTTTTTACACGTTCAACGCGTAACGCTTCGCGCTATGTAATTATTTCGTCGTCTTATTTCTCTCTGTTCCTTTCCGCGGTAACAATTTTGCGCTTCTTCCTCCTTCCAGGACTATCTTTATATCGTCGAATTTATTGCTCGGCGATGGAGCAAGGTTGCTGCGAAATTTTTATAATTTTTCTGGTTTAGTCCTTCGAACCGTAATGTCTTATATGATTCCATTTTAGTTGGAGATTGCTAACAGAGATTTGGTGTAGATTGTAACTGGGTTTGATTTTTGTGGTATGGTAATTGGGAAGAGACTGGGATCGAAGAAGAATCTATTGTTTCTGGTATTGAAGTTATTAGGATTCTAAAACGGACTACATGTTTCAGCATTTCGATTTCATAGCATTTAAAACCTTTGGTTCGCCCATGGGAACCTTTCTTAAACCCTCCCAGCGTAGCTCACAGCTCATAATTTGTGAAAGAGTATTACGAAACAAAGAAAAGTTATCGAGCACCAGCAACTTTGTTCTAATGACCGAAACCACCATTATCTCTGAAACGATGCTTGTTAATAACACCCTCCGACCGAAAAAACTCAAATTAATCACCGAACGAGTAACCCAGCATCACATTTATCTCCAGCATCACTTAAAATTCACATAAGCTTTACCATCCTTTAAATAGGCGTTGGTGTAAAGTGTCACGCGTTGAATCTTTACGAGATTCGACGAAAATAGACATTATTTAAAAAAAAGGAAACACGTATATTGGAAAAACATACGGTAAGATATCAAAAGAGAATAAGTAGAAAACGTTCCAATTAAGATGACAATATATTACGGAGATCGTTCGAGGTATAAAAGCAATCGGCGAGAAAAGAGGTACGGGAGCAGGTTAATCAAGTCGCATCCCGCGAGCCGGTGTATTTCGCGTTATCTACAGCACGCATACAGGAGGAGACGTTACTCTAGTAGAACCTTCGGTGAACGACGAGTGGAAAACGACTTTAATGGTGGTTATCGAATCCAAAACCAATATTCTACGGGAGATAAGCTTGTAGGGATGAATGGCGTGAGTGGATAATCACGCAAACCATAGGTAAGTATACACATATATACATATATCTTAGGGCACGTACTCGTTTCTTCCGATCGAAGTCGTTCGAAATCGTTTCTATCGATTTTCGATCTCTTAAAATAGCGAAGAAAAATTATCGATATTGCTCGTTAATGGCAGTAGCATCGATATTCTTTCGTTTATCATCTATCGACGCTTTTATCGTGATGTTCCTCGTAATTTTTCGTACTTTGGTCTCTTATATGAATCGGTAGGTACGTTAGATACGTACAAGTTGGTATAGAATCGAAGGTAAGAGATTCCACGAAGCTTCGCCTCCGCGAAGACAAGGCGATCTTCCCAGCTGCCGAGCCGATCAAAACTTTCGATATCGATTGGATATAATGACGCGCTCGTAACTATTGGATACTGCGGCGAACCGCAGCCGTGGGATATGTATAGCCACCACAGACCTAAAAGGTAAGAAGAAACGCACTCACGCACGCATGCACGAACGAACGCACGCACGCACGAATGGACGCATCGCGCCATCGTTACTCCGAGTTGTTGCGTGTTGGGAGCCATCGGAATCGCGCGATCGCCTCGAGAAGATCGAGACGTCCTGTGCTTGCTTCCTCCCGATTCGTTTATATACTACGGAATTTACACTCGATTTAATGCTTGTTACATTTCTCTTACGCGTGTACGGGTACAAATACGTACAAATAGTAAATTCCAAATTTTTTATACTTTCGATACATAAAATGATTCTTTTCAAAATGAAAAAATTATAGAATTGTATAAAAAGTATTTCTTTGAAGCATGGAATTTTGGAAACTCAAAAGGTTTGAGGTATTTATCCAAATAATTTTCATTTTCCCTAGTAGTGCAAACAATATTTCAGACTGTATTAAAAATATTGAAGTGTACGATATATATAACAATTATTTCACTTATCACATCTAGGGCACGTTTGATTCCGTAAATCGCTCCATCGACGTTATCCAAAGCTTTGTTCAGGGATGATGTTAGGACAGGAGCACTATGACGGACAATCTCCGTCTCTTGGTTAACGATCCTGCCTCTTCTCACCGTGACGCGGCAGGCAGTCCGCCACTGGCGCGTCATAAGCTCGACAAATTAATGTCAAAGGCCAGTAATTGGAGAGACGCGCCAGCGGGTATTGCGAAAAGGAAGGAATACACGTTTGGTGCGATATGTGCGACGGAAGCATACGACGTGTCTCGGTAGAATCGACGGTGTCAACCTAACATATCCGTATATACCTGGGGCAATGTTCTAGCTCTTTGTACTTTGATAATAGATTGTCGAGTGACAGTCTAAGTTCATTTTTTGTGTACTTGCAGATTTTGCTTCAATTCCATCAACTTATGTTTATGTTATTTTTGTTTAAGTTGAGTAGTCACTAAAACATTTGATTACCATATTTTAAATCAATTTTTTGTATTTTTCTCCAAAATATAAACATACGTTTTTAAGTGCTACGAATAAGGCAAGTTTTCCTCAATATTGAATTTATACCACCTCAGAAGCGACTGTCTAGCGCAAAGGGCTACTAGAAGCTAAAGTAGGCGAGGGGGGTATAAAGTAAGCGTGCTGGTCGTTTTCGTTTACCTCTCCTCTTCTTTTACTTTTTTCCCGAACGTCCTCGTGTCTTAATCAGTCGTTTCTCTTATCCGTTAAGATCTCCGTACTGCCGAGGAGGGTTATGTGACTTTCACATATTAATTAGCGGCTCGTACACACGCGCTGTACGTATACAACCCGATCGACGTTCCCTCTCGCGATGTTTTACAGCGTGGGTAGCGTTCGTACGTTTCCTCGCAAGTTAATCCACAGTTGCAAGGCAAACTCGACGTTTCTCTATCGTCGACGAGACGCGATACGAGAATTTTAGCCGATTACCAGGTATGCCGATCACGTTCCTCCGAAGAGGTAGCCCCACGAGAGACGTTTTTGATTTTAATTGAAGTCGCTCTCCTAGACGAGATTCTTCCACCACGATCCTTCCAGATCACGATCGATAAACTCTAATATTTATCGCGTTGATTCTTCCCTTCGACGTTTCAGGTAAGATTGCGATCGTAGGATTTTTTATCTTTACCTCGGATTCTTAGCCAAACTTTTTCAACGAGACTACATCATTTAAGTTCCTTCTACGATTTTTCTCGCTATCAGGTATGCCAACTTGGCGTTCTCGTTTCGAACGATAGCAGGTGCTTCGTCATTCGTTGGAACGAATGCGGGCCAAGGAGGGATGAAACGTCGGTGTGTGTTATCGTCATCGGTTGCATAATTATGCTTCCGCCGGCAAATTACGTTTATCGATAATTCCGGGCGCTTAATTTTTTTCACAGATATACACGCGTCTCCCCCTTTTAATTTTTCTCTCTATCACTTCTTACGAAGGTAATAAAAAAAACGATCGCTCGTTTCGAACTCGGTAGCCGCGGTAAACGCGAGATAAAAAGATCGTACTCCGCGATGCTTTATAATGGGGCTTCTCTCTCTCTTTTGCATAAGCGCATCAGATTACGCGTAATGAGAGCATGAAATTAATGAGAATATTAAAGGAACGAGAGTAAAAAGTTCTTTCTCACTCTCGCCATCTCTTTCGTTCGTGTCACGGTAAAGAGAAGGAGACCGGTTAGGCGAACAAACACGCGAAGGAGCGTTACGAAGAGGTTCGCTTCGGCTCTTAAATAAAGCCGATGTCATCGCAGCTGTTTCTGTCGATCGCGAACCTTCTCTGTCTTTCGTGAGTGATACGATCGCGTAACGATCACCTCTCGATCGAGATGGGCTCGCGTTTAAGCACGGAGTCAAATTGAATATAATACATAAACGATCCGAAGCAAAGATTTTTTTTTTATCTATTTTGTTTTCTTCGAAGGAAGAAATCTTTGCTTTTTATCTTGTAATAATATGCATAAGAGTTCGACCATATGTTCGGTGCATCATCTTTTTCGAAAAGTCGAATCTGACGCATAAAGGCAATCCCTCTCGCGCGCGAGTCGATCTTCCTTGGACTCCCTAAACATCGCAGATCACGCACGCTCCAACGAAATTCGTTGGAAAGTTAAGTGAGCCCTCCAGCGAGATGCATCGACTGCTGCGTTTCCTTTCTTTTCTAATCTTTGGCAAGAATGAATCTGGAAGGACTAACGATCACCTTCGATTTTAGTTTTTGAAGAAATCCAGAGACCGCAATTTTTCTTCGTTCGAAATCATAATATTTTCTAGTTCTCGCGAAAAAGTTTTATTTGGTGTTATATTCGATGATTGGTGGAACACACTCGGGTGAGAATTAGTTACGAGGAAGAAAAGTCGCGTCGGGAGTAATCGAAAAAGGATCCCTGGCTCGCGTGCATATGATTGCACCCTCGAGCTGCTGGTCAGATGGCCAAGTCGGCCGGGATGCTGGAGTCGGAATTTGAAAGTCGAAGGAGGAACGTCGCTCGAGAGTTTCCGATGCACTAGACTGCCTCCGAGCAATGCTTCCTCCGTGAAACGGAGCCCTCGCCGATAAAAACGTCCGGAGAACTCTGCGGGCGAGTGGTTTTGTTCAAGGCCTTCCTTCCACGATCCTGTCTGTGGATCTCTTGGCAGTCGTCTAAGTCGTATTAGAAATAGATACCTAATTATATTTTTGTCTGGAGAAAAACTACAGGATGTGTTATTGTTGCTTATGAACAATGTGACATGGAGAATCATAAAGAATTCTCTCTATCATAAAGTAGACTCTCTTATTATTTTGTAAAAGTAATGCAAAAAGTATTTTTACTGCCAGTGAACATTTTAATATAACGAAAATAGTAAGATCATCTATCGCAGAACCAAAAAAAAAAACCAAATTCGATCGCACGATGTTGGAGATATAGAAGACGTTTAGAGAGCACGGTAAGGACACGGTCCATTCGTCGGGAGGGTACACCCAAGATGATGGATGCGCGTTAGCGCGGGAGTGTACGAAGACAAAGATCCTACGGATTTCCTCGCAGCGCGCGCAACGTGCATTAGTTCGCGTCGCTCCCGCTGCGCGCAAATTAGAGCCAAGAGAGCGGGAGCGTGTTGCGGCCCTCTTTTCTGCCCGTAGCTTCTCGTGGCGCGGAACGAAGCAGGATGAAGAGCACGCGGCGGGAGAAGCGCCTGGCCCAGTCTCTCTACTACCATGGTCACGAGGGAGACAAAGATGAAGGATAGAGCGGAGGTAGGTGGAACGGAGGCGAAGCCGCGATGAACGACCGCAATCAACGCAACACCGCCCCGCGAAAATTGCCTGGAATACACCCGGAATATATTATCCACACGGGTGTTCCAGAAGAAGTGCCGTCCTCCCATGGGTCAAAAGGTCGGAGCTCTTCGAGAAGTACACGTAGAGAGCCCGAAGGTAGAGAAGCGTGCCCGTTGCGAACCGAAAAGTACGAAAGAGAACTTGGACGGAGAAGTGGTATATAGGAAGACCACCCTGATTTCAGAACTTTCACGACCCCGTTCATCTTCGTCCCTCCGACAAATTTACGTCCCATCTTAGAACCCCTGGCACTCGTTGTTTCACGACGAGAGAACCGTAGTCCATTAATCGCTCACGTTCGATGATGGATAAACCTTGGGTGTATCGAAGAAACGATGCTCGCGGGCAACGGTAGCGCGCGCGAACCCTTTCGTAGAATAATCTCCGGTATCAATTTTCACGTTGGCTTTGCAGCCAGGCGTAAATCATATCGCCACTGTACCTTGCTCGTTGCAGTTGGAAGAGACGCGTAGGTATTGCCGGAACATTAGCGAAAGAGTATCAAAAGCGACGAGGGCGAATTGACAGACGAGATATTACGTGGGCTCATTATCGTGACGTATGGCAGCCGCCTGCTGTCTCTGAGAGAAGAAGAGAGAGAAAGACGGGTAGTGAACGTTACCTGTCGTTAAGCGAACGTCGATCGTTCATGGGGTCCCCAGAGGCGATTCCTATACCTCGAGTGGAATCCTTTATGGTCATCGCCGTTTTAAAGCATTGGCATCACCTAATAGTCCTTCTTTCTTTTTGTTTTTCCTTACAAATGCGTTTAAACGAAGGCCACGAAAATTGGAATTAGAGCAGAATATCTTTATTTAACGTATGTAATCCTGTTAGGTCCAGCGAATAAATATCAGAATTAGGTAAACTTTATGTATGTACGAGTATAGGTGACGACGCAAGCGTGTAAGAATCGGTCAAACGGGAAGATCGTAAACGGTGAGTTCTCGCGGCCGCGAGACGCCAGTTCGGGCGAAGACCACATTACCAACGACGACCATTCTCGTAGCGGAACACCATAAAACCATAAACAGGACGACCTGTTAGTCGATACTCGTTTAGTGCAGAGCCCCACTCGGCTCGCGGTTTTGCAGATTTTGCTGCGATTACCGTGCCTTTGCGAGGCGTTTATAAAGTATGATCGCTTCTTTCAAAGTAATTGAAGAAAATCATTTCCTATATCGTCAACCCTATCAGTGGATCTTGTAATTGCAAGATGGCAAAGTTTTCTAAGAGACGAATACATCTTTCTATCTGTTCAGAGAACAATATATGGATATTTTATAATTCGAGAAAAATATCAAATAATCGATGGTTCATTAGGTATCCATGCGAGAGTCGATCACCCCGACGATACGGCTACCACGTTAGGATGGAACCGTGAGAAACTCGGAACGAGATACAATGTCGTAGGTAGTTCGATCGTCGTAGAATGTCAAGTATGCGAGAGAGGGGGGAAACCTAAAGCGGTTTGGTTCTTTGATCGCGTGGGTGCTGCACGCTCTAGGCGCGTTTTTTCTCTCGCTTTCGATCTCCGCTCTTTTAATGGGAGGTACCGAAGATTCTTTCACAGGTGCAGAGAGACCTATTCCGAAGGAGAGTCTTTCGTGGGTTACTTTGAAGGAGGGATCCGAAAGGCTAGACCCAACGGAAGTAGGATGTTACAGAAAATTCGTTCCCTTTTCGTTGCCCTTTTATAAGAGATAAAACGAAATCTAGGACGCATACTCGCGGAATTGGGACGAGTTTTCTATAACCCCTCCAGGTGTATATACCTGTTTCCTAAATGATTTCGAACCCGAAACTCAGAAAAGACTCGATTTATTCGACGTTCTATTTGAGATCGTGTAAATTTAGGCCAGGATGAGTTTATTTACGGTTAGGAATCCTTTTTGAGATACGAAACTGGTTAAAAATACGAGTCGTGCCAGTTGGTAGGTGGAAGAAGGTAGAGACCGGAAGACGCTCGATGGAGGTGACGGTGGTGGTTGGTCAGTCCTTAGTTTTATGCACACGAGCTAATGGCCAGCCGTTTATCACTCTCCTTACACGCGAAATACGAGTGTGTTTTCTATTAATTCCTTCCGTTCGTCGTAGCCACGTACACCAAGAAAATTGGCCACGTTCGCGTGCTCCACGCGTATGTACCTAGATGCAACCGGGTCACGCAATACGGCAGCGATTATCAGCGAAACGGATGTTGTACCTGTTACCCTACCGACTTAAGATCATTTCGTCGACTCGCTTTCTAAGCGTGAGCGGCGCTCTTCCGAGAGCGAGATTTTTTTTCGGTAAATTAAGTCTATTGATGGGATGGGTATATTTTTTATTAAAAAAAAAGCTAAATTGTTGCCTTCAATTTTTTTTTCAAATTTCCTATTCAATTTTTAAATATTTTAACTTCTCTTAATGTAATCACACGTTTCTAAACATGATAGCTCGTCTTAAGTGATTTCCTCTTTATGTACGTGCAATTAATAAAAAGATAAAGAGGGAAAGCACTTTTTTAACGACAGATGTTCCACGCAAAAAAACGAAATAATAAGTTTAAGCCAACTTGGAAAAAAAAGTAGCCTTGAAAGTACGACGTCAAGGTAATTCCATTAAACGCGATACTTTCGTACGCGCGAGGCAAGCAACGAAAGCAAACTCTCCTCGTTATTAACGCCGGAAGATCGATAGTTAATTAGACCGAGCGTGAGTGGTTCGAACGCTCGGTGCAAGGCTCGTTCGAACGAAGCGTCGTCGTCGGTGAGAGAGCAGCTGTTTCGAGGGGAAGCAGGTGAATCCTGCTACCGTTCTCGTGGAGCCCTTGGAAAAAGGATAGGAACTCTCGACGACGTTCTCCCCAAGCCAATCGGCATCACGCGCCCCTAATGACGTGTCCAACCCCTTTGCCAGGAACCATTCGACGCGTTAGTTTCCCCGAAATTCCTTTTAATTGCCAACACGCGACTCTTATTTATCGTTGATGAGAAAAGAGAGTGTTTTAAGTTATGTGAGATTTTTTTATTCTCTTTTTAAACGTGGAATATAAAAATTGGACAAGACCGAACTGATTTTTAATTATTCTTTTTAATAATGATAATGAAAATCCTTCGGAAGGATTTTAAAGTATATATAAATTAAATAATATTAAAAAACGGATTTACATTCTCATTATTAAGACATTACCTAATTTAGAAAACACCATATTTTTTCACGAGTCAACGCTTCGGGTCGGCAATATATTTTTTATTATATTAATCATAATGGATTACGAAATATTTTTTTGGGTCACTTGGGTAATTATATTTTATAGACATTAATACGTCCTAATGAAACAAAGTAGGAGTCAACGTTTCAAAAACATGATATTAGAAGCGATTAGCCATTAATTCTATTTGACATTGTACGGTGTTATTTAATCACGGCTATACCTCTTCACGACACGCCCATCGCTCCATAGGTTTCATCAGGTTTCTACAATATATATCAATTACACAATAATCGTAGAATTAAGAATTTTACGTACGAACGAACACGCGGAAGGTCGACGTACCGCTAGAAACTCATTGGCGATCTCGAAAAAAAAAGAAAAAAAAAACAAGGAATACGATTAATCACCGAAACATTGCACCATCAATTATTTCCTTATAAGTAAGATCGTTAAAGCGTGTTTCTTAAGTAATCTCCTGGCAACAATCCGAGAGTCTCGAGATACCCTTAATCACTACGGATTAGCGGCGCCGGTGCTCGATTTCTCGGCGAACAAAGCGTCGAATTAACGGCGGCTGGCTTTAAAAGAGAGTCTCCTCTCTTTCTCATCTCGAAAGCAGAGAGAAGAGTAAAAGAGAGAAAATGAAATAAAGGAAGAAATGAAGGTAGAGGAGGATTCCCGTGTAACGCAAACTCGCGCGGCGGCATCTCGTTATCAGCGTATTGCCGATCGCGGGAGCATTTCGCGGTGATACGCCGATCCCCCTCCCGGACTCTTCCACGCACATCGAAGGACTGTTCCGACCGAAGGAAGGTGGAACGAGGTTGGAAGGTAGTAGGATACGAGAAGAGAAAAAGGGAGGAGAGAACGTCGCGGATAGCCGGGTTAAGGTAGATCAAAGGGCGCCGGCAATAATTATAGAAATATGCGCGTTGATGCGTGCCGCCTTGTCGGGTAATCCCCGAAAGGGGGTTGCGGGTCTCCTCCTCCTCCCTCACCTCCTCCACCTTCTTTTCATCCTGCTTCCAGCCGTCGTCGTAGCTGCCGCGCACTGGATGTTATCGGACCTCCTCTGTCGGTAATACAGTTATTTATTCGCCACTTGGTATCGTCCTGTAATCTATAAACACGCTGTTCCTTCCCCTACTTGTTTCTTTCTTACTCGAGTAATACTACTACTACTACTACCATCACCACTACCGTTGTGTCGCGAGTCAAAGTCGAGAAACGCGTTTCGCGTAGGTACATACGTAAATATAATATCCAACACAGCTGCATCCCGCAAAAGTTCTTTCGCTCCTCACCCTCTTCTCTGTAATTGCTCGCATTTTTCATACTCTGTCAACCAACTGGATTCGGAACGAGGATATTTCCGCACGAACCGTGTCGTTCGTTATCGTTTATCGTGATACACCGAGAACCCAGAGTGCCGAGTTCTCTCCGATTTTGTAAGATTCTCTTATGATCGAGCTGAAACTTCATTGATATTTCTCGTCGACGAATCTTCGAAAGAAACCGGTTGAGAAGTATATTTTATCTGAAAAAGAATTAATTTTATGCTGTTACGTCGGAGTGTAAATTTTTTTAAACCAATTAAACTTTTCATTTAACTACGACGAAAAATACGCCAATAACGCTACTTTCCAAATTAATCAATTATGCAATACAATAATATGTAAAATACGCTCCAATAATTATAATTATTATAATAATAACGATAGTAATTATAATAAATAGTAGAATAGGAAAGCTAACGTAACAAAGCAAAATAAAAACGATCGAGAGAAATTTCGTGAACTTTTCTCTGCCACGAATTCGTGCGCAACGGATGACCCAGTTCTGGTGTACGCGGTCGACGACGTACGGTCGTGCGCCGGACAACAATTATATTTGGCGCCCACAGGGTAGTGCGGAGTATGAAAGTGGGAGAGAGAGAGAGAGATAGACGGAACGCGAACGGGTAAGAGAAAACGTACCAATATTAATCTCAGGCACGCCACGGTAGACGATCCTCGTGACAAATGCGAGACACGGTGCGATCGCTTGAATTTCGACGAGGTATCCAAAGAGTAACCGTTGCCAATGCTGTTTCGTTATACCCAGCTTAGCGTGCCCTGACAGATCTATGCTTCGAACGTTCAAAATTCCTCGTATCGATACTCGAATCAACTACGTATCTCGTTTCTTCGTATACCACTAACGTCACATACATTTTCTGTGTTCTATTTTCCACATACTTCGCATCTCTCTCTCTCTCTGTATATATTTATTTTCTACTAGATCGTACGTAATCTCAGAATGGAATCTCCTGAAACAACTCCACCGCACCCACACCGGAAAAACACGATTCGTCTCCCGAGACATCTCTCGCTTACCCAGGGATGCGACTTTGAACGCCAGTTACGTCGGCAGATCATGAATTTTCCTCCGTTTCTCTCACATTACTCACGCTGCGTTAAGCTCGGAAGTTTTGACGGGCGTTTGCGCGGATTTCGCGATGCGGAGGAGGTGGATCTCACAGCGGACGTAATTCTTCGCCTTGGCGCGGGTGAGAAAGGAAAACGAACGGCAGAGACGAGGATGAAGACGGAAAGAGACATTTTCGTAACACTACGAGATACATACAGTAGCGGTCAAAAATTTAAGACCGCTATTTAAAACGGAATAACTTTTTTATAGTTAGATTTTTTTAGAAAGAAGATTAGGAATTTGCGAAATTACAAAGAAAATAGAATTGATTGATTGATTTCCATTTTTTTCAAACAACAAAAACAGGATACTACTAAACTAATCCTTCTATCCTCTTGCAAAAATTCAAATCATTTGGTTCAATTATAAAAAAAGTTATTCTGTTTTAAACAGTGGTCTGAAATTTTTGACCGCCACTGTATATAACGGGTGACGTTTTAAATAACACCCTCGAGAGTCGCCATCGTGTTGCGTTTATACGTGGCTCGGATTACCTTCCGTAAACCGCATTAAATCAACGCCGGCACGCGTCGACGACGGACGCGTACGTCACCGTCGAATAGCGTGTCATATGTTATGACGTTTTGGAAGGTTGCTTCGTTTTTTCGGTTCGTCATTCTTCTCGAGCTTGTTTTACCTTTTTTTATCACCAAATCCTCTAGCACTATAATTTTTAAAGTGAACCACTTGATATGTCTCGGATGTAGTCTAAGGGTTAAAGAAACGTAATCGAAAGAAATGATTGAAACGTGTTTACGAATATAACCGGAACAGTTTCGATCTAAAACAGCATTTATCGGTATAGACTTTTCCGCAGGATACGGTAGTATAATAACTCGCAATCAGTGACAGATTGGACATTCTAACCTGCTATTATGATCTGTCGCAACAACGCGCAGGTGTCTGGAGAATGCCTTCTGATCGGAAAGAAAGGTACCTGCCGAACATTTCGAAAAAAAAAAGCAACGACGGTGAAAGAATGTTACTCGTTCGGTGTTGTAGCTAACGATCGACAACGCGTTTTAATACGTAAGCGAGCATTGGGTAGATATTTTTTATCCCAAGTTCTGGTACTCGGTACACGGGCACGTGTAAGATTGTGCAGTGGCCAAAGGGGAGAACTACGCGGAAAAATGTAAAATACATAAATCTGTATAATTCTGTAGATAATTGTCCGATATTTATTTATCGTTCTCTCACAATGTCGACGTTATAGGATTCTTATCTCTGCCCATAGGGTTTCGACGATTTAACGATAAATTATATACCATCGATGACAGTTCTCTATCTTAACTTGTCACGTTTAGAAGAGTGAAACTACGAAGGCAACAAAGTGTCTCCATACTCGGCACGCGAATCGATTGCCGCAACAGAGTTGAAAGAGAGAGAGAGAAAGACGAGGGAACGCGTTTTGCTCGCGAGTTGGAGGTCGTCAAAGTCGCGGGGACGTTTGCGTAATACCTTTAGACTCGCATCCTGGTGCAGAGGGGAATATATGACCGATGTAAGTCAATAGCACGTATCGTAGATACGACGCACGTGAATTAATCATCTGTATTGCGTCGAAAGATATACCATTGCTCGCTACCGTCGCTCGGTACCGATCGTACAAAACACAAATATTCGATTATACCGATTGAATTACGAGCTATCGATACGATACCATTGATTTCTCGAAACACCTTTGGAGAAAGTCCGAGGATTCAAAATTTATATACGATCGTTACGTAATTTCTCTCGTACTTCTGGGCCTCTTGTCTTTTGACACTCAATAAATTACATTCGAGAAACAGGAAGACCGTGTAACACGAAGAGATAAGTTTAAGATAATCAATGGTAATGAAAAGATTGAAATCGATTTGAATAGGATTCGAAAAATATAGGACCGAAATTATGCAAGAACTCGATACATTCGTTTCGGAATAGTTCACCGGCTACTCGAAGTAACTCCGGCCGATACGATATCATTCATTATCACTCGAGGCATTTATCCATATAGCGGCTGTAAAGGAGAATGCCGGCAAAGGGACGAAACAAACGTAAGGAGTCCTTGAAAGCGTCGACCAGGTGGTACACCAGAGTTTAATTAACCACGTAAAGCGGGGTTCCTTCGTACCCTTGCGCACAGTGGAGGGTCGATAGTCGACTACACATATTCCATATACCTACGCGTAGTATGGAATCACGTTGGTACCACACTCGTACCTTACCCGAGTAGAACGCGGTACCCATATAGCCGGGGTATCGTAAGCGCGATAAATCTCAGGAGTCAGGTGGACGATGGTCATCAGCCAGTCTCCACGTGTAAGAGCCAACTCTGACTGGAGAGTGCCGGGTTTTAAGCTCGTTCTCATGATGCCGGACGGTCTAGCGACGACCCACGACCCTGCTGGCCACAACTTACCGCAAGGTACACCCGCAATGCTTTCTACGATCCCCCGATGGCATTCCTGACCCGACGGACCGGCCCGGAATACGCAATTCCGTCGGTTACCTTGTTCACGGCTCGACTGTGACGATGACGACGATGAAAACAGGAACTATGACTTTCGTCGAGTAGTTTCTACTTTCTTCCTAGAACTCGTACCATATTCTAGAGAATAAGAAATTCAGATGAGAAGGAAATTGGTCCATGGTTTCTCTCGTATCACTTTTACACGTATTAACGGTACTTGGAACAAATTTTGTTACATCGGATTGTCTTTATTCTAGTCAATTTCCTAAGTTAAAACACGATCAGAGTACCCTAAAAATGAGTAAAACTAAGACAGAAATCACTTTAATCAAGATTAATTCCCATGCGATAAAGTAACACGGGCTTGAATAATTATGTTAAACCTGGAGGTGCGACGTTAAGTACAATGGGTGGTCGGTGGACATCGATCTTCGAGCAAGGTTTTGTCGTAGTAGGTACAAGGTAGTACGTAGAGAAGGAGATCGTAGAATGGCACGGACAAAGGGCTTCCCTCGACGCGATATCGCACCGCGATCTTGTCACATTCAAGAGTCCTAATGATCACAAGAATCGTAAGCCGGTGATCGTGAGATATCGAGGAGACAAGCAGGACGACCCGTGGTGCGAGATACGATCTCGATGACCGTACGTACAATGCCGAACATATTAATTAATATGCATCTTGGTTGAAGATGAGAGAAGTTGGGAAATACGTAGAGCGAGAGATTGTACACGAGTTAGAGAACGTAGAGTAATAATTTTCTATCGAGACGAAAGATGGCTTGAATTTGTCAAAAACTTTCGAAATAGTTAAATGTTACTCGTGTGGATAAGAGAGAGTGCCATTTTTTTGAAAAGCAACCTCTTGTCAAGATATCCAATGTTTTCCATTCCTCATTTCCTGCAAAAGTTCTAAAGGGGAAAGGATACGAAGATGGTATACACGGTCGTCGCTCACAGAACAAACATTATGCTAATATTTGTTCAATATTTGGCCCGGTCCACGTGGGTGTCGTCTAGGGTCGCCCACGCTCGGTCGCGAGTGTTTCGTCGAAAGGAAAGACGTAAACGACGTATTATACGGCACGATGCTGCTGCAGGTGACAGTGTTTCTCTTTCTCTACTTCTTTCTTTTTTTTTCCTTTCTTCGGTACCTTTAGCTTCGTGGTAAACAAAACATTATTTCAGTGACCGCGCGCACGTGCCACGTAGGATATCTATCGCCCGCTAGTATCTCAACTTTCGTTCTACGAAAGGTCGACGCTTCGTAGTCTTCTCACGGAACTTACAAGCGTGATTTTCAAAGCTGCCAACCGGTTGGCCCCTACGATATACAGGATTCGAAGAATCCAAAGTCGTCCGATATCTTTAGCGATTATCGTAATAATCATTCACCATGGTAATTACTATAATTATCGACAAAGACGAGTAAAAAGTCGATAGCGTCACTTACGTTCTAATTAATTATTCCCTTTATTTATCCATCCTCCGACGATTAATCACTTTTATTTATCTATCTTTAAATAATTATTTATTCGTTCGGATTTCACTCTTCAATTTCGATTCAAGATTTATTTGCTTTTCTTTTGCCGTTGCATTACGATTAATTAATTATGCATACGTTTCCCCGATCTCTTCGTTGCAATTCATTTTTTATTCGTTTGCCGTTGAATCGCAATTCGTTATTTATTTATCCATATTTTAACATTACATAACATTTCATTTTCTATTTATTTTCTGGTATTATTCAATTACTCGTCTTTTACAATTGCATCACAATTCCTCATTTATTTATTTTTTACATCCCAATAAATCATTTATATATTCCTCTACGTCTAATCGTTACAATGCAAATTACGTGTCTTTTACTTCCGCGATGCAATTAAATAATTTATTTACTTCGCCCAAAACAATTCCCTGTCTCTAGGGTAAGTACTTTTTATCGGGAAAATAAAGCGTGACGAATAATCTAGGAAAAGTGGAGAGAACTATGGCGTTTCTCCTATCGGCTGGTATCTATTCCCCAGAGAGCAATACAAAGGCGAGTACCAGCGATAAGAGAGAACTCGCATACTCTCTCTCTTGCCTTTTGTCGTATTCCGTCTACGGAGTAGCGGTGTTCGTTGGTTTCCGCAAGAGAGTCGCACGTGCGAGCGTGTAGGTGGCTCGTGATTTAAACGTCTCGCTCGCTTATAGTATACTCGGCTTTTCTTGATCCGTGGCTCGCACGCACCGTGTATCGCCCCCGTCATTGTGAAATCGTGTATTACATATAGGCGAGCTATCGACGCCTCGATTATGCACCTAATGGTCCACGTTCTCTCTCTCTTTCTCGTTGGCAAGCATGTTTACCGACCGGTCGATTTATCGATCGCTATTAGGATCGATCGCACCGATGCGTCCAATCGTAAATTTCCATCGTGATCGATCGCGCGACACGATCCTGCTCAAATCCTGTCTCTCTTCGACTACCTCGCCTAACCATCGAGCTACTATTTTACATTGCGAGAATTTTATATCCAGTAAATAATCTAAATACCCAAACAAATTCGAGAAAAACGACTTTTCTTCAACCGGCCACAGTGGTGTCCCCCTTTAAAATTTGATCGATATATCCCAACGTTTTAATAAACGAAGGACAATAAAATCGATAACGCGTCCGAGCTACCCGATACGATATCGTTCACACCATTCTCACCCCGTTGTTTATCCGTTACGTTTTCATTACTTGGTACACGATAAATCCGTGCGGTATAAACGTTTGCTACTACCACCAAACGAGTACCTTACGATCCGGTCTATCGTTTCTCATAAATCACCAGGTATAATGTAATAAATTACGAGGTGGGGGCCTTTTATATATGGCAATTACATATTTATCTGCGTTGTATATCTAACTCGTGCTCAAAGAAACGTCCGCATAAATAGTTGTCTATACTATTTATCGCTTGGTGGATATTTCACGTCTATCTTTCTTTCTCTTTTGGTGATTCCGACAAACGAGCGGGTAATTAGATTCGGTCCAATTAGCAGACAACTGCGCTAATTCGTAAGTCGTGTGCTTGGGAGAACGATTTCGACGAAGCACGGGACAAGGAGACGTTAAGAACACAATGGAAAATGAGGTAGGGACTCGACGTCATCCGCGAAGGAGATGCCGACATCGTTCATAAATATCATCGAATCGTGCCCATTGTTGCGGCCACGTGATTCGCGGCAATTAACTTATGATTTGTTTAATCGTCGGCTCCAGTGTTGAAAACGGACGGACGGAAGCACGATGTTGGCGTTCTTAGCTTTTTTTTGCCGCTTTCAGAAACACCTACGCGCTGGATACCTTTGTAAAGACATACTTCAAACCGGTAGATACTCGGACCCGAACTCGTGAGAAACACTTTTCGCGTTTTATCTTATCTTTTGACACGTTTTATCTGTTCTATTAATCCAGGAGCAAGAATTAGAATATTTTTGTGATTTGAAAAGATAAAATGAACGGTGGATTTCACCAAATCACATATTAACCATTCTTTTGGTAGATTACTCGATTTTAAAACTAATTCCAAAAGTTTTGTAAAAAAAAGGCCAAGAAGTTGAACAGAAAGCTAGGTAACGAAAGCAGAAACTTTCGAGATTAATGAGAGGCCAAAGTTCAAAGAACTACGGCTGGTGACCGTGCATACAATTCATTAATTTCTCTTCCTCGTCTCGTGACAACGTAATTATCCGAGAGGGCGATAACGTTTCAAATCTTCGACCATTACACCGAACTTTTATGCTCGCTCCTCAAGGCCCGCGAAGTTTCCCGCGATTTGTCTTAGTTTCTAAACGCGTGGAATGCCTACGAAAAATAACAATCTTGAAAACGTATTATTACGACAAAACAAAATCCTCGCGAGACTCGTAGGAAGCAATTTCACCGTCACGATTTATCATTAGCTTATAGCAAAAAAAGAGGGGAAGTATAACGCCATAGGGAGAGATCGCTTTCTACTCGGCAAACGATTTCAATAATCCATCACCGACGATCGGACACGTTAGTTCCATGAGAAAAAGAATACGCAGGATACAGTTAGCTCGTTCCGGTGGTGAATAACTTGAAAATCTCTCGAATCTTTTTATCCCAACGTCGTATCCCATCCATTCCCCGTCTCCTTTTTCCCGATTGGAAACGACGATTTATGCCCGTGCACCCCGTGGACGAACGCGATCGACTAATTGTTTTTTCCACGGTCTCTCGGCACCTCGAAGAAAACGTCGGACGCCTTTCCTACGTCGTTCTTAAGCTCGTACGTCTTGCGGCGTGCCGCCAGCCAACGGCGTTGGTAAACTCCATGGACTGGTCGATCGTCATAGATCTTGGCGCGTAGCGAGCTGCCGATCGCTAGGGATCCTTCGATCTATCCCGCGTCGGTCTCCTTAAGTTCTCGTCGTCGGCTTTTCATCCTCTTGACTCGTTCGGTTCTTTCCCCCCGCAAAAAGCTATCCGAGCGACGTTGGCGACGATTCGCTTCTCTTTCCTTTCGCCGAGGTAAGGATGAATCTCACGGAGATTCCATACGTGAATTCCGGTTTTCCGTGCAAACTCGTGAACGACGACGAAGAGGAGAACGACGGCGACGAGAGACGACGGTGGGCTGGGCAAAAGCCTCGATGGAATTCGCGTAGGCGATTAATTCATGAGGGTGGAGAATTAAGAGCGCTCCTACCGATTACATCGCCAAGATGTAATTAATCTAAGGACGGGTGACAGATTCAGCTTGCTGCTTCGATAAATCGGCTTCGATCGCGATATTAAGAAATTGTCTCGTGGAAGGAGTCACCGCTCCTTGCCAGTGGTTATCTGTTCGTACCTTGCGATACTCTCGATTCAGGGAGGGAGACCATTATTTTTATTTCTGTACGAATAAAACGTATCTTGTGTATGACAACAAAATCTATCAATTTGTTAATATCTTTGTTCAGACGCGTCTACCGTATAGCATTGAATAAATTAAATAAGAATACAATTTTTCCAAATACTTTTTAGAAGTAAAAATTAAGATACATGACCGTGATCTTAATACGATTTATTATCGATCTCTCTACACGAAGAAAATGAGAAAGAAATACGTAGGAAGTGGAAAAATCGATTCCAAAAGTTTTTCAAGATCGCATGCCGATCAATAATTACTCAAACGAACAACCCCCTTCTCCTTTTCTCATATTCCGTCGTTTTCGTCGCTCGGCAAAGAGTAGTCGTGCCGCGACCGCGCTATCCGAACGGCAAGAGGGGCCTGCGGCGAATTTCATACACGATAAAATATACCGGTCGAGCATCGAATCCAATTAATCACCGTTAATTACGGGCGCGGGGGCAGTCCCGGTTCGAACGAGGACGATTAATGAGTAATTGATTTCGATCACGCCACTCGCCGCCGACCGGGAAAAGGGCTCGCCGAAGCGCGTTACGAGCCGCGGCCGCCGATCGTAAATTTTCTTTTCCACGTTCGAGCTTTACGCTCCTCGAGCATGCTCGCACACTTAACGGTGTGCGAAAAAAGTCGACGAAAGAGGTGGAGGGAAGGAAGAGGAGAGAGAAGGATCTTTTCTCTCGTCGATCTTTATCTCTGTAGGAAACTTCAATTTTTTTCTTAAAAACGTGACGGAGTAAGTGAGTTACCGTCTTTTTTTTTGTTTTGTAATGGGTGGTTAACCCTTTCGCTGTTAATGAGTTACATAGGTCATTTTACTGTACGAACAATCGACAGGTGTGACATGTCACGTATCGTCGAAGTTAAAAATTACGTAAATTGAATTGATAAAAAAAGAAATTATGTAGTGTAGCTAGTCCTTTTATTAGTTTACGAAATAATGACCACCTAAAGTCCATATTTTCAAATTTTTTAAAATTTGATACAGGAAGACCGCTGTATCCGGATATTCAATAACCGCGGTTTCGCTTATCGGCGACTGGCCACAGCTCGACAAATTATATATAGCTTCTTAAAAATATTTGAAAAATCAAAATGTTTCGCAATTTTTTTTACAGATCAATGTTAGCTAAATATACCATATGTCACTGGCTCAAAATAAATTGTCGAAAAGCTTAAGGTTCGAAACATTAAAAATTTATCAAACCAGACATCATTTATTTCCGCAATACGTTCCTTTATCGAGAAATTACGTGAAAGAAGCCACGATCTTTAACTCCGAAGCTACAAGCGTAACTTCTAATCGTTCTTAATCGATAAGTATCATGAGTTAAGAGATTTCGAACGGTACTCCTATCTCTTTCTTTCTCAAGCCAAGAAGAATAGAGCCAGCAAATTTGCGTTAACGAGCGTAACTCTTCGACAAGTAGGTAATTAGGACTAATTGACACTTCGTCCATCGAGCTGGTCGATGCAGTCGAATCTAACTTTCACGCTTCGCGATTCGTTGCGAAGTAACCATGACTTCCTCGATCCTTCGTCTTCTAGTAAGGAAATCATTTAACTTTCTTTTCTACGACTGGAGAACTTTGAAAAGTTTCGTATAGCTACGAACAGAGAGAGCTAGGAGATTCCCTGTCGATGATTAACCGTTTTCGCTGTGTCTTCGATGACCTCGGACGGGACTAATCTTTTGGTCAACGCGAAGCATTGAGCAAGAAAGAGAGAGAAGACACGTTCCTGCTTCGATTAACGACCTTCCTCCTCACCTGACTCGCAGTAATTCAAATTCGAAGGAGGTCGAGAGCCTGGACATATACACGTATATGTATCTATGTATATACGTTCGTTGCGTGCCGAGCACGAAAGTATTAATTCTTCGTTTTCTGCTTCTTTTCCCTTTGCTGTTCGAACTCCACCTGGATTTTGCTTCGTCCTCTTCTCTTTCTCGTTCCTTTTGCCTACTCTTACTCTCTCGCTCTTATCGCGAAGCCCCGACGAAGCGTGAAAACGAACAGCGGCAACGGCAGCTTCGCGAAATCGATCCTAATTTCACTTCGAAATCACCTGGCTGGGGGATTTCAATTAATTTTACGATTTACGCGTAACCCCTTTTACCCTCTTTCTCTCCCTTCTACTTCTTTTCTCTTTGCAAATGAGGAATAAGCGTTAAAAACGATCGATACCGACCTTGCTCTTCGTCGTACGCACGGATTTTATTCCTACGGCATTAGCATTTTACGCGTATCACCGATGTCATAATATTTTTCCATAGCGAGAGGGAGGGAATAGGGGGGAGATATTACTTTCACAGATCGAAACGTTGTATATCGCTTACTCTTTTCACCGAGGCTCTCGGGTACTTTTTTATCGGACGCGTCGCTCGCGGTTGGTAATAATTTTCATATCTTCGTTTCGAATATATTTTTGCGAACGAGATCATAATCGTGTATTATTACCTTTCGCCACTTCTTTCGTTATGAATGTTATTCTACGGAAGAAGTGGATTTCGACGAGAAAATGATTAAAAAATGCATACTTCCTTTATTATAAATCTAATTTAGCTATAACCAGTAACTCGCAACCTTATACCTTGCATATCTCTTCTTATCATAAAAAATAAGCGAGATATTCAAGGAGGTCAAGTCAAGTAGGGCACCCTGTATATTTTAGTATCTTTGAAAACCTTAAATTACTTCGTAATAAATCTGAAACAGAAAAAACATTAATAAACTAGCGAAAGATCGAGGTCCAATCGTTCGATTTATCAAAACTTATTCCTACCTCGTAATACCTTTATCTTTTCTTCCCCTCTTTTACGATTTCTCTTCGTTCTCGAAAGACGAAGAGAGAGGGAGAAAGACGATCGATGTATGCGTCTACGCGTGCTTAATCGAACAGTGGACAAGCGCTTAATTAATTAACGCTGAATTCACGGTTCGTGGGACGTTCGCTCTTGGCAAGGATCTGTCGATCAAACGATCGATTCATCGATCGATAACCGAGCGTCGTAGACGCCGCGAAAAGCGCTGAGTTGTGATTACATTGTTTGGAGCTGAATAGAGCCGTCTGTATAGTGCATGGAGGAGGCATTGTGTGTTACCCGAAGAACTTGTTGCTCTGCCTTCCCTCTCTCTCTCTCCTTTTCTTTTTCTTCGCCTTTCTATCTCTTTTACCTTCTTGCACGGCCGTTCGATTTATACTTTATATAAATACAAGAGCCGTAACCCGGTGGTTCCGTGCGAACGGTTACCGGTTCTACGTAACGAAAGACACATCCTCTCCTTCTTAAAGGCTCCTCTTCACAAAAATTATATCATTGAATTATACGACCGAACGTGAGTTTAGTACCTATATAACGTCATGTGTGTGTAGCGGACGCAACGGCTACGGCAATTGTATAAGACGCGTCGAGACTCCCGCGGAAGGTGTGAAATATTTTCTGTGGGTATTTAGAGGTAGAAAAGAGACATAATATTTTATGTTTTGATACTTTTATATTGTTGAACTATATTTTATTTATAGAGGGTGTCTCAGATTTTATTAGACAAATTTTGTTAGTATGTTCTCTAGGTTTACCTTATAGAATAGGGGAGACCGGGGCTAGTTGTCCCAATTTTAGGTTTTTTGGTTCTACAGATTTCTGTAGCTTATATTTTCGAATTTTTTGGTGACCATCATAAAGTTCAACTTCTTAGCAATACATGGAAATTTTTCCAGATGTATGCATCATGATTTTTGCCAAAATGGACACCACCGCCGATTTTAATGTTTAATGGCCCATTTTAAAGAAAAAGGCATACAGAATACTGTCCCGTTGTCCGTTTTTCGATATCGTTAAGCAATGATGAGAAATTAATTTTTTAAGTGTCGGAGTATGGGTCGTTTTCGAGCTTAAAACTGCTGTATCTTTCGAACCAGCCATCCTATCGAAACGCGACTTGCATATTCGTAAAGAGGAGACTTTTCTCTTTCGAACGAGTATTTGATCGGGCAAATTCGAGATACTTCGATTTTTGACAAAAATCCTGACCTATGCATCATGATTTTTGTCAAAATGGTCACCACCGCCGATTTCGATGTTTAATGGCTCATTTTAAAGATAAAAGCATGCAGAATAATGTTCCGTTGTCCGTTTTTCGATATCGTTAAGCAATGATGAGAAATTAATCTTTTAAGTGTCGGAGTATGGGTCTTTTGCAAGCTTTAAACTGCTGTATCTTTCGAACTAGCCATCCTATCGAAACGCGACTTGCATATTCGTAAAGAAGAGACTTTCCCCTTTCGAACGAGTATTTGATCGGGCAAATCCGAGATGCATCGATTTTTGACAAAAATCCTGATGTATGAATCAAGATTTAGAAAGAAGAAAGCATGCAGAATACTGTCCCGTTGTCCGTTTTTCGATATCGTTGCTGAGTGTTGAAAAATAAATTTTTTAAGTGTCGGAGTATGGGTCGTTTTCAAGAGCAAAATTGCTGTAACTTTTTAACCAGTCATCCTATCGAAGCCGCACTGCCTTATTCGTAAATTAGAGACTTTCTTCTTTCGAACGAGTATTTGATCGGGAAAATTCGAGATGCATCGATTTTTGACAAAAATCCACATCCTACAGAGTATTTAGAAGCAAGCAGTAACATCGTAAAAGATTGGTCATTAATAGCTAGAACACCCTGTATAAACTTCAGATTTCGATCGAAAAATTCTTTAAAAACCTTTAAATTTATTATCAAAAATATCACTGAGAGAGCAAACAAATGAAATATCTGCCAAAAACAAAATAAATCGTTACAAGTGTACTAAAATACGAGTGGCGTTCAAAAAGTTCCTGTGAAAATGGTTATCATTAATAAAAAGAACGCTCTACAGCATTGATTTGTATCTGAAGGGTTCAGAAGGGTGTCGAAATCCCACTAAAAAATGTTTTAATAAATATTTCAACCTGCCGACATTTTATCTACATTTTCTAAACTAAACGTTATAATACATAACATCAAATGGCAACAAATTTTGATTTACACTTGGATTTGTGGGCATATGAATCACTTTTCGTATCACTGACTCACATACTTATAAATACTTGTTATTTGTACCGTCGTCGTCGTTATCAAGAAAACTATATTTTTGACCTAGTTTCTAACACAACGGAAGAAGCGGTTTACTTTACGGAAGGGTAACCATATCACCCAGCAAGAGAGAAAGGGAGAGAGGGAGTAAGATAGAAGAGTCGATCGAGTCGTTATCGACGCGGAAGATCGGACGGTACGGCTTGGCGCGTTGTTAATTAACGATGCAAATGCGATTCGCGACGGTGCTAAAGAGGGGCCGGTGCGCGAAACGTCGTCGTTGCGTCGTCGTCGACGTTGACCGCCTACACCTCGTAGCGAGAAAAGAACGTCTCCCCCTCCCCCCTTCTATATACTTTACGTTCTTCTATATGCTTGTTAAAACTCGAGCGCGACTCGCAGGTGTAAGGGCGAGCACGGGCCGCCCTTTCGATCGCTTTTTCTCCAACCTCCTTTGAATTCTCAATCGTATCGCGGAGCAGCATCGAGGAGACCGCTTAATTGCGGGTCCAGATAAGTAATTATCGATGTTATTTCCTGTAGGTGAGCCCAACGTGTATCCGGGGTGCCAGCTGCTCAAGGCAATGAGACCACGACGAATCGAACTTTGTCTCTCCATCGTTTCGTCGCGCGATGCACCGGCGCGATCGCTTTTTGGAGATATCGAACTAACGGGTGATACGTGAGATTAAATTTATGGAGTGGTTAAATTGAATTTTTAAATGGTCTATATTTAATTTTATATTCGATCGATATAATTAAGTTTTGTTAAAAAATGTTGTGACTTTTTTTAGGAATTGTTGGGATTGAAAATTATTTTGTTGAGGTGGATGTGTTATTATAATGGAATATGTGAGGTGCTATATTTATGTTTAGTAGTTGTATGGAACAATTATAAAATTTATATTGAATACTTATGTTTTAACTGGAGAAAAAGTTAGATTAGTTAATATGTATGGTGTATCGTTTTTTGGCACACTTTTTGACGTTATAGGCTTATAAAATAACACATTACACGGTAACGGAATAGAGAAACCTCGTATTGGCAGTCCATTCATTAATTTGGTTCTTTAATTGTAGAAAAAAAGACATTGCCGTAACACGATCACCTTGGATCATTTATTACACGTATTTTAGCAAGCTATACTTCCTTTTTGTAAGTTTCATCGGTTTCCATAAATAAGGACTTATAGTCTACTATTAAACACAATTTCATTAGACGGAAAGTCACGACAACGAACACTCCTCCAGTCATACGTGTACCATACGTACACGAATGATTCATTTTTCATTGACATGAATAGTAAGATAATTTATAGTCGGCAAAATATTAATTACCGTACGTAGATCGATTCTATCGTTACTAATATACATTTTTTCCTAGGAAATCACGAACGACTCGATGCGGGCGCCTCCGTACCGCTCTCTACGATCGACCACAACGACTTCCTGCATATGTCCCGAAGTCGAGCATTAACGAAATTGCATATTCGCCGGCTCTCTACGACTTTCCGCCATTCTATCGATCTCGTTTAGTATAGACACTCATGACTATGGTGTAATGAAAATTCCAGGCGATATGAGACATAAATATGAGCTTAGGAAGAAATTGACTGACTTGGTAGTCTATAAAACGGGGAAACTGATCTTGCCACGCTATGAATTAATTTTTCGATTCTTTGTGGTGCTCTTAAGACTTCCGGCCAGTGTTGTCAGCTTGAGATATTAATCTCTAGGGTGTTTTCATTTAAAAAAGGAAATTTAAATCGAGGGATTTAACCCCTTGCCTTACTATTTAGCTAAGCAAAATGTGGACCACATTGAAGAAACTCTCGATCAGGTAATTTCAAGAGTCCACAGCGATGAGATTTTCTATCGAAAGAGGAGACGACACAGTGGCGCTAGCGAAACGATTATCGGCGAACGCGCGTTATCATTAAAGACTATTCCAGGACGATGCTAACGCGTGTACCGGGATATCCTTAGTCCGGTAGAGTAAAGAAAGTAGAAATAAAGAAAAGAAGGCCATGCACCAATCTCTTTCTCGGCTTCATAAAACTGGCCATGTGTCCGGTAATAACGTGCGAACGCGCTATCCATCAGCCGGGACAAAACAGTTAAGCGGTCGTACGCCTCGCTGGAGAAAGAGAGAGTGAGGAAGGAAGAGAAAGAGAGAGAGAAGCGATAATGAACGTCCGTGACTCATGCCGGACATCTCTCGACCAAGAAAAAGGTACGGCTAGGATGCTGCGGTGGATCTCGTCGTGTAATTCGGAGAAGATCTTCAATTGGGGAAAAAGGAAGTCTGAATTATTTAGAATTTTCTATAGTTAAAGAATAGCCAGGCCTAGCCTATCACCGATAATCCATTCGAGTAATTGGACAGACCGAAATCAACACCTGCTGATCCCCTATCATCCTTGCTTAGCCTAATTCAAGTTCCCCCTAGTTTAAAATGCCTATCGCCTGGCCAGATCGCTCGAATTAAAGTCTCCCTCTTATGTGGTCCAGCCTTATTAGCCTGGCGAAGGTGGTGACTAATTAAATTCCTCAACCTGGACCGGATTAGATCCGTTCACACGAATCCACGCCTTCCTTCTTCGTCTCTCCTTTTTTTTCTCTCTCTCCTTCTGACCATACTCGTACAGTATTTCTCGGTAATACGCCGCGAGTTAACCCCGAGCGAAGTCTCGTGGATGCGCGTGACATAAATCTACCTTAATGATATCACACGTAACGTCGTCAGGGCGACGGTATCTCGCTCGGGTAGGTAGGTACGCCTCGTGAGAAGACGACGCGAGAGGACACCTCGCGATCCGCTTTCGTAGCGGCGCCCGTGACATCGTCGCTCCGCGAAAGATCCTATCGTCCAGTTTTTCTCCGAGTTCTTCCTGCCTGTTCTCGTCGTCGTTTAGAAGAACTCACCTCGCCGGGTGACCCCGTGTCACCTGACCTCGCCCTTTGAACAACGGTGAAATCTTCTTCTCTCCCTCTCCTTTCGCTCTGTGTCGTTTTAACTTATACCGTATTTGGGAGATCCGTTCCTGCAGTTCTTAACTCTGGGAAGATAATCAGCTGGTTTTTTGGAGTGTAATCGAAGCGAAAAAAAATTTGCTGTTGAATTATTGTCTAACTAAGGGTCTACTAAGAACGATAACACCGTGGCTACTACAAAACTCATAAATTTGTCAAAGCAAATTTTTCTCCTCCTCCATTCAACACATTATCCCACTTTCAATTTGCCCTTCTCGTTTTCTCTGTCCCTTATCGTATTCCCTTTCGTTACCGCCAGCACGTCGACGATACGCGTAGGTACGTATTTCGATAGGAACGTCTCGTTAAATAATAAATATGGTGTAACCGGGCGAACGCTAAGAATGGTTCCACTTTTCTTCCCTCTCCCTCTTATCTTATCTCTTCGACCCCTGCGACTCTTCGTAGAACTACTCTCCGTCTGTGGATACAAAAAGAGACAGGAGGCTATAAGACAGTCAGCAGCGTGTTCGCTCGAACGGTCGATTCGTTCCGCTCAGGGTGGCTCGGAAGCGTCGACCTTGGATTTCACATAATAGCCACTCGTTTCAATCCTTCCAGCCTTCCTCTTTCTAGAATCCTTTCATCTTTGATAGTCTGAAAAATTGCATCTCGTCGTCTTTTTCATATAAAAGGCAAGATCACGCGTACATATATAAGAAAGATTTGATTATTAACGACTTCTCCCATACAAAAGCGTACCAGTCTTCGAAATACATTTTTTTCCAACGTGGGTGTAAGTAGTCAAGGTCGTTTCCGTGAGTCCGTTCGAAAGCGACGTTGATCGTGTAATCCCTCGCTCGGGGAGTCATTAAGACGAGAAGAATACACTGGAGACCCCCGTTGGCTTTTAGGATGCCGTTGCCGAGTGAGATAATAAGCGTGCGTTATGAAGAGCACGAAGAGAGAACGGTACGCGGACGACATAATGCGCGCGGACCGAGTACTCGTTATCGATCACAATGGCACACACGCTGTGCGCCGAAACTACCGGCTAGCCAGCCCGAATCGAAAACTACCGATCGTCCAGGGTTATTTCCAGTTGAATAAAGTGGAAGTGGAACGCACGGGTATTTACTCTATAGGATAATCGAGTATTATGGGGAGACGACTAGATAGAATAGCGAAGTTGCAATGGAAGAGCTTGGGATATACCTTAAAGATATTCGATCGATCGATCATGATTTCTCAATTTCAATAGTCGGCCAAGGTTGACAAAGTCTTTATCTCTTCGTGTAAGGTATGACTTCATTTACCGGTTTACTCACAATGCCCCAACAAAAATTGTAGATCTCGAAGATACGTCGGGACAACTTTCGGAGGTTTCAATAAGAGGTATCGTATCTATTATCTACTTCTTTACTTCTTGGTTTACTCTTGAGAGGGACGGCTTGGACCCTCCGCGGTGAATCATTGTATAACAGGTGAAATTCATGCGGTTGGTCGAGGCAAAGGAAAAAAAACAGAAAAAGAAGGTACGTTTTGATAGCAAAGTCACCGTTAGATTCGCATTAATATCGAGTGACGGATTCCCCGGTAGTGTCATGACTACTTCGACCAAGAGAGAAAGAAAGAGAGAGAGAAAGAGTTCCAAGGAAGAATAGAGAACACTTAGATCAGCGTATTGTGATCGCACGCGGAACCCTGCGGGACGTCCGAACGGTACCGGGAATCGGCAGGCTCTCTCTCAGTGGGGACCGGTAAATACCACTAATCACTTCTCGATCCTTTCTAACCCGCCTTGACCCCTCCGCTCGAAGAGTTATGGCCGTTGGTTTTATTCAGGCTACCTCCTCGCCAGGACCTCGACCCTCGTTCGCGCCTGAAAGTCGTGCCAATGCACCGCGAAAAGCCGCGGGAGAAGACCAGGAAAGGTTTCGTTCTCTCGCTTCCTTTACGATCCTTGAAAAGCCACGATTCGCTTCGCGTTGTGCCGAGAAAGGATCGAGGAGAACGATGTTTCCTTAATTTACAGAAGAGTTAGAAAATTGCCATGACATTGACATCACGATATATTTAAACCACGGTAGAAAATTAATTGATTAACCCTTTGCACTCGGAAATTTTCTTTAAATCTATGAGACAGCAATTCTAACGTTTTTTGTCACAACATAGTGGCATTCAATTTCACTTAAAATAATATAGCTTTACTAGCATGCCCCATAAGGGACTTTCGAGTGTAAAGGGTTAAAAACATTACGATCACTGTTTAAAATTAACAATTTTTATGTCATCTCTTGATTAACATTGACATCCGGGTCGCTTCCGAGGGTAGATCGACTCTGATCCATACTATCGGTCCCGTTGTCACCTTGCTCCTTCCACTTATTCTCGTAACAACAGACGACATCCTTCGGAGACTGCTCCTGCAACCGTTCCAGCGGAATGTCCGCATCCAAAGCGTACGCGTTCCTTCCTCTTGTCGCGATCCACCTCCCCGCGCACGTGCCGGTCCTAGCAGTACCTCTGTCCTTCCTCCTTTGATCTCCATGACCTTTTCTCCTTTTCTTCTTCGCGCTACCACGGCATTTCTTGCCCCGTCTGCTCGCAGGTTTCTTCATTGGTCCTGTCCGCTCCTCGCATTCCGCCATCGAGTTCAGCTTGTAGCGACCACGACTTTTCTTCAGTATACCGTAGTCCAGACCTCGTTTCAGTGCAGCCGAATTCTGGATGTCAATTTTGAAGTCTCAGGGTAGGAATAAAATTTTTGTGGTTTTTTAAAAGGTGCGATATAACTAAAGTTATTGAAATCAATGATAAACCTAATATTGGCATTTCCTATTAAAGAAAATTCTTTTATCGTATAAAGTCAAGATTCGTGATAAGTTCGAGACTTAACTTGCAACCGACAGCACCTACGGATACCCTATAATTTATATCTATTTTATTACGGTAGAGAAATTTACTACGACGTTGGGGGAGCTCGTTCGTTCAAAGTTCATCGAATAACGAACTCGCTATTCGTAGACCGATACGGGTGCTTTAACGATCGAATAGGAGACAGTTTTAGTTGGTCGTTCGACCGAAGAGATTGACAGAAATATAATATCTGCTTGATAAGCCGAATATATGTAGGTATATCGTACGTTAGTTTGACGCTTTTCTTAGGTGGCATACTGTTACTAAGCGACAACCTGTCTCTGCTTGGCGGGCTCCAAGGAATCGTATCGCGACGTTATATAATTCATGATTTCCTTGGACGTCGAACCTTGAGTCTGGCGGAGGTGTCTGATCGCTGAAGTTATCATGAACGACATCTTTGGTATCGGTTTCCTCATCTTAAACGAGAAGAAGCTCGACTGATAGATAAATGGGATCCTTCGATAGATTTCAAATCGTATGAAGTAGCCTCGCTACGTTTAGCGTACACGGTCGTAAATATACTCGATCAATTTTCTTTCGAAAGAATCGAGGTTAGAGTCTACGTTTCCACGGTTATCCGGTTTATCCTTTCGGTTGACATTTTAATTGCCGCGAATCGTGGTTATAATGCGTACGCGTGTATAATCGATGAAAAATACTCGGTGAATTTTTTGTCGCAAGAATTTCTATGCATTCCTCGTCGTGCCAAATAAATTATGCGTAATGGGAGAAGGAGTCCATCGATGACAGCGTCCTCGATCGATAGACGACGATAGGATCGTTGCTCTTTTATCCATATACTTGAAAGAAATCGATGCAGACTCGTGGCCTTTCATGACGGTTTACAACGAACATCGCCGTTAAACCAATTACACGCTCGAAATTGTAAGATACGACGAAATGAAATGGTAGGAAAAGAGGAAGAAGAAGAAGAAGTACTAACCGAAGGAACGAGGTATAAATTATGCCTCTCGCGTTTGCCGTCTCTTACTCTCGAATAGCCTCGTTTCTTCGCCTTTATTGCTAATTTCTCATTTCGTATTCCTCATCGCGAGATATCGCGTCTCGCTTTCTCCCTCCACGCATAATACTCACCACTCGTCGCTGCATATGCATATCACCTTAGGCAGGGAGATGTAAACATCGTGTCAGGAATCAAAGCTTCGAGTTTGTTCCGCTAAATGTACCTCAACATACATTAGTTATTAAATCCAGCTTGGGTATCAATCACGCGTACACCTGTCGACAAAAGTTAACCCACTCCTTGCAACATGTAAGAAACTATTTTTTCTACCAGAAATAATTTTCACAAATTTGCTTAAAATCTGTCATTTTTCAACAAGTGAATTTACTTTGGGAAAAAGTAAGTTAAAAGTCGAGTTAAAAATCAATCTTAACTTAAATAAAAAATATAAAATTTCACTAGAAAAATATAAGTTCTCTTAACCAAGTGATTTAAATTCAAACGATCGTGATCCCGATCGATGGATCTCGAACGTCATCGATACTCTTCGCTCTCGCTAAGGAATAGACTAAAGAACGAAGTTCGTTTCTTAGTTTTCAATGAATCGTCTGGTCTGGTCGTTTTCTCGTTATTTTCCATTTATGGTATCGGGAGACCGTATGTAGAAAAAGTTAGCGACACGCGGTACACCGTTGGAACGGGCGTGCGTACGAGTGGTACGAAAGGGAAGGAGTTGCCACCTCTCGTCCAGTAATTGGATAGTCGGCGACGCCGCGGTTTACAAGAATAACGTCGCAATTTAGCCGGCCACTTAGGCTTCTACCTGCGCACCTCGCGATTCGCCGATTCGTTAATCAGCAGCACCAGGTGTCGCATGGTACCGCTCCGAATGTGTACACCTGCTGTAAGGAGATGCTTCTATACGTCGTCTATACGGCAGGACGATAATTTATCGGTGTCTCATTTAGAAGTCGAGAGAACGAGTTATCCAAAGTCCAGGATGTAAAACCTTCCCTGCTTTTTCGATTCTTCTTCTTCTCTCTCTTGGAAAGGACACGTCAATTCTCTAATGATTTAATCGTTTTCTCCTGGAATATTACCAAGAATCGCGAATTTAAAAGAAATTTCAATAAACCTTGCACGGACGATCGGACTATAATTTACACGCCTTTCGATCTGTAATTTTACATCGAGGCAACTCTCTCGCGAGATTTTAGCCCGTGGCTAAGTTTCCCTCGATCAATTACAATCATTTCCACGTATCCTTCTTCGATCCCAGCCATTTCGTGTCATGCCCGATGGGTGTCATGTTTATTTAACGTTGATTGAAACCGACGCTTGTTGATATTCCATGAGATATTATTAAACTTCTGATCACGTCCCGCGTGATCGTCGACGATTTTTCGACGTTTTACCGATGCTGTACAAAAGTATCTTATCGCTGAAATACCTTTCAACGATGTGGTCCCCCATTGGTTGGTAAAAAGTAACACGAGTACGCGATTCTGAAAAATGCAGCACGAGTCGTATTAGTAGTAAGAAGCGTCGTTTCGTTGAGTCTTCCTCGTATACACGCCTTGCAAACAAAAACCTGAATCTTCTCGAAGGTAGCAACTTTTTGGATCATGCGAGAAAGAGAGAAGAGAATGTAGAAGGGGGTAAAGAGAAAGGTAAAGAGGGTAGGAGAGAGAGAAGAGGAAGAACGCCTTTGTTCGTCTACCCGTATAACTCGGCGATGCATCGCGCGGTGACAGGAAGATAACAAATGTTACACGTCGGGATAATTGCCGGTAGGAATTCGCCTCTTCTACGGGAGCCCGTTGTCTCTGACTCTTCGAGATAGAAATAAACGAGAGAAAGAGAGAGAGAGAGAAAGAAAAGAAAAACAAGACGCAACCCTGACGAAGAAACACGCGCTGCATCGTAGCACAGCATCCGATCGTTCGTATTCGCGCGTCTGTATAAATATGTATGTGTGTGTGTGGTTTAACTTGTATGTAAGAGTATGCGTGTGGGAGCCATCAGCGTTCGCCGCAGGATGTCCGCCCGGACACAGACGGTGGTCGAGCGAACACCAGGGTTAGACCGACCACTAAGACGTCTCTTCTACACCTACGCTTTCCTTCCACGAATCGTACCGGACCCTAATTTCGATCGCTCTTTAAATATTTCGTGTTGGGAGGGACCCGAGGGTTTGCTATGCTTATCTCTTAAACTAAAAGAATGTTGCAATATTTTGTCAAGTGGTAAGAAAGGGTAACGCGATCCGCGACATTGAGAGATTTGTTACAAGTTCCTACGCAATTAGTTAAAGATTAATATTCGTAATAATTGTAACTAAATCCCTTGATTCCAATTTGGTCCAAGGAAAAAAGGAAAAGTGAAAATCATGAAAAATAAATATGGCTAGTGATTTATATCGTTGTCAGTTATCGATAGGAAAAGAAATGGCTGGCGAGGCTGCGTTTTCTTTGCAAACTCATTGCTCGGTTTTAACCTAATGGACGTCGAAGTGGCGACAAATCGACGAGGCTGGCAACGCCTCCGGCTTACAAGGATACCTTATGGAGGCTGAATTCCATCAAAAGGACATATCGTCGAGAGAGACGAGATAAAAGTCTAGAAAGAGAGAGAGAAAGACAGTCGGTAGATCGAGTGGACCAATCAACACCGAGCGTACTCATTGTAAGCGCCGCGTACGATGATTGCGATTGGTTGATTAACGACCTTCCTCGAGTCTCTCGTTTCACCCCCTTCTCCATCTCTGCTTCTCTCTCTCTTGTTTCGCGAGATATAGACCCTAGTCGTATAAATCCCGCACACGTTCCACTTTGCATACTCGATTGCCGACAAACGCGTTGCTCGCGTATTATCCTTCGCTATCGTACACCTTTTTTCCTCTCTCGTCCTCATTTTTTCCACCTTTCCCCTCCCCTCGTTCGTCTTCCTTACTCTTCGCCATTTTGGATTTATTATCATCGCACGATAGTCGTTAAAGAGACATTCGTTACGTTAACGCTTTTATCTTCTAATCTCTCTACGTTTGACACGATGTGAGATGGACATTATCAATAACGATCGACTTGTTACGTGAATATCGATGATGTCGATCTTGGATGCTGCGAGTGCGAGAATTGAATATTCCAAGAAAATCAGTTTAAAATCAAGTCGGTACTTAAATGAGAAAAAATTATATAATATTTTTAATTGACCCAAAAAAAAGTAGGTACCTAAAACCATACAAATTATCACAACGATTCGATTGAAAATTCAAAGCTTCAGTAATTAACCTAAAGAAACTAAAATTAACTTATCCATTTAAAAAATTCTTCAAAGCTTCATCTCCCTCGAAGCAACTATATCCCTTGATCCTCTCAGGAACCTTTGAGTCTCTCCCCACGAGAGTAAGAAAGAGAAAAAGAGATCGTAGTAGGATCCGGCTCTCGCGTGCCGGATTTTCGGTGTACGGCTGGTTTCGCGGCAAAGGGTGAATTAATGCTCGATGAGAGCGGGCGCAGTTAATAAAGCGGACTTATTAAACGATTACATTAACGCAACCGTCCAACCTCGAGATTAATGCACTCTGCTTGGAAGAAGCGCGCGCGAGCGCACCGAACGTCTCACTCGCGCGTACGCTCCTCGAGTTCGCGAGCCGTCGCCGACCGTAGTATAGAAAGGCAGAAGCCGACAAGAAATATGATATACACGCTTCCCGTGCCGTATCGCGGTAGCTTTAACGTAATTACGGGCGCTGCGTCGATCATTTTTGCGAGTCGAAGGGCTAAGGTTAGACCCGAGCGCGCGTTGCAGTAGACCGTTCCTTTTCCCAATCTTTTCGAGCCCGTTGTTCTTCCTTTTGGATCCTCTTCTCTCTTTTTATTATATCTTCTCTTGCTCCGATCGAATCGTGTACGGTCGATGCAGTGGTTTTAATGTGGTTTTAATTACCGTGCTACCCATTAATTCTACAACTGCTCGGACGATGGCGACCGCGAAATCTTTTAAAGCTCGGTGAGATGGGGTTCGCGAATATGGATACATCGATGTAGATACGAATGATTTTTTAATAGTATTTTTTGTTAATATTGGTAGGTATCTGTATTTTTAGAAAGTGTATTGTTCGATGTCAGGGATAAGTATATTCTAATGGTTGGGTCAATTCATGTCATTAGAGTATAAACATTTTCGGACATAAGATTTTAATATCCATAAACTTTCAGAACAAACTAATAATGCTTTTAATATATAGCAAATTGATTTAAAAAAGCCCTTCATTACTAAAACTATAGATAACCGATAGATCGATATTTTCAATACCGTTGTTCCATCCCCCCTTGTCTCGTATTCCTTTCAACGAGATAAGACTCAGTTTTCTCACGTTAGGAGCGGTAAACGCATCTCCTCCTTTCTTTTCGGTTTCTTCAAAAAAGGAACGGCCTCGGCGGTGGCGGCAGCTACTCGTTAAGATTAATTTACAGTTAGTCTCGCGCGTTCGCCTTCCTTTCTTTTCGTCGCGACAAACGCATTACGGTTCTTGCGCTCGTATCGAAGCTCTCTCGTGGCCTCTCGTGGAATTTAATGCCGCGGAGACGAAGGAAGGAGGAGAGATAAAGTGAGAAAAGAAGGAAAAAGGGGCGAGAAGACTACGGGCTTTCGAACAAGAGAGCAGGTGGATCGAGAGTAGGCGAGAACACGAAACTACTCGAAGCTACGGTAACGGTCGGCATCAGCGATTTTCTTAGCCCACCCGCGCACCTACCAGTCGGCTCGATGTCACGTGTTTATAAATAGTGCATCAACGTAATACCCGGCGAGGCTCTCTCACTCTAGCCCCGTCGAAAGATTTACGAACATCGTGGCAAACTACGAGCCGACTAGCTCACGCCGAGACGCCCTGAACGCGGAAAGGAATTCCTCTATGTCCTAATAACGAGCCTGTCTCGATCTTCCGTCTAGTTAGCCTTTAGCAGTCACCGTCGAAGGATACTTCTCTCTCTCTGGTCTGATTTTCCAGGAACGAAAGGAACCGTCTTATTAGAAGCAAATCCGATCGGAAAAGGTCCGAAAATTCAAAAGCCGTGACTTCGATAACACGCCGAGAGATATATTTCACTGGACCCTGACTTTCTCTCGTGGATGCGTACCAGCTATTTCTGCAATCCCTGAAACGTCTCGTCGTACCCACGCATCGGTGGTAACACCGTACCACGGTCTCTAATACGAGCAAAGCGTTCGTGATTTCCGTCGAAATTCTACGCGGATCTAGGAATCCTTGGATTTACGGCTTAACGCGTGATTTATCTACGCTTGCACGAAAGAGAGAATTTAATAACCCTAACTATTCTTTAACATGAGCTAGATATCTCATAGAGCGATTACTTTCACGTGGCTATCGCGAAATTCGTGTTATCGAAAAGATTTGTTGCTTCGTAAAACGGCACCTCGTCTCTCAGCTTTAGCTTCTTTATTACCAAGATTATGTTCCAATAAAACGTAGGAGAATATTAAACGGAGACTCAAAGAGGCCTCGAGAAAATGGAGATAACGAAGAAACCGCAGAGAAACGGGAGAGAAGAAAGGCGAGAAGGACAGTGGTAAGTAACTCATAGAAATGCTCTCCCTGTCCAGCGGCGTGTTGAGAAATGCAGCACAAAATGGATGCTAGCACTCTAGATTCCCCCGCAACGGATTATATATGTACACATTTGTTAGCTTAATGGAATCCTACTAGAGTATTACAATACGCCAGGAAATAATGGAACTAGCGGCATGTGCCCGGCTCTCCGAGGAGAGACGACACCTTCGTTTCACGGAACATCGCGCCGCAACATTTGATTTTTTTTTTTTATTCTTTGTCGTCTTCCTCCTGTACCCAACAATTTCGTGACGGAGGAATTAGGAGGAAAATGATCGACCATCGAGGACGCCCGCGAGACGATTACTATACTATACCACTACTACTATTACGATCCTTTCGAGAGACATCTTCATTACCGGTATTCGCTTTCGCGTGCCCGTAATTACTCGGTAACGTACTCACACTTGGGTATACACGTATACGTATATACTTATACACCCATACACGTGTTTTGTAATTACCAGCAAGTAAGCTCCTGATATGACTTAATTCACGCCCGTAACGACGCCCGATATAATTCACGATAATTGGCTAATAACCGACTGTCTGCCGATAACCGACGGCTTTTGGATCGAGGATTTTTACGGGGAGAAGGTAAAGGTTGCTGTGTAGCTTGAGAAGAAGCTGTAGCAGCGATCTCTTTCTAAATTTTATCTTTCGAAGATAAACCGTATCATCCATATGTATAGTAACTTTCACGGAGGTCTAAATCCGAAACGAATCGACCGGCAGCGTGACACTGTGTCCGGTTGAGAGAAAGAGACAAGGATTAATTCGTTCTCGAGAGTAAAAATCGATGGCAGTATGTATATTGTAAGTATGACACGAGGAACGAATTTAGTAGAATCGATAAAACTAATCCCCGTCAGTCAACGAAGGAAAGTATGTCTGCGTTAGAGAACACTCGATCGTGTTTACGAGAACGGTAATGCATCGTTTGACGTTGCCAGTTCGCATCGAACTCGTCGATCTTTTTGAGAAGCTACTAGTAGAGAGATGGAGATGGTAAGATATGAGAGAGAGACTTTAAGGGGGAGTCGACGACGATCCTCTTTCATAGTCACTAAATCACGCGATTCTAAGCTCACGGAGTTTATAAATGTATCTCCCACGCCTTCCACTGTCTGTCTGAATTTCTCTTTCTTTGAATTCTCTTGTCTTTCTTTCCTCTGTTCCTCTTTTTTCATGCTTTTCTCTAACACACCGTGGTATTACGTGCAAATGTTTCGGAAGAGTTAATTAATTTGCTTCTTTTACGGTGACGCGTCGCCCCTTTCGTCGTATTTGCCTTTTGACTCGACGACATAGGCGTCGAATGATACAATATCGAGATTTGAAATAATTTTTTTACCAATTTTGCGATAGTAAAGATAAATTGAATTCCAGTCAATGAATTTCAGTATTTGATTGAAGGATAAGATTGATTAGTACGATTAGAATTGAGAGTAATCAAATATCTCTTTTAATTTTAGTCCCATTAAAAAATTTGCACGTGACAAATATTATAGAAAATGAAAACTTTCAATCTTTTAAGTTTTCTACAGATCTTTTAAGTTTTGTATAAAGAAAATACTTTATACTGATTAATTAATCATCGCCATATTTTTATCACATTACTCTACTTTTCTAAACATCTCAGGAACCAATCAAGTACGAAAATCAACGACCTCCTATATTAAAATTTTCGGTCAATTTATAATTGTAAGAGGACTCATTCGTGTTTATTATTTTTCCAGAATCCTAACAAAGCATCTCTCCGCCCATGAGTAGCCGGTGTATAAAAGCAACCAGCGGTGCCGTCGTCGCCGTCTCGAATGAACGCGCGCGAGCAAAAATGCTTTCCGAGTTGCGAGAATTACGACGCGATAGTGGAAGCAAGAATGTTAGTTGGCTGGCAGGACGAAGATTTATAATTTTAATGTCGCTCGTCGCCTCGGGTCGCCGCGAAAAAGGTTTAAACGCGCGAGGCGTTGATGGGACGACTATGATCGAAGCGTTTAGCGAGTCTCTCTCCTCGTAGGTGGGTTAACGATTCTGGAAACGTTTCAGGATTTGCGAGAAATTCTAATTAAAGCTTTTTGTACAGTCCAGTCCGCCATCTTAAAGGGTCCTTACAATTTAGGTTAGATCGAGCAATGAGAGACATCGATGAGAATTACTCGTTACGTTATACAAACGCAACATGAACATAAAGTGCCACTCGACAAGGTACTGTCAAAAGTGATGGGTATTGGGGTATATATGCATAGTACCAGAAAACTTAAGAGGTTCATAAAAATCAGTCTCGTGGAGTCCCACTCAACACCGAGTGGAAACGCTTGAATCATCCTTCGTAGGTGGTTGCTGTCATTAACCAACGATTAACGTTTTTAATTAGATCCCACGAATGTCACGAACGTGCCCAGGGAGAATAGTGTCCGAGTCTCGAAGCGTTCGGCGCTAAGCTATTCGGCCTAAGCGAGCAACAAGGAGCTCCGGTGTTCGCGAGGGGCGCGTGAAAATAGACGCTCAATGCCTCATAGTCGCGAGAAACTGTGCCCGCGACACGCCTGCCAACGCCTGTGCGCTCGGCTTGACTGTTATGAACAGCTATAATAACAGTGTGCTCCGCTCGCCTTCACGAAGGAGTGGCCCTCCTCATTAATGGAACACCCGCGAGACTATGAATCGTCACGGTTTCCCTGCTTCGAGTGAACGAAACCCCGGGGCATCTGCGAAACGCGAATGAATGTACGAAGAGGAGACTCGCTCTTTCTCGAGATTATCCCTCTCTCCTCCTTCTTCTCTTTCCCTCGACTTTCTCTCCCTCTTTCGTCGCGCTCGTATTGTAACGCCAATGACAATAATAGCCAGGACAAGTAGTCTGCGACCGCGTCCGGATGAGAAATGATCGGCCCCCGGAATCGCCTCGAAAATTGCCCGGAGTCGATTTATGTCTCGTTATTTGGATCATCTCGATCCCACGAACGACGATAAATCTCCTCGTCCTTTTCCCCCCTTAGTCCGTGCACGCACCAAATTTACTACCCTTTTTATCGATACCGCGCTTTAAGCCCGTACCCCCTCCACCAGTTCGTCCTCCATCGTCTTAGGCCTCCGCGAATAGTAATTGCTTTTTAATTGGCGAAGGCATAGCCGAGAGTCTTTTGCTCTCGCTGGAATTATATTTCGATCTCGACTATAAAACGTTAAACGTGCTGACTGTCATGATAATTTTACGTAATTTTATTTATAATTCTTATCGGAACGAAGTTACGACAAAATTTATCATCCCATTTTTAATATTAGACATTATTACAACCGTTGATTAGCTACCTTCTGATAGTAAACGACACTTATGAACATTCTAAATGTAAAGCACGTGGTCGGCATGTTTAACCCTAATCGGACCACGATGTGACTTTGAATCACATTTGAAATTTTTTGATTATTTAATATTGCATTTTTAGAAGTTGTTTTGGGCTTTTACATAAATTAACAATTAACACTAATAAGTATTTGTAGATTAGGGTTAAGGACGATCCTAAATTCTTATATCACTTTTTCTACTCTAAGAAATCACGATATTTCGAAGTCCGGGATACGAAATGTTGCAAACTATTATATATTGTCCGTATTATGTCAGCGGTGGTCGGAAGCTGCGAACGGACTGACGATATCTATCTCGGACGTTTGATTTATGACCGCTCTGCGTCGGGCTCCCTCGTAAACGTTATATTAACATTCTCGCGATGGGAGCACCAGAGAGAATATTCGGAAGATCCACACGCTCGTAAAGCGAATACGGTAGAACTCCGATTACTGCTCGGGCGTCGATTATTCGAATTGCCAATTAACCGAGTCACCGAAACCATGGTACGCGTCGTTATTTCCGTCCGTGGAACGCGTATTTCGTTTCTATCGCGTTTATTCATGCACGTATACAATCATTTATATTTATTCGAACGTAGATATTCATATTCGTGCTTTCGTCCGGCATACTCCTCTCGTATCGAATTTATTCGTCATATCTCACCCGTTTCACGAAGGTAGGTCAATCTTCTCGAAAGAAAGGGATATTATTGTGATCTTTTTTTGTTAAAAAAGACAGAACCTAGACGTTGGAGATGCGAGTGAGGGCGTGCTGACGTGAGACGCCATGACGCTGAGTGCGTTCCAAAAATACGACGGCACTTTGGCACGGCGTACTGCGCCCACCGAGTTTAGCGGTTGTTTACATCGATAAAGAAGCTGTTTCAAGTGCCATTCCGGGCCATTAGTGACCTCTTACATTATCCGCGAGTCCGACGGAATCTCGGGATATCCCGCGACGATTGGATCGACTTACTTACTGTCTTTCTAGGCCTCCCGCTCTCGTCTTTTAGAATTCTCGTCGTTGATCGGAACCTCGAAAAGGATCGACAGAGATCCGTATATCGAATGCAAAGTTGCATCCAATTTTGTTCGTAAATGTATCGATCTATAACACAGAAAATACATTACACTTGAACGTGTATGGAGTACAAAAGAATCTAATAAATTAGATTAATGAGAGCTTGCAAAATTAATGAACACGAACAACGATGCAAGTACGTAGATATGTATGAAACATCTCGCGAAAAGATAGTTGTTTTCGAGTTTATGCGATGCCGTCGAGTGACGTTTAGTGGGTGTTTTCGGTTTCCGTTTGTCTCGGAACGAGGTGTTAATTCGCTAGCGCGAAAACCCAGGATCCCGGGACTCGTCGACAGTTGTGAATTATTATTACGAGTCGACGTCGTCGCCCCCATACGATTCGTGGGAACGAGGTAAGTGTATTTTTTTAGCCGGATGATCGTCTCTCTAGCAACTCGATGACGTGCCGGGTATACCTACTCGACTGTGTTGCTATATCGCTATGGCATTTTTCAAACTATCGCTCGTCGAGACAAAATAGTAATAAATTGAATGACGTGTACGACAAGATGGGGCTATCGTCGACGAAAACGAACGAATGAAGTTCGAAACGGTGATAGAGATCGATCGGAGACGAGTTTCGTTCTACTTGGTCCGCGGAATGACGGATAAGATAATTTAGATGGACTCTCGGATAACGCCCTGACGGTTTCATCGTTATTCAGGCAGAAAAAGATATCCTCGAGAAGAAACGTTCCATCGTAACTAAGTTTATATATATATACGTATATGTATATATATATTATACATATACGACTCGTTCCGAAAGGCGACCAAGGTAATCGCACGTTTTAAATGTATGCCTGCTTAATAACACGTCGGGCTTATCTGCCGTGACAACTATTTCTTCTCCTAAATCACTGTCTAAATGCTACGCCGACTAATGTATATCATCCGGAGGTGTAGAACCTGTATTTAAGCCATCGATGGCGAGTGAAAAAAAAAATTTACGCCCGGTGCCATTATAATCCCATTAGCGTTGTTCGTTTGGTTAAAGTGTCTCTCGGCTCTCGTAAATACTCGCACCGGCCGTATCATTAACGCGTATTTCGCCCTGGGATTTAAACTTACGTGGGAGTCCGTGCTTGATACGTTTAAGAAACGCTTTCGAAAGGATTCCAACTTTCTCCTAATTTTAAACGGGCATCCCGTTATTCTTAACATGTTTTAGAGCGGATACCAGACGGGCGGGACTCGATTTTAATTCAAATTTGTGTTATTGATGAATTTAAATGGTATAGTGTTGATACGTATGGGATTTACACATTTTTCTTACATGTATTTCTTGTGAAGTATATTTATATTACCTGTGCAGGTTTTTTTATGTGTTATACACATGTGTGATAGATACATAAGACACATATCTCTTCTCTACAATTTATAAAGAGAAATCACTTTTTCCTTTGTATAGATCTCCGAAACTATCTCACGGATTGATCCAAAATTTTAACAAAAGTTCACAATAATCATGAGCGAAGCCACGACGTGGGATGCTAGTATATTATACACGTAATACTTTATTCGTGTTACACGCAAATACACGCACGTGTCGTTCACAATTACTTCACATATGTTACACACAAGTACTTTATACGCATCATCCACAGGACTCATATATATTATACACGAATACATGTACCTACATATATTCCAGTCCAGTGAGCCATATATATTAAACAAGAATACATATATACTTACAAGACATTCTTTACAACATAAATATCTCAAGAAGAAAGGTAGATACGATAGATTCGTTGCACCGTCCGGTGGCACGAGCAGCCTTTCCGAGTATCTATATTTCAAACTATTCCGCATCTCAGCGATATATCATAACGATGCATTTAGCTGTCATCGTCGAAAATACCAGCGGTCGACGCGGAACTAAGCGAACGGAATGTGCCGGCGCTCCGAAGACAATGTAATAAACGGCCGATGTTCGCTGTGTTCTCTAATTCCGCGTGCCACTTAATACGACAACGGCATCTCCGGCTTTTCGTCGTCCATTGTCTAGGCATTTATGAGTCCTTTAACTTTCGCGTGGAGAAAAAAAAAAAGAAGAAGAAGAACAAAAAGAACAGAAGAAGTATTAGGTACTGCGTTTCGCGCGGTTGAACGCATCTGCCGTGTGGGTGTTACCAGTAAATCTTGGGTAGCGCGATATGTCACGCGGTCGCTGTCACACTCCGCGCCGTTTGACAATGGCAACGATGTGGTGAACGTACATGTATCTACTTAGACGCACATATACACGAGTATCTCATGCGTGGGTTAACGTTTACCGACATTCTAACAAGGAGCTTTGCACGAGACGAAGCTTAAAACGTCTGACCTAAGAGCGAACAGACGCACCCTAAAATCGCGAAACGCCCGACGACAGTGGGACACGTCGCCGAGTTTGTACGGAATTGAGAGAGACGCTTTTGTACGACCTACGTCTTCATTTTCTCTCGAGTATTACCAGAGAAACGGCTAATACCTACGAAACTTCTCCGACTCTATCGATGGTGAAAATAGTACCAAGACACGTTCTTATCTCGAGAAAATTATTTATCCGCTAATAAGACGCGACATAAGATATATTTATAAAAGGCAAACGTTCGAATCGTCCTTTTTCAAAAGAGATAAAAATCTTGCTTCCTAGCAGCCAACCAAACGAGCGTCATTAATATCGGCGTTTCTCCGGTTTCGCGCGTACGCTTCTCGTCGGTAGGCCATTACGCGATTTTACGCAGCGAGCTCGGCCTTTTTTTTCTTTCCACCCTACTGCCTCTTCCCTTCTCCGCCGTACCACGTTTCAAATATTTTGCAACTCGCGTGAAATCTAATTAGCTTGAAAAATGATAAGCTTTGGTAAGCGCGCGCGGATCGTAGAGAGAGATGGCAAGAAATGACCGAACGAATTGACGTTAATTACTTTTTTATGTTCGCTCTTTCGCGAGGCGGTAGGAGAGAGAGAGAAGCTCGAAAAGTAAGGGAAAAGAAGAAAGAGAGAGGAGGGAGGGTGAACTAACGCGGACTTAATCGACTTTTAATGCGTATTAAGTCGCGAGCGAGACGCTGGCGCTTTGAGGAAAGCGGAAATCTCGAGAACGCTTCGGGCATTTCACGGCAACAGCAATATCCGTAGAAGAGAGAAGAGCAGACTCGCTTCAGACTTGGACGAGACGGTTAACCCAGACGTGAAAGAGAGGAGAGATGGACGGTGGAGGATCTCGCGAAAAGCGAGAAGCGAGTCGCCGAGAGCGGCGAGTATTCCGGTCGAAGAGCAAAAACGGGACTCGACCGCATTTTTGGCTGTGCGTGCGAACGATAGTATCGAAGGGAGAGCGGGGGAGGAAAAAGGGCTTCTGTTAACGAACGAAGAAATGGATGCGTCTGCGACACGGAGAATATGGTCGCTTGGGGATAGCAGATGGTTTCCCTTTTTCTACGTTCACCGAGTACAAGCTTGCTACGAAAAAATTCTCCCTCTCTCTTTCTCTTCCTATGGCACTGTCAAAATCAGGAGAGGAGCTCTTATTTATTGGAGTCAGGTTGCTGCTGCTGTTCCTTCGGTTGTATGTCTCTTCCTATAGCGAGCTATACTTGCTCTTTCGAGAGAATTATTTTAAATGGGGGAGAGATAACTCTAATGTTTTTTTTTTTCATTTGTCGTGTGTAATTATTTTTCACCGACTGGTTTTTCAAAGCATAAAAATGTATTTAATGTGTTGACGTAAAATCTAGTGTTTATGTTGAAACTAATAATAAGAAAAACAAATTTGTGACGTATCTGCTATAATTAAGGAAAATTAACGATAAATTAATAATGCAGTAGATCCTATTATCAAGATACTTGTCATGCATTTATAATAACGGACATGCTTAAATGAAATTAATAACCAACAAGAAAGTAATTTATCATCTTGTATTTCTGTTATTACTTTTTAAAAAGGCACTTAAGAACCTATATTTTAATTGTTACTTGTAGAATACTTTAAGAAAAACACTAAGTTGGTTAACATATCGTTGATATGCAGTCTAAATGGAAGATTCTCTGAAAGAAAATTGTTATCTACTCACCCTAGACATACGCATGACAAAATCCTTATCAAATCACACTAAACTAACAAAATAACAAACAGCTAAAAAAATAGTCTCCCATCATTTTTCTAGACAAAAGTCGCAAAGGGTGGACAGTTTTTCGTTTTGAAGGAGACGATCGAGAGACAGGTCCACGTTTGGCTCGCCGGCGTGGAGCGATCTAAGTTTGCCACAAACTCGGACAACTCTGATATATTAGTTTCATGCGCTGTTACATAACCGTAGAGATCTTCGCCCATCGCGCATACCCGACGTCAGCCTCGTCGCCGTGGATGAAAAGTCGTATGCTCTCTGAGAATGTCTCTCGCTCTTCTCTCCCTCACGGCGTCGCGGTGTCTACCACAAATTCGCCACATTCGCGTCCACCTTCTACTCGAATCATTAGTTTTAACGATCCGACGAGCGATCGCTTAGAACGTTTTCGGCTATTAGCCGAGTAAACGATTATTAATAGGTCTTTTGCTATCGTACGAATCACGTAACCCCTGTTGAAAAATATTAGAAAGAGGAAGTCGTGTTTCGAACGATTCCGAATAACTTGGCTCGCTTTCGTACTTTCCATGTAAATTAGCAAAGGAAAGGAACGACGAGCAGAAGAAGAAAAAAAAAAGAATCCAGCTTCGTCGCTCGTGGCAATCTTTTACTCGACGTGTGCGTAACGTACGCACGCTGTCTCATAAAATTGTCAATGACGATGATTACCACACGATTACCAGTTCGCGTATCGGAGTGCCTCGGAGAAAAGAAACGCTAAAAGACCGTGAAAAATATAAGTGATGACGATTATCAGTGTCTCTCGTCCGTCCAATCTCTTCACGCTAATCGATTTTTTGTCGTCATTTCTAGGCACCGTGCTCGCGATTTAAAACATCCGTGTATGAAGTGCGAACACGTTATTTAAACGGTTGTATTTTATCGACCATTCCGATTTTCTACTAAATCGTACGTTCCCCCCTCGTGCAGATATCTTGCGCGATCTGGTCTATCTCGAGTCGTGGGACCTGTTTTACAAGCTATTTCGAGAAGAAGAAAGAAAAAGAATGAATCGTCACGTTCGATAAGAAAAAGAAAAGCATCGATACCATTGGAGATCTCCTTGAACTGGTCGCGAAGCGTGCGCAAAGTTTTTGCGCGAATTTTGATTCGAAGGACTGGGAATTAATCAAAACTGAATCAGATAAGTTTCAGAAAGGAAAGCATGTCCAGAAAGAGAGGGAGGGGAAAGGGAAGAGAATTCCAGAGGTGGAGGGAAAGATAATCTTTCGTCGGCATCTCGCATTACATCAGATTAGATCGCGAATATTTTGTTCGGCGAACAACGCGCCTTGGTAAAGACTCCGTTGTCCCCGGCTTTCGAGAGAACAACGAGTAGGTGGCGAGAGCTAGATGGAGAGAAAAGGATGCGATGTAAGAAAGAGAGAGAACAGCAAGAATAGACGTCAAGTCGCGTTCCGTTGTTTCGTCTCGAAAGTCCACGACACTTCGGCATGACGGGTACACGTGTACGATTGTTGTCCGTTCTCGAGAGGCCACCCACCTTAACCACGTTATCGTCCGAGAGAGATGGTAGAGAGAAGAATGGGTAGATAGAATAGATCGGAGAGGAAGATGCGAGGAGCTTTGCCGCCGAGCGAAATCTCTCCTCGTCGTCCGTCGAGATCCTCGGCAGCGTGCTATATATTATCGTCGTTATTATTACACCTTCGCCACCCCCGACAACGTCCGACCGGCCAGTAAAACATCTCTCTCTTCTTCTTCCTCTTCTTCTTATGCCATCAACCGAGCAGCGTCACCATCAATTTCAATGATTTAGTAAATACTTTTTACAAGATTAATTACAACGAGTAAATCAAATTTATACGCGGTAAATTATAGACGCGTGCATAGAAACCGTGAGGTTGAGAGGGAGTGTTTTGATATAAAATTATCTACCAACTCGATGGATGGACTCGATCGAAAAAGATCGAAGGATTCCAGCTATTGGGTTATTAAGGTTGTAACTCTTCGACAACCTCGACTAAAAGTTACATGCTATTTTTTATCAACTTCTTGATCTTAATTTTTGGGTAAAATTAATAATGTACTCGTTGCACGATCAATAGCTCTTTAAAAAAAGGAAAGTGTCGTCTTTACGAATATGCGAGTCGCGTTTCGATAGGATTTTTCTACCGCAATGACGTGGGGTTAACCTACGCGTGAATTACTAGCAAGGCTTGGCTTTACCATCTCAGCAATATTAAACCATTTGAAATATAATAAACCAAATGTTCAGTTCGAAATCAGACATTTCATACTTAATGACCTGATATAAACGTTGCTTTTACTCGTCCCACTTTTCGTTTCGAATCTTTAGAATAGCCTAGCCTCTAACGATCGCACGTTCTTACATTATCAGCTCGTTCGCCGCTCTACCGCACCGGTCGACAAGAAAGAGAGAAAGTCGAGACCTCGAGTGGCAACGAATGTCGTTTCCAGGATCGTTTGGGCTTACGTGTGTCATCCGTCGGGAAGGGCTAATCGAAACACGAGTGTCCCGTCTCGAGAACCGACGACGCACTTTGACGTCGGGAGCCTCTTCCGTCGTCGAACAATATCCAACACGAGGCACGAGGAGGAGATCTTAGAACGCGTTAGCGAAGTGAACCGGCCGAGTGAGCGTCACGCAAGCCGGCCGTCATAAATTATATTCCATACGCCGCTGTGCCGTTGGAACAATGCGCGTGACGGAGATGACTACTGCGCCTTCTTCTCCATTATCTCTCTTTCTGCCTGGCCCCGGTTTCTATCTGTCTCGTTAAATCCACGCCCGTCCTTTCGCTACTTCTTAGACGCTTTACCCGAGTCGGCTTATTAATCACGTATCATTGTCCGACCGAAAGACGGTTTAGAAGAAAAATTATCTTCTATGAGTTGTAGAGAAAATTACAAGAACTTTTTTTACGCGAATTAGAAGTGACAGTGGATAGCAGAAATAATTCTCTTTTACGTGATTTTTATTCACTTTTTAATCGACTTCAAAAAGAATGAGGTTATAAAGGCCTGCCCATGTTTAGTTAGGCCAAGGCCACTTAAACGGGGAAAATAGATAACTTTTTATGAAAAACAAACCGACTTCATTATTAGGTACTTTTTAAGTCGGTTTTTTTTCTTAAAAAGTTATTAGATCGATAGATAACTTTACACGATGGATTTTCTCCTGGTTATCCGGTTGCATTCCTCTGGCACTCTCTAGCTCGCGCAGTCTCGCAGCATAATTCCGCGATGCGGCTCGCGTTGCTCCGAAAGTTCGCAGACCGATGACGGCAATATCGCCGGACCCCGCGGTACGCTTAACGCGATCGCTGACTGAGAGCAGCGACGGTTATCTGAGAATAGGCCTTTGCGTCGTCTCGACTAGAAATCGTGACACTCTCGATTCCATTTTGTAAAACCTTGGTGCCTAAACGAAGCTAAAGAAAATGAATTTTTCCTAATTTCACGTCATTTCTTCTAGATAAGAAAAAAAATTCGTGCTATAGGTAAAGGCTGTAATTAATTTACGAAGGGACGAAAGACAGAAACAACACTGCTAAAATGTAAAATACACCAAATTTCCGTTTTCAATAAAATTAATTAGCCACATCTTTATTTTATTTAAACAAACTCAAAAATTGTGGTAGGTATTCTTCCTAAATTCGAATCACGGTGCCTTATATAAGCGAGACAACGTTGGATTGGTCCGGAATCCTCGAGAGGAGGACGACGTCTCGCACGGCGTCGCGACGGTGCAAAGTCCGTGGACAGACAGACGGGCAGCCACCCACGCGACGCTCCGCTGGCGTTCTCCATTTATCCGTCCACCCTGTCGTACGTCTTGGCAATCGCGGGACGACGTGACCGACGTTCACTCTCTCTCTCTTGCTTTTTCTCATTCTCATATATACACTTACTCTTCGTAGAATCCACTCGTGAGTATGATCATTGCTCATTCCGTAGCCTCTTCTACTCTCTCTCTAACTCCCGTCTGTCTTTTCCTATTTCTTTCTCTCGTTACAATTTTCACGAGTCTCGGCATCCCCGTGGCCCGACGTCACATTCGTTTAGTAAATTACATGACTCTAGAGAATGCAAAAAACGATTTTCTGAAATTTCTAACTGACACCTTAAACTGAATAAGAAAGCCACAAAAAAAAGAAGTTCTTCGTGTCGTCCGATTTCTCTTCGCTCATCTCTTATCGACTTCAGTAATCTATCGTTCTATCGGTCGAAGATCGGCTTATCGATCATTGTCAAGTTACAGACCAGCCTAGTCACTTCCGCGAGACTCTCCAGGTTCCACCGTAATAGTCCAAGTCTCGAATCATTAATAGATTGAAAAATGTCGATCGATTTGTTGTTGACTCGCTCCGTCGTCGTACGGAACGACTTTTCTATTAAAAAAAAAAAAATCGAGTCGACTAGTTGGCTCGTTCGCTCGTAATTCTCATTCTCGATTAACTTTCGTGGAAAAAGAGAGAGAGAGAGGGATAATAAGAAAAGGGGATACCACCTCGCGAACGTATAGAACCATTCGGAATCGTGGTAACCCTCGAGGTCAAGACTCTTTTCTCGCGGGATTGTCGCGGAAGCTGCGGGTCCTTCGTCGTGTCGTCTTCTACCTCCCCCATCTTCGTCGTGTTCCACGTGTAAAGAAAGAGAGAGAGATAGCTAGAAAGAGAAAAGGGAATGAGAGAGAAGGAAGGTAGTACACGAAGCCTTGGAAAGCGCCAGACATCGCCGGCAATAACTTGTTGCACCCAACCACTTGTTGCACGCCTCTCAAAATTCTTCACGCCTCGCCGAGCAATTTTACCGTAAATTGCCTCTTCGGGAAAAAATCCTCGCGTGGCGTATCTCATTGGTGGCGAGGCGAAAAGACCGTGGCTGCGTCTCGCGAGAGAGGAAGAAAGAGAGAGTTGAAAAGAGAGAAGTGGTCGCGAGAGCGTTGCGCTCGTAGGATTCCGAACAGGAAGAGGACCAAAAGGAAGTCATCGCGGACAGACGGTGAAATAATGAACGGTGAGATTTCACGGAAGAGAGTTGAGAAAATCCTCCTTCTCGTGACTACGAAACTCTCGCTCGCTTTAACGCTTTCCCGGCTTTCGGATCCACGACGATAATACGACGAACTATCATTTTTATTATCTTCTCTCAGTGATAAGGGTCAACGTATGATCGAACGAGGGAATGGAATTCTAACAAAAAAAAAAATTATATATAAGGAACGAGTTAGGAGGAAGGTTGTAATAAATAAAAAAAAAAAAAAAAGAGGAACGATCGAGTTGAACTCTACGCACCGCAGGCACGAGCGTCCACGTATTATTAATTTCATCTCTTAATGAGGCCGTTCTGATGAATTAGCCTCGCAAATGGCCGTTGGAGTTCGCGGTGAGATAAGACAAAAAGAGGAAGGGTCAGCCATTGGACCGAGCAACTTGGTCGAGCTAGAGAATCTCTTCGATCGTGTTCGCACGTTTCTTTCTCTCCTGTGTGTGTTTTTTTTTTACACGCGCGGATACCGTTTTATCGAGACGAGCCATCTGTCGTCGTCATTCGGGCCGATTACGAAATCACGCCCGCATGCCGCAGCCTTAAAACCAATTAAGACACCGCCGATCAAATTATTCGAACGTGCTGCTCCTTTGACGGTAGTACCGCCTCCGTCGTTACATGATTTCTTTCTTCGTGTCGATGTGTTGAGTGCGTTACGTATAGGAATGTATGGGTCTAACAGCTTCTATATCTTTACGCACGGAGAAATATGGAAGCGAAAGTCCGTCCGTTAGAGAGGAACGTATCACTTTCCGAAGGTTCCGCTTATTAATTAACGTTATCGACAAACACTCGTGGTTTTACACGAGTAAGACGATTTACATATCGGTAACAAGGAATCGGAGGTGTTTTTTTCAAGGTTGATCGGAAACGTCACGTATCGTGAAAATTCGAAATTTATGTGTAAGGTAAATGTTGTAGTATTTGACAGGTAACACTTGGTTCTTCGCTTCTAACAGTGATCTGCTATATTAACACGTTGGATGCCGAGCCAGTTTTGAATAAACCTATAGATCTATATAATTTTATTAATAATTTTTTTGGAATAACGACTGTTTTAATTAGCGAGCATGATTTTTGAAAATCCTCATTGTTTATATTAGACTCTTAATTACTTAAAAATTGATCACGTCGTTATTATAAAAGCAACACGTGGAAAGTTCGTGAAGCTCGTGTCGCGTGCGGTACGGTGACTCGTAGAAAACGGTGACTTTCGTGGACGGACGAGCAACATCGGCGCGGACTCCTTTGAAAGGGGAGTAGCAACACGTGGATTTATTAAACGTTGAACGATGCGTAGTACATCAAAGCGAGTATTATTAGGTTGTGACACGCTTGGACAAAAATAGATCCTCCCCCGCGCTCGTTCGTTCATACGTCCGTCCGTTGGTTTGCTTCCCGCGTTTCGAATTTCTCTGAATCTCGACGAGCCACGGATTTTCCTAGCAGAGTCCGTGAATCATCGTCTATCCGACGTCCCTCCTTTTCGTCGTTGACACCGTCTAGATCCACCTCCCAAGGTACTTCGTTATCCTCGACGAGCCAAACTACTTCCGGGTTACAAACAGCAAAATTTTCCTTAAGCTCCTACGTTATATAAAAATAATTATCGATGTACACCAAAGTATTTTTTTTTTTAATGCCTCAACGAGAGAGGTCGACACGTTTTAAAAGGATACGTCTCTATAAATCAACATAAATTATACGCACTTCCTCGTTATAAAGCGATTCGCGTTCGACGCTTGAAAAATATCGCGTACGTTTAAATCGCTATCGATGTCTTCGGTAGGAGAACGACGACGACACTCGATTATTATCGTACCGAGCGATCGCAGAAACGGTTTCGCGCATCAATTTTCTGTCTACTAATCCGACTATTTATGAGCGATACCGACACGGAATATATTCATATTACTATTTTATTGCCAACCGGTAGAAAGGTTTTAAATATTTATAATGACGTATGGCTGTATTTTTTGGAACGACTTTATAAATACGGTAACCCGTCGGTCTCGCTAAAGCATGACGTAATAACACGGATTTCGATCGATCGCAAAATTCGTTTTAGATTCTTCGAGAAAATCGAACGATTTCCGATCTGTCGTTGCGGTTCGGTATATCGATCGACGTTGCTTCTAACGCGACGATCGATCGATCGATATTACGAAGGCGATGTCTCGATGGATTCCCTTCTTTACCCCACCCACCTGATTAATATACTCGTAGCTCTCATAATTGATATCGGTGAGATCTAAGTTCACGGTAAAAATCTTTTTCATACATGCAAACGATTGCCGCGTGGCATTAATTAGCGTCAACGTAGTCGTCGAAGTAGTGCTCGTTTCGAGTTGCGTAAACGCGTGTTAAAGGTGTCTGCACAACGATGTCTTCGAAATTGAAATTTTAGTCGGTCGTATTTACAAGATCGATTAGATTCACGAAACGAAAAAATTGATAAATGTATATATATTTTATATAGAAGAATTAAGTGAATGTAATGGCTCAATTTATTTGTGCTAATAACGTAAGAAATATTTGAAAAAGTTTAACATCAATTAAATATGTAAAACAAATTTGGTATTCAAAGAGATTCTGTAAATTGTATCGTACAGCATGAGTCGGTCAAACCGATCCATTCGTTCTCTAGTAGCAACATATTAGAACCTTAACCACAATTGTAATATTCAGAAAACATTGCTCGTTCATAATAATGAGACAAGAAAAGAAACACGTATAAGCGCGTAAGTTTCCTCGCAGTGTAATTTCTCCTACCCTGCTCGCATTCGCGAACTCGGCAACGATCGCATTATACGAACGCAATTTATTATTTGCCTGGGAGCGGCCGCGCACTCGACCGAAATGAGATGACAGAGACGTTAACGAGAACAAAAGTAGCCGAGTTTTGCCTGGCATTTCGCATTACCTCACGTTTCTCTTATCCAAAACGATGATCCCGCCGCGGAGAGATGACTCGAGATTGCGTACGGCGTGATCCACTTGATCGACCGTGAATAAATTCGCGTATACGTATGAAACGTGACTTTTTTTTCAATTTCTACGATACATCATCCTCATTATTATTTTATAAAACATTAAAAGAAGTATTTCTTAAAATCGATGATCCCTTTAACCGATAATTTAATCCTATCGAATCTTAGACGCGTTTCACCTTCAACCATGGAATTCAAAGTGACTTTCCATTTCCTCCATGAAATAAAACTAAAGATTACGTACGCCCGAAGCATCATCTCCGCCTCCTCTTTGCGAAAGATGACGAGGAAGAAGAGAGAAAAGGAAAAAAAAAATGACTATCTCAAAGTCTCCTTCCTTTTCGCTTCACGCCTCTCACACGCACACAGAGAGATACAAATACTCCACCAATCGCGCGTCCAATCGAGATTCATAACGCGCGAGTTAACGCGATTTCTCTCTATCCTTCTCTCGCTTGTTACGGGTGGCTGGGCAAAGGGGCGGAGGAAGAAGACGAATATGAAGAAAAAGAAGAAGTGCAACGAGAGAGAAAGATAGAGAGTTGGATTCAGCGCAGATATATCAATCCGAGTCCGTATGAATCTCGTTGACAGGCTTTAAGGCTCGCGGCGCGAACGAGTCCTGGAGGAGTCCTGGACAGGTGCGATTCCACCTGAAAGACACGCAACGCGTACCAGAGCGCTCGCGCGCGCCTCTCCGTTGAATTAGGTGGAAAGGCAAACAAGACGTTCCCCCACTCTTTCCCCAAGTTCGAACGGACGCGACGCCACGGCCATTAATAAGGCAAACCGTGAATCGTACGTTTTCTTTTCGTCTTGACCTGACTAAAGGGACACTTCCTAGTCGGTTTTGTTTCATCCTTCTTTTCTTTAACGGCATGAACGTTAAATTATCTTCTTTTTTTTTTCTTGATTTTCTTTCTTTCGTACGGGTCAACACGCGAGTCGGTAACGCAGAACGGACAGGATCGAATCGAATGCGAAGCCTCGTGATGTACGATAAAAAATCTCATTTTCGTTGCACCTTGCGTGCAGGCAGCCACGCCCGCTAAATTATATTTTCCCAAATAGCACGCCGTCACGCCCACCCGTTAAGCTCCTTCGATCTTTCCGGTACTCCGATTTCTCTCTCTCGTTTGCGTTTCCTTATGTTCCGAGCCATCCAATTGAAGGTACTTCGGATGAAAAGGTGAATTAAATATATATATGTGGTATTGCTATAATATTTTCGCAGTTTGAAGTGTTACGTCAATGTGGCCACCCATATTCATGGTGTGGGTTCTGTTTCGATTTTGTCCTTTAAAGTAATTCTTAAATGTCTGGTTGGGATGAAAATATGAAGGAATACAAATCCATTAAATGTCATATTAAGAATTACCTTCGCGTAACAAAACGACCCATTCCATAAATTTTTATAATTTGTTAACGAGTACTCTTTTGGTTGCTCGAAATATCGATGGAAGCAAGCAGGAGGCTCGTTACACGTTGAAAGTCGAAAGAGAAGCGACAGGAAATTGACGGAAGAGTTACGAGCTTCTTATGACGAACGCCGAGCGGTCCGCGCCACCTTTTCATTGTTCGCTTCGTTAAAAGCATTAGCACGGTCATTATTCTTAATTACCACGCACGCTCTGTCCTGGCATGTATTTCTCTTTCGAACGACAGCTCCGTCGAGCACGGCACCGCCATGCAAACGTCGCCCTCCTTTCGAGTTACACCGCGACATTTTGATTTTCATTTTAGCGTTTCCTAGATCATTATTTTACCGACGTACGGACGTAGCGAGCTTCGAATATAAGTCATTACCCGTTTTATATCATCTCTCTTGTCTTGAAAACGAAAGAAAAAAGATTTTATATGTCATACTTTTTGCGTTAAAAAGCTTAGAAATGTTGAAGCGAACGCGCGTGATAGGTTTGCGTAAGAAACGCAGAAAAGGCCACGCCTAATTATATATCGATCTTTAAACGTCCGAAGAGTCGCGTAGGTATCCCCAGCAAGCTATTCCCCGCTCTACTCGCATAAATCCATTTCGTTTCGTTTATTTCTCCCCGTCTCGCCTACATATAGCCCTCATGTATCATTCATCTCGCTGTCGCGTATGTTCGTTTATTTTAAAAGTCGCTCGCTCGGGCGATAAGTGACCGGGGATAGTCGGTGCGTCTCGACGAAGAGATCTGCATAATTTTTCACAAATTTCCTTACTCTTTCGACGTGGATTAATTGCAAAACGGTCGATACTTTTGCAAAATCTTTATCCAAGCTATTTCAATACTAGCAACGATCAACTTTCGTGGCGTTGCACGAATGGAAAGCAGGATGTGAAAGGACGAGGATAGTAAAATATTTATTATCTTAATAAATTTTGACGGCAACCCGAAGAGGACCTGTTTTGTATATCGGTAGATCGTCTAGAAAACGACTACGAGATTCTCTCCGGATGGTGGATGAATGGATATCGCGTGAATGACCGGGATAATAGCCCTAGGAAAAGATCCACGAAGCGAGATCCTTCGAAGCGTGCGTGATCCAGAACGATCGACTCGAGAAGAAGCTCTCTTCTACTCTTTCTCTCTCCAAATGTTCGAGACGTTATTGCGATCTCTCGCCCGAAGGTGCATAAACACGCAGGAAACAAAAGTAAAGAAGAAAAGGAAAAGAGGATAGCGAGTTGGAACCAAAGAGAAAAAGAGAGGAGGAAAAACGAAGAGAAACAAAGAGAGGAAGAGAAAGGGGGGCATAGCAAGTGGAAAGTGGCAAGCCACCGTTATCGACCGACCGAAAACGCGCCGCCTCCAGGCGCAATATGCAAACGACGCTTTAAAACGGGATATTTGCGTTTCGCGCTCTCCCCACACATGCTCTCCGTGCGTATAGATAATGATTACGCATCGACATACATAAGAATAGACTTTGCTCGGTTAACCTCCCTGTCATAAGCTCGACCGTTCCTTCCTTCAAACCTCGCTTACTTTCGACGGTGAGCACCGAGCTTGGTATTAACTCTCGACCATCTGGACTACTACACCGGGGTATCGTCGCTGCTGGAAAAAAAAAAGTCCGTCGTCTTGAAATCACCACGAAAGATCGGACGGATAGCTGAGGGATGAAAAATCACGAGCTTCTTTCCGATCTCTCGATGGAGGCGGAAGCTATGGAATAACTGTGGTGAACGTACGTTACGGATAATGATACAGGAGTCGTAATAATCGTGAAATACAATGTCTAACTAGTATCGGGGCAGTAAAAAGCACCCAATTAGTATCTCCCATACATTATTCTACATCGTCGGTCGGTATTTTGTTGCGGTAGATAGAGAAAGAAGAAGGGGAGGGATAGCATGATTCTCAAGAGCGTTTCGTAGCAAATCGCGTAGGCGTGAAAGCTTAAGCCTGCAACAGGTAGAGCGTGAATAATCAACTTTGTGGCGGAAGCGGTGCATGGAAGAGATACTAATACATAGGTTGGCTCGAGCTCCTACCATGACTATAGTTCTCCCCATCGCTGTATTAGAAAATCTTTACCAGGCAAGTACCACCTTGGGCGTGCGAGTAACCGTGATCTTTGCAAGAAAAATCATCTTTTCCGGAGGGTGGAGAAGAGTAGGAAGAACGAAATTGCGTACTCCGTTATGGTGGAGTCTATCGGGTCGCGATGTACACCTAACTTTGTAAGGAACTACGTATATACGTCGAACCTGTTTTATTCGCTAGAGCAACGCACAGATCCTAAGATGTTGCAGTATATACTAAGTGGACTTTGAAATGTAGTCTGGCGGATGTACGATAAGTAGGCGCGTCAGTGCATCGTATAGAGTATCCATAGATAGATGGATGGAGCGAGAGAGAGAGAATGATTCGAATCGATTAGAAGTCTCATAAACATATCCAAGAGAAACTCAGATAAATAAATTTCCAGCGTGCATCGATTTAGCCCTATAACCGCATACGCCTTACCACAAATTATTAAGATTGCTTAGCACGTAGGATTCATGTAGATACACTTACAAAGGACTTTTCGTCTCTTCTTAACAGAGATAAAAGAAGAAGCAGAAGCCTCGGGGTAGAACCTTCGAAGGAAGCAAACGAAGAAGAGAGAGAAAGGGTTGCTCTATATATAAGAGAGCCCGTAGCCTCGGGCGCGGCTCGGCTACCGACGTTCCCTTGGCTTACGAAAAGGCAGCGGGGAATCGAGTACCGGCTGGAGAAGAAGAAGTAGAAGAAGAAGAAGAAGAAGAAGAGGAAGGAGAAACAGGGCAAAGAGGTAGGAAGAGTGCGAGGATGGGACGTCCATCTCATCCATCCTCCTACCGTAGCCTCGTTCTTGCTTCTCCTAATGATAGCGTGCGCTGGCTCCCTCGATGCACCGGACAAACTCGGCAGAGCAGCAGCAACAACAACAACAACGGCAGTGCGGTGCACGGCAACGAAGCGACGGCGATGCAGGCGAAGCTAACTACCAGAGCACGCCTCCGCCTCCTCCGTGCACTAAAACATTACCACGCCGGCAGCGTCGGCTGCCGTTGCGGCTACCTTCTAGGGTATCATCCGAGCCACGTATGGGAGCCCTAAGTGCTATTTCCAGGGACTCGTCTTTCTCTCTCGGTTCGTGTGGGGTGGGGGGGTCCAAAGCAGAGCCACCCTCTTCTTTCGGTCCTTTCCTCCGGCTCTCCTCCGACTCTCTCTCTCTCTCTCTTCTAACTTACTTTCTGTTCTTCTTGCACGATCGGTAAAGTGGGAGAAGAAGACGGGACGATTTCAGCGAGACCCGTGATTACCCATTGAGGGTGGAATTCATTACAACGCGAATGGAGGGAGAGAGATCCCCTCTGATATTTAGCTTCTTCCTTGTACTTTCATTTTTCGCCCCCCCCCTTTTTCTCTCTCGGCACTCTTCCGCACTTCCCTCACTTTTTCTTTTTATACCTAACGACGAGATAATTGTCTCGAGCATCGACCTCAAAAATCATTCACGGTTCTTTTCTTTTTTCTTATTAGCAAGCTTTCAAAGTTCCTTTCGATTGGACCTGGATCAGAAATTCGACGTTTGGTCGAAGGTAAGGAGAAATAAAATCACAAAATAACCGGAGCGTGGAACGTCATTAAACCTCGACCGAGGCAAAAACCATCGGAGAAAATGCGATAAGGGAGGAGACGAGTGGGAGGACGAGGGAAAGAGACGGACGCGCCCACGGTCGTTTGAAATTGAAATTCAATTTCACAGAGAACCGGAGTCCAGTGGCGGCTCGCGTCTTCCCTCTCTCGCCCACCTACTCATGGTACCACCGTTCTCTCGTCTTCTTCCATCTTCTCTTCCACTTCTCCTTTTTTCACATTGCTTCCCCGGGCGGGGTTTTTGCCGCGAAGTCCGAGAGAACGCGGCTCGTTCACCAGCTAATCTTTCTCTCTCTCTCTCTTTTACTCTCTGGTTCTCCTGAACGCAGTAGAGGAGAACGACGGTGGTACGTGACAACGATAATCAGCGAGTTAAGTGGGGTTTAATTTCCTTTGGCGCGGGCGGTGGAGAGAGACGAACGTCGTGATGCTGGTGGTGGTTCGAAACTCGATGGAGAGGGTGCCGTTAATGGTTCTGGTGGTGGTGGGAGAGGAGGGAAATGCGTGTATACACCTGCCAAGAAACACACAGCCTCGTACACGGCATAGGCGGACCTTGCGGTCTCGGAGAAAGAGAGCGAACGCGGCGGGGCCTCGTCGAGGGGCCCATCGAGGCCCTCGTCGAGAGACACAAGAACGTACCGAGCACGCCCGCGCCACCTGTAATTGGGTCCAATCATCGTGGTTCTCATGCGGACGTGGTCTCTACCTACTACACCTTACCCACCTAACGCAAACGTCCGGCATCGTTGCGTGGCCAAGCACCTGGTCGACGAAGACCGACATCGATCTCCTCTTTGGCTTTGTGTCGTCTTGGGTCCTTTCTCCCTTTTGTCCTCGCTTCGTTTCATCGAACTTGCGTGCCGTGTCTTTACCAAGCCCTTGGGAAAAACGTATCGGGTGTCATTTTTGTAGAACACAACGAGAGGTATAAATGTAGTATTTTAGTCTTTTTCTTTCGAGTGAAAACAAAAATGAATTATTAATCATCGCAAAAGTCGGATAAAACAGCAGTGAAAGTTACGAATCGCTGCTGGAAGATAATATCAAACGCGAGGAGCAACTTTGTAATATCTTCCAGACCCCTCGAGTGATACGAATGAGAGTTGCTGAACGAAGCGTATGTACAGGAGCCACGTCGCATCTCCCCGAGGCAGGTGCCTTGCCTCTTTCGCCTTGCCTATCGCACCTATTCCACACTGCGAACAAAGGATAACAACGTCCGAGGTCGATTAACAGGCCGATACCGTGGACAGATATTATCCGTTTCGTTCACTGTCACTCACCATTTAATCATAATTATTTTCGCGCCGGTCTAACGACTCGCCGAGTCTCTCGTTTGTTCCCTTCTCCCCCATGAAAAATCCGTTCGGGTCGCCTAAGGCTGGAATTTGTCGCGGCTTATTAAGCACCGAGTAATACAGTAACGATAGGCTGCCTAAGGAAAAACCTGCCGAGTCCTTCATAACGTCGATTTCTTCGAATTTCTCGGTCATCCATCGGCTTATCGTGTTAATTGATCGTTTTCTCGATCGATTCGCCATACGTCCAGGATAGAATTTTTTAAAAACAGTACGATAGAACGGGACTAATAGGATACGTCAAACGGGGGGGACGTTTCGTCGGTGAGAAAAGTCGCGAGAAGATTACGGTGGACCGCTCCCTGATTGCGAGCCTATTGTGGTGGGTGATAGATCCCTCGTGGCTGTACAATGAGACCAAGATAAGAGTGCTTGCGGGAGGATGAGGGAAGAAAGAGACGATGAAGGGAGTCCTTTCGAAAGGATGCTGCGTAACGGTGCTTCCGATTTCCTTCGAGAGAAGAACGTCGACCGCGATGATGACTTTTCGATCGATGAACCCCACGAGTAGGAGTAGTAGCTGCGGCCTTCTACGAAAGTATCATTATCGCTCTTGGAGTATCTCGCGCGATCGAACTCGGCGTCCATGCATGTACGAGGACAAAGTGCTGGCGTTGGCTCTTTAACGGATATGTTATTCCCTGGATAAAAACTTGACGCGCTAAGTAGATAGCTCAGAGCCGTTCGCTCGCTCCTGATTAAACCCACTCGCTTCTCTTAAGAATCGTTCGCTTCCTTTCTCGTAGTAAATGCTTCGCCGAACCGTGCAGGGCATTTATTATCGTTTTAGAGAAATCATTGTCCGTGCAATTACGGGATCGCCGAAGGAAAAAGATCTGTGTAAATCGTCTTTGCGAGAAAGAGAGAGATAGAAAAGAAGTTCGAAGGGATCACCAGGTTCGTATCGTTGAGAATTTTTACGAGTGGACCATGAACGAGAGACCATCGAGCGCGGCAGCCTCGTTAACGTTCTAATCTAAATCCACGTCGATCGGCGGCGTCGATGTAACGGCACGAGTACCTAAGTCAGGGAGGGAAAGGAAATCTTGGATCGCAAAAATCCACATACCGTCGGTCCACCTCTCGGTCGGTAAAGATTATCTCAATTATGAACGCGTAAAAGAAGCAGACTCATGCCCAGCTTGCTCGGTCATCATCGTCGTGAGAGGGAGAGAGACCAAGACGCAATCGCATTGCCCTCTATACCTATACGAGAACGTATATACGCTCTTCCTCCTTTCTGCTCCTTCTTTTTCTTCCTCCTTCATCTTCTTCTTCTTCTTCCTTCGCGATACAGCGTACGCATCTCCCATGTCTCGTTCTCTATATACAGTATACATACATATATACGCCTCCACCTGCCAGTCCAAGGAAAAGAGAGAGAGGATGACTATAAAAGCCGAAGGAAAGAGCTTTAACTCGTACCTTCATAGAGACAATGAACGCTTTGCTCCTCGACCATATCTTGAAATTGCCTACGTGCCACGGAAGAGGTATATATACCTACGTCGAAAAACTAAGCTCTAAGCTCTTCGTTCCGTGCGGTATACTTACGTGCTTTGAAAATCCACTTTTCGTGGAAACGCGTGGGACGTAAGAACAAAGGTACTTAGAATTCCTACGTTCTCGACGTTCTTTCGATAATAATTGATGCTGGGAAGCTGAGTTTCTTGAAAGATACTCGAGTAATTCGGAGTATAGACGATCCTTGGCTTTCTTACGATTCGCAATATTTTAACATTACATTTTTATCGATATACACTTTCTCATGGTCACTCTTTGTCGTTACTCCCACCCAATTACCAATTTCACAGATTCAATTTTAAGTTAGTAGTAGGTATGTGTATTTTTACGTTTTAGAAAACACTTTTCCATGTATATTTGTTTAAATTGCCCTACTTTGATCCACTTCAACTTTTGTACACAGTAACCAATCGAATACAAGGATTCCCTATCTTCCAAAAATACACTCTCACTCACAGTTGGAATAGGGGAATAATAATATAGATCAATCCGTACGATCAACGTTTATCATGACCACTTCAGCCAAGAATCGTTAACAATTACGAGCTCACGAATCTTCTGATCGCGAAGAAGCCTCGGGTCTCCTCTTTTGCCGAGAAATACCGGCAGTGTTCCTCCTGTAAAGCCAAAAAATCAGCGTTGGTAGGTGCAAAAAATCGCGTCGTAACGGTGAACGGCCCCGATAAGGGACACGGTTCTTCTCGGCACATACTCTTTCTCTCTCTTCTTCTTTCTTTTCACAGGCGGGGACCGATTAATTCTCTCTTATTTTCTGCGGTGGCGGTGAACGACAACGAACGCTTTTTCCGTTTTTTCCCCTTTCGTCCAGGAGAGTTCTCGCCGCGCTACCGGACCGGTATCAGCGCGCATAATCGACTGGTATTCTCTCTCTCTCTTTCGTTCTCTTGGCTGTGGGGCGGGAATGGACATTCTGAGGTCTCCAGGGAAGTAAAGGGAAGAAGAAGAGGGGAAGAGAAAGAAACTCCAAGTTATGGCGGCGCCGTGCAATGACATCAGTAAGCCGTAACAGGTCCGTACGTCATTGTTACGTACCGGAGATTCCATAGATGAGCCCTTGATACCGTGCTTATTAATGTGGACAAAGTATCACCCTTTTTTCAAGAGAGAAAAGGGAGAGCACTTTGCTCCAACGTGGAATATGCAAATATATATTTGTGGGTGTAAGGAGAACGGACGTAATATCAGTTTAATTAGCAAACCACGTAATCTTTCTAAAACTATTCACTCTTTCTGAAACTATTCAATCTTTTTAAAACTATTCAATACTAGAATGCAATAGAATTAGTAATGCAAATATAAATTTTTTATAAAAATAGCGTTTACAGAGCCTTAACTCTAAAGATATTGTCATTTAAAGTTTGAAACATCCATTTGTTGCAAGAACACAAAAATGGTTTTTGCAGCTCACATGGCTCACATTCACACACACCTATAAAAAGACCTTATTTGTTCAATATAAATTCTAGCACACTCCGATAAACCAGATAAAGACTTCTCTACATTTTTTTAATGTTCAACAGTAATATCGATGGGCGTACCATGCAGTGGACTCCTTCAGGAATTAATTCGAGGGAGGATCGAGTATCCCCGCGTATATAATTTTTCTTTTTTTTACTTTCTCGAGCGAATGCCAGTGAGTACCGACGGTCATTAACGTTAAAGGGAAAGGTCAAAGGAAGGCGCGCGGTCATAAAGCGACTGCGAGATCGCCACCCGCGTGCAACGAATAACAATAATTAAACGCGCTTAATTACCGTCGTCGCGGAGCCGCGAAGGATTCGGACGGGCGATAACTCTCGCAGTGGTAGAAAGAGAGAGAAAGTAAAGGAGAAAAGAGGGGTGAGAGGCATTTGGCAAGATTTTGCGCGTTCTTGCGAGCCTATAGTTCATTAGGGTGTATCCCTCTTTTGGGTGCTAAGGACCGAGGGGTTGCGTGGCAAGGATACCTGCAGAAGCGCGTAGCAGTTAATATTGTCTCCCGGGGGCATATTTTACGAGAGATACCATCTTCGGGATGCCTCGCTAAAAGCTACACATGTTTATCAGTATAAACCCCACACTCTCTATCTCTCTCTCTTTTCCTCTTTTTTCTCGCATCGCCATACCTTTTATCTCCCACTACTACTCCCTTGGACTCTCTTTCTCATTATAATTTCTCTCTACGAGGTTGAATCTTATATTTTCACCATTTCCTTCATCCTCGTGATAATTTTGAATAATCTGCTCATCTGTTTTAATTTACTTTGGAAATGGCCAGTCTACGAACTAGTAGATCTTCTGGGAAGGTACTTGTCATTGCGTGTCCCTTCGTGTATGAACGCGAAGAGTCCAACGAAGGTACGTACCGAGTACAGCAAGGAGGGAATTATCGCAAGAGATACCACGCGCCTTCTTCGCTCAGACACGCGCGTCACGTTCTCCAAATCGCTCGGCATTACCCTGCCTACCTATTGGCCTCGACCGAGCAGAGAAAGATAATCACCTCGTCTTTCTTCTTCGTCAGTTACTTTCGGCGTGTGTAAGCACGAACGTGTGCGTGAAAGGGTGTTCACTTATACTGGGTGTGCTGGGCGAATGGAAAAATTATTTCGAGATTGGTGATAATGTTACTGATTCTTGAGTCATAAATGATTTACATTTTAATAGATCGATTTTATTTATCAATTACGTAATTATACCGTCATCAATATTTGCAATAACTTGTTGTTACTTATCAGGTCAGATTATTAAAAGACATATTGGGACTTTTTAAAGAAAGTACTTAACTCCTTATACTTAAGTTCGTTCGGTTTCTTTGATTTATACTTTAATGGACTCTATTGTAATGGTTAAGTAAAAATGTAGAAAAAAAATATGATCTATTAGTAATATGTATGGAACACCCTGTACGTATCGGTGATTTAACGAACGTCTCTTACCTTCTGCATCAACTCGTCTACCGGACTGATGATACACCGTAAGTCGATGCGTACCTATCTTGTATCGAACACCCTCCGGGCCTCATTGAGATCGAACCTCCGGTAGCTACATTTTTGATATATTATTTTCTCTCGATCGATTACCTCCGTGGTAATACTTATTAGACTTTCCTGCTTTTTTTCCTCTCCTTTCTCTTTCCTTCTGCCTATACAACTACGTAAAACTCTATCCGGCTCATCATCGCGTCTATTAGTTCTTATTGACGAGCCATCGTCGATCGTGACACACGGATTTTCTTTTTCCTTGGGTAGAAAAACGTGGCGTTCCGTTGACGTGCATCTGATTAGGAAAAAAATAGGAGGGCTGGACTTTGAGATGCTTGTAAGAGCATGCAATATAAAATTTTCAATTCTGAGTCAATGGAAAAGATTCGACTGACTTGGGTTATATAATAGTGATACATTTTTGGCTAAGAGATTTTAATGACGATGAGTCTATTTCCAAATTTTATAAACACGTAGATGTTACCGTAATTAAATTTCCAGATTTTTCCGCGTTCCTCAGAGAGACCACTCCAACGTGACATTGGTCCAACGTTCATTTGCATATTTAGTACTCGCTCGTGTTACAACAATAAAGTGCCAGTAAATGCGTGTTCCAGGCTACGTTACGGAGGCCCTACCTTTCGACGATGGAACCACGGACGTGGCTCTCTTTCGATACGGGTCGTTCCACCTTTCGTACCTTTTCACGAAGGAGCTACGCCACCGGCCATAGTCGCAAATTATCCGAGACACGGTCGAGACGCGAGCCTTCCTCGTAAATACCCACTTTCTTATATACAAAAACATTATCTTTACGGACGCGAAAATCGTAGCCTCTGAGAAAAGTTTTGTCGGACGTTTCTCTTCTTTTACATAGTAACGCGAATACCCATTACGATCGTGATTTTCGTGCATACATTTCGTGTATAAAGTAACTGGTAGACAATGTTTCAGATATATGTTTACAAACGTCTAAGTGATGTGTTTAAAACATTTCGGCTATCAGCTGTTACGAATACGCTCCCCGAGGAGATTGTGCTGTTAAGTGCTGCATTCGGACAGGGTGTGTCACCTAGCATAGCTATTTGGGTAAATGTTCACTTTAAGAGACCTAACTCCTGGTTCACCTTCCACCCTTCCAAGAAAAATATTTATTCGCAGTCGAGTTATAGACGATATCCGAGATGTCGTTAAAAAGAAGGCGTTTTGCGGTGTTCAAAAAGGCGTTGTTTTTGGCGTAACAATTGACCCTAACCCCTTAATCACCACCGAAGCAATTTAGTTAACAACTCGTACACGGATGATAATGAACCTTTATTTTAAAGTACACAAAAGTCACGTGGGGGTCAGCTCGTTCACGAGCCATGGCACGTGCTCGAGCACCGTCACGTTGTTCGTTTTATCGTAGAAAACAAGTAGATCCAGGTAGTAGTCTCGTAAGTCAGGTTTCTTAGCAGCATCAGTGCGTTTCGTCAGCTTGTCGCTGGACGGGGTATCGAACAATAACGGCACGGAAGGAAAAGGGAGAGGAGCGTTCAATCGCAATTCGTTGTCGCCTAAGCGTGGGCGAGAACGATTGTCTGGCGAGTTGCCTTTTTTGCGCCTAGATAGCCCCACGGCAAAAATGAAAATAGCTTGCGGTCTCTTGGTCGTAGCTCCAGGCTATACTCTTTCCACCGTACGATCGTGTGTCGCGCGTACCTGTTGCGTTCTCTGCATGTATGGGGGCCGGCTTTACACCGAAGGGTACTCGCTTGCTCGTTACACCATGCTGGCGCGTGTTACACGCGTGCCCGTAGCGCTTCGAAGCAGGCGCGACCCTCCTGATTTACGCACTATCGGCTTATATACTTAAAGATCGAACTTCGTAACCGATCCTGTAGCTACCGTGCGAATCTCACACGTGTAAGCACCAGGACGATAACGATGTCCGTACAATTTGTAGGTATTTATAGCCAATTACGAGCATCACCCCCCCACCACTCTCTTTCCATTCTTCTTAACATTCGGTAATAGTTTCCGGCGTTAGTTTTACCGATAAACGGATATCGTACGAATCGGTCGTTACTCGAGAAACAAAACGAAAGGCACGCGTCGTTTTAAAACCGGTCCACGGTACGGCGTGCGTCACGATTTTACACCTCCGCGAGATCTCGATCGATCGGAGAAGGGGGAGAGCTACTTGAAATTTCTACTCTCTTTGTCCCTTGTACACGACACTGCTGGCACTGACTGTAGGTTTCGAGAAAGAAGAGAAAAAGAGAACGGTTACCTACCGCGTACGGTTCCATGTTAAATAACGAAAGGATTTAGCTCGAAAGTAGGAATTACCGGGTTGAGATAGGAGATAACGATAAATCCTCGTTAAAGGAGATAAACGGACAGCTATGGTCGAAGCGAGAATTTGTTTCAATGAGGTCAGTCATCGTGATGACATCGCCGACGAGACACCGTCTTCTTAATTCCTATCTGGCTCTCTTTCGGATCTTTGATACTAATCCGGCGTTCGGCTCCGATTAACGAGTACGAGATCGCGATGACGTCGTACTTTTTGTTTTCGACGTTTATCTGTCTCTCTCTCTTTTTATTCTTTCCGAGTCCTCGAACTCGGGAACATCGGGAACGTCTTAATCCGACATGTACGGACCGACGCAAAGGCCGACTAACTCCCTTCTTCGCACCCACGAGGGATCAGCCTTCCTCCCGATCGCTTTAAATCTCCTTAGCTGTCTCGATCTCTCACGGCGCGAATTGGACCACCTCGCGTCCGCTCTCTCTGTAATCGATCCTTCCACCGTCGCCCGAGGCGATCGAGAACGAACGAACGGTCTTCTTATCTGCACGAGGAACGAACCGACAACGAAAAACGAGACAAATAGTAATTATAAAGTCCGAAGGCGCTGCTTCGATCGAAAGTGCTCGACTGGCCGTCATTATCAATTGGAAACTCGCCTTCTTTTGTCGGCTTCTATACTCTCTGTCCAAAGACAAAAAAGGAACCAGAGAGAGAGAGAGAGACGGAGATAAATAATCATTTCGAAAGTGGTCTACGTTGGGAGAAAGACAAGAAGTAGTAGGTTGAACGGATTGTTCAACGCGTATTACCCAAGTGTCATCAATTATTGTTGAGGCTACGCTTATTTATTAAAAGGAAAATGCAAAATAAAATGAGTAGGTCCACAAAAGTAACTTTTCCCAAAAAAGTTATTTAATTAACCATAATCTCGATTCACGAGAGAAGAAAAGCGACCTTTCGATCAAACCGATCGCGGCCACCGACCAGCCGTTATATCAGTCGTACGATATTATTTATTATTCGACTTGGCGTTTCCCACCACGCGAGAGAGGCAGCCCGCGCGGTCATATTCATACAACGCGTTCAACGTGTCTCTTTATCGTCGCGGATACGCGTGGGAAGGCAAAGGTTGGAGATAAGCTCTCTCGGCTTTTGCGCCGATTTAATCGAATCCCAGTAGGTGTTGCCCGATACAGCGGAGACCATTGTGTGTCCCTTCGATAGCCGATAATCCAATGACTGAAAGTTCGTAGATAAGAGCGGCTCGGAAGAATAAGCGTTAATACACGCCGGACTTTCTATCTATCTTCGTTCCGATATCTTGACGAGCGTACGAGCAAATGCTCTCGCTCGTGTTCAACCTTTTCTTTTTCTCTCTCCCTTCTTTATATAGGTATTATTGTCTTTGTTTTTAACCGACTTCAAAAGCGAAGGAGGTATTATTTTTTATGTATGTTATACAAATTTCTTAAATCAGTTTATATTTCTCATTTTGTAAAAATTTAGTTTCTTTAGTTTTATCTTCTACTTTTGCTGTCGAAGCTAGAAAGATCATTTAATTTTTCACGTGCACCTTAAACGGTGTAATGAACCGTTGCCGGACGCGTTTAACGGTAAAATATAATATTTCAGTTCGTTCTCGTTGTAAGTTATACAGTACATTGTATCGGAAGGCAGCACAATCTTCTCGTGCACGCCTCCACCGCCTCGTGCACTCGCGCATTACGCACCTTGTAATTTTGTCCAATTAAAAGTACCCGATAGCGGAGCTCTCTCGTAGGTTATATACATAGATAGTATATATGCTCACCCTCGCCTACCGCTATTATACTACTACTAGTACCACTTTTACAGGCGCATTCCTATCAGCGCCGATAATTGCGGCGCTCCTCGCTAGACCGAGGAGGAGGAGGCATAAAGGAGAAGGAAAAATTTATTGCACGCGAATGGAACGAGGGCGAGAACACCAACGTTTGACCTATTCTCGATATACATAAATCAGGATATATACCGTAATAACATATTTTTAAGCAGGTTAATGCAACTCTTCATCCGTCTGTTATTAAAGGGGGGCAATATTATTTTTTTTACTGTAACAAATGTGTAATTCAGAGACAAGGAAGAAATATAAAAAGTTACCATTAATCGTTTCGCTTTAGTCACACTTTTAAAAAGAAAGCAGCAAAGCTAACCGCTAAAAAAATAAGCGTTCCACGAGATCCAGGACGATTCCCGTGCACGAAGATATCGTACCTCGATTACGCATGGTAAGAAATAATTACGTTGGAGCAACGCGCTCGATAAACTCGATTTATCGTGCATATAGGTGCGAAAAAAAGAAACGAGTCGTATAGGCTAATACCTCACTCCGCGAAGAGGCACAGAATTTTCTTTCGTTTTCTCAACGAGGCGTCCACGAGGATTATCGAACGACGGCCCCATTAAACGAGAACGATGCGTCCGGTCGCGTGGACCACGCTGTGGGGCGTGCTCGTTATCACCTTGTAACCGGGAGATATAAATGTCGCTTCTTCTAACACCGCGTATTAAGTTTAATCTATTTAAAGAGGGGTGGAGTGCAGCACGGGGAAATGGAGCACGCGCTTAAACGCGAATTATTTCTCGCGGTATTCGAAAGCTTTTCAAAGAAATTTATTACCAGTCACGGCTTCCTCTTTTTTTCCTTCTCTCTTCAGAGTTTTCTCCACACGAGTCACCCCGCACCGGAGTTCTCCGTGGTTAAGCGTACATGTATATATAAGTGCGCGTAACGCTCATTAATAACGCGATTATTAGGCGCGGCGCCAGGGCGCTCTAACCTAATTGGCATGGACAATCGGCTACGCCATGAGCCGTTTCGTGTGCCGATGAATTTATCTTCTTTCTTGCACACCGATGCTCAGCTATAATTCTCTCTCGCAAGCTTTCCTTCTCTCGTCCAGCCGCCACCGCAGTGGACGCCATCGTGGTTCTCCTACCTAGTTCAACGTAGGTATAAATTCTTCCTCGTCTGGAAGTGCCTCGGTCGACGTCACGCCCACGCGTCGACGGATATACGAGCACGTACGATCCTTCATTTATAAATATTACGATCGAGAGGAACCCTAGTAGGTATATTCGTGTATGGAGAAGGAGAAATTAGGGGGTGGGTAGGTTAGAGTGAGTATTCGTTTGTTATATCTATGGGCTGAAAACCCGTAAAGACGAAAGTAACACGCGTAGAATAAAGTATTTACAATTATAAAAAAAAAAAAGAGAAAGAAAAAGAAGAAGTTAAAACGGTTAGAAAATGATGAGACGAAGACTACAAGTATTTTTTGGGGTATATGTTGATGAAGGGAGTGAGAATGTAGAGAGTTTATGGTGGAGGGACAATGTAACCGATTATGGGAGCTCCGTAATGTATTTATGTATGTGCATGGAATACCGGAAAACATGTCCATGGATCATCGTTTTTTGCTACCGTTAAGGTAGGTGAGACAAGAACGGAGCGCATAAATCCCTCGAGACTTTCATTGAACGTAATTGGATCGCGGCCAATCGGTAGAGGTGTTCCCTCCTTGCTGTTGAGCGAAAGTTTTCCTTCCGTCAAAATTGAACGTCCGCCAAAAATTGTAAGGCTCGACGATTATCTTTGCGGTCGATCGTCGGAAATTTTGCGAAAGATTCCTCGAGGTTATGCCATCCTTGGCGGGGTAACTAATCGTGAGTCGAACGATTTCTATCGAAGATTGAACTTCGCGTTGATCTGAAATTTTTGTACAAAATAATTGATCTTGTACCAGTAGTTGACCAATTTTCAATGAAAACTTATAATCTATCATTGCTTCGAATAAGTATCAAACTCTAACGATTTCCAATTAAAAATTGGACGTGGCTCGTGGACAACGCGGTCAGGATACGAGAATTCCACGTCGAAAGTCGTACGATTGCGTAATGGAATTCTTTTTGGCTGTCGCAGGTGAAAAGTTATCGCGCCTTTCCGGCACGCGTTATCGGTATCGTAGATATATTAGAATTCTGGAGCACCACTCGCGGCACCACGTCCATGTCTTTCCAGTCACGTATCCTTCGTCTAATAATCGGCAACGATCGGGCAACGTCACCCAAAGCAACACGCCCAGCACTACCGCAAATGCGCACACACAACGCATTTGCATACAATCGCGAGGCCTCGCGATCGGACGTATCGTTTCGCGCGTTTTCTTCCCCCCATTCTATTCCTTACTACGCGAGGCACGGTTAAAGCTTTTAACGTTCTAACGCCAACCCACGACTAGAATTAATGTCTAATGTAAGCCGTTTAATCCGGAAGGCTCGTTACCTACCTACCACCTTGTTTAGGTTTAATCCTTTCTTCTTACTTTCTCCAATTTTTTCTTCGTTTAATACGAAAATATTTTTCCTGGTTATCCATTGCGGTCTGCGTCAAGTGTGACTCGACAAGACCGCTTTTTGTGGTAATATGATGTCGAGTGACACTCGACGTTTATTTTTTGTTTGTGCTCACAGATTTTTCTTTAATTCACTTACTAGAAAGTTAAACATATTTTTTGTTCACGAGTAAGACAGCGTTATAGTTACATTTATAGTTATAGTTATATATTTATATAACTGGTACTTTTCCCTTAATTACAATCACTTGCTGCGATGCGACAGAGCAAGGTATCAGGTTTGAATCATTGTTTCACCTAACAGCAGATTGAAAATTCCCAGTTAATGGAATTATATACGGGGTACATGATTAATGAATCATTTGAATTTTTTGCGGATAATTACAATCCCTGTGACGCGATGCAACATATCGAAGTATTCGTTACGCTTCTGGTAAAATATCGATCCAGGCTCAAGTAAATTTCGTTCGTCCATCCCTGAAAAAGATCAAGCATGAGGAAGGGGGGAGGGAGTACGGAGCATCGGGGTGGGGCACCGTTACACGAGGAAACGGTTTATCCTCCGATAAATCTGCCCAGGCGGACGTTGATTACTTTCATAAATCGATCGACTTATTAAATCAATTAAATCAATTTATTAACGTTGACGCTCGAAGATCCCACCGACGAAGCAAACTCTCTCGCTCTTTCTCCTGCAAAGTTGATTGATTTATCAGCCGCGATCAATTTCACGGCTAAACTTTTGCATGAATAAGTAATTTTTTTCTCCTCGGCATTCCTCAACAGTAGACACCGTCAACCACCGCCAACATTACCGAAGATCGACACCACCACCGCTTTCTGGCATTCGTCCCAGAACGAATTCAACGAAAGGTTTTATCGTTTTGCCGATTTTTGGCAGACTGACAGGCGTCACACGCGCCTGCACTGCTTTTACAAAAGAACAGACTAAAGGTATATGAAAATCCGATGTTTCTTACCTATCGTTTACACGTGGCAAGACACCCACGCGTCCGATTAACTTCGAAATGTTCGAGTACATATATCCATTTAACAGGATTGAAACGTAACTCCTCGGTGCAAATTGGAAAAGGCATTTTCCGTCTGCTGAGATTCGCTGCGATAGCCAGCCACGTTATCTTCTCTCCTTCGGCATTCTAGGCGTTCGGAGTGCACCACAGAATCGACTGGTTAAGGAAACGACGGTACTCTTTTGTCGGCGATCATTCTTATATGTACCACTCGTGGAATGTAGAATCGTAGATCCCCGAGACGCGCGGCAAACCTTTCCGTAGATGGTAACCGTCGACATATTACTAGTGACAGTCTCGCTCTCGCATAGCGCCGAGCGCAATCAAGATCTACGCGTTTCTATGAGCCGCCATAGGGTCTCCGAAGGCTCTTCGATTTACACCATCGACGGGTGTCCACCGGAGCGTGTATTTCAAAGTCCGTTACCGTATACGACCATAATCTTATTAATGAATTCTTTCTTAAGGGTTCCCGATAAAGATCTACCACACGACGCATCATCTTATCTCCGATAGAAAAATGCCAATTTCGCGATTGAATTATCCTTGATATTTATAGATATCTATCTATCGATTCTATTAATTAGTTTTCAAAAAGTCGAGATCGTCGACCTCCCCCCGAGAAACGTCGCTTCGATCTGACCGATGATTTTATCGATCTCCCCCTTCCTCCGTGGACCCGCGGGCTGTGTGTATACATATATTATATCTACATCCATCTTGCTCGAATATCGATCCTTTATCGGCTCGAAATAACGACGGCGTTTAGTACACCGCGTTACCAAAACGATCGCGTCGTCATCCTCGCTGCTGGAAGTGCGATTCGTGTCGATGCCTATCTGAATGGCACCCGACTGTCTTCGAGAGCTCCAATTTGCTCGTGGTGCAAACGATTGCCACCTCGCGTTGGACCTCCCGTCGACATCGACTACTTAAGTCATGTTCAAACGTCCTAAGTTAATCCCGACGACGTACGAGAGACATCGACTCGTCTTTCGCCAGTATTTGCGAGAGAATCTTTCGCGGTAGACGATTTTACTTATTTATATTAGGTTAGTTCATAAGTTTCTTCGTACTTAAGCAGAAAATTTTGAAGCAATGCGAGGAAAAGAAATTGTATTATTTTAATTAATTAAAGACTAGTCGATTTATGGTCAGAATACGTACATATGGATTAACCTGATATAGCCAAACGTTTAAAATAATGAAGAAAAAAAAATTGAAACGAAATATTCAGTAGTCCGACACGAAACAATAAAATTCAAATAAAATCAGTAGTTGGTCACGTTTAAAAGTAACGATCGCTGTGTACGCACCTTTAATCCGCAAAGCCTGCCAACTCCGCGGGATGCCATGCCTCGAGTCAAGCATTCCTGACACCCTGAAGTGGCTGTCGGAACCAGAAATGGAAAGAGAGAGAGAGAAAGAGTAAGAGAGAAGGGGGCCCGAGAGAGTTAAACCGAGAAATAGAGAAGATATTTCGAGTTCCACGATAATAAAAGAGCACGCGGAAATCTTTTCGTTCGCCTTCGTCGATCGGCATCTATCATCGAAGGTTCGAAATTAAAATACCTACCCGCCGTGTTCACTGTCAAAATCTATCAAAGTATGAGCGATATGTTTACTACACAAACTTCGAGTACGAGATATAGCGAGTAGCTGCCCGAGACTTCATTCTTGTCATGGAAGAGAAAAAGATTTGACAACAACAAAAAAAAGAAAAGAATCTCTTCTCAATCTTTATCAATCACCGGACTACCGACTCTCTCTCTAACAAAATCGATTAACCTTTTTTTCTAACTCCTATTTGATTCGGTACTTTACGCAACTGGATGTCCGACTTCTCATCTTCGAGACATTGCCGACTACCTTAAGGCCTTATCGATTATAACTTTAGCCAGTACTGGTATTTAGTTTCTCAAGGAAATTTGTAGCGACAGAAAAGAGCCGGGCTTAAGGCGAGTCAGCGAGTCGCCTGTGACGAGTACGAATCTCATGGGAATGCAATGCGGAAATTTCATCGTGGACCCTCCCTATCTTCCTCCTCCCCCTCTTCTCTTTTTCTCTTCTCTTTTGGACGGCGGCTTTCTCTCTCTCTCGCTCGGTGACCCCATAATGCACTGCCATCGCGACGCCGAAATGGCATTAAGGAGTAACGGCGAGTCCGTCTTCCAACGAAATATCTCTCACGCTCGCTTGAAAGAGCGTTCGGCTGTATCCTCCCTCTCTTGCTTTTTCTTCCTTCACGTTCGCTCCTTCGACGTTTCGCCGCGACAAGGATTCTTGATAAATGAACGGGTTATCGATAAGGTAAAGGAAGAGACGATGATGAGGCATCGCACGATACGTCGGCTTATACGAAATATATACATATATATATAGGTATCTACCAATAAGAAGTTTATCACACCGCGAAATCTACCCGTCCGGTTACTTTATAACGAACGACATAATCGCGAAATAAAACGTCCCAGAGCGTGGCAATAAATCGAACGTAATTTATATATCGCGATTCGGCCCGAAATCTGACGATAGATAGGAGAACGTCTGCCGGATATACGTTTACTTATTCGTAATATCGTCAGTTTGCTTTTCCCTCCCTTGCGTCTTCTTCGCGCGACGAAAAGGTAGCCCTTAGTTGTTAAATCGCGAAAGTAGAGACAGGTATTTTAAATATCAACCATGGTTACGGATATTTTAAGTGATATCGGAGGGTATTAATACCTTGCGGTAAGTGTCCCGCGGCTAAATATATATTTTTGGCGCGTTTCCAGCAGCAACCCCGGCCACGGTTTTATCGCGAGTATATAATGTTTTACTCGATAATTAGAAATCGACGATCTCGAGCGACGGAGGCATCGGGACCAGGCCGATAAGTTTTAATTGGCCCCTCTCTCTCGTCGGTGTACATAATACGTCTCTCCTGCCGGAGCCGCGTACTTTCAACATTCCTCGTGGACAGCCGCGAGGCACCCAGATATCTTAACAAATCGGTTCGAGTTCTCTCTTCCCTCGTCGTTTCTTTTTCTCTCCCTTCTTCGTTTCCCTTTGCACACGTTCGCCACACCACGCAATCCACCTTCTTCCTTCTCGCGAGAGACTCGATCTTACTGGATTCGAGATCTCTCGCCTCTTCTCGCGAGCAACTCATTAGCGCTGCCAAGCTGCGAATCTCTGAAGCAGTGCCCGACGAATCGAGATCTTCGATCCTTGAGACCTTCGTCAAGGATATCTCTTCGGTGTGTGTGTGTATACGAGAACATAGTCTCCCACCTTTCCCTCATGCTACCACATCTCCAGATACTCTAATTTCTCGTTTGATATTTCCTAGGTTACCCTAACCAGCAATTATCCTACGATTAACTTTGTCTATCGGTCCGTTACTCAACATCTAATACTCCTCGAGACAACGGGATATCCCTTAAGAAGGTTAATGGCGCAGGATGAACGAAGGCGCCCTTGGTGACGGGCTGGATGGGTAGTAGGGTTGGTAGTTGATAGCCGGAGAAGCATCTGTTAGCGCCTGGCATTCACATGTAAATCAAGCTACAGGCAAGAGCGAGAGAGATAGTTGGAGAACGGCGTGGCCGAACCTGTCGTACGCGAAGGCTCACACGGAGGAACTGCTTGAAAAGAGAAGCAAAAAAAAAAAAAGAAACGAGAAAAGAAAAAGGAACTCTCGAGGGAGGAGGTAGAAAGAAGATGAGGGTCTGAAGTCGACTGCCGACTAAGAGGGCGCGTAGGTGAATATACATATGCAGAAAGGAAGAGTGAGATAGCGGCGTGCGTGCACGGCCGAGTGCTCCGGTACGAAAGACAGAGAGAGTTTACTTTCGACGTGGCACACACACGATCTGTCGGGTCTTCAAACTTGATTTCCATGGAAGTTTTATCGATCGTTCGCGTCGATCGGCCATTCACGCCGATCGACAGGTGTTCCGATAAGGGATACATTTATGAATTTTAATCCGAAAGGCCGCGGTCTCTCCCCCCCCATCCATCTTTCTCAACCCTTCTCTCTTGCCTTAACTCTCTCGCGCAGCTTTCTTTTCTCCTACCTCTCGATGTTTTAATTGTAATCGACGCGCACGCGAGTTCTCGCGACGGCAACGTTGACAGTATTATGACTCACGGTGATAGAAACTCCGGAGAAATCCGGCGGCGCTTGGCGACCTCGTGTGCCGGGGAACGAAGAAAATTCTATTAGCAGGGATTCGTTTTTTTCGTGGGCGAATATCGAGGTATTTAAGGTCGTATAAATAAGCCGCCATGACGGATAATGTCCTTTCGACTCTCGTACGTTATATATACACATCTGGTAAATGGTTTTCTTCGCGATATGTATAGTAGTAGTTTCGAGCGGTCATCGATTCCTAATGAAATACGTCTCTTACCGTACGTTAGAACCTGTGCGTCATAAACTGAATTCGTACTTTCTAACATACAGGGTGTCCCGTTCGAAATTTACCGTACTTGGATATCACGACTATACGTTCACCGATCGTATTTTCTTTCTTGGGTACGAAGTCAAAGGTGAAACTTTGAGGTCGGGGCCCGGGTTATTAAAAGGTCGAGGACGAATTCGAGTGTACGTGTATATAAACGCACGTGACGTAGGTATAAGCAGTCGGTGGTTCATCGAACTTTGAGGCGATCAATCTTCGGGACGATGAGGTATAATCATTGAAGTTTCATTAGAGCAAGACGAAGTAACCGCGAACACCGACGGTTTTCTTTTCGTTTTCTCTCTCTCTCTCTTTCTCCGTGTTGCCGCTACACGACGTATACCCGCCCCAAGGTTCTTTAATTTATAATGTAATTCCGTGACTCGAAATTATCGATCATCCTTTTTCCACCTAGACCACTCACGGACTTAGGAGGTACGTGCGTGAGGGTTTTGCTCGGATAACTTTTAGAACGTCTTAACGTGTTCATAAAAGAAGGGTATACGTTCGGATATACAACAGTATATAATTAAACGTTTCGCTACACCTCGGAAAAACGGTGTATCATCGATTCCTTCCGGTTTCGGACTTCCTAATCGCGTTACACGTCAACGTATCTAGACGATAATAATAATAATTCGATTTCTCGTTTATCGCCGTGGCATCCGCAATAGGCTTCGCTTACGCGTCGCACTCGATTTAAAGATCGTATTTCACATCCTGCTCCTGGGATGCGTAAGCTCGGGTTTCAGTAATCGCCTATATGCATGAAGATATTATACTCGTTACGATGTTAATATGTTTTTGGTTAATTTTTTTAATGCAGTTAGTCGACCTTTGGTACGATATCGCAAATGTCTGATTATGGTAAGGGTGAGTGTGTTTTAATTCTATAGAGGTTGTATTTCTATGACATAGAAAACAAGTAGGTACACCTAGTTCTGTTCTTACACGATTTTGATTTAACACAAAATTGATAAAAAAAGAAATTTTGACTTCTGTTATAACCTTACGTAACATATTTTATATTACGAAAGAGTACTCTTCAAGACACCTCGTTGTCATAGTAGATTTTAGTTCACGAACGACTCAGGAGTAAGCAGGTGCGTAAAATCGAGTTCATTGAGGACTCCTGAATCACGTTTGGCCCATTCCCGTGGGGCACCGGCCTTCCCAGCAATTACGATTCTTTCCACGCGCGTAGGTACACGGCCTTCGGTTTGCGCGGGTGAGAGAAATTGCGAGGATGAAAGAGAAAGAACAAGAAGAAGGAGGAGAAAAAGGTGGAGACGACGGCTCGTCTCTCCCTCGCCCACCCGCTCGCGCGCGCGCGCGAGCACGGATAACGTGTATTACGAGAACGTGCGCCGCGCTTTCGTGCTTCGCCGAGATAAGTGGTGTATGATTTGGCGATGATTGATGGGGTCGTAGGTCAAAGTGATCAGCGGCGCTCCGGGCGCCGAGGCTCACCTGACTGCGGACTTGAAACTCTCGAATACCGGGGGCCCGTGTAATACACCTCTCTCTCTCTCTCCTTCTTTCTTGTTCCTCCTTCTCGATACCGTACTCGCAACACATACGAACCACATAAGTGCGCGAAGGCACACGCGCTGATCGCCTTCGTGCTCTTCTTTTTTTATCACCGTTGAACTCGGAGGATCGATGAACTTTTTACGTTTTGCATTCGACCCCGTATTGCTCACGCGTCCTTTTTTCATGTGTCGTTTATTGTAAAAGCAGTGTAACGACTTGTAATTGAATTCTGAAATAACGAGCTTTTTGCATATCTTTCTTCTTTGGGTTAGTGACTGGTCCGGACGATAGACCAATCAGTAAAATTCCAGATAAAAAGATGACTAAATGTGATTCAATTAAACAAAAAAATACTCATTTAAAAATTATGGAATTACACCACTTTTACAATAAACGACACATATATCGTATATTTTTTCGTTTGTTCTTCCAAATTATCATCTTTAAGACGAGTAGAATATGGTATCAAAATTGGACCACCAATTTCGGTGTCTTCGACTGTACGATGAATACCACATTGTATAATTTCACATGAATCATGAATTTTCCCATCCAAATAGCGGTAGAATTTCCACGAAACCGTCAGCACACTCCCCACAACAAATTAGTCTTTCCACCCTCTCTCTTCTCGGTGAACTTCGACGAGCCTAAGCCGGGCGGTCATTAGTCAGGCTTCTGACTAATTCGTGCAATTAAGATAGCACGAGAACGTAGGGACAGTCCATTCGTAAAATAAAATCGGAATAAGTTGGTCCTTGCTCACGGTCTTTAAGAAGATCAAAAAGCAAATGCGGTTCCTATACGCGCGCGAGTGAAATCGGAATGGCAAAACGATAAGGTCCGACGATATACCGTGTCTAATTAAGATATTCTTACGGTACCTATAGAGTCTAAGGTAATCGTTAGCTCTTTATCGAGTACGAGTCTACGACCTCATAGATCTATATCGATCGTAATTACTCCGGACTTCTGAGGCAGCGAGAGACCTGTCTTTGTTCGGTATTTTTGATGGCAACAATAGAACCTTTCCTTTAACGATCGGTTCCGTTCGGCACGTCTAACGTGTCGTAATCGCGATTTCTGCTTGCCTTCGGGGTTAGAAAGCGGGTACTGGTATAACAGTAGTAACAATACTCATTGTTTGATTAGACCTAACTCAAAGATAATTCGAGTCCGAGGGAGCGCTTCTAGGAGGTACGCGGTAAGCTCGACGATTTATTAACCCGATCCAAGTTTCGTAATAACAAATACGTTCATCGTTCGGTAGATAGATAATAAAATGGAAGAGGCTTTAACGATGATGCTCGGTGTACCTAGGATTCGTTAGGTATTAGAACTCCCGTGCGTTTCTAGAAAAAAGAAAAAGGAAAACAGGTACCAGTCCTGATAACGGACATCGAAAGTTTAACGAGCGGGAATACCTCAGAGGCTGCCCCGAAGATATCGCAGGGAAAGAGTAATGCACGGGTCGGAGAAGAAAAGAGTCGACCTATTCCTTATAAAACGTTTTTCATTCGATCGGCTGGTATTATACCGAGTACAGGCAGCAGTCGAGAGTCAAGAGCATTAATCCGGGCTAATCAATTTGGACCTAATTGGAGATTACGACGAAACTGTCCGAGGGAACTCCGAAGGCTCTCTCTCTACCTTTTCTTCCTTACCTTCTCTTTTATTTCCCCCGGTAGTGTAGGTAGGTACGTGGCGAGATGCAGGCGGCCGCGGTGCTAATAGATTAATTTATTATGCCAAAGCCCTCAAAGATACCGCCGGGCGTAGCGGACCCAACGACATATTAGTATCGTGTCACGGCGATCATTAAACAAACTCGACGAAGAAATGCGAACCTTCGAGTCAACGGAATGTTAATTCCTACAGGAGGCCTGCCACATTGCCAGTATTCTGGAATGCATCGAAAAGGATATCGATTCTTTTTCTTTTTTTTAATAGAACCTACCTTAGAAACGACAAAAATATTTCACTCGGTCTAATACGAATCTTGTCGCACGATTTTATCCGAAAGAGAAGAGAACGAAAATCATGCGTATTTATATTAGCCGATGAGACCAATGCCTTATTTTTCTTACCTCTCTTTCTTCTATTTACCTATCAATCCGATCGTCCATCCATTCATCTATCCGTCCATCCATGTTCGATTCGCTTCATTATCCAACAGAGTCCTCGTCGTCCGTGATCTCGAGCATCCTCGACCGAGCTCTCCTTTATAATACTCGAGAATAATTCCGGGATCATGCGATTCAATTATCTCCTTGGCTATTAATTGCAGGTGCTGCCAGATCATCGAAAGTGGCACATTCGAGAGAAGATCACGATCAAGAGAAAGAAAACGATCACGCATTATGCGTTCGGACGGTCGTCATTATTTTTGCTATCTCGCGAGGAGCAATCTTTCCTTTTTCTTCTTTATTAGTATCGAGCATCCATCCTAGCAGTCTCTCTCCTCCCTCTAGTCTTTTCTTATTTCGCGCTCCTTACGGTATAGGAGCGCTCAATTATCGAAAGACGTTCTATAATAAGCCATAATGGATATATAGAAAAGCTTGCCGACGTTCGATGCCAATTTAAAGATGGATACCGTAATTCGAAACGGCAAACGTCCTTCTGTACTTTTCTGCGTATCGGACGGACGGGTACCCCATAACAAAGTCCGCGACTACCAGCAACAAATCGTGGGTAAGATGTTCGAAGTGACAGGATTAACCTACAGTGGGTACAAACAATTTGTAGAGTCGGTCAAAAATTCTTTAGGATGATCATTTTATTTTTTATTATTATTCTATGGAAGTATGGAACAGTTTCCCAGCTCTAGTGATAGTGCGACACATATATTTGCATGCAAAGTTGCATGTCATGGAGGTCACTGGTGGTCTGAACTCGATTTTTCATAATGCATTTGAAATGTTTTTTTTCTTTGGGTTTAGCTCGGTACTGAACGTGTTAAAAAGCACATGACTTCTTCATTGTGTTTGCGTAGAACAAGATCATCCTGTAATTTACTGTGTACTTTAAAAAACAAATCTTACAGCAAAGTATCGTTTCCAAGTGCCAAGAAACTTTGTAGTTTCGAACGCGATCGAGAGCCATCGCTAGATCTACGGCCTCGACGATAAAACGGTATCTTCTTTTCCCCCGGTAACTCTCTCATCTCGAGGGCCAGTGGTCTGTCTCTCGGTCGCGAACGGAGAGGAGAACGTCGAGAGAGGGAAGCGAAGGAGACCGCAAAGAACGAAATGCTCGGCGTCGCTCGTCCGTCTGGAAGTCTAGGAATCAATCAATGACCATCTTTCCATGGAATCCAGACGGCTCGTAGGCGGATCGCTGCTGCCGCGTAATTCCAATCTTCTCTCTCTCTCTTTTTCCTCATCCTCGTTTCCACGGAATTCGTCCTTTCGGTTCATTTCTTACAGCCGAATACCGCGTGCCAAGTACATATCTTTCTCTTTCTATCTCCTTCAGGTTTCTTTCTCAGCGTCACGGTGGACCAATCGCTTCATCGTCGTATCAACTTATGGTAATAAGGACTGGTGGTGGCTAGCAGGAACAAATCGAGTACTTCGAATAAGACGTCTTGCTACCCTCTCTCTCTTTATCTCACGATAGAGGGAGAGAGATAGAGGTGGAGCACGTTCGAATGAACTTATGAATGAAAGGGATCGGATGATAAATGGCGCGCTTTACCGAACAGAATGCTTCTCGGCTGGCTAAGCCGCGCGTCTGGCTGGATATTTTTTGGCGAGTTCTCGCCATGGATGTGTACTTCGAAACGAGCTTTCCTGATGGACGTGCTAATGGAAATGATGATACGTTTCTGCATTTTGGTGACAGACCGATCGTAAAGATTAATCGTTCACCGATGTAACGCGTTGTTTAATACCTCGACGAGAAATTGTCTTGGCTCTCGTACCGATGTATTTATATAATCTTACCGAGGTGTGGTGATGATGAAGCGATAGGAGAAAAAGCCTGCGGTGAGTGAGAGACCTCGTCGAAATCTCGTGCACCGGTAGGAGGAAGGAGTCTAGATCCAGCTACGTCCGATGGAAGCCGCGTGAAATCGCGAGACCCTTAACTCTCAACACCATAAATCCAGCTCGCGTAGCGTCATTAGCACCGAATAACGAGGACGATGTTATGGTTGTGCCAGCTGGCCTCCTTGCCCACAGCTCCCACACACACATACATGTCCGAAATAACAACACTCGTTGCTCGTACCGTAGAATTACAGGGTGTGCGTCACATTCCCTGGAGATCCAGAAATACAGCCCCGGTTACCGTATTTTCCACGAGCCTTTATTTAATTCTACTTATTTGCTTGGAGATTCCGCGATGAGATGAAATATATCAGAAAGGATATGGGGTGATAGGGTAAGGGACACAAATTTCGCCCCCCTCTCCCCAAAGGTTTTTTAGCATTTTTTTAAAACCAAATCAATTTTTTTTACCTTCACCACAGAAGTGAAAATTTCAAGATATTTTTCCATGTATCGTATTTTCTCCCGCGCTTGGTTAACCGAGAAGGAGCGTAAACAGGCTGCCGAGTACACGCGTTACTTGCCAGAGAGGAGGGATGCATGGACCGAAATCATCGTGCAATTACTCGCTCGTAAACGAGCGACGCTAAAGGAAGTTATGCGCCCGGCTAATAAAAGCAGCGTCAATGACACACGCACGGCGGTGTGGCAAAAAGCGTTAATGACGGCGGCTGGACGTATCCTGCGAGAGGATCACCCGGGCACAAAGTTATGTCGAGGGAACGCTCGCGCGTACTTGCACGTACGCCGCGTCATCGACGTCGTTACTATCTCTGAAGGAAAAGAAGAGATGAGTGTATATAGAGGGAGGACCGAGAAAATAAGAGAAAGAGGGAGAAGAGAGATCGAAGGGAACGACGGCAGCCTTTCCGCGCTCGGCCCATAAAGCTTTTCTTTTACCGCCAAGCACTATGCGGATAATAAGCGCATTAATAATTTATAACGTCATCGTTAACAGTTTTTTTTTTTCACCGGCCTTCGTCCACTCCTCTCTCTGTCTTTCTTTCCATTCCCTTTTACTATCTCTCTCTCTCTCGAAATCGTCGTCAGCAAGACCGCCGGCACTTTTTGATTTCGTCATCGATCTCCTCTAAAACGCCATACCTTCTCGTCGTCGTCGATCGAAGAGATTCCCTCCCTCCCTTCCCTTCTCTGGCATCCAAGGTACATATGTTTTCTAGCCGATTAACGATCCACGAGTCGGACAAATTAATTTCTCTCGCCGTTAAAGTCCTTTCGGCGCGTACGCCAGCTTACGGCGCGTTCTTTGTCTCGAGAGACGGCCGATCGGTTCGTTGCCTCGCGTTTGCGCAATTGCGTGCTATTTAAAAAAAAAAGGAGACCACGTTTTCCACAAGGCGGATGCAAGTATATATAGATATATGTAATATATATCGACGCTTTAGTTGGTATCTCGTAATGCGACGAAAGAGAGAAGGTTAACACAACGGCAATAATTTCGCTAAATCTTTCCTCTCTGGCACGCGCACTCACGCTTATTAATAATTTATAACACGGACTAATTACTACCGAGAAGAGAGAATAATCTTTTAAGATTGGCTTAAAAGTCTGAGCTTGTCCACCGGTAGCTCCGAGTTTCGTGCCTTCGTGCACCTGTTCTCTTTTTATCTCCCTCTCACTCTTTCTCTCTGTCTATCTATACATATCGTGTTCACCGTTTAATGGTCTTAGCGTAATTATCATTCTCGTTAAGAAAGGAGCCGAGTCTCGCGATTTCGTTCGATAGGAAGATCGTTATAATTTAAATTTAAGTTAATGGTCGACGCGAGCCGGGCTCGTTCTCGACGCCACTCCCAAGCTCGCGTTCGATCGATAATCTTTCGAGAAAATCAATAAATTCTTCGTCCGAGTGTTTTTTCCCCAATTTTGAGAGAACGTCAAGCTGGTATAAACTTGGCTCTTTTATCGAGATCGACGATCTCCGGTCGCCTACGGGCACGAAATTTTCCCGCTTTCGTACCTACTACGTCGCGTAATGAATTATACACGATAAATTCTTACGCAGGCGGTGTATCGTTCGGTCTTTATAAAAACGATCTCTCGGAGATATCAACGTCGCGGAAGGTTTCGATCCAGCCACGCGACGGCCCTTCGATGTGCTTACAGAAATGCACGCTTACAGAATCAAGAGAGAGAAGGGAGGGAGGGACTGAAAAAGTGCAGTTCGCATCGTTGATGCACGATTTAATCGCGTACATTCGGCTGAATTCCGGGGCTCCATCGTTGGCCCTGATATCGCGATCGTTAAGAAGCCAACGGTTCTTCTTCCTCGTGCGTAAAGCGCACGAGGTATATGTACGTCCACGTTCCAAGAGTAGAAGAGAGAAAGAGAGAGAAAGGAAGGGAGACATAACGAGAGTGGAAGATGACGGAGATTTCTGAGATACGCCGGAGGACGTTGTTCGGATGCTGCAGGGCGAAACGAGAGAGGAACGTCTCGCCTCGTCGAGTCTCCACGGCGATTACGTATCGGGCAAATCGGTTAGGTCGCGGCCGTTCCACTTTCGTGGACATGGAATCGCCAACGACGATATCGTTTTCGAGAGGTGAGCCACTAAAACGAGCGATTATCGTCGCCCCGCTATCGATATTCCTTCGACCTAACGAGCTGGCCTTTATCTTTTACACGTATAACCCTCTCTCTTTTACTCTCCTTTACCATCGTCGTGCTTCGCGCGCTACGTGACGCGCATAAAAATGGTCAGGTTCTTCTTCCGGCGCGATTTCATCGGCGTACACCCGTACCTATATGTATATATACGTTCGTTCGTACGTTGATACGTACGCGACGTCCATACGGACTCTATATTACGATGTAAATGCCACGTATGAAACGAGATTAAAGCCGGGAGGCGCGAGATATTACGATTTCACGGCGAACCGCTTTGAGCAACGCGCAGCTTCTTCGATTCGCGGCTTCTTCCTTCCTTCGGCTTTTACTCCTCGCATGACCAGCCACGCTTCTTGAACAACGAGCTTCGTTACTCGCTTATCGACTCGCCCGAACCTCCTTTCGTCTTTTTCTTGTTAGTTCCACTTAATAAATTATTGATTTACGTTCTCTCCTCTCCGGCGTGCATACCATCGAATGAGATGTAGCACGATGAGTGTCGTGTGAATTTATTTTTTAGAAATTTTAGTTCGGGTTGTCGTTATTTTTTTTTATTGTAAGCATGTAATCGTTAATTATGTGTAATGTGATTAAATAATGGTTATATAGTAATTTGTGGTGATTCGCTAATTCAATATAAGTCATCGGAGGCGACTCTCCTTTTCTAAACATTTACCCAAATTGGAGTCGATAAGATGCACCATCATCTAAATATAATTACCAAAAAAGAAAATGGTTCTCAAAGTTGACACTACCCAGCTTTTACATATTTGATTCTAACTATGAACGTATCTCGCGAGTATCGAAAATATCCTCTCTATTGCGTCGACGGAAAACACACTAGCGATAACGTGCCAAACGTTTCCGCGAACCGAAGCGGGTAGGTAGATATGCAAGTTAGATATACGTGTATATGGTAAGAAAAGACAGGCTGGCAGATCAACAAAAGCATATTTCGCATTCGTCGAGCATAAGCAGACATTAAGATCCGAGAATAGCTCGCGTGGGCAGTTCTCCCACGTGCGTTCTTACGTGTCATACGCGCGTCATACGAGGACACGAGGCCTCCTCCTCCCTCACCGCCTTCTTCGTTCGAATCGACTCGCTCGAAGGCACTAGCGCGCGAAGAAGGCGTAAGAACCCTCCGTACGTCGTAAAACAAAAGGGAACGGTATTTCCAAGCACACCTTTTCCCACTGGCTCCTACCGGGAGTCCTCCAAGAGACTTTACTGCGATTGCCTCGCGTGAGATGGAATTATGTTCTTTCTCATCCCTCCCTCGATCGTGAAACTTGAGAAAAGCTTGGCGTTATAGTAATCATGCGCATATACCCCTGTGTAATATCTGAGTCACTCGTATGCCAAATCGATTAACTCCACGAAAGAAAAAGTGACAAATTTTAAATATAAAGTTAAATAAATATTTTAGACTTAACTAGTCGCATGAAGAAAATGATTTAACTATTCGCATTTTTGCAGTGAAAGTTATATACCTATGAATATATATTATTATTTTTCACAGGCCAATAATATATGGTCATTTAACAGGGTTAATTGTTATTAAGGAAATTGATTTTGATTGGGAACGGTTCATTTCGTATCTCAGATTCTCCTATACATATATTTCAATAATTAATAAACGATTAATAAAATTTCCCCCTAAGAAATTTGACCTTCTCAATCGGCATCCCTATCCGTTCAACAAGCACGATTCTATTTTAACACGTGTACTCGTGATCACGATACCGCGATAGATTTCGTTTACAAGGTATAGCAAAACTTATCGTCATAGTTTATCGTTTTATCTCGAATTCTATAAACTTCGGAGGTACCGAGAGTATTTCGCAAAAAACCGGTTTCCTCGAGTACCTTCCTCCCTCCACTAGCGATACCAAGCAAGTATTAAATTTGATTTCCTCTTCATATTCGAGAGGATGCCTCGAGATACAAATATCGTGCCTCAAAGACGTATCGAGATGGGAGTCGGCTCGATAATCGTTGTACAAAGTCAGGAAAGAATACCCAAGAAAGAAAGAGAGAAAGAGAGAATTCATCGAGTATGGGTTGTGAATTTTGCGATGTAACAGCGAGAAGGGTTACCAAAGAAAAAGCAAAAGGTATACAATATATGTATAGAGAGAAAGAGAGAAAGAGAAAACGTAGGACCGCTCCCTCTCTGTGAATCTCGTTTCTTCGGTCCTCCCGCCGCCGACGACGACGTCACGTCGCGAGTGGACGGCCTCGATTAGAGCCACGGAATAAATTTCTGCGGAGTGTGGGAGCGAGCAGCCGAGGTCCTCGTCTCCAATTGACCCCACTTTGCTGCGAAACTCAAGCGACTACGCGGGCAGATTTCAGTACGTAGACGGGCACGCTTAGATTTTCGCAGATTACGCTTGCGCACCACAGGTAAAACCACCGACCGTAGATTGGAGAACGTCGTCCTTACCGTTGAGTTACGCTTGGATGAGTCGCTTCGAGACCGAAAAAAGGAGACTCTCTCGTACGTTCAACCGACTGTCCCCTACAAGTTAGTTAAAAAAACAACAATAAAAAAATATATCTAATCAAAAGTCATCCATCGGATCAAACCCCCTGACGCAAGAACGTAATTCCTTTAGCCAGTTTAAAAATCGAGATCACTGCTGACGTAGAGGATGATCGTTGTCGTTGTAACGAACCGTTGCGTACAAACATGGTATATAGACAACGACGACGTAGTGGGTGGCGATGGTCTTCGCGTGGCCGAGTCTTTAAACGTTAATTGAGACGAGAGCCGAGCGTTGGTGGTCTAAATTCTTCGCTATTCCGGGAAGGCTATTTTCAGATGTACGCATCTACGATGTCTGACAATTCGTCGAGTCTAAGGGAACGTAGGGTGGAAGGTGACAGCCTCGAGTGTAGGTGCGAATTTCATTACCCCGGCATTCCGCGCGTGAAACACATTCGAGTTAAGAACACCGTGCGGGTCTCCTCTTCACGCCAGTCTTCTCGGATTTGAAATCGTGCCATTCGCGCCTCGTCCCGCCTCGTTGCACATCGCCACAATTGCAACTTCAACGTTCGGAGTTTCCATTTCCTTCGCAAACTTTGTCTTTATAGTATTATTATACCTTTAGTCTCTGTTACTAATTTTAAAGCTGGAACGACCGAGGTAGTCGAAATGACTGGTCGAGTGTTCAGATTTTATTATATAATATATTCTATATATTCGATATTATTTATTAGTGATAACGAATAAAATGCTTTTTGATATTTAATCTACTGTCGAGTCTTTTGGATACCTACCACATTACTCTAGTCCCTTAATTAAGTATTAATTTGTAATTCAAGATTTAGTATACTTTTAGTATACTTATTGCTATTTTCAACAGAATCTTTACAGTTCCAATTTTTCTTACACCCTTGCAACCCATATACAAATACGTACCGAGCTTGTACCGTCGTCCAAAGACGAATCTTCGTTCTTCGGCTTTATTAATGTCAGACGTGTTCAATATCACTTAGATTAGCACGAAATTGTCGGGACAGAGTTCTCGATCCGCTCTGTAACGCCCACACGCGAAACGCCGTCGCGTCTTAAGTGGTTCCAATGAAAAAAGCGCACACTTAAGTCGCCCGGCCCTCGGCGGTTGCATTATAATTACTACAAATTGAATCGTTTAGCCGCTTTTAAGGTCGTGAGATAGTGTCCGAGAATGTAGCCCTCGAATAAATTCGACCCTTCTTCGTTCTCGATAACTCGGCATTGCTCTCCTACAACCTCGAAAGAGGTTCTCCCATTTTCCTTACGACAATTCGAACCTTTGTTCGATAAAATTATTTCAACCAAAATACATATGACACGGTTATACAAAACTATCGATATAAATACACACGAAGAAACGATCGTCGTTGATTCTCGAGGCACGTTGCAGGATCGAATAAGTGGTACGATTAAATCGACTTATTATCGCTCGGGGGTTCGATCGTCTACGTTGGTTTTTTTTCTCATGGGGATCGATAGGAGGTTCACTCCTTTTTCCCACACCGAATCGGACCCACTGCACGGTTATAAATCGACAAAGTAAATATCACTTTCCCCCCCAGGCTTTCTCGCTGTGGTCGATATGAATATTCATTCCGATAATGACGTGTATAATTGTGCTGCCGGCCTGGATCCCGAAGGTGGAGAGACAGAGAGAGAAAAGACGATGCTCTCAGCCCTACGGCAGACTTCGCGTAACTCGGTGGTTGATTCGAGCATCGGGACTGGAAAAGACGATTGCAAATCATTTGGTTACTCTCACAAGCGTTATCCCACGTACATACACGCGTGATTTAATATATGTATGATACACTTAAGACCAAGGTAATGTTGGAAGCCAATCGTGTCTTCGAAAAAATATCAAAGATAATCGCTTTCGATTCGATCGCTATCACGGATAACGACCGATCGAATAGTGGTGGATATTAAACGAAACGTTCCTATTTATCATTCTCGTTAAATATCTTATTTAAGATCGCTTCATCTCCTTCGTCTTCTCGGCTTACTCAAGGGGACAATCGTTGAATACGGAGAAGAGAAACGGAAGACAGAAGAGAGTGGCTGGAGAGAGAGACACTCGGAGTGAGATGTGTGGCAAGAGGGAGATCAGTAAAGTGAAACGTTTCAGGCACCCACGCGACCACCGACTAGATGAACTGTTTGTTGCTGCGTTTCAGTGAGTTATGGCCGGTCTGTGGCCCCGTACTACGAAGCCGCCGTATATTAGCGGCTGAAAGCCAGCAAATGAGATCCGGGAAACATTACAATTACCATCGCAAACAATATTCCACCGTGGCGAGCCGAGAAAACGGTTATTTACAGCCCATTATATTCGAGGGACAGCCGAGGGAATGAGAGAGAGAAGCTAAACGCGATCGTCCGAGGAGTACACTGGAATTTCAAAATATTTCGAACATTTCCGACATTTTATCTATTTCGAAAAGGATTCTCATTTATACAGGATGCTTCAGGTACGAATAAGAATGTAGAATTAATGAAATTTTGGAAAAAATTACGATAACAAGATCGTTCCCACTTGTTTTTAAATCCCATAAAATTGGCTTGGTCTCAAGAACGTCGTAGGAGCAACGCCATAGATTCACCTAAAGATAGAAACGTTCTAACGTTGACTTTGCATCGTCGCTCACGAGCGAAATATGACAAATTCCGCTTAGGTAGACCATTAACGCGACATAGGTCCACGAGCACGATGACAAATCTTCGTCGGCGTGGAAGAATAATGATGCACGGTACGTTCCATGCCTTTTTCAGGCACTCGAGCGTGCAATCGCTAGCACGGGCCAGAGAATTGTCTTATTATGTAACGTTCATCGGGGAAAAGCGCAATTTTTGACGAAAAGAGAAAATTTTTCCTCTGGGCAACTCTCGAAATGCCTAATAGCCGTATTTTACGTTAAAAGCGTTGGTGGTCACCACGGTGGTGGCGGCAGCGCTGGCTAGCTAGAGTAGGGAAGTTTTAAATCATGAAGAAAACGATGAATAAAACTATTCATTTGGCACGCTCGTAGATAAATCATAAGACGACGGTAGGCGTCGTTGCGTCGCGACATTGTGCGCGAATGACCACCTGTCCTACGTCTACTACACCTGCGTTAATGCTTTCGTGGATTTCGTACTTGTGTTCGTGAGGCAGTAAAATTTCTTTCTACTCTTTTTTCTCTCCTTCTTCCTCGTCTCGTTCTTTCCTTTTTCTTTCTCCGTGGTGCAGCGAAGCTCTCGTGCCGTACTTTAAGAGGATCCATCCTTAACGTGGCACCTTCATACGTCTTGCTTTACCGATGCAAGACAAAAATTGAACGATTCGCTGGCGAAAGAAAGAGAAAGATGATTACACGGCTAAACTATCTTATAATCCTCAATAAAATCTTAATCCCCGTCAGGAACATGCGCGAGAAGTCCCAATGAATTACGCCCAGCCGTTTATTTACGCGCTCGATCGCGCGCGTATCACGAGCTTCGCTTTTCTTCGAATTATCGTCGATGGTAGTGTATTAAATCAAAGTTAATCAGTGGCTGTCCACGTTACACGGAAGACTTTCCTCTTTTTTTTTTTTTGTCGGGATCTCTACTCGCTGATTACGAGGACGCATGGAGACACTTTGCCCGAGTCGCTAATATTTTTCTTTTGATGGAAGAAATATGAGTAGCTCATTTGCCGCATCGGTTAACGAAGGAAATTTTTATATTTTCATATAATTTATATACAAAAATTGAGTTTTATTTCACGTAGTAAAACCGAAATTACTTTTTTGCCAACCGAATAAATGAAAGCTTGTAAAAAATCATTTAATTGAAGAGTTTGTTACTTTATTTAACGATAACGAAAAGCTACAAATGTTTCTTCCCAAATTTGTTGTTGTCAATTCTCAATTTTCTTATTACGCATCGTCGAATGATGAAGCACCGTCCAGGTTACCTAATGCACGTACAATGGCGACAACGGCGCGTTCCATGCGCCAAACATAAATCTCCGAACAAGAAGGGCACGCGTATGCGTGAGTTTTACGAACGCTCGCCGTTATCTTGGCTTGTATCGCTAGGCCGCTCGCTAAATATGTTATAAATCCTCGCGTGCAACATTAGGGAATGCTTTGAATGCGCCTAATGTCGGTCGCTGACTCCTTCGCTCGTTCCTTATACACGTATGACGACTCGAATCTTTTATCTCGATCGTATTTCCGAGGTATACCGTCATCCAGGAAGAATTTCCTAATAATAATCAACGATTACTTGTCTATTTTAACCTCTTAACCCCTCATGCCGAGTACATTCGACTTTTGGTACAGGATTGCAGCAGGTATTCCGTATTATTTCTCTACTGGAAAAATATGTATGGGAATAAAAAAAATTAGAAAACAAGAAGTGCACTAATTGGGTTACCTCCTGTTAAAACGTAAGACTTTACTAAATACAATTTTCAACTGACCAAACGCAAACTACGTATTCGCATGACTCATTCTACTATTTCCTCCCGCACTAGTCCGTATAATACATAAGTAATGCATAAAGAACGGTGTCTATGCAACAAATACAAGGAAGTGAAACCGTCTAATAATACCAATTGACATACATGTATATTGAATTTTCCCTAAAGAAGCTAAACTTAGCAGAACTTCCATAAAATCGAAATACTTTCCAACGCGACAAATACCTCGAGAAATATTTTCCTTCGATCGTAAACAAATCGTCGAGAACGACCGCGAATTTAGACGACCCGAGATTGGACCTAGAAAGAGAAAGAGAGATACGAACGACTAGAATCAAAGCGGTCGAGAGAATGCGGTAGGAATCTAAATGAGACACAATCGTGGCGAACAATCGCATACCGACAGTGCACCGAGACTTTCTAATAAGCGCTTCTCGGCGCCAGTCGGCCTTGCTAGGACTACCAGTCGGGTACTCGAAACTAAACGGCCGGGCAGCCAGCCGTTCGACCGCGGCCACTCGACAACCTGTTGCTCTCTACTCTCTCCTACTGCTCTTCCTCCATCTTATCCGTCCCATCTATTTACGAAAGAATTATACCTTCATTTATCCATATTCCTACATTTATACGCTTGACAGTTCCAGTCGATAGTTATACCGAAGGTCGATAAAAATATAAGAGACCGAGGAGAGAACCGTCGTGTCTTCTCTTAACGGGCCATAAATGCATATCTTAAATATAGCCAAGCAATCGATCTAATGAATATACTTAAATGATAACGGGAGGACAGGTTGATCGATCGTTAAAATAAAGATGAATATATCGAAAGGAAGTGAACAAAGTAAGCTCGAGCACGACGTTAACACGTCATTACCGGTACCACCATATCGGTACTATCTTATGATAAAAGTGATATGGAAAAAATGATACGATGAAGGCTAATTATCCATGGTTATTTCGTTGTGATCGTTATGACGGCAACACCGAAAGTGCGATCGATTGGTCGGCTACCGGTTTCAAACACCTTTTCCATGATATCGGGTGCAAGCTTGTAGGGAACGTTCTTCATTAAGTATCGAAACTCATTGCGCTCGAACGCGTCTTTGATAATCGGTTTGAGCCTAGCAACCGCCACGTCAGGTTAATAAGCGTCTTCTCAGTGGCATCCGGTCCAAGAGGCGGCGTGCCCACCGACGTCAAAGGCTCTCCGGCATCACGTGTACCTTTGGTACGATTAAAATCTGCGAGTCTACGAATAAATGCGTTAAGATGGTCGTGGCAGTCGCTGAATGCATTTACGAAAGGTATATCGTTGGGACGAGGTTGGTCTACTTTCCAGTTTTCACGATAACGGGCACAGCAAACAGAATTTTCTTTAATTCCATAAATCTTCACACATTCGCGAGCAACGAGATACGATAAAAAGAAATATTACGCTCGAGAACGTTCGAAACTCTGCAAGTATATTAATAAAGCCGAGGGCGATTTTTATACGCGATGCATTGTAAGCGCGGGAGCGGTTAATTACTTCGATGACCACACAGAGCGCGCGCGCGGTTTAAAAAATCGTGCAATTATGCTAAACCATCAACACTGGGTCCGGCCCACCCATCTGCATAGTCCGTTCTATATACTCGCGCCCCCTTTTACGTCAGGGTGATACGACGTGCCTGGCATTCTGCACGTTCATCTCTCCACAATTTACGCGTCATGTGCTCGCACAGAATTTTTTTTTTTATCGATCATCCTTCTTTTTCCAGTCTCGTAAAGTCCAATCTCAAAGCAAAAAAAAAAGTAAAAGAAACATATTTTGAATTTTTGATAAAAAGACCGAGGTAAATCGAACGATTCGATTATAATTGAAGATTATGTAAATGATCCATAATGAAAAATCGAGGTTGTTGTGAAAATTGGTGAACCCGCGAACGTTCTAGCGACAGAACTCTCCGAGATATCGTTCCTTCCATCTCGCATCCTCTCTCTTTTTGTCCTGCCGCCGACGGACGTAGCCACGAGGCACCTGTTGCGTCCAGTTTCGAGTCATAGCCACGAGGCGACGCCAGCGATCGGTACAGATAGAAAGTAACATAGCTGATTCCTCCGCGTGGAACTATAGAACAAGTTCCTTCTTGTTTCTTGTAATATTTGTTAAACCCATAGGCAAAGATCTGATACGTCGAAGAGAAACATCATCCGGGAAACATTCGTCGCGAGAGTTAAAGATCTTAATTGTTTTAATCCTCGATTCTAAACATGGAACTCTCATAGGTAGGTATAGCAACAACTATCGAAGTATAATCGAGGCTAAACGGTAATTAAAGAGCGTCGTAAATTACATCGGGTATACCGATTGTAACACAGAAACCGTTGGTGGGTTTCTTTCGTAGTTCGAAACCTACCCGCAGCTCCTTTCCATAAATCTCATCGATCTTCGTTCACAGGGAAAGCCTTCCCCTCCGCGATGTACACGCGATAACTGTCGGGGCACTCAGCACGTTTCAAAAGCCGCTCGAGCAATAAATGTCGTGGTTTTCATTCTGAAAGGCTACGTCGTACTACTATCCCCCCACCTCCTTCTTCTCTCCCTCCATACATCCCTCTTCGCGCTCGTCACACGAACGGCAGAGTTCAAAAGAAAGAGAAAACTTGGCTCTACCTAAGGTAGAACTAACGAGCGCCCCGCTGTCAGAACACGGAACAATAACGATCGTAAGCACGAAGATTTAAGTGGAAATAAAAGAATTATTCGTTTGCCCGTTGATTCAATTAAGCCTCTCCTGGACGGTGGCTTCGTTCCTGCTTTTTACCTCTTCCACGCTTCTTCCAACAACCCTTCTCTTTCTCTCGCTCTCTGTTGCTGAAGGGAGAAACGCCATAAAGTTTCATTTCATCATCTCCAAGCCGTTTACTCGGACTCCCTCGGAATTTATAGGTTTATTAGCCAGCGAAAGCGATAATAATACCAAGGCCAGTCTCGAGAAGGAAAGAATGGACGCACGCTTCTGAAATTTATTGGAATCGAAAGGGTTACTCCTTCTAATTCTTACTACTACTCTAATTTCGGTCGAGCACCTGCTACTAAGGTGTGGCTGACACGTGTAGGTAGAGAAAACAACTTTTTTATCAGTGGAGTTACAAAATTCGTTCATCTCCCTTTTCATCGTTTCGACCATATTCGTGTTGGTAACAAGAAGCCTGAGCTTGGAGTCGAGAGCAAAGACAAAATTCACGCCGCGTGACTCGCGTTGTCTCCGAAGTCAAGGCACGGGTTAATTGACGGTAGCGGATTCACGGGGGGTGCCGCTTCTCTTCGCGCGCTTATTATCGTTCATTTTAATTAGAGGTTACTGCCGACTCTCTTACATGGAATGGCATTTCGGAAGGATACGTTGAAAAGCGAGACAAAAAGCGAAGAAGGGTAAAGAGAAAGAAGAAAATCAGCGGGACGTCCTCGTGGAAAGGTGAAGTTTCGCGTTTTCGGAGGCCGGCTGGTGGTCTTAACCGCGAAAAAAGGATACGTCTGGTGATCCTGATTACGTACGACTGTTAAAACTACCACCACCGTTACTAATATCATCTTCTATACGTTCTTCGCGTATCCGAGAAACGAGGAAGCCCCGCGGCGATACGAGAGAGTCTTCGTCATGTTTTAAGAAACCCCCACCTGCGTCATCTTCTTCTCCACCTTCTTCTTTCACTTCTTCCTTTGACTCTATCAGATCCCCGAGCTAGTCTAGCCACGACAGCTCCTGGATTCTCCTTAAACCCGATGCCCTGCCGTTCGGTACGCGTCCCGTGGTGAATCTAATTCCTCTAATCTCGAAGACAGAAGATATCTGTACGGCATATACGCTTCTTCTCGTTGGAATTACGCGTGATACGAGTCACGATCGTAAAGTAACGCAATTTAATTATCAATTTCTATTGCGTAGTGAGATCTGGGACAACTTGCCCCACCCTCATTTTTCCCCATCCAAATCATGATGCATAAATCAGGATTTTTGTCAAAAATCGATGCATCTCGAATTTGCCCGATCAAATACTCGTTCGAAAGAGGAAAGTCTTTTCTTTACGAATATGCAAGTCGCGTTTCAATAAGATGGCTGGTTCGAAAGTTACAGCAATTTTTCTCTTGAAAACGACCCATACTCCGACACTTAAAAAATTTATTTTTCAACACTCAGCAACGATATCGAAAAACGGACAACGGGACAGTATTCTGCATGCTTTCTTCTTTCTAAATCTTGATTCATACATCAGGATTTTTGTCAAAAATCGATGCATCTCGAATTTGCCCGATCAAATACTCGTTCGAAAGGGGAAAGTCTCTTCTTTACGAATATGCAAGTCGCGTTTCGAAAGGATGGCTAGTTCGAAAGATACAGCAGTTTAAAGCTTGCAAAAGACCCGTACTCCGACACTTAAAATATTGATTTCTCATAATTGCTTAACGATATCGAAAAACGGACAACGGAACATTATTCTGCATGCTTTTATCTTTAAAATGAGCCATTAAACATTGAAATCGGCGGTGGTGACCATTTTGGCAAAAATCATGATGCATAGGTCAGGATTTTTGTCAAAAATCGAAGTATCTCAGATTTGCCCGATCAAATACTCGTTCGAAAGAGGAAAGTCTCTCCTTTACGAATATGGCAGTGTGGTTTCGATAGGATGGCTGGTTTGAAAGTTACAGCCATTTTTCTCTTGAAAACGACCCATACTCCGACACTTAAAAAATATATTTCTCATCACTCCGCAACGATATCGAAAAACGGACAACGGAACAGTATTCTGCATGCTTTCTTCTTTAAAATAAGCCATTAAACATTGAAATCGGCGGTGGTGACCATTTTCGCAAAAATCATGATGCATACATCAGGATTTTTCCTTGGAAAACTTGCCCCATGGCGTGAGACAACTTACCCCGCAGCGGGGCAAGCCCTGCTCTCCCCTACTTTCCGAATACCTCAAATACCCTTCTTACGATATTTCCGCGAGAATCGTCCCACGAAGGTGAACCTTTTTCGAAAGAGAAGAATCCAGGGTCAGCCCCCCGAGGGATTCCACGCGTCGAACAATTAAAATCTTTTTAATCGTTCCATCTAATTGCACCCGAATTAGAGATGCCGTCCATCGGCTCTCTGGGCCTCTCCTTGGGCTCCTTGATTATCGTTCGTCGTGCGGACGAAATAACAGACGGATAGAGAAGCAGCGAGAGAGCGAGGAAGAGAATTGAACGTTGTAACGTAAGAAAGAGATAGAGCTGGGCATCGAAGAAGGACACGGGCCAAGGGTGGTAGAGCGAAATGTGTTCGAAGCGAGGGGAGCACTTAGTGGAATACGTCTCTCGGTGATTATTGCCCGTGATAATGATCGAGTCGCTGCAAGTTGTCTATGGCGTGATTGTAGGTCGCGTTGGATCCTTAGGCTATGTGCGAGGGTGGTTATTAAGGGCGACTGGTTCCATCTTGAAAGAAGAACTCCGAAGATCCCAATGGTAGACAACATGATCGAACGTTTCGAATAAACATTTATGAAAAAAGATCATAGTCCCTTGTACCCAACCAATGGAACGATATCACGCATTTTGTCATTCATTGCGATTATTAAGCAAACGATCGTTAGTATGATCTAAAGACACGGACCAGAATTTCAATTTATATTCTGTAAATATTCTTTTAAGTGCTATCTCTCGACTGGGTCGCATCCCCTTTAAAAATGACAGGGCTCAAACGACGATTTGACGTGCTTAACGACGTAAAGATTTTCACGGGCGACGTTCCCTCGTTGAATTCTTTATTTGCGAGTTAGCTATTCTCTTTCGAACGTATTTACCCTCGAGAGACAATGTAATAGCCCGGTAATTAGGCGAGAACGATTAAAACTGGACCTTAATTGGCCACATCGTAGAGGCATTCGAGTGATTTGCACTCGCGTGTTTCTCTTTCTCTCTCTTTTTAACGTACACGTATATCCGTACGCTCTCTCTCGTTCTCGCACACCCACCATCGAGGCGCATAGCGCTCTCACCTTCTTTTTCTTACCGCTTCTGCCCGCGCGTTACCCTTCGGCGATAAATCACCTTACCTCGTGTAAGTAGTAACTAGTAACCGATTCGCATTTGTACGACTCTCGTGAGATATTAGCTATTACAAAGAGTTATGGCGAGAGAGAGCGCAAGAAGGCACCCTCGCCCTCTCGGCTACGCCAGGGTGGCAATGACTGTGATCCCGTGTGATAAATCGCATCGTGAAAGCACGCTCGTTGTCGATTTTCAAACTGGCTGATTTTTAAGCTACGTCGTCGTATTCTTTGGTAAGAAGTGAAAAAGAATAAATTTAGAAAATTAGGAAGGTATTTCTTTTAGGTCAGAAACATATGTTAGATAATAGCTGGTCACGAGCCTCTTTGGATTTCTTCGAAAGAATACTAAGAAAGTTTAGCTACGAGATCGTAAACTAAACACTCGGTTAAACTATGCTAATAAGCGTTGTTTTACACCTGTCTTCGAGTGACGAGCGTTTAGTGTCCCCTAGTAGTTATTTCTTAGAAAATGTCAAAAATTCATGCAAATACTTTCAACGTGATACCTATAATAATGTTCTAGCCGTTTAAAGACGGAAAGATTTTTTGTGACCATTTCGCAAAGAAAAGGTGGAGTTCCTTCGCTATTCATCGCCGTGGGCGACGACGATATTTTTGTCACGCGAACATTTCGCTCTCTCGCGAGCTACGGGGCATAACGACAACGAAATAATGATTTCATCTAATGACTATCCTTTAGGAATCGCATTAACGCTGGACCCGCCTCGACTTTCTTTGAAAAACCCTTTTGCTACGTAGACACCTCCAGGTGTTACTTTCGGGCACAAATTTTCTTACCTTCTCTCTAAAAAATAAAAAAAAAAAAAATGTAATTCGCGTTAAGGAAAAAAAAACAGTCCTAGCAGTAATCAATCATTCGAATAACAATTTATTTAAATTGTTGAATTCCCATTCTGGCCAAGAAGAGAGGGGGGACAAAAAAGAGAAAAAGATTTGGAGAGACATTATAAGCGTTTCAACGCACTTTATTCAGCCATCAGAAACGATTATGTCTTTTGGTTAGCGTGGCGACGCCTCGAGGTCCATGTTCGTCTTTCACGAGATGAGAAATTTCCAAATTTCGTTGGGTCCACCCTCTCGAACGCGTCGCGCACGTCTCTCGGTCGCCGCCGGTCTCTCTTTCTCTCTCTTTTTCGGACGACGACGCGAAATCATCTTAAGCGGCAAATTACACGTATGCTAAGTGGACGCGATTCAAATTATTATTATCATCGTGCAGCACGCCTGCCACGGAATTGCCCTTCCGAGAATGATTATACTCGGGGCTGGCTCGGGGTGGCTTGCCTGTGCCGCGTGCGTACGCTTCGTTTCGTTTCTCCTTTCGAACTCCTGTCCTCATTTGAATGCGATTTGAACTGTCAGTGGTACGCATTTTTCTCAAATTTTGACTAACATTGCTGGCTTGCTTAAGAAAAAGGATTGTTTTCCATTAAATTTCTTTACCAATCGATTACTCTCAATTGCATTACATTTTTGTATAACTTCCTTTGCACTCTGGCAGACAATATTTGGCATTGTACTAGAAATGCACCTCTAAAGTATAGAATTGTAAAATAAATTTATGATTTATCTAAAAAAAGTTCGAGTACGAGTTGTCGAGTGGCACTCGACACGAAGTTGCCGCAGAAAGTGGCCGAGTCAGATTCGATGCGGAATGCTAAGGGTTGAATGATATGTATTTTAAGAAATATTAAAACTAATGATATATAGGTTGACCCTAAAACTAATAATATCAAATGATAGATATTTCTAAACGATGGGATGAGAACCACTGAAGAAATGATAGAGTATACAAACCGATTCGTGGGCTCGAGCCCGGATTGAAGGCGATTCTCGTAATACGTTATTAATTTGAATGCCTCGTGCGTGATGAATTATTTAACGATGTGATTAGCCTAATGCATACCGAGTCCCTTTCTTTCTTTCTTCTGTTCTTTCTGGTTTACCAAGCTAGATAAGTTTTTCGTGATCTTGGACGAAGCATTAACCGCTCACGGGCCTCAATTCTTTTAATTGCCACCACTCGGAGTAGAACTGTGAATCTTTCCAAGTATAACGTTTTCCTTATTTTTTTTTAACTTTTATACTCGAGTGTACTTTAGAGTAGAAATAAATGTAATAAAAACACAATTCTAATATTGTGGTTAGGTTTCTAAAAATGTCACGTTAAGCTAAGGCCGCGTTGGTCAAATCAATGATTCCCATCTTGGAGCAAATTTTGGCTTCGATATAACACGATACGTTGATAACGTTAGTCAATTTTTGGCATAGCCCAGAAAATCATGCAATATGAATGCCGTGTTCTACAGCGATTGTTTCAATTTCATTTGATCACCTTCTTTCCTTTGCATGATATTCAAATGAGACAGTCAATCGAATCCCATATTCATGCCGGTTATTAATCTACGTTTCGAAAGAATGAAAAAGAATCTGCCAGACCTAAAAGTACCTTCAGGGACATTCCAAAGTCGAGGATAACAGAGATGGTGAGGAAGGTGTACCAATCTGCCCGAAGTGAACTCTTTCGATGGATCGTCAAAAGCGGTCTCCTGATGTAATTGGGGGCTCATAGTTTGGCCCCCGGTGAAAATACTTCGAAAAGTTTTCTCTACCGAAGATGAACTCGAGTCTGGCGAAGGAATTCGTCGAATCGACAGATGGTACTACCTCTTTCGCGCGTCAGACGCCGCGGAATTTCGTGGGTGGGTCCAAAGACCCAAAGAAGACGTGTCCCCGGGCGTCAAGAGTGAGAGGATTTCAAATTATAATGATTATTCTACTCTGGGATCTTTTGGTTAAGCTTTTTGTCTTTTCACCGAATAGATACCCTAAACTCTAAAGGACCGGTTTTTTTTTTTAAGTTAGAAATAAGTAATCTAATTTCTGGCATGGTATTTCATCCATTTCAGATGGATAGTAATTAAATTAAAAAAATCATTTGAAAAGCAATATGTACAATAAAGCAATATACACATATGACTAATTGTGTGCTATTAATTACTAAGATTACCACGTTGGAACGAGAAGGCCCTATCCTAATCTAATATAAATAAGCATGCACAAGAACAAAATATATAAAGAGAAATATTCTACTCACGAATAAACCCTTGAAAGGATTTATTCATGGTCATGCTCGTCAGCTAGGTACTTTAAAAATTACAACCAGTAACCCATACCGATTCGGACCTTTCGTCCTCGGTATGATTGGGCACCGGAGAGACTTAAATTTGTTAGCTCACTACTTCCGAAGTTCTACGACGGCTCCAAAACACTCGTCCGCGGTGTGGGTTGAAATTGAGGGAGGTTGATCCGTAGGAGGTTGAAAATGAAGTGAGTCGACATCGAAGTAGGTTGAAAAAGCTGCAAGTTGATAACTAAGCTGGCCAGTCCCTCGATGGGTGAATCTGCTATAAGCTCGATGATTCTCCATTGCAATTCTTCTTTTACAGAATGATGATCTGAAAGAAAACAAAAATCGAACTCACTATTACTTTTGTTATAATTAAAAATTTAGACATTATTAATTAAAAAGTATAGAAATATACTTACTTGAGTCCTTGTAGATCTTTGCATGATTCGATGACTAGAGGATGATGGACAGATTCCAATTTCGCGATGCGAGATAATCCGAGTATCGTGTTTCTAACTGGTGACTCCATCAAAAGTATTTATACTTTGCACTGAAAGTACAGATACCATTAGTAAATATAATAAACAATTATTAATAATAGTTAAGTACATTAGAATGAAAAATTAAAAGATAAAATATGTATTATACGAAAAACTCAACTGATGCTTCTGTACTTACCGAAGTATCGCATTACAATGAGAAGGACCGTCCTCCATGGCCTCGATCAAAGTGGAACGTTCGGCCGTGTTTTGTTTACATCTTCGAGCGGAGTCGAATTTCTCGAAACTGAAAGCCGAAAGAGCACTGCTCACCGTTCGTTCACCTACCGAATTTTTTGCACCTATCTGTATCGAGCCATGCTTTAACTTTTTTTCATAAGAAACTTACCTTTACGTATTACGTGACCAACTTCGAATAGAAAACGATGCCTAACCTCTTCCGTCTTAAATTTGGGCGATCATGTAAACTGTGGAAGCTAAAAAATACAAAATAGGTTAGTACGGACTATGATATACGAATGCATATCATATACATATATACATATGTGTGTACTTGTGTGTGCATATATATATCACGTATATGAAGCTGAAATATAATATAAATGCGATGTATTATTTATAAAAAGTAATTAATTCTTGGTACTATAACGCTGAAGTATGACAAAACTATCGATATCATGAGAATAAGAATCGAACATGGAGAAAAAAGCTATGACGTCGAACCTCACGGAAGGGACGCCAAGACGCCGATTTTATTTTCGTGAATATTTTTTTAACGAGGCGATGGTTCGTCTTACGTACACTCTCCTATAGAGATCGAGTCTTTAGCAATCTTTTGATGGGTTATAGAAAGGTGTACGTTGGAAAAAATATGCTAATTACCTGTAATTAACGAGGAGACCGCGAAACTTGTCACAACTTGATAGCACCCACAGAAACAACATGGCGTTAAAATCGTGCCGCCAAAACAATTGACGATTAGCGCCACGCAGCGCCGTCTTTAGCAACATTGGTACCCTGGGGCCAAATTTTCATTGCGTCCTGGATCGGTTGCACTTACAGGAGGAAATAACTTTTTCTATTATGTTTTTTGGTTATAAGTTTATAACGATTTAAGAACATATACTGGTAAATATTCTAATGAAGTCAGTGAATTCCAAATTTTCAGCAATTTCATTTTTATAAGCAGAAGTGCCCTAGGGCGATCATCCTACAAGGCCCTACCCTGAAGCCGACAGTGGCGCCACGATCGCGCATTGCGGTAATTTGCGCAAGGCGGGCTTGAAAATTCAAAACTTCCTTTTTGATTGCGTCTAGGTTACGTCTTATAATTATTTATTTTCTATACAATTTATATAGTAATTATAAATATTGTTAATTATGCTATATAAACTTTTAACTATAATTCCTACCGTTTCGGTAATGCTATTGTCTTATTTCATTCCAAACCGATAGTGTCGCATGCGACACTAAAATGGTAAAGGGGCTACGTGACTCTCAAACATTTGGACACTTATACCTCCTGTGTGACATTAACTCTAAAAAAGAGTACAGTAATTCTTCTTATTAATGTAAAAATAAATACTAATGACTCTTTCCGACAGGATAGTTAATTTGTCACCCATTAAAAAAATTCGTTATTAGCTACACATCGATTTTTAAAAAACATAATTATTCTATTTCCAATTTCCCGATCGCAGTAATTCGAATCGTTTATCCTCAAAATATCCTGACCTACGCGTTGAACCCTTTCTTACCTCTGCCACGAAATTGCTACTCCGAAAATGAGGGTCGTAAGGGAAGGTAAATCGCGTCGGGCGCCGCTGGTATCTTCATTCTTATTAATTTTTTTAAAAGTAGGACGGTTCTACGCGAGCATATCGCTTAACCTAGACAATTTCACGGAATTTCACCCCACCGAAAATCGTTCGACCTTTACGTGGGTGGAAGATTAGATAATCGACGGTCATTATTAGAACTTTAAAAATATATATCTATACTAATATAAAAAAAAAAATTGATCGTCTACTTACGTCCGTGAGGTTCCACGTAGAGAGCGAGCAAAATAATCTCGCTTCTTCTTCTTCATCATCGTTCGGCTACTCTAATCGCTCTTGATCATTATAGAAACGCTTCCGAAAAAATTTAGCCCCCCCTTAAGTCAATTTTCTTCGACGCCAAACGAAAAGCGATTTAATAACGCAATTTTTATTGTTTAAATTAGACGTGATAGTTATTATAGTCGTATCTACAGGAAAAGTACAAAGTTATAAGTTATACTATATATATAATATATATATATATTAATCTGGTAATAACCGTATAGTAAGGGGGAGATTCCATTTTTAGAAGTTATCTTTTTCTTCTCGCACGGCATTCGTGCGATCACGACGAATGTTTCATCTTCGGAAACGCGAAAGGTGAGTAAGGGGGATAGGGAGTTTTGTGAGTTTCAAACACGTTGATGGGAAAAGTGTTAGCCCTCGTGGGGTAGGAGAATGGGGGAGTTGAGATAGGAAGAGATAGCGAGTCGAAGAGACGAAAAATACAAAAATAAAGTGTGAATCGCCGAAAGCAGCCACGACAGAAGGCACGACAAATTGCTACACGGAAACGACGTTAATCGCACTAGAGGTTTAACCTTTCTCTATCTCTCAGTCTAAATTCGTTTTATAATATCTTAGACCTCGAGTACGATTCGTCCTTTGCCTTGGTAATATTGGGCTTACACGAAACTCTATTTTAAAGAAGCTGAAAATGACTTCTTACTTTAAAGGCTTCGTGGAAACCGATATGACGGTTGAGGGCAAGCGATTGTATGTACGCGATGAAGAAGATGAAGTCTCGAAAATTTCAGAGAACACTCGCCTGATTTTTTTTGTTTTTAAACATTTATATGTTCTTGAAATACGCTTCTAGCAATTAATGTCATAGTCTCGTTAAAATAAATGATAAATCGCAGGTGGGTCAGACGATAGTCCTCCAGATTTTCCTCGAAACTCGTCCATTCATAAAATACCCGTCTCATCTACCATCTCTCGTCACTTGCCACTTTTTGCTAAATACTAGCCTGGTTTCTATATCATTCTCACTGCTCGTTCACGCTTTTTCTTCATCGACGAATGGAGAATATGTGCACGCGGTTAACAAACAAACAAGAAATTAAGAAGAGTCGGTATAGTTTGTCAAGTATCGAACCGGATCTCTACTAGGGAAATTTACTAAAACGATTAATATTTACAAAGGAAACGAATCATTCGGAAAAGATACGAAACGACAAAAAGGATGGAAATTCTCTTTCGGCTTTTTCTTTCTTTTTACGACTACTCTCCTCGAGCTTTGGCGAGCGCGGAAAGCAAAACTTAAGTTTCTAAATCATCGATGTTAGAATTCTACTACGTTGCTAAATGTTCACCGAGAATATCTCGTTCATTCCTTATCGATTATCGTGATTTTTATATATTCATTTTGCGCGATGACCGACGACGCACCTCGTCGTCCTCGTTCCATAAAAAATAGCGACACTGCGAGTCTGCTTTTTTATAATACGAATAGACATACTTATAAACTATATATTTATATATATATATATACGCTTAATATTTGTATATTTGGCGTGAATCGTAAATCGTTAAAGATGAAAAATCGTAATGAATCGTACATGAGCGTAGTTATCGTGTGCGGATTAGTATTATCTGGAGAAGTACAAATTAACATTTAAAAAAGAAACGAAACATGTTAAATTAATCACGAAATCTTTTTTGAGAAATAAAACTGTTAAAAAAGAAATTACATATCGTTTCTGCGTTGAATAAAATCTTTCGACGATAAATGGATCGTGATAATGAATGAAACAGAAGACGAGAAAAAATAAAAGAATAGAAAGAGAGAGCACTCAGAGATTAGAACTTAAAATACGTAGACTGTACAGTAGCACGTATTCGTCTACATTTGATGATTTCTTAATCATTACGTTAACGTATTTACATCACTACGTAATGCGACATGTAATCATATAAAAAAAGAGTTAAAATAGAGCGAGACAAACGCGAAATCCTACCCGACCTATGCTATCTTTTGTATAACTCGGCCCTTCGAAGAAACAACCGCCCTTCTCTATTTCCACCTTCGCTCGCTCACGATAACGCATTTTACAAAACAAAAGGTATCTTCGTTCTCCGTTTTAAGTATCGCAACGAGCTCGCTCGTTCGCAGTCTTATAAATTCCCATCACATTTAGCGATTTCGTGCCACCAAAACAACATCTTTTATATAAATATACGATCGATCGTTGATCTCGCGCGCTTATCGTTGCCGTTGCTACTTCATTCGGTATCCTGTTCTTCGTTGAACAAACGAGATACTCTTAAAGCGTGTAACGATATTACGTTTAATCGCGTATCATACCCATTCCGTGTAATTATAAACTCGATCGTTTGCCTCGCGCACGCACGCAGTTTTAATTGGTCATAATGAAGCACGGAATACGCGGTTTAGTGCAGGTCGATCGTTCCACGATCCGTCAGTTTTTATTTTCTCTCGTTAGTCTTTAATTAGGAATTAAAATCCTTAAGGAAAAAAAAAGTCGGTTCGTGTGATTCGCGTAGAACGAGCGACCTTGCGATGGATGATGATCTTAGATAAAAAAAGGGTAAATAAATAATAACGTATATGACGCGAGAACGATCTCTCGATCCTTTCCCCTTCTATATCGGTGGCAAGGCCCACAGTGTCGCGGTCTTGTCGGCCGACGTACTGAGAAACGAGAACTCCGTTGGATGCCAACGCCCGGAGATCACTTTGTCCTGATGCTGGGCGACTACGACGCTTGGTAGAGGCATCGTTAGGTCACCTAAAATCATATTACGAGTTAGATCATTTTTGTTGTTACATAAAATCATACAGAAGTTTGGACAGTAATCTTGTTTGGAAAAGTGCACCAAAAATGTTGACCGTAAGATTACGTAAATGGGTCTACTTTCGCTTTCCTTTTTTTCTAAAGTAAAACTCGATAGATTACATAATGTCAGAATTCGTTTGAAATGCATTCCAAGCAAGCATTTTGGTGCAATATCGAAGTCAGTTCCGACGTCTGATTAAAAAATACCTTGGAGGTCCGTGAGTACCAACTTATTATCGTATCCACCCGTGAGTAGATAATAAGCCGATGGTGAGAAACGTATGCTTCGGATGTCAGCAGCATGGGGTTTGAAACATTGAACGGTTCTTCCACCTCGAATATCGAAGAGAACGCAGCTGCTATCTTCGTGTCCAGACACTAAAAGACGTCCAGAGGGATCGACGCAGAGAGCAGCTACCGGGCTGCCGACCTGCAAAGGAATCAAATGCTGCTAAGAGAAATAATACTGATAACTTTAGACATAGACGACGAAGACGTCCGATAAAGATTCGATCCTATGTGTGTGAAAGTATATGTGTATGTGTGAAAAAAGAGAGAGTGATCGGATGAAATGCCGTGCGACTTAAAAAACGTAGATCGAAGATTTATCGGACGTGAAACTGAAAACTTAACGAAAAGAAAATTAAATGATGTCATGCCAGGCGCTTTTCTTTCAAAGTTTCTTGATGAATTTGATTTATTATTATTATTCGATGTTGGGTTAAAAGGATAAAGAATTGAAATACCTTCTGCAGTGACGTATGGAATTTACTTTATCGACGAGGTAGAAGCGGCGAAATAGCGAAAAGAGAGGAGAGTGATTCGACAATGAATAAGATTGACTCACCCTGCTACCAGGTACGGTCGCGGGTGTGACCATATTGACGCAACCTCGCGTTCTAAGATCCCAGAACCTAACTGTCTTATCTTGCGATCCGCTGACAAACATGGCACCACCCCAGTTATAGAGAGTCAAGACGTGACCGCTGTGACCGCTAAGAGCTTGGAAAGGCGTACCCGTCGTACAGTCGGTAACGTAGATCTTGCAGTCACCGGCACCGCCGCTGATAAGCAGACTGGATTTATTCGAAGTGTCCTCCAGGAAGCATAGATCACGAACCGTACCATCGTGCATCGTTAATTCTACCTCTTGGCCTAAATCGAAATAGTATATAAATATTGGTGAAATATTATTTTAAATAGAATTAAATATTAAAATTTGAAATTAGTTTTATCAGAGTAAATTAGGACAAATATTTGTATTTATTCTGAGTGTAAAGAGAGAAATAAAATTAAAATACAAACAAAATACTTACGAGACTATCTATCTAACATAATAATCTTTATAACATAATCAAAAAGTTTTTATAGAATCAGATAAAGTATTACTTTCTAAAAATAGAACACTTATTTACCTTCAAGATTCGAAGTATCGGCATTAAAACGCATAAGCTTAACCGTCTTGTCGTTGCTTCCGGTTGCCATAAGCTGACCATCCGGTGTCCAAGCGAGACAATATATCGAGCCCTTGTGATGCTTCGTTCTCTTGAAGAGAACAGTAGGCTGATAAGTTTGATGATCCTCCCTGCAAAACGAAATTCCCAAGATCAATTATCGATCTCTCACCTTCCTAACTACTTCCATCGCCCTCGAGAATAGAAGATTCGATTTCCCTCGTGCGAATCCGTCAAACTCTCGAGAAAGGAAACCCTCCGGGTTCTCAGACGTCACTTTCTTTGTGATAAAGCTAGTCTTCTTTCCCAGCCTTTATTTAAAACGTTAGTCCATTAAACGGGACGTAGTAGTGAGAAGCGTGGGAGCGCGTTTCGATTCGGTGTTAACGACCAAGGAGAGAAAAAGGGAAAGAAGAAGAGGATGGTGCTAATTTTAACTCGCTACTTTCACGATACCAATTTTCGTATGTGTATGAATATATACAGGGTGTCCCAAAAGTCTATCGGTCCAATATAAAATAATATAATAATTAGAATTAACTCATTGAGTCTAAGTGCCGAAAGGTCCACCTATAAATGTATTAAATAATGACTTAGCTAATGGTTTGCTTTCATACTCTTTTTCTGAAACCAGACTTTTGAGACACCTTGTATATCTCATTCGACCGATCTTCGCTATAGGACACTTTATAAGAGCAGACCAGTTTCAAACGAGATATAATACCGATAGCACGCAATCGATAATAGTTTCATCCTCCAAGCCGTAAATGTAGAACGCGTAATGGACTCCGTAATTCCGTAAGAATAACAGACATCGATTTCCTTTGACGTGGAAGGAAACCCATCGATTTCTCGCGGAAATCCTGTCCATTCTCTCATGAATTATAGAGAGATATCGTCCAGTACTTATTTCCGCGATTCGATTAAGTCACACTTTGCAATTTACGATTTCTCGCTCGTCCGGTGGGAAACACTGCTTGCAGAGTGTCCCGAGTCAAAACGTAGCTTATAAACTTCGTTTAGACCCTCCATATTCTACAAATGTAAGTTTTTAAGTGTCTAAAGCCTACAATTGTAGGTTTTGGAGCATTTGTAGGATCAAACCGAAATTAAAAATTCGACTCGAGGTATCACAGCGCATAACTATAAATTTCCGCTTTCTACGCGGAGCTCGCCTCACTCTATGAGTATCAAAAGTGTTGCCACAAAAACAAGCAAACTGGTATATTTACCCAACTCATGATTCTGTGCTAAGTTTTGTAAGTAATATTTAAGAAATAAAAATGGTAGACCATTCTAGGACATTAAGGCGAGAGCGTGCACGCATATCAGACTTTTTTGGGATTGAACAGGTTCATATCGCGTTAATTTGCATTTCTGCACGCGCCTACTTTCGTTGCTTCGTACAAAAAGTCTAAAAATACTTATGGAAACCGGCGTAAACGACATTCTAAACGATTTCAAATGCTGGCAAGGAAAAAAACAAAGCTTTCAAAGGTAAAAAGTCTCTCACCTGACGTCATGAAGTTTCGGATATGCGCATATTCGAAGCGTCTTCGAGTTCGATCCCACGGCATAGAGTTTACCGTGAGGGTGAAATTCGGCACAACGAACGGCCTGCACGTCTTCCAAAGCGGTGACTGGAACGAATCTCGGTCTTCCACCATTACTGCTTCCATTGCTTACGTCGAGGTCCGGTCTGGGCTCTTGCTGCAAAAGAGAACAGATCTCATATACACTTTTTCCATTCATCCCCGAGCGACTAACATCGAACTCAGCTCCATTCAATAATTTTTTTAACATAATTTTCTAATTAAAATGATTAGGGAATATAAAAGTTAACATTATTTCGCTTGATATGTAAAATAGTTGAAGGGAAAGATCTAGCAAGAATCAATGAAGCGTTTGGCCAAATGCGTAGATTTGGATGGAGTCAGTTTTCAGATACAAATCACTTAATAAACTAGTTTTAGCGCAACACCCATCGACATTTTCGTTTAACTCGCTAACCGTAAATTCATTTGGCCAGTTGTCTTGCACAACGGTGCGCGCTTCGCCACGCTTTTACTTTCAGCTTCCCCGACTTCGTCGGACAGTCCGATTATCTTGATGGACAAATTAGCAAAGCAAATGAGTGTTGCCCGTTGTTCGCTCGGGAGCCCGAGCAAGACGAGATCGTGCTCGCGTTCGTTTTCACGGAGTCCTACGTCTAACGGTGCAAGGAACACGACGTTGTGCGATTTCACGTTAGGACTTAATTTGCCATCAAGATCGACTGCCTGCTTATCCATACCAATATTCGTTCCCCTAGGATATCCAATCAAACCTTCTAAATAAACTGTTCTGACGTAGTTATGCATCATTCTACGGTCGTTGACGTTGTTTTACGTCATTTAAGAAATACGCAGCCCAGTTGTTGCTATACAATTTTATTAGTCAATTTAATGTTTGTGGTTTGCAATTTTAATTACTATTACATCTACTACGTTATAATATTGGCTATTTGTCTTAATATTTCGTGGCATTTATTTTTGGTAATCTAGCCGACTACGAAAGAATTAAAATAACAATGTCCGATGTGTATCCTTTATACGTTCGTCATGGCGATTCGAACATCCTCGTGGCGCAAGCCGTACAGGACAGTATACTTTACAACCGATGGTCACCTAACAATTTAGTTACATAAGTTATCGGAAGAGTACTTTCCATCTGAACGATGTACGACAACCGTACACGATAGTTTATGATATCGCAAGGATCAAAGGAGAAATGTCTGTTGGATAACTTGCTCGAGCTCGAATTCCGCGTTTGATTAAAAAGTATCGATAAAAGACTGAGAAACGTTTAGAATACAACGAGCGTATCCTGCACGGATAAGGTGTATATATAATTTTATAGAATCATTGTTAGTCTTTTATGTTGCAGAAATGCAATGAATCATTACTTGCGAAAGATCGCGTGGTAAAAGGAAGCGTGAAATCGGTCGTTTCTTTTTAAATAAAACGAAGGATACGGGTGTACCCGGTAGTTGTAAAAGAAGAAGAAAGAATATGTATATGTAAAGTTCCTTCGTAATTCGGCCGGTTCCGTCTTCTCGGAAGAGCATATCAAGATCTAGGACAGGACATGTGCGGAGCGACTCGAAGGAGTACGAAACGCTTATGATCGTTGCTTAGTCATGGATGTTGTATTCTACTTTTCGGGTCATGTGTCACGAATTATTTATAATATATCGATTATTATATCGTTAACGCAAATCAATAATTAATAATCAATCAGTAGATATTCATTTAAAAACTAGTCGATGAAAATCGTAAGCGATCTATACCTGAATACTGGAGAGTCCTAGCATTAAAATGAGTAAAAATACAAAACTGTGGATTAGAAAATGGCGTAGATCTACGTCATCGATCACCAATCCGCTAATTACAAGACCAGTTCTAACTATAACGATTCTCGAATGATTTTCACTTTCTCGAAAGTCAATGACGTCTCGAGTATCTCGGATATCGCTTCTCGATCGTTCTCATCATTTAATGGAACACGAGAAGATCGCCTTCTCCTTATTTATACGTCAAAGTTATCGCGGCGTGAAATGGGAAATGACCGAAAGATCGCGTTATTCCTTATAGCAGAGGCGATCTCCGTTTCTTTTACGATTCTTCGCGTGCTTTACGAGTGAGAACGAGACTCGTAAAAAAATCGATCGAAGTTCCGGGAAAATTCCTTAAAAGAAGAATCGACCGTTCAACTTTCTTTCGTTGGGATTTAACGAATCGGAAAGGATCGTAACGCGAATCGTCGATCTACGAAGAAAAGAAGAGATGCCTCGAAAAGGAGCATCATCTTAATCATCATCCTCTTGGCATCTCTTATAAAGAAGCTTCGTTAATGCCTTTTGACTTAATTACTCCCTGTACCTTTAGAAAGCGCACCGAGTCGTTTTTAGCCGATTTAACGTACAGTGAAAACGGATTTTAATAAATTCCAATAACAGTCCGTAGGAGACGATTAACAACTTTAGAAACGTATCTTCTTTTTTCTTGGCGGTCCTAAGTACCGTATTCAACGTAAACGGGACTCATCTCTTTCCTATTTTCCATAGCAATTATGAAAAAAGAAGGCGTAGATGCATCGAGCGTCCTCTCTGCGTTTATCCACCGGATGCCTCGAAGGTCTTCGAACGAAGAGGCATCTTCTAGTCGAACTTCTTAGCAAGTTTCAAAGACGTATTCAACGACGCGTGGCTCGATGAAAAACGACTAATAAAGAAACCTTGACCCATATTCGCGATAGCCGCGGCATTTTACTTTCCGTCTCGAGGTAAGCGTCGTGTCCGGCGGGAGGAGGGATAGAAATTATAGGCTTTTCCGGTGACCGGCGTCATTTTGTACCGGAATCTCCTCCGTTAAACTTTCTCGCCATGGAATCATCAATTTTGCGCTATCACGTTCGAAGATATCGCTTGCTCGGTCAAGCACTTTCGATTAGATTTAGCAATTTGCTATTGCTAGGTTGCTTCTCTCCTTGAAGCTTATCGGTATCGATACTGGGTAATAACTACTTGGATTTTCACTACTCTCTGAAGTAATTCGACGATTTAATTATTAACTTTCGATCGTTCGATCACTCCGTTTTATTTAATGACCTTTTTTTTTCCTTCTTTCTGCCTCCCGGCTAAGAGAATCGTGAAGATTTTGATGTAGAAATTTGATCGGCAGACGTACGGAATTACCGATGCAAAACAAATAGAATGATGTTTGTTGAAAAGCTCTCGTCCGATCGACCGGACTACTCGAAGAGGTAAAGTCCGGTGAAATCATTCGAATTATACATATCTAGGTTGCGGCATACTTTTTCGAGCTCGCTCTCCGACAGATGCCGAATGCCGTGCTCGGACGCGACGTATGTGTATGTAGAACTACACCCAAGATTATTCGAACCTCGAATCTGTGGATGGTAAAATAAGAAGAAGATAACATTCTCAACGAGGAGGGAAGAAAGAACCCATGACTTTCGCCGTCATGCGTACCTTCTTGACGTATGGTTTCACCGCTCATTTTGGAATGATTTAAAAATGTGGACGTCTAGCGCGTCTACGTCTCTTACGACAAACTTTTACTTTAGCATCGTTCCGATGTAGGATAAATTCTTGCGATGGAATACTATAATAAAATTAAGATAAAATTATTGGGACAATCTTTGTGTGTAAATAAGTCATAATCAAATTTCAAGTTCACGCAAAAATTATTGCTTGCTTCGAATGTCAGTCTTAATCTACTTTACTCTAAATTTCACGATCACCTAACTCCAATTTCCCTCTCGTGATTTTCCCAATGGAAATAGAAGAAGAGTCGATTAAACTTTAAACCGTTACGAAAGCCCGTCGTACGCTGCCGTACGATTAATCACAATTGAACAGAAACGTACATACGTTTCCGTCGACGGTACATTTCGTAAGAGTGTGGAGCCCGTGCCACAGAACGCATATACACGCCTTCCGATCGTTTCTCATTCAATCGAGATAAGACTATAATTTTCCCGACGGCGCTCGCGATACGTTCTAAGCCTTTTTTTCCAGGACAAGAGGCATTTCAGCTGACCGCCACGAAGAACGTAAGAACGGACGCGTAATAGTTCAAAGGATAATGGCTTCGGCGCGTGAGGAGACGAGTAAGAAGTTTCTGGTGAGTTAAAAAAATAGGAAAGGAAAGGAGGAAGATAAGAGGGAAATCTGAAAACTTTCTATACGTGTGGAAGAAGCACGAGGTGTCACACAAATTTTAATTCTACCAATTTGGTTGTGTTGCGTAAAAGAGAAGCCACTGGCGTAAATTTTCGTCACATTGTGAACTATTTCTAGTTGGTGCTAACGTAAAATTACGTAATTTCACATATTTTATTATTACATTAATATTTTAATGTAAAAATCTTCTGAACTTCGACTATAAACTTGTGAATAAGCGTGGACAACATCCAGTTCTCATCTCAATAGTTATTATCGACTGGGAAAGTGTTAATTGGAAGATTGCTATACGAGATCTCATCAAACATTAATTTTCTACATCGGAAAGATGTCTAAAAATGGACTCGATCTCTGCCACGCAGAATAATTACATTACTTTAATGATAAGTGGGAAATGTCGAAAGTTTTTATAAATATACACGTGAGGCACGAAGAGTTGGGAATCTTTTTGATGCTAATTGGGAGATTTTTATGTGAGATCTTATCACAAATTATTTCTCGAAATTTTTTAAAAGTAAAATCGGGTATGCGTTCGAAAATAATCTCGATTTTTATCACACCGAATAATGACATCATTTTGTCCAAGAGACTCGCTTTCACGAAAGAAATCGTGTTTTGGAAGAACTCTCCACTCTTGATTGTATCTTTCATTTGAAAGAACTAACTTTCTCGCATGTCCGAAACAAGTGCAACGAAGCACACACACACACACTCGTACCTTCTTGAGTGATTATTTGATCGACAGAAATCTGACAGGATTCGATCCGTGACAGATAAGATCGATGATCGACAATCGATTATCCTCGCGTTGGTTGGTCGCTACGATTAATTAAAGCCGAAGCGATTTGGCTGGTAATCGACGCGTCGACTTAACGATCGAAAAGCTTTATTAAAGGAAGTCTCGTTATCGAGAGGAACGAAGAAGATTCTATCGAACGATACGTCGATCTCTTTTAATCGCCACAAATTGCCATCCGTCGTCTTCGATCGAAGAAAAGAATCGCGGGAAATTAATTAGAAGAGAGGGAGAGAGATCAAGACTTCACGATCGACGAACGATCGGTAAGTGACGAAGCGATTTGGGAAAAGGAAACCACGTATGGTAGACGAGGTATAACGATCACGAAAATCATTTCGATCAAGAGATTATTTCGTCCATCGAAATTATCCTCTATGGAATAGTGGCAACGCTTGATTAACTCTACAGACCGGGATATCGGGAACACTTTCTTCGAACGATTTCTCATGGAATTATCCCTCGTTAATAGCCCGAGCACCTTAAGGTGTGCTAAAATTGTACGACTTTTTTTATATAATGCGTATTAGACGACTCGACTCATTGCACCTTCTAATAAGCTTACGTGCAATAATTTCGATCAACGTGGAAGGGTTTTTTTAGGATATGCATGAATTTTACTGCCTTCGGACCATTTCTTTCGCCTTATGTCGGTGTTTCTTCCCACCACGAATTTATAACTTTGCGTCCGGTATAACGCGCGTGCGTAATTAGTTAATCCGGTTGCTCGCTTTTACAAAATGCGAGAGCCAACCAACGGCCAACAAGAAATTATGTTCGCTGGTCGAGTCTACGGTTTACATAACATGTTTAACGAGTCACCGGTGGTACCTACTTGCAGATTTTTCCTTTTTTTTTTTTCAATGAAAAAAGAAACTCTTTCAACCTTTCGGTTTCTCACAGACGCACGAAAGTTCTTTCTGTTTTTCGCGATCGTTACTTCAAAAGTAATTTACTCGATTGCACAAGTAGTATAAAAAATCGTCATTAAATTATAATAATGTTTTGATTATTCGGCAAATCATCTTTGCTCTTTCTTCGTACGTTTATTATCGACCTTACTCTCGACGACGATTCGCTGAGTGATCAAAAAAGAAACGTTCCGCAATCTTCGTATCGTCGAGTTGAAATGTTAGCCTGTTATTTCCATTTTACAAACATATATTACCCAATTATTCTTTTAATAATGATCATGAAAATTCATTTATTTTAAATATTATTCATGACTCGTAATGTTTGAATTAATTATTTAATATTGCTCATTCATAATCATAATTAACACAAATATGTTTCTTACCGCTCATGTAATGGACATAGCAGATTAAAACTTAAACTCAACGTTATATGCAACGCGTTTCGGTCAATTTGCGGACCAAGCTTAATGGATTCGTAACAAAATCAAGGCCGTTCGATGTTTCGTTATTACCGCAAAGAACTACGTGGTTAAGCTCATGCTTCATTGAATAAACGTCACACGTAGTAGATAAGACTCCTACGGTGCTCCTTTCGCATATTTTACCGTTAAACGCGCGAATGCGTACGAAAGAACGATCTTAAGCTCTTTCTCTCTCTCTCTTCCTCTCGTATGTTCCGTATATAACGTATTAATCCGGCGCGAACGCGGTCGACCTTACCGTTTTACATTATCGCAATTTGGTAAATCATTCGACGCGAGACAGGTCTCTCTTGTGCAAGTGTTCTCCAATAATATCCAAGTTACGCGTTAGTCATACCACCTCGCGTTTGCATTAGACCCAGTACACGTAATTATGCACACACGTACCTACGTAAACATATCACGAGCGTTCCTTCGAAATGTTAACGTTGTTCACAGCTGTTCCGTGTCTAATAAATATTCCCTATCATGATTAATATTTTACGAGGTTGAAGAATATAAAAAAAATGAGTGTAGGTATGTAAGAAAAGTAAATTCGTGCAAAAAAAAGTATAAACCGATGTCAAAAATTACTTTCGTTCCGACTTTTCATTAACGAACCCCAAGTATTTCCAAGGCAATCATGTATAAGATAAATCATCCATTAAGTATACATTACGAGAACGATCAACGAACCATATAACTGCCCCGACGTCTTCCAGACTTCTCGTTCCTCTTCTCCTCGTGTCTCTTGTAGACCTTGCCATCTCTATCGAAAGTATGCAAACCGTGATGATGGCGATGATGGCCATTAACATCGACCTCCAAGAGATTTTCCATGGACCTTCTAGCTTGTCGACAGGCAGCAACACCTTTAGGGCTATTCTTACGAAGATTATTCCCATTTTCGTCGTGATAATCCTCCCACTCGCTCATCTCGCTTCGAACGTCTTCCAAAGACCTGGTCCTACCTACTGAACAATTGCAAGGTGGGACGCTACTCCTGCCATACTCTCCCGAACTCTTGGTTCGACCTCTAGGCCTCTCCATCATCATCATCCTCGGTGATACAGCGACTGGTGACACTTGTAAAGGTGGCATTGCTTGAGGTGGAGGTGGCATAGCGTTTCTATACATCGGTGTCAGGTAATAATAATCCCTTGACTTGTTCGGATTTGGTGCTCCCATCCTAGCAGGCACGTAATTGTAATCCGTTATATGTGGACCCATCCATTGAGTCAGAGTCTCAAAGGGCACAGGCCGATAGCACAACGAAGGGCCTCTACCGTTCGTATGATTTCTATACATAGGTGGCCATGGACGATGTTGCTTCAGCTCGAATCGTGGATCCCCTCTGGGATCTAAGATTCTGATGTCACCCATACCTACGATCTTCGACGATCTACCTCCTATTCTTCTTCGCTTTCCTTCTTGCTTTACTCAGAAAACAACACTAACCACTTCTCGAGCACGTCGAGCGATCCTCGGTGATCATGACGAGCACTCGACGAAACAAATTCTTACGAAACTCGTCCGTCCGACTTTTTACGCTGGACCAACGAAATTTCGATCTCTAAATCGGCACGCTTCAGCGAATGCCTTGAGAAAGATTCGTTGCAAGGAAGAGATGGAATATACTCGAGCGTGGAGGACCTAATCTTTCCGGATATTTTCACCGCTTTCCAATTGAACGTTTGTTCCTACCGCTTCGGGGATATCCACCAAGCGAGAGAGACCAAGTTTGCTACACTATACACTTACTCACTTTTAGTTTATTAACATCTATCGAATAACTAACATCTCCATTTTTTTAAATTTATTTATCAAGCACCACTTTGTCGATTTATTAAACTTTGGTAACGAGAAAAAATGAAGAGTCAAGATTTTCGATCTATATCAAAAGAATATCCGCGGTGCGTCCGTGCTCAGCTGAGTGCAGCAAAGGAGTGCGTGGAAGGTAACGTTCTTGCCGAGTGACTTCGCGCCGCTGAGAAACGACCCACTTCTACCTCGACTCGTAGAAAAGACTCGCGTGGCCTCCCTACCACGAGAACGCTATGCTCATCCCTCGTTTTCGCGTTAAGCGGAGAGGGGATTCTCCATCTCTCTTTTTCATTTCATCTACCTATCTCTTTCTTTCTGGAGAAAGATCAAATCGAGAGATCGCAAAATGACTTTGACTTATCGACTTTCTCAAATTCGAATGGTTCTACCTTCCCTTTCGATCTTCCTTACGTAATCCAAATCGGATTACTTATTGGCTTTTGTAATCTCTTTGAAATTATTGTCAGGTTCGATCGATAAGATTCTTTTTTTTTTTTAAATCATACTTTTATAGCGATTATAATCGTAGTTAATAAGAAGTTACATCGTGTGCAGTCTCCGTAGCCGTTCGCAAAGAAAGCATGATTTTCATCGCGCGCGAAGAAGCAACGCGTACTTTACTTCCTGCACGCGATGATTTTATAGTTTTAGTTCCTTTTACTCGACTTTCGAGAAGTAAGGATAACAACAATCAACTCTATGTGTATTAACTTGTGTTAACCTGTTGTTTAGTAGTCTAAGATTTACCGACATTGGTTTACTTTACGTTAGTTGGTGGTTTTGGCTATTTTTTTATCCTTAGGTGGGTGAAAGGGTAGAATTTTTTTCAAATTTAAATGGGATCACTCTGCAAATGCGACTTATTCAATACAAAGAAAAGAATCGTTAAAATCGGTTCACAATCGGCAAAGATATCGCGTAACACAAAAAATACAGTCGTCTTAATAACCTCCCTCTTTTTGAAGTCGCTTAAAAATACCTACGAGTGTGACTCTCGAAATCGAGTACAATGAGTTAATATTCGATAGAGAGACCAATGGTTGGACCAGTATCGGGGAAATTAGCTTCATTCATCGAGAGAGTTCGATTCTTTCCAGAAAAAAGAAAGAAAAGAAAACAGGGAGAAAAAATAATCGACGTTTGAAAAAGGTACGAACACGTTCGTTTTCCATCCTCTCTCGCTTTCACTGTACCAAGAACGAGAACTCTCTTCTCCGCGCGAACGGAGACTGCGAGCCTCATCCGCTTTGAAATAGCCTTGCTCGCGATAGAAATCGCCTGCAACGTGTTACACGCAGGAAATGAGAACGAGGGTGGGTCTGGTAATACAGATATCGCGAGGACTCTCGATCGTGCCATTCATCTTTCCCATATTTAAGTGCACACCTACATAGGTATACGCACATATACAGATACAAGTGAGTACGTGTGTCCGCGTTGCTCGTAAATTATCGCGCGAGTAAGATCGTTACGCGAAAGAGCGCACGTAGCCGAGTGTCATATTTGTCTAACGGCATCGTAAGAAAGTGCGTTAAAACGTCGGCGCCTTCCGAAAGTTATAATCGAAATTTTAACTACTAATCTATTTTAAAATGTAATTTTTGTTACCTGTAATTTTTCAATAAGATTAAAATTAGCCCATGAATTTTGTTAGAGGATTTTAATAGTTCCAAGTATTTCAGTCATAAAGTGGAATCACTTTATCTGCCACTTTCTTTCAAACGAAACCTTGCGAGACGAAATTTAAGAGATCCATGGTGACACTCGTTTTAGAGATCAAGCCAATTCCAATTTTCCATCTCGGCTTTCTCCGATACGCTCCGTTAATAATTCGCGGCGATGCGGCAATCCTCTCTATTTTTTCCATCTCTCCTCCTTCTCTCTCTCCTTTCTTCTATCCACGGGAAATCTTCGTTCTCCAAGCCCACGCAAGATTTCCTTTCGCTGGAGACGAGGACGCGATTGTTTTTATACAACATAAAATTTCGAAATAATTCGAGTTTATAAAACTTACGATCTGGATCGCTCTCGTCACGTGGAACTCAGGAGGTTAATAAATAAATCTTTCGTGAAGCGATGAGAGAGAGACCAATTAATATTCCTATCCGACGAAATCCACCATCGTTATTTTAAATAGGTCGCGGAACATATAATCGAGATGAGTCGAGGCTGCCAGTGGTGACTATCTTAAATGTGCAGATAGCTATCGGGCGTGTACATTTTAGAGAAAGTACTCTGTGACACGAAAACTAAATTGCCGTGATCCGGTGCCGGTGGTTGTACTTAGCTATGTACTTCACGCTTATTCCCATTCATATACATTAGGTCCTAGTTGTGCACACGAGAATAGCAAAGTTTTATAATAATATTTCAAAGATCAATGAAAGTTATTAAGCCTTGAAATAATCAAGAAAGTTCCAGAACCGAATTAAATCATAAAAGCAATTTGATTCGTAAAGCATCGAAGGGTCTCTCTAAACGTTCTCTTTCCACGCTGCGTGTGCAAATTCTGGAAAAATGCCGCGGCGCTTACACGAGACTTCGATCGATAACCTTTTCTTCGCTATTGAAATTAGCTTTCGAAATGAAGTGAATCGCATTAAATCACGCGATAGTTCGAGCAAATATTTCTTATCGGTCCGCGCCAGGTCCATTTCTAACGAGGCACGGTTGGGTACTTTCGATTCCATTGAGAGTACGAGAAGTGGAACGTTGGTTTTAATAAATGCATCACGATAACGACGGAACGATGAAAATGTTTCTATTATCGGACTTTACTGTTGTTAAAAGTAACTTCGGTGAGTCACCACAAGCATTCGCTATTCGATCGTAAGAAATCGTTTCTTTTTTACGGTTTGTCTTTTCTTAATGAGTTACATGGGTTTTGCAATTTCAAACAATCCATTTTTTATGTAAGGGAGACCGGGGTTAAAAGTCCCAGGGGCAAGTTGCCCAAGTCGTAGTTTTGGTATCGTACAGGATTTTTGTCAAAACTCGATGCACCTCGAATTTGCCTGATCAAATACTCGTTCGAAAGAGGAAAGTCTCTTATTTACGAATATGGCAGTGTGGCTTCGATAAGATTACTAGTTAAAAAGTTACAGCAATTTTTCTCTTGAAAACGACCCATACTCCGACACTTAAAAAATTTATTTTTCAACACTCCGCAACGATATCGAAAAACGGACAACGGGACAGTATTCTGCATGCTTCCTTCTTTCTAAATCTTGATTCATACATCAGGATTTTTGTCAAAAATCGATGCATCTCGAATTTGCCTGATCAAATACTAGTTCGAAAGGGGAAAGTCTCTTCTTTACGAATATGCAAGTCGCGTTTCGATAGGATGGCTAGTTCGAAAGATACAGCAGTTTAAAGCTTGCAAAAGACCCGTACTCGGACACTTAAAATATTGATTTCTCATAATTGCTTAACGATATCGAAAAACGGACAACGGAACATTATTCTGCATGCTTTTATCTTTAAAATGAGCCATTAAACATTGAAATCGGCGGTGGTGACCATTTTGGCAAAAATCATGATGCATAGGTCAGGATTTTTGTCAAAAATCGAAGTATCTCAGATTTGCCCGATCAAATACTCGTTCGAAAGAGGAAAGTCTCTCCTTTACGAATATGGCAGTGTGGTTTCGATAGGATGGCTGGTTTGAAAGTTACAGCCATTTTTCTCTTGAAAACGACCCATACTCCGACACTTAAAAAATATATTTCTCATCACTCCGCAACGATATCGAGAAACGGACAACGGAACAGTATTCTGCATGCTTTCTTCTTTAAAATAAGCCATTAAACATTGAAATCGGCGGTGGTGACCATTTTCGCAAAAATCATGATGCATACATCAGGATTTTTCCTTGGAAACCTTTGAAAACTTACCCCCTTGCCAAAAAATTCGAAAATATAAGCTACAGAAATCTGTAGAAACAAAAAACCTAAAATTGGGACAACTAGCCCCGGTCTCTCCTAATAGTACATGTTAGGAATATTTTCGATGGAAGGATAAAGATTAAACAAACCAAATTAGAGAAAATATGTTTTCTTTTATTCCCCAAAACCCATATAACTCACGGAGAATGTAAAATGCCGTTCAATAATTTTTTCTCTTCAAATAGAGAAAGAATTTATGGTCGTTCCGGAAAACATTTTCTCCCCGTGACATCTACCGATTGTCCTTTAGGTTTCTTTAACCGAGCGTACTCGCACACCATCATTACCTACTTTTTCCATCATTCTTCTTACCATTTAATACGGCCGTCAAGTCAGAAAACACGATTGTCAACGTCGTAACGCGAGCAGCACGTGCCGAGAAAGGAGTAGGGAAGAGGTCGAAGGTGCCAGCAAGAACTGGGACCTGTTAACCGAGTTTCTGCTTACCGGAAATACAACCTACCAAATCAGCATATACCACTTGGAAAATGATCCGGTTATGAGACCAAAGTATACACATATATACGAGTAACCAGTTTCTTTAAAATGATTATCACAAAATTGTATCCCCGTAATGTTACGTTCCTTCATCGATTCTCACATAATTGGACCACAATTTCCAAGTAATGTCACCATTTTAAACGTTTCCCGCGATCGTTAAAGAGACGCGGATACTTTTACTCCTGCTCATTATAAGTTCGTAAACTTAGCGAAAAATCGGCCGAACTTTCTCACCACTTATCTATCTCGTTATTTTCGAGCTTCATCGAAACGTTCGTTAACCGAATGACAATTTACCACTATGGTCGATTTCTTTAACAAATCGTTACCTCAATTACGCAAGTCGTCTCTCGTTCGATATTTCGCATAAAACGGTTCTCTCGAAGCTGTCCCGTAACGAATTGACGTTCGTGTAAAGAGAACTGCGATTAACGATGGCATTAAAAATGATAATGACGGTTCTCTATCTTTCTAAACGTATTGGCAAAAACTTCTGGAACGATAAGGCCAACGAAACCTTTCTTCACGAATGTGCATGCGTATAATTATAGTTCGTCCGTGCTCCGGGTACATGGACCATGACACAACCTGCCGTTACCGTCGTACTTTTGATGGAAAAAAATTCGCGTGGAAAGTAAAGCAGCGAAGGTGGTAACACCAGAATTTCGCACGATCGTTAAAATTTAACAAGCTAAATATAGGGTGGAGAGAGATTACATAAATGTTGACTAATATTTTTACATGTTTTTACTTAAATATACAACAGGGAAAATTAATTTTGTACTAGTTATTCAATTTGCTATAAATTGACGAACGCTAGTAGTACTAAATTGTAAAATTCGAAATTTTTTAAAAACCTCGCTCGATAAATTCCGTCTAACTTTATCGATAACATATACCACCTATCGGTAAGGTAGGAATCTCTATAGCAAATCGTTTACCGATCGTAGCAAATCCAGTCAAACTTTCTACCTCGTTTACTCAAAGTGCGGTCATAAAATCCGTGCCTCGTACACGTGCAGAGGACAGGAGGAAAAAACCAATATAACAAATGGGCGTCGAGCGACATTACGGCGAACGTGAGGTCGAATAAAATTGCAAGCTGCAGAGCCCACGCCATTGACCGTAAATGGAAATTCGGTGAGCCGCGAGTTACCACGAATGACATGGCTACGTAATCTCTTGAGTGAACAAAGCAAGAGGAAAGAAGGATGATAATACGTCTTAATTTTTGCCAATAGAATCTACGCAATAGGGTATATAAAAAGATCGTTGTTCGTAAAAGGAAGAGTCGATTTCACTCGAAGAAAAAGGATGATACGTCACTGACTTTCACCGAATCGGTAAACATGCCACGGAAATTCAATGGAACTGCTGAGAAACTTCGAGGAGTGTCTTACAACGATCTCATCTTTATATACTATACCGATTAAAGCAAATAAACTGTGAAGAAGAAACGCATCCGAACGAGATGAGTCCTTTGTCCCTATTTCAAGCACGCAGACGGCGCCGATGACCACAGGGAAAAAATTTGCTTCGTTGTAAATCAGTCAACGGTGTACGTATCAGTCTGTGTATCTAATTAGAGAAGAGTCAGGTTGATCCTTCGAAAGATCGTTCAAAGTAAAAGGAGTTAAACGTTCTCGTTAAGCAAATGTCAAGGATCAATCAGTAGCAAGGTAGAACTGAACGTTGCTCGGACTTGTTTGCTATTTTCTCTCTATCCCTCATCCGAATTTAACTTTGACCGTCATTTTTGTTCTGTTTTTCTCTATCAATCCAGACACTCGTTATCTTCGCATAAATCTTTGCTTCGTCTGGTTTGTTTGTCACGTGATATCACCATCGACGAAATAACCTCGTTAATATCTTCCCAAGTGAAGATACCCAACCTCGACGCAACAAGCGATACGCTCCGTTGGGGTTTATACACTTCCGTCTTCCTCGTTCGAGGCATTTCGTAATAATCATCGATGAAGCACGCAACGAACCCTTCCTGATGTGTCCAGCTACGATTTTACGATTTATGTGTGAATAAAGTACCAATTTTTGCTAACGGGACCGGAATACGATCGGTCAATCATCTTGGACGTTGTACCGTGGGACGACAGTTAAGAGGATCACACAGCTCGAACGAAATCGTTCGTCGATCAGGAATATAGACGTAGGTAGACAGAGAATTGTATTGTTTCATGACAAATGGACTTTCGTCGGGTGTCGTTCGAAAGCAAATGTCTGCCCCATTATCTTATCAATCTATCTAAATAACATTCTTCTTATGTCTCTACAATTTACGTTTATTTTCTTAGGTTAGTCAATTCGAAGTCAAAAATGTTGTATAACAAGAGGTGATAGACAATACTCAAAATTGTACTCATCAGTGACTGATAAAACAGCTAGTATGTCATAAAGACATCATCGGGTCTTTATCGATAACGTCATGAACACTTCTATCCTTTACCGTTCTTTAAATTAACCAATTTAAGCACTGGTCTCATCTTCTCTCCGAGAAGTTACCTTCTAAGAACGTATCTCTCCTGTGTCATTTCCGAGAAAACATTACCAGGATAGGTTCACAAAAAAACGAAACAATGGGATCATTTTTGTCGCGTATTTCAGACTCGTTAGAACTTCAAACGAATTTGACATTCGTTCACTGCAAATTATATTACCTACTTCCCCAGTTGATTTAATTTAATGACGCATATGCTACTTTTAAATCGTCCCGTTTGATATTTACCATAGGGGATTACTCGTGTGGGAAGCTAACTGCGAGCTAGGAAGACGTAATCTCCGTTTATAAAAGGAAGAACGAGGAAACGGGTGAAGAGGGGAGAGCTTAAAAAATATGAAGAGCATAAGGCGCCAGGTACGGATAATATGTGTGTAGGTCGATCCAGGGACTACCTCGCGTAGGTCGCACCTGTGTGATCATCGTGTTTCAGGAAATGCGTTAAAGCTATTCTCATCATAAGTATTTAACAAAAAATATAGTTGTTTGTAATAATTAATAAATAATATCGAATAAATATTGCTGCAGTAGCAATATTTGTGATGTGTACTTTAGAATTATTTATTGATTAGTATTTAGTATTTTCCTCATAAAATTAAAAAAATTAACTCTTAAATATGTAAAAAAGTCAAGGATCGTCTGTAGATAATAAATTTCGACGAAAGTAATTTAATTACGCGAAAAATTAACAAGCAAAAAGCATGCAAGTCATTTTAACTGCTTCGCTAGTCCTAGAGTTAAGTGGATACTTGTATTCTACCCTAGAGGCAAATAATTTTATGTTGATTTCATCCGATGATTGAAACGTTACAATGTGAAACTACTACTTCTTCAATTTTTTCAAATTCTTTACATGGCCGTAGGCAAATTGTCTTACTCGGTACATTTCCGATGCGCTTTGATATCTGAAAATCAGCCGTTCGTGACTAACGAGATCGCAAAGATCACTCGAAGCGTGCCGCTTTCGTAATCGCTGGATGACTAATCTCTGTGACACGTCCATACCATGCATGGCACGCAATGACGTAAGCACAAAAGAGAGACATACACCAATGCGTCGTTCCACGTGCGAGAGGAGCATACCTTACCGACGAAAACTTCTCGAACATATTTAGAGTACCTACTCGAGATAGCATTGTAAGATTACTTTGTTAAATTACGAATAGAATTTACTCTGGAAAATATTTAGTTTTTTTATGAAAGGCTACAGCCAAAAAAACTATATGCAAATAAATCTATGCAAGATCTTGTCACCTGTTAGTTCCAAAAGTAATCCTACCACAACCTGTATAAATATTTAAACGTGCACCCAGAGTTGTGTGCACTATCCAGACGTTTGACAACGTAGGCGATAACGGATAATCGAGCTTTCCCACGTTCAACGCTCGATGCATGTAGAGAACTTCCTAACAAGGTCCGATAAATTTGATCTAACCGCTAAGTACGAGGATCGTGGCACGGTCTCTCTGTCTTCAAAGATTCAGGAAATTCTCTCTCCGGTCCCCCGTGGGAAACGATAGAGGATGAACCGTGACTACCGAAGATTTCAAGAGACCATAGGAAGTAGTAAAAAAAACTTTAGCGATTTTCTAGATAACGTCAAAGCTTCTCCGTTAAAATTCTCTAAACTCGCTCGAAAAGGAGGGTTTACCTGATCGGGAAACGTCCCTTCCTCCCAAATTGGATCGTCCCATCCGCCGGACGATCCGGAAGAACCTCTACGACCCGGATCCCACGAGTTTCTCTTCGAGTTATCCAAAGAATCCGTAGAGAGTCTTCTCCTATCGAAAGATCCTCGTCTGCTGGTAAGCGGAATCGGTATCGTCGACGTTGCTTTGCCATCCTTCCTTGAAATCCCGTTGGAACCGAGCGAAGGGTCACGACACAAGGTCACGTTCAGATGACTACGAAGATTTCCACTGGAGCCGGCTAGGCAGCTCTTAAGATTCCCACTGGAGGCGCTTTTACTCTTGGAATCGCAGTTGGAAGAAGTTAATTCACCTTTAGGATTTAACCGAGACTCGTTGGAAAACAAATTTTGAGCTGAGTCTCTTCGCTGTCCTGCTCTCGGAAGACTCGTCATGGATTTAGCGACGTAATCCCGTCTCAACGGCGAATTATAGTTAAGTGCCGTGTCCTTTTTCAGACAACCCATCGATCTACCGATCGGATCTCGTCTGAGATTCGGTCCAGCACCGATAGTGTTAAAGTGCGAGTCCCTTCTCGAATGATTTATGGCACCGGTCGATGCACCCAAGGGATTCTTCCTAAGCGTATTGGGAAAACCCGAAGGATGAAGTTCCCTCTTTGGCGGTGACATCGGCAATCCCAAAGAACCTCTCCTACTTGGCGAACTTCCATCTCGACGGCTTAGAGAGTCTCTCCTGACTTGATGGACGCTACCAACCGAACCACGCCGGTTCCAACAATTCTCCTTAGCGTGTTTTCCGTGCACGTCGCAGCATCTGTCAATTTTCGTCTCAACTTTTAATAATTCCGGATTCTTCGCCTGTTGTTCCAATTTGACGTCCCTGAAGAGTTCCTCCAAGCGACGTATCGCGGCTTGCGAACTCGACATGGTTTGCACCTTAACGTCTCGCTGACATTAAACGCGAAACGATATCGTACCGGACGATCTCGGAAACGCTCGTGGGTACTCGTTTATCGTTTCTTCCGGTGGAAAGGAAATTCCGTGTCGCGTTGCGGTAATCGTAGCGGCGCGCTCGCGCCTCGCAGTGATGTAAACGCGTTCTTCACGGTTACATGAAAACGCGTGTGCTGCTTAAGACACGTCCGGTGAGGCACTGCTGCCTGACGGAGCGAGAGAGAGCCTCAAAGGAGCTCTCCATACGGATCCCCACCAGCCTTCGGCCATTCGTAAAGCCGAAGGCTCCATATTAGGTCAAACCTTATGGCTTTGTCGCGGCAAATCTGCGAGGGAATCTCGATACACGACCCTGACATGCCTCGCGAGATCTTGATAACTCGTTGATATCTTTCCTGGCCGAGGGTTTTCTTCCTTCGTGTCCTGGAAGATGCACCATCGATGACCTTGACCCTCTTCGAACCAAGGTGAAGCCAAATATCTTCCAGGTCTAACCGCTTTCACCGAGATATCTCTCTCGAAAAAAGAAATGGTGAGAGTGAAAAAAGAAGTAGAGATCACGCTGGACCAAAGATGTCGATGACTCACAATGTTTCGAGTAAACACGGTATTATGTCATGTGTCGATCCGTTCACGCTAATGCGTCCGGTCTTTTAGTATGCTTTAAAAAAAGTGCAACGTAACGTGGAAAGAGGTACTTCAGGTTGTTTACTTTCCTGCCTTATCGACGAACCTTCGCCAAGTTAGCCTCATTACCGCGCCAGTGGCATTTAATTGGAAAGTCTTAACGTTCTCTGCACGGTCTTCGTGTCTTTACAGATCTCTGCTTTAACCAACGTTCGCATTACAACGAGATGGAGCTGCACTTCTCTCTCTCTCTATCACATAATATGTAAAACAGAATACGTGTTTATACCTTTATGTAGAAAAGATTGATTTTATACGGTCTTCACGTACCGTCTGTTAAGATCACCGAACCGAACACTTTTATGCAGATGATGCTATTGTTCGTCTTCTCCTTTAGTTTTCTGCCGTAGATCGAGAAAGTTTTCGATATAGTTCTTTTCCATTGAAAATCCATTATCATTAATAAGCTCTCGACGCATGAATCGATTATAGAACAAATACGTCGACGTGTGCAATATAGACGCTTATCGAGTTACCAAGCTTCTCTTTGACACCCACGTGAGGTGCCTGCCGATTCCAGTTCACCTTGACGAAGATATATTATGCATCTGATATCTAGGAAAAGGTGTACACTTTCGGAAAACTGACACGAGCGCAAACAACGGTGTTCGGTTACCGTCTGCGAGATCTTATGACGATCCTTTGCTATGAGCAAAGTTATGCCGAGATTCGGATGCGATCCGTTTCAATGAGGAATCTTGCTAGCGATTTGTGGTTTATTCGTGCTTGGAAAGCGAGATAACGAAAGTAATGGATTAAAGGTACGTTGATATATTATACAAGATTCGATATATGTATATATTTTTAGACGAAAAGGAATTTCGTTTGTATGCAAATCTTGTTTGGTAATGTTTATGGAATAGGAAGCGGAATGCTAATCATTGGTATTCAAATTAGTACACGTCGGTGGATCATCGCCGAATGTATCTTTAAAAATCAGGAAAAATACGGTCACCCACGCGGAACGACCATTTTCATGACGAGTTCCCCGAAGTGACGATACGCGTTGCGGCTTCTCGTCTTGTAATCCGGAATGTATCTTTCGTGTGATTATCCGGGGGCGTTTGTTCATTAAAGCACAGTCGATTTGCATCAGCGAATTGCGTCGTCGGGAGGAGATATTATTCAAGAGCGTACGCGGTTTAGTAGAAACTTAGAACGGACGTTAGAATTTCGCATGTGGGTGCCCAAGACCTTGCGGATTCCATTCTGCAGATGTTGTAAATTTGCTTTACTTTGAGCACCACCAAACGCGTGCAGTGTCACGCGTCATGTTAGAAAACAATTGATTTCAAAAAGTTGAAACAAATTCACTATACGAATAAAGTACTTTTAAAACATGTACATAAATTACTAAGCATTATTAGTCAATTAAACTACTTTCAATAGACGTTTATCAATCTAAACTTGTACTTTTCCTATGTATACAGCATTTGACTATTCGCATCATCATGATTATAACTCAAATGATATTACTATTCCTCTTTGACGCAATTAACGAGTCCGAGTGAACACCGTGGACGTTTTAAAGGACTGTAGCTTCACGACATCGTTTCGGATTGTGTCCCTTGGTAGTACCGTTGCTGGATGCTGTAATACCTGCGGCAGTTTGCCGCACGTTAGTGACAGATTGATGTACGGTACACCTCGAGGGAATGCACTGGCCCGTGTGTTAAAGCAAACATACACATATACGTAGAGAGATCGTGTAATCATTTGATATCGTCGCCAGCTTATGAGAAGAGAGACACGACCGATGACAAGTAGGTATACGCGGGCATGCTGTAAATAATTTTCGTTTCCAACGGAAATCATGGCTAAGTATTTTCAAACGCTCCTCTTCTAACCATAATCGACTATATTGGTTTCGCAATTTCACTGAATCGCACGGATAAGGAAAGTTACCGCGAAACTGTATAAGCGCGACATACAAAAGTCGATATACTTGTTAGACTAAAATGGGAAAGGACGGATCCGTCCGTGACCCATTGACTCGTTAACGTGACCAAACAAAGAGAAATGATGCCGGCTATTACGAGATGCTAGATCGATTTCTGCGTAGTGCGATCTTAAATTGACTTTAGATCATGTATGAATTTACGCTGGTGCTAACACATTTAAGACCGTAGAGTGAAACGCAGATAACGATAGCAGATGCCTTGTCAATTAAAAAAATACAGACCGACTTTGAAAGTAGTGAAAATGAAAATCGAAAAACTAAATATTTCTACCACCGTGCTTATCCATCCAACGTCTAATAATAATAATTCAAATCCAACATTCGAGATCGATAAAAACGCACTGCGAGTTACAATAGAAAATGTCGACTATAAACAAAGCAATAAAAAAGCGCGAAATCCGTTCGTGAGTAATAAACCTGACGTTTTCATTGGAGAACAAATGAAAACATTTTACTCGTCATTGGCGGTCACGTTAATCGACCTGTTTTTTTCACTCTCTCCTTCTCTTTTTTTTTCTCTACCGACATTTCCGTCGCAAAGGCACAAAAGGCTTTTAAATGCAAATTTACGCCTGACGCCACACGGCCATTGTTGCATTATCCGGAGGGATCTTCGGCAACGGAAGTACACCGTCGTCCTGTCCTTTTTTTTGTCTTCTACACTTTGGAAACGTAATGGTTGGGAATTTCGATGTAATGTACTTTTCGTTTACCTTGAAAAATCTTCGATGATCGGATTTAAGACCGACGGAGAATCGGATTATCGAATTAGAACGAGAGAATCGAACGACGACGGCCGATAATACTCGTTGAAACGCTCGGCCACCCACGGCCGATCGCCACTTAAAAGCAATTAGCGCGATTAACGAGGAATTTCTTAATAGCTTCGAAGGATCAAGAACGTCTGCGAGAGCTTTCGGTCGGAATGAAAAGCGCTTCTTCTTCCGCTTATAAATATACTACCATTTTTATATTAATTATTCACTTATCTATCACGCGAGGATCAACCTAGAGATGTTTCCGAGATCGAGAATCGAAGATATCGTGGAATCGTCTATCGAGAAAACATAGTGAAATCAGGATTTCACTTTTTTCAGATCGAGAGAATAAATTGAAGAATTCTTTGAATCGATGAAGTTACAGAAGCTGTTCTGAGTTCAAGTAATTTACAAAACATGTCATTGAACAAGTATTTTTAAAAAAACGATGTAATAATATTGCATGAATAATATAACAAATTTCTAAGAAAGAAATCTTGTTAAAATTGTGAAACAGGAAATACAAAACCACTAAATCTGACTGCTTGGGTAGTTCTAGTGTTAATAACTAAAGAAAAAATAAACAAAAGACAACTTACCTTCGTCGGTTTCACCACGTCGTAATGACTCTCGTGAGTTCTCGTGTCGTAAACCCCAGGTACCGAGTTTTGTCTCCTGTAATCAAAAAATTACATCTCGATACTCGTCTCCTTTCGGCTTCTGAATATTTTTTTTTCGAGACACTCACGTGATCGGATCGGAGCCATTTATCGTCGGCTTTGGTGATTGAATGCCAGATCTAACGGGTGTACTTGCGTGAACGGGCGAGGGACCTTTACTAGCCAAAGGTTGCTTTATACTGTAAAACGTTTAAAGGAGAATGCAATTACGCGTTGCGTGACATGGAAGCATTAATCACGGCGCTAAGTCTAATAAATTCCACGGAAGCTTCGATATTATTATGATAATCGATGATTCTACAGGCTTGATAATCGATCGTGTTGATTTACCGTACCGATCGTTATGATAAACTAGTGTTCTAAAAGTCTAACACTACATGATAAAACAAATTATAAACTAATTTATTAGTTATACTAATTGTTTAACCTGATACCTTTCCTCTCAACTATCATATATTGACTTTTGGGACACCTCGTACATACAAGACCAATTATCACGAGCGTTGCATAAAATTCGCGTCATCAAATTATTGTTATAAGCCTGCCAATTAAAGAATAACGGGCATAGCGCGCACGGGTACTTCGACTATGAAATACATAAAGTGCCTAGCAGTCACGGTTCCCTCCTAGTATATCTCATTTTTTTCCGCTAGCCCTCTCCCCTATTTTTTTCGCGCAACGTTTCACTCCGATTCTACGGGATTCCTTCTCCTCGAGCCATTTTCCAAATAGCTGTCCCAAAGATTCGCGTGCTCGCTCGTAAGCATCTCGTCCGTTAGTCCTCGTTCCGTTAGAAACAATATCACGCCGCGTCATCGGGTCCGTTCGTTCTCGATCGACATTTTCGTTTTTTCCTCTCTCTCAAATTGTTCTTTTTTTAAAGGAAAAAACGGTACAGTTTGTAGGGAAGCTCCAGACACGATTTTACGGCGAGAAACGTCAGAAGGTTGAAATCGGAGCGTGCACATTGTCAATTTCCTGGCGAGCGTAAAGAGGAAATTATTCATAAGGTCTCCGACGCGAGAAATTGGCGCACCTGAGTGCTCGTGTTTCCGTACGATAAAAAATCGAAATCCGAATGTATCGTAAAAACAAATAATTATGCAATAGTAATTAAAACATAGTAACGATTGAAAAATTATCTGAAATTGTTACTTCCTAGTTGATTATATTTATAACACGAACGATAAATCGACCTATTCTTCGAAGATCGTGTACCCGTTCGCACTAATTTTGCAATAACTTTGTTAACAATTGAGGAACCGAAAAGTCTTTGGAGAGACCAAGTGCGAACCCAAACTAGAAAATAGAAAAGGTTTCTTCTCGATTGACCCATTCACTACAAAGTTTATACGCGGACATACACAAACAAAACATAAAACCCGATAGGAGACATCGCCTACTGTCAAATCGAGTAACCTTTTTCGAAGTCGGAAGAACCGTGCATCGCTACAGCTAAAGCCATGTTTTCAAATATTCCATCTCCCTTTGCTCTGTATACTCGAACATCCGATAGATAGAACAAACATTGGTTTATTCGAAATCCCCAATAAATTCGCTTATCTACTGATTCATCGAAGATAGTAAAATTTACCGATTGACGCAAGGCGGTGTAGAGCCGGCGCTCCTCACACTACAGCTGCTGCTATGATTCTGTTTATTGTATATCGGCCGATTGTTTACCGACACGCAAACACGCTCGGCGATACGGAATCGCGGTGTCGTCGGCTTGTGATAAATCATCTTCGCTACCTCCTTCCACCCGGTTGGACGTCCCCAATTACACGCTCCTGCGCTCTTCTTCAACCACGAGGATTCAACATCGTATAACTATAAAACGATCCCACTTATCCGAACGCACACGAAAGGAAAACTTATGAAACCGACGAAAGCCACTTATTTTTCGCGTTAAAACGACAACGAAAAATAATCTGAGTGTTATAGAAATCACGGTCTTTCTACTCGTCTCTTCGTTTACGTTCGTTTCTGAACAGACAAAAAGGACGAGTCGAGATAGTCGACTGACACCACAGCGTCGCGATGCTGCCACGAAGGAAGCCCGGCGTCGAGTATCGGCGAGTCGAGCAGGAGTCGTTTCGCGAGCTTCGCTCGGCAGCCTCCTGTGCTATTAGAACCAACCGCGCTGACCGCCGCCGCCGTGTGTGCCTGACTTCGCTCGTAATAACAAAGCGTATCGCTAGTCTCGCGACCTATCGCAGCCTGCTTTCGTTCTGCTTCGTTCTTGCGCGTTTCGTTCCGTTCGTGCCGATGTTGATGCCAACTTTGATACTGACGCGTCTTGAAAGGTGAAAATCGAATTTCTGAGCGATCGAGATCGAATCGCTGGAATTTGGAGGATTTAGACTACTAGAGAATCTTTTATTATATTCGATGTATGGAAATATGTCAGTAGGCTTTGAATGGATAAATTATATGGATTATTGGAACGTAGAAAAATTTCGATCGAACAGAAGCGCACCCGTATTCGCCGCACGAGTAGCCACGTGAAACTCGACTTTCACGAGGCTTTTCGCTATCGATTTAAAATTCATAAATGGTACGTTGCACTCGTGCCGCCTGAGAAATATTTATATGTTTGTAGGTATGTAAGAGTCTTCGAAAATGAACGTGTCGTTCGCACCTTTTGCGTAATGTTTCGAATAAACTTCGTTGTCGAGTTTCCCGAAACATTTCGAGCTGAAATTTGGTACACAGAAATCTTTCTCTAAACCGTATACTCCTGGAGATTCTTAAGATGGTAATAGTCATTGCCTCACCTTCTGATATCGGTCGATGATTCTATTACGAGAGCAATTTGGATCGAAAGACTAAGATAAATTGGCCGATATTCGAATAGATGATGCTTCGCGAGGTAATGTCTTGATCTTGAAAGAAGTGTGTATCGAGTGGAAGGTACGTCGAGTAGAGCTCGAGGTTTATTCAAGAGAGAGAGAGAAGACGATACCCGAACAGATGTCGTGAATCGAAAGGCCCCGGAGAGAAAGAACCGGTGCGGCACAGTTATTTTCCCTTGTTCTAAACGCGGTACACGACGCGTGCGTTTTACTCCGTACGCGTGCATCGTAGGAATGCGCGAATGAGATACAGTCGATTCTTCAACAGGTCGGGCCAACCGTCGAGTTATGCTGATTTACACCGACGTATTATTTCCAAGGTGCTTTATAGTTCGTAATCGTACCTGCCGTTTCTTATCGATTTTAATGCCAACAAGGACGTCAAACGTTACGAGTTAAGGACGCAAAGTAATTTGTAACAGGAAAGTTCTTAGCAAAGCGTAATAATTGAATATACTGGGTGAGACGTTATAAACGAGTACTTCCTCGTGAATAATATCTTCTCGTACAGCTCTCGTTTAAGGTGGACACTCTGTATATTAAGTGTAAAAATTAATTTTATGATAAAAGACAAATTTTATCTAAAAAAAGATATAAAAAATGTGAAATTTACTGCATTGTATCTATGTTTCAAATTACTAAAAGATCTGGAGATTATCTCGTAAGAAACGAACGTACCAACGATTTAAATACGTTAAATATTTTAATTACTTTAAGTTAAACATAAGCTTCATAAAACGATGAATCATTTGACGTGCCAGCTCGCAGTAGCAGCTCAGAGCTGCATTTTCAATTATTCGATGCACGAGATAGCCGCTGCCTTTCATCGTGCTCGAAAACAAAGCCCGGTTTGTTGCAAACCGCGAACCCTCGCGTGCACTAATTATGCATAGCGTCTTGGCCGATACGAGCAAGGAGATAGATATACTTTACTGGAGATAAACGTTTGCGAATGGATTGCCAAGTGTATTCACGAATGCGATCCAAAAGCGTACCGAAGACCACGGTGAAAGCCACGCATTTACGTCGATCTTGTCTTTGACGTTAACGACCATCCAGTGAAATCTAACGTGGAGAAGAACGGATGAATTTTTCCTTACGGAATTTACCTTCTCTTGGACAAACCCGTTAAACTTCGAGACGTATCGTCAAGAAAGAAAAAAAAAAAAGCTTGAAGAATTTCATCGAAAAGAAAAGTAAGTTAGAACTCGTGCGATTTCCAATCCGCGAAATTAAACGCGAAAGCGAATTAAAGCGAGAGAAGCACTTTCAAAAATCTCTGCTTCGTTGCTCGGTATAATCGGTTACGATAAAACCGTACAAATTCCGAGCCTTTTAAAAGAAAAACAGAAGAATTTGTCTCTCTTTTTTATCTCGCGTGATCGGATGACCCCTTAAAACTGCAATTTTCGAGGAAGCGATTCGACGAATAATATTTCCGTTGGTCTCATGCTCGCGCGCGTGCCTTCGGACGAGCAGTCACGCGCATGAACGAGAAAATGGCACCATAAATATGTACGACCAGCATAGTGCCATGAGAGTGAATCACCGGAGAAGAGAAGAGCCAATGGCAGAGCCATACGGTCACGATTTCGCCCGTGACTGTGGTCCCGTACATCCGGCATCCGGCCTCGAAACAATGTCTAGCTTCGGATGTCAATGAACCATGCTCGAATTCCACTTTCGTTTTAAATCGGCACACATTTACCTATAGAGGGTGACCCAGTTATTCCCTTAAGGAATGTCCTTAATAAATTTAATATTCAAGCCTCTCCTGTGCCGAATTAATAAACCCCGAAAGAAAAGATAAAAAAAAATTGATAAAATATAAATAGTGAAGTATTAATAAAGTATGTTGGCACTCAAATTAAAAAAAAAGGAATGGATTTAATCGCTTCGGCTCATGAACGGCTCATTTATTACGCGTCTCGAGGGAACGAACACGTAAAACTTTTTAGCCGCACTTCACGGTGGTATGTTACGTGTTCGTATCATGGGAAACTGCACCCAACGACCTGACGTCGTTATGGTCAACGATTAACCGGATACGTCGAGGACACCGTGCGAAAAAGGAAGCTTCTATTAAAAAAAAAGATTGTTAAAGAATTTGCTTTCGGAGTGAAGCAAGTATAAAGAGGAGTTATCAATGGTATTGAAGGTCAATGCCAGACGGTGAGAAAAAATAAGCAATATTTTGAATACCACCTCCCACAGTTATTTCGGACGGCGCCAACATCGTTGTCTAGACCGTAGGAACTATTCTTGGCGCGCGTTTCGGCATCGCGATACTCGACAAAAGATATTCTACTACCGCCATCTCTGGGAGAATTCCATTAACCACTCCGCTTGATTAACTACAATTCGTGGCAGAGAAGCGACGTACCAAGGAAAATGATACTATTTGCAGTGGCACGTGATGCGAGCGAGGTATCTCCGATTGGAGAAACACCAAGGGTGTTTGCTTTGGCGAAAGATCGAGCTACGAAGCCGTAACGGGATATGGCAGAGCCTTTGATCGAATATTCCTTCTTAGTCTTGAGTTCATTAGGTAAGATCGTTAGTCGAAACCAGCTTGGCATATACCGCAGGATTACTCGGTGCCTCGTGAATCTTAAAGAAGGAAGGTTTCGAGATTACGTAGACTCACCCGTCGGCTTGGAGCCTATTGTCTACCATTTGAGCGGGTAACGGGGTCGATAATTGTCTAACCAACTCGTCCCTTTCCCTTTCCTTCTGTTGAATCGTCTCTTGCAGTCTCTGTTTTTGCTTCTGATATTCCTTAAACAGATCGCCGTTATAACTCTGCTCGAATTGATCAGGTGGCATGGCTCTCGCGGGAATCGCAACTGGTTCCGTGATCTTAGCAGCAACGCCGGTAGGTTTCTCGGCCAAGGAGTCTCTTCTAGAGCTTCTAGCCGTCGATGGTGCAGGCGATTCTCTGCCTGGGACTCTTCGTTCCGGCGTTGATGCCGCGGATGGATCGGCTTTGATACCTTTTAACGATCGAAGAATAAAATATGCTCGAATCCATAAAAATATGATCTTAAAATCGATATAGACTCACCATCGGGACTTTTAGACTGTCCTCTCGTCCTAGGTGGTGCCTTAGGCTGAGCATTACTCGCTGCTTCCTGTATCGAAGGTAATTGTTGAAAATCCGCGTAACTCGAGCTAAGAAAGACGTCTCCCTCGTTCTCGAAGAGCCTGTCCACGCTGGTGTTCATCAATTTATTATTTTTGAACCCGGTCAAGTGGAAACTCGCGAAGGACGACCTTGACATAAGATTTATGTCACCGGTCGATAATGCCATCAGTGCGGCCGATGGTATCGGCATATTTTTTGGGCCAGGACTTCTTGGACCGAGGCCAGCCTCTAATGCAGGTACCAAACTACGCGACATCATGTCAGCGGCCGACCTAGGTCTCGTAAAAGGCATGGCGCTGTGCGGAAAGGTCTTCGGTTTTATGGGAGTTATCAACATGTGTTCGGTCCATGAAGTTTCCAACGATGGCCTCTCGAGACGTTCCACATCGACGTTCAGCGTTCTCTGTGCGAATGGAACGGCGAAAGTTTCCGGCGGTATACTTTGCAACCAGGATAATAAACTGAGGTCCGAGTCGCTAAAACCCACGGAACCGTCTAGGAGTCTACAGAAGCTCATCTCGACCTGAAAAACAATAGGAAGAGGAGGACGATGAAGAGTTTAGAGAATTATTTCACGCGAAGTATAAGTTACGAGCAAAGAATGTAAATAGATTTTTCTCACTTGTTCGCTCTCCTTCGAGCCGGTAGCCTTGGCCTGACAGTAATTCACACAAGACTCGTAGAGAATACCCTTGATGATCAGCTGAATGAGCCTATCGTTTTTCGCCGAGGTTACCGGATGAACTGGATCGTTCGATTTGCGATCACCCGGCAGGAACTTTTCGACCAAAGGATGAACCTCGCGGAAGCACTGTACTCTGGCATTACTAGGGTTCCAATCCTTGTACTGCAGATGATCGGTGAGTCTCGGTAGTGTCAGAAGAAGACAGAGACTACTATACTCCTCTTTCGAGGGTGCAACCTTTTCCAAGTCGCTAAGTACTTTGACAACTTCCTCGACCGCGTTATCGACGCTCCCGTTCGTACCAGCGGCGATCAAATTAGCTTCAGATTTTATGCAAAGTAATTCGACGTACTTGTGACGCAATATCGAGTAAGTGAATTTTCTCATGTCGAAGTCCGGTAGCGCCTCGAGAGGCTGAATGAACTCCAACACGTCGTCCCATTGTCCATCGAGGATGAGCTGACGTAAGAAGAGTACGTCGTCGCTGTACTGACCATTTATCACGCCCGTCTCCCGTTCCAGCGAGAGCTGCGAGATGTGAAGGTCGCGGCTATGGAGGAACTCCAAGGTCAGTCTTACCACGTCCTCCTCGCGCAGCGTCAGGTGCGCCGCCGGCATCACGTACCGAATACGCAACCTAGACAGTTCACAAAGTCGATCAGATCATTGTCTTCTCGTAATCTCGATAGAAAATCATACGTTTTGAAGCTAAAGTGTGTGGGAAAATTGTCAAATTTCTGTCACTTTCATAAATATCTGTTAGACAAAAAGAATAATAATTTATATGATTGATTCGTTTCGACTTCCGTTCGGAGGTAAGTCCCAAGTATAAGATTGCGAAAGATTATAATGGCATGCACTTAAACGGAATGTGCAAAACGTATCCTTTCGTAAGTTCGATGCACTTTGAGGCCAAGCGCGTTTCTGCTGACGTGCCCTGATTAACACGCAAAGTGGGTGGATAGATTCGGACTTTGAACTGCTACTTCTTCATTATCTAGGCTAGACTCCAGTAAATATCGCCTTAAGTGAAGTTGACTTCCAAGATTCGTACTCTTAACACGTGTATCTACCTTTTGCTACGACCGAGAGATTGTTTTAAAAATATGAATATAACGTGTACCATATTTTCGATGCACGTGGTTTGAGAATGAAACTTTTTGAAAAACGACTTGGCAGAGGGCGCGTTAACTTTATAAAAGTTCTTACGGTGAAAGTTCCTCTGCGATTCCTAAAACGTTTCGATTTCGTAGCAGAGCGAAGGAGAGATTCAAGAAAATTCCAATCGCGGAAGTAGGAAAGATGTCCCCGAACAATCAGATCCCCGTTCAGAAGACTACTTTATATTCTTGTAGGATTCTCGCACGACGCGTGCAGTTTTCGAAGCATCGGGGGAGCTAACGACGCTGAAAGGAACCTAGAGGGAGAGAAGGAAGCTGGAGGAACCCTTATCGACTGTTCGCACATGACGCTCGCCTTTGCTCGGCCGTTCTTCTCTCTCTCGTATGTGAACCCACACATATATCACCCCACGTACCGAAATCGGAAGGGTTCCAGACAATGGAAAAGACTTCGTAGACAGGCGGATGAACATAAGCGACGGAGTGGCTTGCACGAAGAGTTACACCTATTCATTGCTACTCATGGAGTCTTTGAACACGTGTCTACGCTGCAACGAACAATAAGCCAACAGGGCCGCATCAATTACGCTTAATAAATACTTGATAAATACGTCACGCCTCTTGAAAGAAAAAAAAAAGAATTTGCAAGCTCGGTCGAATTCTTTCGCGAAGACCGGATGTAACGGCATGGCTAATGCAATTATACTCTTTCTATGCCCGGTAGCTCGAATTCGATATTCTCGGAATAGAGTTTCTCAACTCACCTCGGTAAATGCCAAGTAACCAAAAAGAGTGCGGTTCGAAAGCATTATAAAACGTCAGCATGTTCGCAAATAAATGAGCCCGTTGGATTCATTCGTCACATCAGTTTCGTGCGGAATATCGAAACGTTTACAGCCGAGGAGAATCATGTTGTTTGAGATTAAAATACTGGTGAGGAAATTTTATAATTTCGTGCTTTCTTAAGACTTAAACTTCTGGAGTGTGATAAATGTGCATGGAACCGTCGAGTGTACTACTTCAAAATAGATTAGGAAATGATCGATCGCGAACGTTTAATTTCTAGGTCCTAACGATTACGCTGATATCGATCAGCCTACCAGCGACTGCTGATATTATCGTTCAGCCAGGATATGGTAAAGTTCCCACTCATCATTTACCGATTCATTCGCAATCTCTGGTAACACCTATTCAACAACAACGGGAATCAGGATTTGGGCATACGCAAGCACAGTTGATACCGATATATTCGCATGGGCAACAAGGTGGTGCACAGTATCAAGTAGGACGTCCTTTGCTACATTATTCCCATTATCCTCATTATCATCATTATCCTCAATACATACACGCCTGGCCAAGATACGCTCTACCCCAAAAGCACCTACGCGTCTTGAAGCTGGGCGGCCGAAAAGTTTTCCAACCGTCTTGGTACGTCGGCCAACCTTCGATTCCTTTGGTGAGTAAATCATTATGCCGTAGCAAAGAATTTTTTGTAGTTTCTTTAGCAAAGAAAGTATACGTTTATTCTATTCAGGCAGTTCATCACCGATACAAGAAATCTATTGGGGACGAACCTGCTTCCGAGAAATCCTGGGAAAGCGTTCCTAGTTCCAAGGACTCGCCCCTAGACAAATCTCGTTCAGATATGTTGGAAAATGAAGGTGAAATATATGTGTAAAAAAAGACAATTGCTTACGCGTGGTCGAAAGTCGATTGATTTCAATACATTATACTTTTTTCCAGATAAGCCCGTTATCAGTCACCAAAGTAAGAACGATGTTTCTACCACGGGAGCACTTTTTGGCTTGAAAGCGGCATACTTTATGAATTCTGAAAATCACGAACCTGAATTTAATACACTGAATGAGCGGAACACCGACGAAAATAATAAATCATCGACTAAGGAACTTGAAACTAGTGCCGACAAGTCGAATTCGCTGGAACAGATGCAATCGGACTCGCACGGAAAAGAATCGAATTCACAAATTCCGCCGGATGTACCGAATTTGCGTAACTTTCCTGATCCCAGACCCGACACACCGGAACACAAAACGTCGCACAAGACTACGTCAAATTCAATACCGAAAAATTCTCAAGAGGTAAGTTTTACATTTTGAAACATCATAAATTGTATCATTACAAGCCCAAATTTCAACATAATTTCACCAATTTCACATAAAATACGTTCTTATTTACGTATTTTTCCATTTTACAGAAAAATCTTATCGTCGGATCACCCATGACAGCGAACGAAATTCATGAACCGAGACACGTTCAACAAGAATATCCAGTATCATTGACTTATTATCAGGATCATCCGCTATATGGTAATTATGTACCACCTCTCGTCAGTTATCTGCCCGTTTACGTAATACGATACGGTGCATGTAACGACGGTACATCGAAAATGTATGGTGATCAACAATCAGCGATTCAGGAACAAATTCATCAAGCCGGTGCCATTCATGCGACAGATTATCTACCAAATATGGGATACGCGTCTTCGCCTCAAACTTATAATTACGTACCGAATTACGCTTCGGGACATCCAATGACATTTCATTATGCATCATCGCCGTACCCAATTCCCTACGCACAATTCAAGTGAATAATTTGTTAGAAACGTATAATCGAGTCTGCTTTTTAAATAGTAATTTCCTGTAATTAGATTCGCGCCACAGCTCTCATCGAAATCCGTCCATTCAGTAGTTAGCGATCGTTCTTACTTTCTTCGCGTTATTACCATTACTTATTATCATAATTAGTTATTATATAGGGTGAGTCAACTAAGACAAACTGTCTAAATAACTTTAATCTTAGAAATAGGAAGAAATGCTGGAAACAAAAGGTATTTAATTTCCCGAGTGCAATTTTGTGGTGAATAACCCTTTTTTCCAAGTAGAAGTACTTAGAAAATTGGAAGGTCATCTTAACTTTTTTAAGTGAAATCATGTTTCCAGCTAGCCCTAGGTGACTCAAATATTGTTATTAGTTACACACTAGCTCGTTCATATACTTTCTGTAGTACCAATAAAATTGTAAACAACACAGTCTGTATATGACAATAGAAACAAATAAATGTCCAATTTTTAACAAGCCTCTGATACTCAATTTCTCGACGAGACGATTACGCATTTCGAGCCAACTGCGGAAGGGAAACGAAAATTGAATTTCGGACAATTTCCCGACAACGTTAATCGACTCGAAGGGTAGTGACGTCGGACAAAATGAAAAGAGGACCATTGGCGACAGGATGGAAGGGTAAATAGTTCAGATCAAGAGATTGTACGTTCGATCCTTACAACTTTAAAAAGAAACTTTCCAGGATCGAGAAAATGGACAACAAATCATTCGGAAGTCGTTGCTCGCGAAATTGATATCGACATAACGGCCGAGCGTCGGCCGTTACTCTCGCAACGAGCGAGACCGTTCGGTCATAATAAGCCATTAATTAACGGGTATTCGGCTAGAGGCAGTTTTATCGCGGCGTATTTTCGGCTGGCACGCATGAAAAATCGTTCGTTAATAATTTCCGTGCATTTACCGCGTCCCGTTATCGCGATCGAAGTCGTTACGCTCTTTTAAACACGGGAACTCTTAACTCATGTCGTGAATCGTTCGGAGAATACTGTATTTTTTTTTTATTATTATACTTTCCCGGAACCATTTGTCATCTTTGCTTCAAAAATGTCGAGGAAATTCTGCATAATCATGGATCTCTTAATTACCTCCACCTTTCTCTCTTTCTCTTTAAAATAAAATAAAAAGCGTAAAAAGGTTTATTCAAATTTTTTTCGTACCTACTGCCAGACACTATTTTTTCTTTAGTGGCCTACTACGATTGTATTACTCTCATCCTACGGGCTTCGGTCCATGATGTAATAAACAGATTTATCTATCTATCTCTCTTCAGTAGACACAAACGAGGAAGCATATCGAACGCGTTACTATCACGAGTCCAAGAGGAAATAACGCTCGGACGAAGATCGTTGATCCCGAAAATACGGTACGTAAGCGGTGGTTGCGTCCGTGCGGTGGCCATCACAAAGACCGAGCTTTTCCAGTCCCTTTTACTCGAGCGATGCAACGTTACGTTGGTTTTCTCCGCAACGAATTCGTGTACTAAAGGAGCCATTACCCGGGCAGTAATGGAGGTATATTCAGGCTGGCTTACCTTTGACTCGAGAGTCGAGACCGGTACGGTATCCTATACACTGGCTAGTTTACACAAGGAGATAGCTACCAGTCAAGACTTTTTTTTTCTTTTCTTTCTTCTTCATCCTTCTTTTCCTTCGGGCGACACAAATTCCCGATAGACACTCCGAGAAATCCAGCGAAGATCGTACCAGCCCGTAGGTATTTTCCCCGAGAAAAACCTGCTCGGAGAAGCATATTTCTACGTCGAGATCTCTATCCACGAGAAAAATAGTCTGGCAAAACAGACGTGAAATCGGCCTTTCGAAAGGTAAGAGATGGAAAATCCTAGGATATCGATGCTTTCGATATATGTAAAGCATTCGTTATACGGTAAAAACAGGAGCTATATGTATAAAGTATACCTAAAGTAAACTAATAACCGAGGCAAATAATTTCCAGTAAATAATAAACTAACGAACCAGTACCCGAACCCTCCTTAACACGCGCCTGAGGCCGGCTGACCCTCTAGTTACTCCCCTCGAAGCAATTTCGACTCGTTATTTAATTATCCAAGCCAATGCCGTCCGACGATTTAAAGAATCTCAAAAATTCATTTCATCTACGCTCGAACCAACTCTAGAAACCTTTCTAATTCGAGATACGAAGCAATTCTTGTCTCCAAGAGAGAAAGATAGAGAATGTAAGAAGCAAAAGATTATCATTTTAATCTGCGATACGAGCCATCGTCCGGGGTTATTACTATTTCGCTGCTGGTAGCGTCTGAGAGAGCTTATTACTCTCTCTCCGTAAGAGTAGTGTCGAGGAAGAGAAAAAGGGAAGAAGAAAAAGAACGAGAGGAGTAGATTAAAGTCTGATTAAGCACGTCGGTGCAACCCTGGTAGTCCCTCGCAACCTCCCTAGCCAACAATCTCTCTCATATTCCATTGTCTCGGCAACGGAATCGAAGTCTCAGCGTCGTTGCGTTGGGTTGCCGTTATCATCATGGTCGTAGGCTCGATACGTAACCGGAAACTGCCTCGTCGTTGCGTACAAATAATGAAAACGGTCTAACGATGAATTATGCGATCGACCGTGTGATTGGAGACGTCGACTGGCCAGCGTCGATAATTTCCCTGTTCGAAATAAGCGAACCGATCGATTAAGTATCGCCCGGGTGTTGTACTCGATGAGATTGTAAATATGAGAGATGACGACTGGAGTAGATACTCTTTGGATTAGGAGAGAGAGGCTGCCAACTTTGAAAAATCATCAGGGAGACTGGGTAGAGCAAATATTGGCAATAGCTGATAACTAGATTTTTTTCTGTGCAAAAAATTGTATTAGACGCTAGTTCTAGGGATCGTAACAATGAGGGTCAATAAAAAGCGAAAGTAACGAGTGTAGTTCCAGCGATGAATCTCGCGGAAATGGAAGATAAGTGTGCTTGTTTTTTGCTCGGACTCGACCGAGATAAGACGAATACCTCGGATGCGTCGAGGTGGTCGTCGTGACTGACTTCAAAGAGGAATAGTAGCTCGGCCTTAAGCGGACGAAGTCGATTAATGATTCATGCAGGACAAAACGGACGCGTGCACGCGTAAATATCCCAGTCGCGGTTCATCGACGTCGAGACTATCGATTAATCGACGAATCGATCCGTTACGACTACTATGCGTTACGGATAATTTGCATCTGACACTTTCTCGATGATTTTTCGCGAATGGAAAATACAAAATTGTTGCTGTGCCGTCTAGCGATTAATTTCAAGCTACTTTCGAGTTGTAATTAGAAAGGATCAAGTCGGCTGTACGATAGAAGGAATTCCAAGGAAATATGGCGAGTGCGTGTGGAGTACTTTCTCAGTTTTTGCTACAAGGAAGATCAAGTTTATCTGGATTAACAATGTTTTTCTTTTAGATACTGTGAATTTTTTTAAACTCTTTTTTAATGGAGGAGGTGTTTAGAGATTGGATTAAGTATCTTATAAGTAGGTTCGAACCTTTTATGAGTGAAAGAAAAAAATCCTGAAATTATTCCATAAACTTGAACTCAAATATACACTCAATAAAAGTGTTAACACCAATTCACATATTCAAACAGAGCCATCAAATAACCTAATTAAAATCCCGAAACTTAGCAACCTTCCAATCACACACCAAAAAAACAAATATAACAATAAAAAGGTACACGATAATTACTTCTCGTTGGCACGTCGACGCGTCGTGGACATTCACGCGAAACCTTTTCCAGACGATAAGAATCAAAAGCAGATATGCTCGAGACACATCTTGATAAGCTAAAATGTGACACGAAGGAAGAAAAGAGCGGAAGCACGTGGTCGGAAGAGGACGCACGGACGACGTCACGCGGCGTACTGCCGATAGGCGTTCGTTGTCGGCTAGTCGTTCGCAACGACGACGCCGTTAAGGCGACGCCGAACGCTAGCTACGACGACGATTCGAGTGCCTCCCACGCACGCGTCGTCCTCCTTTTTGTCTACGTGCGAGGGATGATACTCGCCACGACCGTGGTGCTCGCGAGAGGATCGATCTCGAGAGACTCTCTCACACCAGAGAACACAACACTTTTCTATCCCACCCGATAGAGGGCACAAGACGCGTGACGTCAGTGGAGAACACCTAGCAAGAGATGACTCGAATCACGAGCGAACGCTTTACGAGACTTTACACCTTCATTCATTGCTTTTAACGTCAGCCCCAACTAGAATTCTAAACGTTTATATAGCGTAGTCACTCTTTTGGAACGCTTCCAAAAGGTGCCTTTCCGTCGGCCTATCCTTTCAGTCAATGAACTTTATCGTCCAGCATACAAATTAAACTGGTCACCCTTGGAAATCCGTGTCAGTCGAATTCACTTTCGGTAGCTACGATTATTTTATTTCTTGAAAGATCGTCCGAAATTTTTATCACGATTTGGGTCTGAATTGTTTGCACTCGATGGTTGTCTTTGAGGGGATATATATTAATATTAATTTTCCCGAGTGTAGAATAAAATCATAAAGCAAGGGGTTAAATAAATCAATATTTTCCAGGGCCAAATCCTAGTTAAAATTACGTTTCAACTATTGACAAAATCTGGCAGGAGGACGAACAGAATAGTTAATTAACGCTCAACGGATTATACGTTACGTACTCGAGCGTTTATCGGCTACTTATCGCCACGAGGAAGTACGGGACGTGAGCTCCCTCGTTACGCGCGCGCTCCGTCTCGTTACCATAAAGCAAAGTCAGCGATTCTCCCTCGCACGATTTCTCCCGAAAATTCAATAGCACGCGGACAGGAAGTTCCATTATTCATTGATAACGTTAAGAAGGATAGCTATCGCGTGTGTCTTGGAAATCTATCGAGAGTAGAATCCTCTTTGCTACCGTTTCACCGTCTCCTCCAAGGATGATCTTCATGTCTTATTCATATCTCTTGGAAAGAGTATATCAACGATCCCGGTAGATTCGATTCGACGATCGAAGATCTTTGCCTGACCTCTCGTCGTTGATTATTCATCGAGAAGGATCTATCCGGTAAAACAAAAAAAAGTTGGACCGTACTTCAAAGAAATGATCACGAGAAGAGCCATTGTTCCTGAAACCCAATACACGCGACAAACCAATCGATTAACTCTGAACGGTTCTAGTTATCTATCAACCTAACAAAGATTAATCGGCAATCCACGCGAAATTACGGTCTTCTGGTAGAGATACGTTTACGAGTTTTCGATCGAAAGAAGAATGGGGGTTGGGCCATCGTTCTCGCTTCGAACGTAGCGGAATCAAACTAGGAGGAAATTTCATTACAATCGCGAGTAGGTACATACGTAACGAACGAACGTGCCGAGGGTGAATGTACGTACTAACGATCCCGCATGCCGAGAAACGCGCTTCGACGTAACGCATTACCTTGTTCCCTTGGTAACGGTCCTCCGGTAACAAGATTTACAGAATTTGCGTAACCGGCGGGACCACTCGAAAGATTATTTAACGAAAGGGCAACAGAACCTTTGCTTTTTCTTTCGTATTTTTTTTCCTTTGCGTTAAGTACGAGAGGAGGGAGAAACGAACATTCGTTAGCTTCGTTTGGAAAATTGAGTTCGCTCGAAACTTTGCACTTCGCGTAACGTAGGTGTGCGTGATTCTACAAATTCGTGTCAAAGCGAGTACGAAAGTAAGAACCGTTTTACAGACCTTTCATAAGGTTTTTTAAGGTGGAAGACCGGTCATAACCTCTAAGTGACCTTCGCCGGCACGATTACGTCCAGCCCCTCCAGGCGAAATGGACTTCCGCGTAAGAAACGTATCTTGCTTGAACGTGTATCAAGTATTCGAGCGTGTAGCTCTTCTTGCTGCACCGAACGATGCACGATGAACGAGAACGAAGAGTAACGATTCTCGTGAATGTTCTACGAGACTCGTAATTTCACTGTTTTCTCTATTTAATTCTTAGCTGGTTACGTCAGATCAGAAAACATATCAATCGTGTTTAACCGGACCTGAGCATTACTAAAATGATATTATTTGAAATATTATTTCATATTTTATTCTAGAATTATTGTTATACCTGAGATTATGTTTGAGACAACATTATTCACTCTTTCGAAACTCATGACGAAACTTCGAATAATCGATCGACGAAGCGCGAAGAGAGATCCCCTTTAAAACGATCTACGGGGTCATCGATTTCCGTGAGTTTTCGATATACCGTGTCCAATGTTCGCGTGGTAGCTCGTAATCTTTACCGAAAGCAGGATGAGGAAAAACGGAGTTTGTGGAAACGACTTAAGCGGAGAGAAAGATGGTGAAGAAGACGGGCAATGCGTTTCACGACGCGTTTCTTGGAGCAACGTTCGTTCCGCGCTGTCTGCTCCCCTTAATTGAGCGTGCGCCTTTGAGCTACCACCACCTTATTCTCTTCGTCTTTGCTCTTGTCCTTTCTACTCTCTTCCGTGATATCACAAGGGTGATTCCACTTATTTTAATTGAACGCGAGCAGTTCACCGATTTCAGCTTTATTCCTTTACGGGAAGAGAGTGAACCCTCTTCGGTCCAACGTAGAGTTGGACTCGACGTTCCATTTTGTGGATGAGATGGAACAAGATTTGGTGTCTTTGTTGTATATAAATTAAAAATTATCTAGACATTGCTACGCGAACCACGAGTTTGAGTAACTCGAGAACTCACGAATATTTCGATTTATGTATAAAGTCCTCGCTGGGTATAGAGCGAGTGTATAAAAAATAGAATGGCTTAAGAAACAACTGGAAGAGTCACGCCCAAGACGATAGTCATCTTCCTAGACACTTTGCGATAAATTTCAAAAAAAGAATATCAAATTCCTTACAATTATATCTAAATTCTCGTAATCACCGTATTCGTTCTAAAGCGTGTGAACTTCGCATTCGCGGAATCACACAATTTACCGCTAATAACTAACACAAACTATCTATAGAAACGATTCGTGTCGATTTATCCTGCCGCGTAGGCACGCGTCATGGAAAAGTAATTTATCGCGATGATGCACCAGATCCCATCCGATGGAAACGTTCCATGTTAAATAGTGTAAGCACACGCACCGGCTTCACCAACCCGTATATATTCCTTTCGAGGTTCTTTTTATTCTATAATATACTAGTATCGTATCGATTCAACCGGATTGTCGATGGCGCGAATTTCACGAACCATTTAAAGTAGGTCGCAGTGAATCTAGTCTAGCCGCGATTTTGTCTACGGCTTTACCGGTTTGTTAAAAAAGAGATTTACCACAACGTGGCCTCCGAACTGGGCCACGTGTCGGTAAGCAACCTACGAAAAAAAATCGTTACGAAAAGTGGGATCGAGAGTGTAGTACTTTCGATCGGGCACCGTGAGACCACGGAAGACGCACCTGAACGCTCGTTTATCGACAACAGCGAGAGAGGGAAGATCAGGAGGATTTCACCGACCTAAAAAAGTACCAATACGCGCGAGTTCGCCTACAGGACGATTAAACGTATAGACCACGATCGGATGAACGATAACGTTGCAAAGTAGAAAGTGACAGTCGTGACACTTGCACCAATAAGGGTTCGTACCTTCCCAAAGTATCCTTCGAAATGTCCTCAACGACGGTAACGGCCGATGATGTCACGACGACCATGGTAGAACCAGTATCCCATATCTCGTAACCGTTTCCAATTTGTTGACACCGATCGAAATTCAACGAGTAGTCGGCGCTTTCTCGCGCTGCTCGCGTCGATCCTTTCCAGATGCCTCGTCGTTAACGAGGTAGTTCCAACTAACAGATACACTAATTAAATCGTCCCGTTCCTCTAACGAAGAGATACGTTTAATAAAGGCAAGAAAGTCCGGCGGCGATGAATCACTCGAGGGGCCGACCTCTGTCACGTTTTAATATTCATCGATACTTCTAGACGACCCTAGGTCAGTAACAGCAAAGACAGCGTTCTTCGATCTTCAATGTGAGTAATCGCGAGCCGACCTTAAAGTTCCGAGTATCGAACGGTTTTCCGATATACGGAGAAAATAGAACGCTCGTGGCACATACAGTTTCACGGTTAAGAAAAGAGTTTTTTATGAACTTTCGAACGATCGAAGAAACTTATTAAAACTCTAACGAGATCACTGAATCTTGAAGAAATTCCAACTGTCAGAATCCTCGCTAGCACGTTCGTTATCAGCCATTCTTCTTCCCTTCGAGAAACTTCGAATCCACCATGAAGATAACGCGAAGGCACGAAAGGGTTCGTGATAAGAGAGCGTTTCAAGAAAATTCCGTCCAATTTCACGTGTTCGCGTGCGATAGCGCATCGACTGGCTCTCTCCCGTGTGTCGAGGAGAAGAGGCAGAAGGTCCGACTGAAGAAGCTCCGAGCTCTCGTGCCGGTGTTCAAGGCACATTCACCTTGGCTTCTCCACGCACCTGCGTATACGTGCAAGGCACGAGCGCACTACCACTAGAATCTCCGCGTTCTCGCTTCCACGGAGTGGGATTGCTCGTGATTCCTTCGAGAAAGAGATAGGAGAGAGGAGGTATTCGAACGCGCGCACAACGACTCCTGTCCACGAGAACGTCCTGCGGCTTACTACCACCACCATCGACGGTCTTACCCTCGCGCACACCATCGCAACGGAGACCACGAATTTCTCTCTGGCGCGTTCTCGTGGCAACCTTGATCTTGAATCTACCGTCGTGCCACTAGGATCTCTTTTGTTCAATAGCGGCGAGTATATCTACCGCTTACCGATTGACCCGATCATGGACAGAATTTCTAATCCGGTTGATCGGTTCGAAGTGGTCACTACTTTTTAGTTTAAGTGTATATTTATTTAGACGACCCTCGGGATATAGCCTATTCAATAAAAAAATAATCATTTGTGTTTATATTTCAATTTCCCGACCGCTATCTAACAACAAATCTTGAACCGCAGTTAATTCAAACCATCACCGATGTCCTACTCGTGGATTGAATTTCTCAATATTTTGTTTAACAATCCCTACAAATTAACGGCAATTGAGAATCGAAAACTCCTAAAACTAACGCAATGGTTAACGCGACTCGAAAGGGTAATCAAAAGGTCGTTAATCTCGGTAATGAGAGCGCGCGCGTTGACGGGCCTTTAAACGCAATTACAATACGCGCTATATACATAGTCACACTCTGAATACGATGAAGCTCAACGTTTATTCATTGTCTATCGTCCTGCCGAGCAATAATTCAGCATATTCGCGTGGAGAAGAAGACAAAAAAAAATGGTTCCATCGAGGAAGAAGAAGAAACGAGAAGAGAGATAGTTCGGTCTGGTAAAATTTAACGGTGGCGGGTTAACACATTCTTTTTTATTTCCCTCTCATGGCGAAAGACAGTCTCCTTCACGGTTTCGCGCTTCTTGCGTTCTCTTAACGGTGGTCTAGACAAGATAGACAAGGATCCGCCTAACTAAATGATATTCGGTAATTAATCGTAAGTAACCGTATCAAGAAGAAGATACTATATTATCAAAGGTATCCTCGTAACGGATGAGATAGTTTCTAAAGACACGGTACATTTGTAAGTGCCAACGATATTAGAGGTATCCTCGAACCAAGCGAAACGATAACATCTCGAGTGAGGTGTATACTAGGTGTATCCTATATGTTCCACGGTTCTTTGCTCTCTTTGCAAATACAGAAGTCTCAACACCATCGCCCGTGTATACGATATCCCTGTAGAGAGGATCGAACGTATTCTACCTAATGCCTAAACGATCCGATCGAACAAATTTTTGGTAGACCATATCCTAAATTCGCAAACAAACAGAATCGCGATGCGATAGGTGTCTAATTAACGATCGTGGCCCACAAGGTTGAATTTTTCGAGCCCCAAACCTCGAAGTATCGATTGGAAAGTGAAAAAATGCATCTCCGAGGATATCCTGAAAGCACGCGAGGGAGTCTGGTACGAGCTTTCGAATCTACCCGATTCAAGCTTTCTCTGCATCTCGAAAAAAAGGAACAGGTTTCTATAGGTTCTGCCATTAATTAGCAAACGAGTGTTGATTCAAAGGAAAACTCAAAGGCCGATAAGAGTCTATCCATCTTCTATCATACGAGAAAACACAGCATCCCGGTGCAGCGCGTCCTACACGCGTGCCACATGCCAACGATGTGAGAGACCTAGAACGTACCGGCCGTTAACGTAGAATCCTAATTAAACGAACCTGATCCAGCTCTCTGCTCGGAATTATTCGAATACTTCCGACAATTTTCCTCAACCTTCTTCACAGCCGCTCCGGCATGCCATCGTCGAGCCACTTGACGTTACGTTGGAACGGTTTTAGGCTGAGCCGTACGATATTTCCACGAAATATTAACGGGTGTTCCAATTTGACGAGTCTCGTAAAGTTACCCTCTTACCCAAAGAAGTTTTTAAGAGGGATAGACGTTGGATGGATACGCTTAACGCGTTGCGTTCACAGTAGCCATGTGTGGTCACGTTTTGGGTTTTTATTTAGACTTGTGGTTCAATTTTTGCGAATTTCTTTCTTTTATTCACTTGATTTTTTAGTGTTCATTAATCACTGTCTAGACAAGGTCGCGAACTGTATTTTTTTCTTAATCTCGTAATATTAATTTCATTAATTATATCGAATTAAATTATAAGGCAAAAGGTTAATGAAAATATAAAAGGGGACAAAGTGATCAGGAAGGAGCAGGAAAATTCTCTTGCTCGCGCAACGTGTTAAACGATTTTAAATCGAGCCCACGAGATTATGTTTTGTTCCTGTACGTGTTAAAGCGTGCCGGCTTAGTACACACACTTTTCTACTCATCGAGCGGAATAACAAAATTACAAAGGGCTCGCCGCACAAATTCGCGGTCGTCGACCAGAACATATGTTCGATGCAACGACGTCGGTTCGTAAGTATAAGAAAAAATAACGGGACGAGAGGAGACCAAACTGGTTTCGTGTATACCGACTTGCGTTTAACTTTTTAATAATTACAACGAGAACACTGACAATTCATTCGGCAACATTTGCTTTTTCACGCGTTAAATAATAAATATCGAATCCACTTCAGTGATTGACATGCAGATTTACAACGTGCTTAACGTGCTAATATTAGTTAAAATTGAAAACAAGACAATGCAAATTGAACAAATAAACTTGGAATATAAATATTAGAAGTGAAAAACGTTTCTAAATTATAAATATTTCTTCAAAATAAAAACAAGAAATGACCTAGGACTAAATCAGCAATAACAAGCAACGGGACGTGTTAATTGTCCAGGCATCGTTGTTGCGTTAACTTTTCGAGTGTAGGTATGCACGCGCCAAGTCGAGCGTTCGCGACGCGTGAGACGCACGATATGCGTTAAGGCCGCGTGCTGCGCACGTGTGTGAAACCAGTTTCACGTGAAATCCTGAACGTAAGCACGGCGGCGCGACGTTATTTCTCTCTCTCTCTCTCACTCTACACACGAAAACGTTGAATTTTCACCATCGAGACAAGCCGGCATCGCGCGACCTTTGTGAATGTGCAACGCCAACGCGCGACTAACACGTGCGTCTGAGATCTTCCCTTCGTTCTTTTACTTATTTCCTTTTATATCTTTCTCAGCCGCCTACTCAAACACAAATTATATATATGTTCTATGTTAGTGTATATTTATTTTAGTTTGCGAACTTTGACACTTTCGCTAGTAAATAGAGTTGCTCATATCGATTCAATTTTTATCTAACATCATTCTATGTTTACTAACCTAGGAGACTATTAATAAAAAATAATCGAGTTATTGTTTATGGTCACTATCAAATCATGGGTACTAGAGCTATTCTATAACCTCAATCGTAACACAAAAAAGGAAAGAATGTAAATCAGTCTCGTACGAAGTGAATCATTCCTCCTTACTTGCAACCGGAGTGACTTCTTTTTGGTAAAACATTCAACACGCTCTCAAGTGTACAGCCATGTAACTACGAGACAGTTTCGGCGATGAAAATTTTCTAGGACCTCGAAGAGTGAGGTTAACTACGCAGGTTATTAGAATACTTGACTCGTATAAATGCTTATGAAGAAATAGAAATAATATCGGGTAGTCCGAGGAAAGCTTCTAAATACGTTGGATGACGTCCTTAACGAAAGCTCGGAGAAGAAAAATTTCGAAGACGATTCCTTCGAGGCGAGTACACGTTAGTTTCTAACGAATCTTGACTGAAAGATACCACGGAGTTAAGTCCAGCATCCGTAATTTTGCTCGATCGAACGAGAGGTCGAGTTGTAATTGGGTGCAATTCGTGGTAAAAATAAACATCGCGAGTTGACAGCCGCTCTGGTATAGCAGGGTGGCACGGAACGTGCGTAGGAGATGATCGTTTGTCCCGTCTCTCGGTAGTAGAGAGACCCGTCGAACCAGAAGAGAACCTCTAACCGTAACGATACCCGTATTTCCCGCCAATCGACGATACCCGTGCTAATACGCGCGACTCGCTCGTCTCCGGAATTATGTAACTATTGTTGCACGACTCGTAAATAAAGGATACTTACCGCTGATCGAGGCGAAAAACGTCAGAATCGCGCGCACACACAAACACACACGTTACACCTCGGACGTCTTACGGCGAACTGCCGACTCGAGGCGCTGCTCGCGGTTGCGCCATGTTGGATCGATCCAAACGGGATTCGAAGCGCGCGCTTTTTAAAAGTTCTACCTGATAGATACTATGAATTGTGTCTGTATTTATAACAGTTGTGTAGTTATATTAAAAAAATTATTCTTTTCATAAATTCATTCTTTTATATTTTTTTACTTATTGTTAGACTACTTTCATAATTACAAGCATAGTTAGGTATGTCCCTAATTCTGTATTACTTGTACTATTTTTGTATTTGGAACATTCTTGGTATGAATAAAATATTTAAATAAAAAAACAGCTTTTTTCTTTCATCTTCTCGACCATTTAATTCCCATAAGATCGAAACGAAAATGCCAACATAGCACGCAGAATGTCGCACGCGACATTTCACTTTGACATACGAATGTTTTATTATGTTTATAATTATAATTCTAGAACCACTTTTCATCGTGAAACACATGCATTACAAATAAATTACACTGAATAATTTCGGTTAAAATAATATATCAAGGGCACATTGAAACACGATAAATATTATGTAAAAATATAAAACAAACGAAATGCGAAAGCACAAGAAAATGCAAAGAATCGATCTGCTCGCAAGCATACTTCCGATCGCTGTCCACTCTATATATCGTTAGGATTGTATTTTTATTACGCGGTGCACGTTTTCTTAAATATACATTTTCTTTACGCACGATCATTTTTATTACCCATTGGTTATTTAAGATTATCGGTGATGATAATCGAGTAGCTCTTGAATAAGTCAGAGAATTAAACTATTTTACTTTAAACGCTTACTCTAAAACACCTTACGAAAATTGATTACACTCTGTCTCTGTGTGTGCTTTTGTCCAACCCCCTCTTCTTATTATATATGGAAGTTTTCTCTTCACTCACACTCGCTTTCCTTCTCTCTCTCTCTCTCTCTCGACATTCTTCAATCATAATTCTCCTAGTATTATTGATAAAAACGGCTTATGCGACTCTTAACAATGTTATAGATCCGCGCATTATCAGATTCTCACTTATAACAGAAGCTATTCAATTATTTTCTATACAGTACCATGCGTACCGACAATTCCACTTTTATGATAGTTATAAAATTCTTGTAAATAAAGCCTAGGTTACCCCTCGAAATGTTATCGGCGACATACGCTTTTCCTTCGACATATCATCGTGTGCCTCTAGATTCTATGAGAAATACATTGATATCAAATGGTGTGTTCGCTTACTCGAAGCATTCGTAGATAAGTTAATAAAATTCATGAAGACCGACAAAGCGTTACCAGCACTTTACCGGTATAGCTAAAATTGTGTGCTATTATTATCCTTCTTTTTTATTCTTTTATGATTGGAAGCTTAAAATGTATGCGCATTGCGGCAAATACCACAACCCAATGCGAATTCTTCGCCGGTAGGTGGATGCTTCACGTGTAATGGACATTCGTCTCCTTCAAGCTGCTTTGCTTTAGGTCCTGCAACATCGTTGGAACATAAGCCGATGTATGAAAGGTGTAATTTATTAAAAAATCAAAAGTTGAAGTACCTGCAGGACATGAAGGCAGTTCGCTTTTTGGAATGGTGGTGACTCGTTGGAAGTCGTCGTGGCAGGGGTTACAGAAGTGGGTAGTTCCAAAGCAGAAGAAGACTGCCACCGAACAACAATATCGGCATTTATATTCTAGGAAGTCTGCCCCGTGCTTCGGACACATCTGAGCCCTTGCCACGTCGCTGCACCCTCCGCAGACCAATTCCGTGGGATCGAAGGTTTCCCCACCTAGCTGCGCATCGCATCTTGCTTCACCACCATAATAGGCCTTCTGACATTTGTAACAAACGTAGTATGCGTATCTTTCCATGGCATATTCCGCTGGATCCTGATAACGTCCACCGGGTGCGAATGCTGCTTCAGCCCTGTACGAATGAAATTCAATTAAAATAAATAATGACAAAAAAATACAATGTATTTTATGATTCTTACTTATGTAATCCTTCATATTCCAATCGCATCAAAGCTTTCCTTCTAACATCCTCATAAAGTTCTTTAATGCTAGCCAACTGTTCGGACAGCATAGGATGTTTCATCGGTACCTTACAAATAGGACAAAGCGAGAATCCAAAGGTTATTCTTGGTCCAACCCATCTCTTCATTAAAACGTGTCTGCAGCAATGCAAGTGGAAAACGTGACCACATTGCAACTGGATCGCTGGTGCACAAGATAGAGCTTCGGTGAAACAAATCATGCACATATCATCGGCATCCTGCTTGAGATCACTTTCCGACGAACATCTATGTAAACATGGTAGGCAAGTTTTTTCGTTCCTAACTCCACCACAAATGTGACCGCAAGAGTGAACCTTGTTACACGCATTTTTCGCATGCTCCTGGCAATCGTGATCGGAGCAAATGTTTCCTATAGCTAGTAAACCCGTGTTCCCGGTTGTGCCACAGAATCGACACATACCGGACGTGACACCAACGGGTTTCCTCGGCGAACCATCCCTAAATTCTACTAACGCTTTCAATGTTCTACTATCAGCTAATGCTAGTATCCAAAAGAGTTTCGTTCTTCCACAACCTTCGTGCAGATCCACGCGAATTGCCTCTTCTTCTTCCTTGCAGACCTGCCTAACGTGCATTCTTGTTCTTCTATGAAGATGTAAAACTCGGTCACACTCGGCACACAAATTTCCACACTCGTTGCATTGAATGATAGCTGTCGTTTCGCCGTCGTCGTGATTACTACAGGTTGGCTGTTGAGAAAATAGACTTTAATATGTATCGTTGAATTTATATTAATAGAAAAGAAATAACTAACCCGAGGTGGTTGTTGCTGTCCTTCGGCAGCACTCCATTGTCCAGATGACAATCTCTCAACGTGATCGGAATCTAAAACGCATAAGGAGGAAAGTGCTAGCCACAGATTTGGTGTTCGAAGACAATCCGTTGGTTCTCGACTTTTTTCGCTCAGTCTTGTTAAGTTTAATATATTTTCTGCGATCGCTGCCTTCGTCACCGATGCCCATGCTTCCGATATCTTTCCCTATAAGAAGCAAATAGTATTATACGTTTATATTATTGAAGATGGTGCCGTGTTGCTGGTTATAATGCTTACAGATGCCATGTCCTTCAAAAGTTGTATTATAACTTCTGCCAATTTTCGAGCCATACATCCCCTTAGCCACCATCTCTCGCCAACGAAACTTTTCGGATGTATACTAGTCGCCAGTGAAACTGTCTGAAATGCTTTACCATTGTTCTCCTTACCCTTTATTTTAACCTGGACGGTTAATGCTTTGGCAATGCAGCTTAAAAAGACGTCAAGTATTCCAAGCGCATGTTCGTCGAAATCTGCTGATTGTGTGAAGCAATTATTAGCGGCAGCTACTATGCTAAAGTCCGTGGGTGGAAGTCGTTCGATACCAACGACGGTAGCTAATGTCTCTGGCTTAATTACAGGTAAAATTCTTCGTAAAAGAGATGTTACCTAAAAGATGAAACATAAATCTACTATTCTAGCCATGTATAAGCAACAAAAAATGATAAATTGATAAAGCATACTTGACGTTGGACTCTGGCAGATCCAGTATGTAGCAAACTAAGCAAATCTTTGAGTAGACCGTACTGATATGATAAATAATATTGTCCTACGGAACTGCCACTCAAAGCGAGAACCATCGAAAGCATTTCAAAGCAATAAGTATCCGCTGCTTTTGGTAAATCGCTATTGTCGCTCAATAAACTATTAGCCGGTGTTGGTGAACATAATAGTGCTTCCCATTCTTCTCTCAAGCGAACCGTCTCCTTTCTTATGGCCTGAACTATATGGGTACACACTTGTTTCTGCAAATGTGTCAATTTGCTTCTACTGAATAGAATTCCAACCATGTGTTCTCTCAGGTCGTTGGTATCTTCTATGTCCTCGTTCGTACCCTCCGTTTGTTCCGGTTGCTGTGGTTGTTCGCCTTGTATAAGTTTTCCGAATACCTGAGAGGTAATCAAGCGAAAGACTTTCAACGTTTCTGCTTCGCAATTCTTCTGCTGAATCATCTGTGTACTTTGCTGTTTGCCAATTTTTAAAGGTTCTCCCTCGATTTCTCCCAAAACACGTATTTGCCGGACGCGAAGGGAATTGTCCGGTCCCTTTAATTCCAATCCGATAACGACGTGACGTGGATCTGTAAAATTCGATTATTCTCTTGAAGATTTACCATAGGAAAATGTGTGTAATAAATTTATCGTTCTAACTTACCGGTGATCGAACAATTTACCCATCCAGCAGATCTACTTTCTATCTCAACGGTTCTTAATTTCATCATTTCATCGATGTTAGTTCCCGATTGAAAAGCCACGCTAGATACTTTGTGCTAAAATAGTAAAATTGCATAATGAAATATATTTTCATTTTTAATAATCTTAGTAATCTAACAAAACTTACTGTTAAATCACGACAGTTGTCGATATGAATATAAATCGTTCTTGGAAAAGAATTAGCGGCACATATGATACTTATGGTTTTAGTTTTATTTCGATCTTCGTCACCAGACTCCCAGAAAGTTTCGGTCGAGCTATCAGTTAGACTACCTATCATAGCTTGTCTACTGGATGCTTTAATTTCGACACCGACTGTCAAATCTTTCAAAGCTTCTACGCAACCGGTAATCTGTTGAGAGGATACCGACTGATGACTTTCGTGCATGCTCATGATAACATCTTCCTCTTCTTCCGATCGTGATAAAATTTTACTGATGTTACTGAAAACGTGACTTCTGTGAAGGAACATGTGATCAGCTGGCGTAAATCTAATAGCCCAGCATCTAATAGCCGCCTGCTGTAACGGAGATCCTGAAAATTGACCAATATTAATAAATAGAACAAATATATCGAATGTTAAAAAACGTACCTGGTGGTGGTAGAAGCATTAGATCCGCAATAGTTTGCAATAAAGTATGAAATGCCGTTGGTAAGGGATTGACTGCTTCACCGGCTATCACCAAATCGCTCAGAGGATGTTCACAGATACCTGCCATATCCTAAAATCACCAATAATGTTCAATCGATACTTTAACTTGCAAATTAGATACAAATTGGGAATCAACATAAACTAATATACATACATGATCATCTTTTTTCTCAACTTTATTATCCTCGTCGTTCTGTTCCGAAGTATCGGGCGATACGACCGGTGTGAGCGACGAAACGAACCACCAAAGTAAATCATGTAGACAAATTGGCTGCGTTACGCTTCGTAACAGCCAATTCAGAGCCTGCATTGCGTAAACTCTGCATGCTGCTCGCCGTAAGGCTTGCTTCATTGCTACTTGCAGATGTTGCAAATTGTGTTGCTGAAGAACAAATAACATTACCGGTCTCATGAGAATTTCTATTCGATCATTATTCGCTATTTCTGCTTGGCTCGTAGAAACTATGGCCGACTGATCCATGGATGGTACTAGTTTTTGAAGAGCAGCTGATGGATAACATAACAGCGATGAACCAGCATCTGCAAAATGGAATAACGTTTGATAAACTTTTGTTCTAAACAAAGTAACTGTTTTAACCCACTTTCAGATGAGTTACCATTGTTCATTTCACTGCTGCTATTATTCCTCTTTCGCATCATAACGACTCTACCGTCGTTGCTATTCCTTGCCCAAGGTGCACCAGTAGACATCGATACCGACCTATGAAACGTTCCTCGGTTCTTCGCAGCCTCGTTATCGCTTTCACTGACAGGACACTCGGACAGTGGCTGCAAAAAGAACGTATATGCATTTAAAGAATGTCAAGAACGCAAGAAAACATTTCCAACTTACCCTGCCGTTCGTGGTATTAAACATTCCAACGTTTCCCTCGTAAGGATTTTGTTGACCATTCTGCCGTCTCAAAGTTTCTTCGTAATATCTCTCGTCGTGAGTTTGCGTATTATGAACACCTAAAGCTTGCAAACACTGAAACGGACCCGTTGGTGGAAACGGTCCAGCCGCTTCCGGAGGACTGTAATTTTCTGCTACGGATGACAAAGTTTGAGACGGTCGTCTCTGTTGTTTTGGTATGCTCAAGCCAGACGCACTGGCCAAGTCCAAAAGAAACATAGCATTATTTTTCATGATAACGTGAGTCTCGAAACCATTGGGACTGGTGATCGGTGATAAAGGTTTGCTTCCGTTGTTCTTACTTTTTGAAAAGCCTGTAACGAAGTTCTTCGCTAATTTGTTTTTCCGTGCTGTCAAGTACTTATCCCGGCACGAGTCACAAATCAAGTACCACGAGTATCCACCCACACCACCGTCTCCGCAATTGCCTGCCCACCCAACGCAATAATTCCCTCCACTGTTGTAACCCTTTCCCCCTGCATGCCAACCACAACCAGGGTGCACCATTTTCATATGATAAGTTACCGGGTGTGGGAACATCAATCCGCAAAGTTCACAGATGGTTTCGCGCTCTATACCGGTACCAAGACCTTCGGACACGTTAGCTCTACCGATAGGCTTCCAGTCTTTTTTCTTTCTACTACCTTTCTTCTCTTTTTCTTTAACTTTATCTTCCCTAGGACGTTTCTCCGGTGCTGGTCTCTTCGCTAACTTCATCGTCTGTATTTGAGATATCGGACTCGGTAAAACGGATTGTTGTTCAACGGCTTGTAAGCAATTTGTACTAAGTTCTTCCCAGAGAAATACTAAACTCTTCAATGCCGGTGGAAGGACAGCGACCGTATGAAATTCAGGAAGCGAATCGAGTTTTCCACTGGACTGTCCTTCCTCCTTTATCGTCGTCGTTTCTTGCTTTTTTCGACTACGATTCGCGTTAGCATTGGCTGCCGAACGTGTTAAGGTTTCTAAGGTACTAGGTTGAATGTGTAAATAATTGCCAGCATTCGTGACTTCCACGGAATGTCTCTGTCTAGCCTTCTGTTCTTGCTTCTCTTTATCGTTAGACTGTACCATGGGTTGTCTAGTGACAACGACAGCACCCTGCTTCGGTAACGTTGGATGAAATTTAAGAAAACTCGCGCATGCCATCGCGTCGTGAACTATACCCTCGTGCCATAAGAAAGCAGCGAAGACTGCTCTCAGGCATTCGGCGACCGATGGACTGATCGCTTCCTTCACTTTCTCTTTACTCAAATTTAACGCTCTTGTTGCATTTGATAATTGCTGAGCATTAGCTGGTGACATTGCTCGTTTAGTCCTAGTTTTCGCAACCTTCGTGTGATCTCGTTTGCTTAGCTTGGGCGAATGACGTTCGTCCTTCGTTCCCGAGGAACCGATACTGAAGTGTCCCTTCATGGCAGTGGCAGCACTTTCCGGACTCGTTTGCGTTTGGGCTTGGGAAACCTTGCGTGGACTGTCCTGAGAATTCTGAGGAAAAAGAAAATCGTTTGTTTATTCATCTTTTTCGGGTGTGATGGGATTGAAGAAAGAATAATCTTACCCCGCCATCTTTTCTCGGTGTATCGGGTGGAGTGGCTATACTACCCTCCGATCTCATATGCAAAGAGCTGCAACTTGGACTAGGTGATAGGTCACGTGTGTTTGCCGTAGTGCTAATTCCACTGGGAGACTGAGAAGGATCCTGCGTCAGGCTGCTAACCAAGGCACTTGTGTCGCTCTGAGTCGAACCTCGTCGTTGGGACGTGATACTGTCGATCATGCCACCTGAGACTTTGCAAGGAAATAACTCTTAAACCTGATCATGGTATACCGTAAATAATATTTTAAATAATTATTTTGATTTTTCATCGTACGCTAGCGTTACCTCACCTTACTTTCAAGAAACCGTGGACAGTGATAGAGTAACGTCGTTACAAACATGACATTCGCACGTATCGTTGTATATAAAAATTGATTCCAAAAAATTCGTGCAAATTATTTCGTGCTATCTCTCTCTCTCTCTCTCTCGTTACCACAAAAGAACGAAACAAATTATTTAAAAAACCACTCTGATGTCATTTCATTATTCGCAAAAGAAAGATATGATCATGGAATGATTTTAATGATAAAAGAACGTAAGCGCAACATCCAGGGTCCTTCGTTGGCAAACACTTATGTCATTTTTAGTGTAGAGTTTATCGAGTATTAATGTGTGTTAGTATTCTTACCTAACGGGGAGACGCCAACGCTTCGGGGGGAGCCGCAGAGCACTGGACTGCTACTGATACTGTCCCCCCCTGCTATCAAACACTTCCCACCTGGCAAGTTGGCATTAATTGAAGAATGTAATGTGATGTGTCAAGTATTCATATCAAAGTATTTGCAAATTTTATCTTTAATTCGTAAACATAAGTCGTGATTGATTTATATGAGAAGCAACAAAATATGATAACCAAATCATTCGCATCGCACACATACAAGCGCTACTGTCATGCTTTATTTTACAAAAAAAAAAAAAAAAAGAAAAACCAAGAGTTGAGAGATCCATATAGAAGGAAGATTACCATTTACACTACGAAAGTACAATTTGAGTGCTCCTAGCTATAAAATATTTATGTATACCTGACACAGGTGCACTAGCAGCAGCTATTTGGAGATGATTACCAAAACCAACTGGTTGTTGACTGGATTCAGCTAAGACAAACGTTACGATTTTGATATATCTACCTATTAAAATATTACTTAGAACTCTACAAATTACTTCAAATTACACTTTCGGTTCTGACGTGCTACGATCAAAGTATCATCGGGTAGGAAAAGTTTTCTTATTTCTCAAACGCATTACAGAAAACCAAACAAGATATCCGTGCGATGCTATCTTACATGAGCACCGAAACACTCAGCGCCCAAAAGGATTCCTTTTCAGAGCATTTACCGTGCCATAGATCAAAATGAAAGATAGGTTAAATATCGGCCAAAAAGATAAAAAAAAAAAAAAAAAAAGGATAGAACACATATTTATACGACAGAGATACGAGACGGCAGTGGTAATCCTTTGAGCTAATACGAATATGTAATACGTACCGGGTATCGGAACCGGGCTAGAGGACGGGCTCTGAAATCGTGGTGACCCACCTTGGGGATTCTTCGGTGACGAGCTTCTAGACATCCTCCTTGGTGTTTCCGGTGGAGTAGCTCCGTTACCGTTCGCACGGCTCTCACCCATCGCTTTTACCAGCTCTTTCACGGACACGCCAACGAATTCCGAGAAGTCTCTGTATAAAACGGTCGTTTAACGTTTCGGCAACAACTTTTTCAATCGGTTACTTTAGGATGAAAAAGAGAGAAAGAGGGAAAAAACGGTAGCTTTTCGTAAGAAGGACGACATTTTCATCTTACCTGCCAGGAGAACTTCTTTTCTCACCGTGGCTCTTGTCGTCTCCTCTCAACCATTTCTGCAAAACGCTAAACTTTCCACCACCTTCTCTTTCCCGTTCCTTAACGACCCTTTCTTTCGAGTGCGCCTTAGAGAACTTTGGGGAGACGTCGGTCTTCTCGGGTGTGAATCTTTCGCTCCCTGAAACGAGAATCCATTCCCGGGAACACACATTAATAAAATTCATCGTGGTAACCAGTGTATTAACGAAAACGTATACCTGGTGAATCATGCTGATTGTACGATCCAAAAACAAAGGGATTATTCGTGTTGCTACTTTCCCCAGACTCTCCCGTACCTGGCGTAAAGTTTTGCGTCGTAAAGTTGAAGCCCTCGTGACTAACGGAAGGCACCGAAAAATCGAAGCCTTTGCTAAGTGGTTCCTTCGACTGTACGGATTGATCGGCTGGTAAGGCTGGCTTCTTCTCCACCGGATCGATCTCTGGCTCCTGCTCGAACTTCATGTACTCCACGCCGTGTTTGTTTACCGCAAGGGACCAAGCTTCGCCTTCCACGCTCCGAGTCTTGTCGAAGCAATATTTTGCAGCCGAGTCGTCGTCTATCCGGGCCCAGGCACCTTCGTTGTTCGTAAACTAAAACAAAGATGTAACTAATAAATAGCATATTTGTTGACAATCTCGAAAATCTCGAGCTCAGTAAGTACTTTCAGATCCCGGGATTGTATTTTTTATATCACGACACTTACGTATTCCAATATGGTAACAGTGTTACCAAGAGCCAACATTCCCACTGGTGCGGCCTTTAGGCTGGGCCTACTTCGTATATTGTGTCCCGAGGCTCCGCATTTCACAACGATCATGTTTTTACCGCCCGCCAAACGGACCGACTGTCTCTTACTGAAACGAGGACACACGTTCGAGTGTTAAATCACGTGATTGAAAATAAAATGATCGAAAAATATAACTCTACGTACTCCTCGCCAGTATCTGTTCTCTTTCGAAGAATAGTCTCTTTGATGACCTGATCCAAAATCGATTTTGGTTCTTCTACCGGTAGTAATAAGGTTTTTCCTAGATGTTGATTATATTGCAGGCACCAGGCTTCCAAATGAGTGCTACTGCAATAGTCTTTTATGGTTTCAGCGCTCAATCGCAGCCATACACCGTCGTCGTTATGTATCTGATGAATAAAAATTATTACGATTGAAATTAAGCTCTTTCTAAATTTAATTAAGCGAATAGAAAAGTATTACCTCGTCCACAAACGATATGGTACCATTGACAGGAATGGAACCGATCTGCTCGCTTTGCAAGGAAGGATGAGCCCTGATTCTTAAACCCGCGCTATTTTTAGCGACAAACTTTCGAACTCTGCTCGGTTGATGCTGCGGCTTCTTCACGATATTCTGTGACGGTGGCTGCATACCTTGCGGAGGTTCCTTGACTTCAACCTTGTAATTCTGAATGAAGAAAAAATAGAAATGTGACTCAAAGAAATACCCTTAGAAGAAAAATGCTGTAAAAAAAGAAAGAAACGCTCACATCCTCCATATTGTAGCCATCTACGGTGATCATGAAAGAATACCAGCCAACGGAAGAAGGTGTCCACGTTGCGCTATAACTTCCATCAGCGTTCGGTCTGACGAGCATACTCTCGCTTGATCTTTTAACGGTAGGTGACATGAATCTCAGCTCTTCGAAGGAATAATTTTCATAGGCCTTCATCATGGTGATCGAGTAGAAACACATCTTGTTGCTGACGGTTGCTTCGTAAGGTACATCCAAGTTCGGCTGAGGATGTCCACCGAAGGTCATCGGATCTGGCTGAGAAACTCGACGAATTTTTCTTCCTTGATCCGTACCCGTGATGTCCATCTTGTCTATGGGTACGGCTTTCACTTCGATCTGAAAAAAAGATGAGGCAAAAAATAATGGAGAAACGCGGTTGGTTGGGAATCTCGTTACGTTGTCCTAGATAAGAAGAAGCAGCACGAATCTCGATTCTACGGCATGCCGGCTCGGCTTCTTGTCATGAATTATTGAAAATTGCTTTTCACCTTCAAACCGGGCACGTGCACAATCTCGCCGTATTGGTCCCTCGTGAGTATGGTTACGATAGCGGGCCATCCGCATCTCATTTCCTCCCTCGAATAAAGAGCCTCGCATTGGGATGGATCCACGAAGCTGTCCGGTTGCAGCCATCTCGCGAGTCTACCGCCACTCGTGCCGGCCGAACAAGAAACGAAGTCTCGCAGGAAGAGACGCTCGTTCGAGTGACAACTGAAAGCAAATAACGAAGAAAGGATTTTACTTTCTGAGAATCTTTGCCCTTTTGTCTCGGAGTTTTAAAGAAAAGTATTTTCGAATATCGTGGATATTGTGGAACACCCTAAGGTTCATTTAAAAAGACAACTCATTTTCAATGAGATCAATCAGTCTTTATCGTTTATTACAGTCAAGAAACTTATCAGTTTTCATATAACATATCAAGTAATTATAATTTGAAAATGTAGATCAAAATAATTATTCGTATAAATACAAATAATTATGAAATAATTTACAATTTATATTATATTAAATATTCTACCATGTATTACACATTTATACAAATAATTAATAAAATAAATACATGGTAGAATATTACGAAACTGAGTAATATTGGGTAATATGACCTATCGCGTCATGTTGGACTACCACATGGTAGACCATATTTTCCAACCGTGTGGTAAGCCACAACATCGAATTAAAAGTATAAATTAAAAAAAAAAAACTGTATCCAAACATTAAACTAAAAATACATTTATTAATTGATAAAAATAAAATTTAAATAAATCGATTCGTTAAATTTACACGAGGCTTGAAAAGTATTAATAAATGAGATCAAATGTTATAATCGATTTGTGCTCGTTACGGTTGAGTACATACTCCACGCGTCATAATAAATTGCTGAGGTAACACAATAACGTAACAAGCAAATCCTAATTAATGTATTAATGAAATTTAGAGCCGTTTGGGTATGCCACATTGACCGACTAAAACGTATTACCCGAACTTATTCTACGAAAGGGAAAACTATCGGCAAAAGGAGAAACAGGCTTCCGAATTATTTGATCGCTAACGCGAAAGAGCAATCGCGACGAATCGACGATGAACGCAGGTAGCAGGTTCTAACGAACAAGCTTCATAGCCGCGATGTCCCTAATTGGTACTCGCGGGCCTACTCGTCTGGGTAGATCACGCGGAGCAGAGGACGATGCTCTTCTACCAGCCAGACAATCGCTGCTTCCCCTGACTCGAGCGATCGACTCATCCCTAATAAGGCGCAATCACATCGCAATTCTCTTCTCCGCAGCCTCCGAGCGTCGTGCTTCGTTCACTGGCTTGCTTATATACTACCTATACGCGATTACCGTCGGCTTTCCAAGCCACGTCGTTCGCGCTCTACCCTCGAAAATAAATCACCCGCGGAAATTCGCTGAGGCGACGGATTCTCCATTGGAATTCCATTTCTCCGCGTGACGTAAATCTTGAAATATTAACCGTTGCTACCCCGCGAACCGAAAATCCGATGAAATTTAGTGAGAACGGATCGAAGGAACAACTTGGACGATTTGGTTGTTTACCTTTTAAGTTTGGTGTCGAGAGTGACTCGACAACGGACCTTAAGCTTTAGGCTGAGTCGATTTTATATCTTTTTTCTTTTAATTTCTTAACCTGGGTGGATTTTAAAAGTTGCCTTTTAATTTCTACTTCTTCATGGTGTATTTAGGTTTTACATAGCTTATGACTTGTGCAAGATATAGTCATCCTTAAAATATCTAATTGTAATAGTACAAAACGTTAAAATCATGCCACCCGGAACACGTTTCCAGGTGACACAGGCCATCATAAGAAATAACCCTTGGTCTATATCCAACGATGAATTTTATCCCGCGTTCCTTCAAACTAATACGTCGACGGAACTCCAGATCGATGATCGAGACGTGAAAAGCCTTCGCTAGTCTGACGACGACGTGCCTTCGGGAACGGACGATCGACCGTTCGAAATTGACTGTGCGGCTTTAAGGTCGCCGTGTCTCCCTCCAGCTGGCTGACGTATGGTCAGCACGTGGCCATTTCGAAAATGGCCACTTCGACTGGCATCAGGTGCTTCCTAGTTTGAGAAGCGCGTTATGAATGAATGGAAGTTGCACATGTGTGACGCAGAAAGGACATGGGGACTAGGTAGAGAGGGAGAGTAGGATCGCTGGTGTACTGCTTGAAATACGAACACGCGCAATTTCTCATGGGAAATTAAATGGCCAGGTTTCCGTTCATAAAGCCAAGAGGTATGACGGTACAGGGCTTTAGAGAAATACGAGGAACTACCACGAAAATGGTACGTGAAATCGTTCAGCTCGGAGCAGCCCCAAAATTTACATTTTTATTCGCATATTATAACACTCCGAGCGTGACGTTGTCCTAGTCATTAGGAAAAATGGTGATTCACGAATTGGTAGACGGGATCGTGACTTCATTGTATCCAAAAAAAAATCTTTCCGTACACGTGTCACACGTGTAGATACGTACATAGAGGGCTTACGTAAACACAGATGTCATTATGTGGACGGTCTCTGTGATCCAGTACGGTAAGTTTGGCGACAGAGAGAGAGAGTGTACAATCGATTAAGTTTGTAACTCGGTCAAGGTCGATAGAACTCTAGTATACACAGAGAAAGAGCGAGAGAGATCCCTTAGGACCTGCTCGAAAACCTGTGCCTTCGCGATTCACCAGCCACGAATGGCTTTGCTACTATTCGAAGAAGTCGTGACACGAAACCGGTGCGGTTTTCTCCCTGCCGGTCTTTTATCTTTTAAAAGGCTCTTCCCGATGGCAGGGAGAGAACGAGTAAGAAAGAGATCGAGAGGTAGAAAGAGAAGCGGAGGTAGAGTGACACAGACGAAGACGGAGATACGCAGGGAAGAGAGTAGCAGGCAGGCAAGGCACGGTTTCTAGGTGGGGAGGAGACACCGATCGTGCATGCCACCGACCACAGTTTCAAAGCAACCTCCGTCATGATCGCGTCAGCTGGCCTTTAGTTAGCCTGCCTCTTCGCCAACGAACCGGTCGCGTGCGTGCGTGTCTGTCTGCCTTCTAGCTTGCTCGTGTATCGGAGCGCTCCAAGAGAAAGCCTTAACCGCGAGTCCCGTTCTTGTCCCGTCGCTCCAGGTTTCTCGATTACTTTTATGAGGATATAAAAGGATCGTAAGGTCGACAAAAATTCATCCGAATTACCAAAAATCAACGCTCATCAATGGAGATACTCGGTACCGACTAGATCCGATCGATCCAAATGCGATCGATCGAGCTAAGATCGGCTCGGCTCGATCCATCCGCCCTTCGAGATTTCATCGAGCTATGATAGAAACCAAGGAAGAACTCTTAGCCCGTCCGATCGACGACGATCGGCCAGCACGATCGACGAACCGACGTCGAGCATAACCAGCGGGCTCCATTGTAATCCTTCTTCTTCTCGTCGGAGCCAGCGGGTTAAGGAAACATCGTCCACGTCGTAGGAAGATCACAAATAATGAAGAGTGCAAGGAAAAGTGTGTTCGGTGCCCTGGACGGGTCAAAGTGTTATCATGGTGCGATTATATCGAAGGTGTTACTACTGTGTTACCTCTCGTTGTGCTTTGCACCCGTTCTCACCGAAAGTGCACCAGGGATATGCTCGATGAACGGCTGCAATTGCACCGTCAAGGCGCACCGATGGGTTAACGTCAAATGCGTGTTCACCAACGATCAGGTGAATCTGATAACACGATTGCTCGATACCCAACTAACAAGATTATTCTTTCTTCTCTTTCTTCTCTTCCCCAAGTCGACGATCACTGGATCTAACCAACCTAGGATAGATTCTTTTTGAACGAAGCGTCTCTTTGACGAAAGAAAATAACAGGCCTTGGTTAAAACCCGGTCGAAAGCATGGAACACCACGGGTTTCCATGGACTATTTTTAACGCGTCTAGCCAGAGGAAATAATTTCTCCTCCATCTTAATCGGGCGCCAAGAGGGAGATAGAGAGAACGAGGGAACTCGAGAATAAGCGTCCCTCTTTCTCGCTAGTTTCAGCGGATTAAGTACGCAAGAATCCGTAGTATCGTCTACGGGCTTTGCAAGTTTCCCGACGCCTACTTTGACTTACCGGGAGAGACTTGCGTATGCGCCGCGTGATGCACTTAACTTTCGTCATTTGAATATCTTTGTCTCCTTTCTCGGAAGAGTGGAATGTCCTCGGCAACATATTTCACGCTGTTGCTATCTTACAAACTCCTACTTGTAATATAGAAAATAATATGTAAAAGATGACGCGTGGGAGAAGGGGGGGCTCAAATTAAGCTAAATTGAAGAGATCGTCTACGAGATATACGATAATCTTGGCACTCGTTTCCTTTTGTTCTCTCCCTACGGTATATAGGGTGATAAAAAAAAGAGTCCGTAACTTGAAGGGCTTATAGTACTCACCGAGAGGAGAAAAAAATGTCTTAGGCCAAAAAGCCAGAAAATTTTATTAAAACGGTATCGAACACTCATTTATAATAAAAGTTAATTTCCAGCAAAAGGGTTGATTTTAGGACCCATATCTATTACACATTTTTGACTCCTCTCGATGAGTACTATAAGCCCATCAAGTTACGGACACTTTTTTATCACCCCGTATATTCACTCTTCTCTCAGAGAAAGAGCGAGAAGTCGTTTAATACTCAACGGTGAAAGTTTACGGAGAATCGTACTGGGTATCCTGTTTCGTGTGGAATTAGCATATAAATCATTGGCCCAGGAATATGGCGGGAAACGTGCTCGCAGATGTACGAGCTTCGATGTAGTTCCCTCCGATCCGCGATAAACGAATTTCGGTATTACCGTCTCTAAACGTGGAACAGATTTATAGTCCCGTTGTTTCCCGTAAATGCATGGATCTTCTTTGCTGAATCTACGGTAGCGAGGAAAAAAGATAAAAGAAAAATACACGTGAGACAGAAAAGCGAGGAAAAGAGACTCGAATTTTTATTTGCCCCGGTAGTTTTCTCCTGTCGATCCCTGGGCGTGTACTCGTAACAACGTAATCTTTTTGTCGTAAAGGAACAAGGTAGATTACGAGCGTTAATTAAAACGACGCGTGACGCGCGAAGTTAAAAAGGAGGCTCGTTTTCCGAGGTCACCGGCTTGGAGTTAACACACGTTTGTACGTATGTATATATGTTTATACGTACGCCACGCTTCTTGACTGCGAACTGGACTGGTCTATCTCCTATCTCTCTAACCATCTCTCTGACCTGCATACATACGCGATAATAACGAGTATCTCTACCTAACGCGTGTGTGCGCGCGACCCGTTCGCGCGAACGAACGAGGAAGAGTGAATTTAAGCGGCGTTCATCTCGGAAAGCAGTCACGTTAAATTCGCATCGAATTTACGAGTAATCCTCTACGAGGCAATGAGCTTCCAAAGGAAAGTTTTTCATTCTCGATAAATTATTCTGATTTTAACCCATTTGAAACCCGCTGGTATTATACGTCGAAACAAATTTTTGCGAGCAAATTTTTTTATCTCATTTTGCTTAGGATTTTTCTCATACAGTAATATGATATTTTATATATATAAATTTCGTTGTTTCGACTAATCCTTTGAACCCTGTTAATATTATACGTCGAAACAAATTTTCAACGTTATAATGCAAGCAGATTTTTTTCCAGATCTGTCATATTCAGTGATATCTTATCTATATAAATCCCATTATTCTGTCTGGCTGGGGTTTTCCGTTCCGTTGAAGTTAATGGAAAAGTAAGCAAGTGCGGAATAATTTTTATTGAAAATAATTTGCAAAAAATCAGGTGTCTAACGGTTAATTAGAAATCCCGAAAAGAGTACCACGAATTTCCCGCGCAATTGGTAAGACCACGAGAGTTTCTCTCCATAGTTTTCCGCGTGGGCGGAAACGAGCAACCGTAATACGCGGCCTTGACAATAGTTTTCTCTTTCTCACATCGGAAAACGCGTTTCGCGCGTTGAGAACTTTCCACAAGTAGCACAGTCACGTTTCATTCGCACATAGTCGTTGTTTTCCTCTCGTTTGTTACCTTTGAAAATGTTTCGTCGCGGACACTCGTCCATTGACTCCGTTTGTTCACTGTCCGACGAAAAATACTTCTTAATCGAATCAGATTCACCGACGACGTCACTTACAATCCCAACGCCGTTAATTCCATTTACAGCCTCGTCACTGTCGTCGTCTCTCTTTCTCTCGTTAAAGACATGTATATCTTTTCTTGCGAGGTCTCGCGCCCACTTTTCGAGGAACTCGTGGCTCGGAGGTTTCTTAGTCCTGAACCGTTTAACATTTTCTTTCAGATCGGTATTCGAGAGAAGAAACGCACGAAATTACGTAAATGTTATTTCCTTTCATAACTCGTTGAGGGAACTCTCGTAGATCGTCGACGATAGGGTCCTCGAAATCGTTCTTATGCATTCGGTTGAACCTAGGCGACTTCCGGTGCGTGTAACTTCCGCTGGGAGGGTTAGGTTAGCCACACAGGCTTAAAGTAACCATGGAGAGAGAAAGAGAGAGAGTAACGATGTGTATCGCCGAGGACCGGAGTTCACGCTATCTCTTCTTTAGATCGTACTACGAACATCGAAATACGTCCTATTCTATTCCACCTTTTCTATCTCCAACAATTTTGCGTCTTCTCAATCGTATTGCGTGTTTGTTGCTCAAATGTAAACTAGAATACTGCCTTAAGAAAAAAATAACATTTGCGAAGTACTCAACTTATATTAGGGGAGACCGGGGCTAGTTGTCCCAATTTTAGGTTTTTTGTTTCTACAGATTTCTGTAGCTTATATTTTCGAATTTTTTGGGGACCATCATAAACTTCAACTTCTTAGCAATACATAGAAATCTTTCCGCTTGCATTGAGAAGTTTTTAACACGTTTTTTTTTCAATTTCAAGCAAACGAGTTTTTTGGGACAACTTGCCCCGCTGCGGGGTAAGTTGTCTCACACCATGGGGCAAGTTTTCCAAGTTTTCCAAGGAAAAATCCTGATGTATGCATCATGATTTTTGCGAAAATGGTCACCACCGCCGATTTCAATGTTTAATGGCTTATTTTAAAGAAGAAAGCATGCAGAATACTGTTCCGTTGTCCGTTTTTCGATATCGTTGCGGAGTGATGAGAAATATATTTTTTAAGTGTCGGAGTATAGGTCGTTTTCAAGAGAAAAATGGCTGTAACTTTCAAACCAGCCATCCTATCGAAACCACACTGCCATATTCGTAAAGGAGAGACTTTCTTCTTTCGAACGAGTATTTGATCGGGCAAATCTGAGATACTTCGATTTTTGACAAAAATCCTGACCTATGCATCATGATTTTTGCCAAAATGGTCACCACCGCCGATTTCAATGTTTAATGGCTCATTTTAAAGATAAAAGCATGCAGAATAATGTTCCGTTGTCCGTTTTTCGATATCGTTAAGCAATGATGAGAAATTAATCTTTTAAGTGTCGAAGTATGGGTCATTTTCAAGCTTTAAACTGCTATAACTTTTTAACCAGTTATCCTATCGAAACGCGACTTGCATATTCGTAAAGTAGAGACTTTTCTCTTTCGAACGAGTATTTGATCGGGCAAATTCGAGATGCATCGATTTTTGACAAAAATCCTGATGTATGCATCAAGATTTAGAAAGAAGAAAGCATGCAGAATACTGTCCCGGTGTCCGTTTTTCGATATCGTTGCGGAGTGTCGAAAAATAAATTTTTTAAGTGTCGGAGTATGGGTCGTTTTCAAGAGAAAAATTGCTGTAACTTTTTAACCAGTCATCCTATCGAAACGCGACTTGCATATTCGTAAATTAGAGACTTTCCTCTTTCGAATGAGCATTTGATCGGGCAAATTCGAGATGCATCGATTTTTGACAAAAATCCTGATGTTTGCATCATGAACAAAAGCCTGAATTCTGTCGAAAATTAATGATAAAAACAAACGTTACAGCAAAAAAAAGAGGATGGGGCTAGTTGTCTCAGATCTCATTGTCGGGACAACTTACCTCGACGTGTGAGACAACTTGCCCCATTATCATAGGTTTGTTTGTCGGGTAATAGTTCAGTCAGATCAAGGCGTTTTTAAAAAATTCTAGCAAGGAAATGAAGCTGACCAAATTCTCTTTCTATCTCATGTGCGAACTCGTGTGCAATCGATTTTCATTAGTGCCTAGAGATGCTTAAGTAATGTACCCAAAGTAGAATTGAACTTATCAAAATATAAATTCGTCTCTTGAAGTAACCAGGGAAGACTAAACACAACGACCACCGCTACACTTTTTTTTACTCGCTAAGACCTGTACACCATGCACCGGACGCGTTTCCCCTTCCATCCTAAGATACCAAAACTACGACTGGGACAACTTGCCCCTAGGACCCGGTCTCTCCTACCATTTACATTGCATTGAAAATATTTATGTAATAACAAATAAAGAAGATATTGAAGTGGCTACATTTAGATAGAACACCCTATATACGTACGTATGTTCTATAGCATACCCTAATCTAAGATTTTACGATCGACTAGCGGCGAACGCTCGTCGCCTTACCGAGATTTAATTCCATCGTTTCGCGCTACCGTTACTCACGGTCATCGACTGGATATTATGCGAAAGGAAAGGCAATTAAAGGTTAGAACTTGACAGATATTAAATATGGTATCAAAATGGCGTACGGAGTTTGCGCAAAACTCTTATCGGTAATCGTTCGATGTAGAAAAGGAATCGAAGTAACGGTGGTTCGACGATAATCGCGGGTTAAGCTTGAATTACGGATACCGGATAGTTATTCGAGCTTTAGATAATAATTCTATACCTATCCAGGGCTGGGTTAACCATTAAATAACATGAGCACGTGGTAGGGAGGGAGGGGCAATTGCCATGCACGATATTATGCGAAACTCCGTATGGATTAACCGAAGGAAAAAGGGACTTCGATAATAAATGGAAACCTTGCATATATTTATCATCTTTTTCATCTTATTCTCTATTTTTCGCGAATATTTCGTTCCAAATGCAGAAACTGGTTTATTACTCTGTACATATAAAAAAGAAACCGACCACACCTCGAACGAGAGGTCGTTCCTTCGACGATGACGTTGCTCCTGCGTTCTAGCTGGATTAATAAATTGATGGTCTCAGTCAGCTCTCCGGGGTCTTCGAAAGGGGGAGTATACACACGGAGGATGGAGTTTTGTGGTGGGAATTTCGAGCGAACGAAATGCTCGACCATCGTGCTTGCTCGTTCGAACTCGTCTCCGTCCGTTCGTCCATGCATGCTCCGATCTTTCGACTCAATTTATTCACAATAGGCCCTTTCAACGAATTACGCTCCTTCGGCCTCACGACGAATCTCTCTGGGTGTTACCGCTATGACGGTATATTCGGTGTAATCATGCGGGTTCTAAGAGAGCTCTCTCGCAGCGGGAGACGATAGAAAAATGTGTCCGTGCTTCGAATTTGTTCTGATCGTTTTCCCGGTCCACCCATTTCTACCCTTTGCACAGGGCTTTTTCCATTCTCTATCGTTACTTCGTCGGAATTCCCGAATATTTCATCCGTTCGGTTGGATATGTAATATATACGATTCACACTGGACGATACGGGAAACTCGGTAGCAGCGGTCGAGCGTGCCTACCGAGTAGTTAAAGTGTCCGGGAGAGTTACGTTCATCCGTCCGTCCGTCAGAGGAACAAATTATTTTCACACTGCATATACAAATAACCAGGTCGTTCTATACCCGGATGAGTTATGTTTCATTACGCTCGAACGTGTAGACCAGTGGTTCTTTGCGATATTACGGAATATGCAAAGAAAACACAATGGTGCGAATATTAAAATCATTGAGTTCATAAAGCTGATAAGAAAAATAAACACGAATGAATTACTTGTAACATTACTCAAGCAGAAGTTTAAGAAGATCTCTGTTTAGGTAGGTATTTTTGGGAGGGTGAGGTTAAGAGGATAACCCATTTGCCTTATAATATCACATTTTGTTAAATCTCTAAGATAGTTTAAATTAAAAGTAAAAAATAAATGTGTATTTACACAAATAACGATTTTTGTAAAATGAAAAGAGAAAAACATTAATTAAAGCAACCTAGTATACCCCTTTCATAATTTCGTAAGCACTTTTGCGGAACACCGGTTAGGAACAACCACTATACACGCACGCATACAAATACCTATCTTTCTCTTTTCACCGTAGGGGGATTAAAAACGCGAAAGCCCCCAAAGTTATTCATTTATACAATTTTTCCCATCGTTCTCTATTGACAACGAGAAGCACCGTTTTAACAAAAAAACAAAAATACCCTCGATCCATGAAAAGCAACGAACCATTTCTCTCTATTGAATTTCTTTCGATGATCGCTGCATACACGCTCAACACGATGAAGTAGCGATTCAAACGGCTATGGTAAACGATAGCTTTTTATCTTTCACGGAATTTAGAAGCGATTTCGAACTGTGATACACGCACGGGCGAGCATGGAAAGAGAGATAGGGTCAAGGGTTAACCAACTATGTTGGTGTAGAACGCCAGCTCAACTTTTCCTTTCTCTAAATACCTATATTCCATGGGTTTTACGATCTTCTAATGCTCGCTACGCGCGGGCATGGAATTCCAGCGGAGTATCCGACCCGCTTATCGTGGAAATCTTTTATCTTCCTACGTAACTCTCGGTGTATCGCGTTCGATAACTTCGATAACCCAATAAACGGGAGATCGTTCGATCGGGATTGCACGGGGCAAGCGAA